>ML677358.1:17915255-18300498 GCA_007922305.1 Dermatemys mawii | reverse complement strand
AAAAAAAAATTGACTAAGAAAAACTTGCCAGGTGAGAAGGAGAAAGTGATGCTTATGCAAATTCTCCTGCGGGTGAGGAGCAATGGAGAACTGAGCCATGCGCCATAAATTAAAATGGCTGCCCATGCAAAGGCAAAGGTCACTTGTTAATTTTCTTAACCCACCATGACTAGCCCTCCCTCTGCTTCTATTTGCCTATTTTAAAATAATATTTCAAAATTTCCTTTGTTAAAAATAATTGCCATGGTTTTGCTCTTGGGGTTTTGTTTTGTTTGGTTTGGTTAACTGAGGATATCAGTAGTAAAGTAGGTGCATCTGGTTAAGATTCAGTGCCAAACTTTTGCCGTCAGATAGGCATATCTCTAAAAATAGGCCACATCTTCAGCTGGTATTAATTGGCATAACTCAAGCAAAGTTAATAAGGCTGTGTTGACTGACACCATCTGAAGATCTGGCCCAGTGATTTTAAGTTCTGTCTGTGTTGGACTGAAATCTGTAGTTAATGAACCCGTGAATTCTCCTGAAATGCAGAATGTGTTTCATCCCAGTTCTTTGTGTTTCTCTCTCCATTGTTGGAGTTCATTGAAGAGATGTGTCCTGAAAGGGCCATTTATTTTTTTTAGCACAAACACATCTCTTCTGCATAATGTCATCTGAAAAGCTACTTCCCCAAAGCCCAGGAGCATAAATGATTGTTGGTTTTTAAGACTGAATAACTCACTTCCCATATCATCCTCAGATGTGTAACTGATAGAGAGCTAGCTAGCAATATGTGTTTTTACACACACACCTGATAACATAAAGGTAGCATTGCAAACTTTAGCACTCAGGAACATGATGTGGATTTGAAACAATCCCCAGAGAATTTTGGTTCTCAAAGAAAAAGTATTTTGGCAGCTTATAATCTATCTCCCATATATTTTCAAACCACTTAAAGAAAAACTGCTCCCATCTACTCTATAAGAAAATTTGATTTGCCATACCAGGTCAGACCACTGGTCCATCAAATCCAGTTTTCTGCCTTTAACAGGTATCTTGTAACTGATTACGTAAATGTTTCATGCCAATTTAGCAGTGCTGTTCATGAAAGGGAATTTCTTCCTGATCCCTACAGAGATCCATTATGCCACAATACAGGAGATTTGAGAACCCATTGGCGACCTTAGCTTGCGGTACTACAAATATTAATGATCACAAAATTATCCAGGTCTTTCTTAGCTCCAGTGACAGTTTTTTACTTGATAATATCCTGCAGCAGTGTATATACAGCTGTGTGAGGGACCATTTGTTTATTTATTCTATAGTCTCCAGCCATTAATTTAACCCAGAGTCTTTTCATTATCTTAACTAGACATTGGATAGTTTTCACCATATCCTCTTTAATTTTAGATTTCTCATGCACTTGTTCTCTAATCCCTCGCCTTGCCACAATAAATTATTGTTTTATCAATTTCCACCATACTCCCACCCTTCTCCTTCTGTGGACTTCTGCAATTTGCACTCTTCTTACAGTGAGGTAAACAAAACTGAACACACTGTTCTAGATATATTGCTTATTGTCGTCCGATAAAATTCCTTATAAAGTTGGTGTGACTTCAAAGGGACTACTAAGTCACGCAGATTTGTAAGTGTCTTTGCTGAATGAGGCACTCAGTTTTTTACAAGCCAAAGTTTCAGACGTAGTTATAAAGCGATAGGACAGCTTGCTCAATTTAGATTTGAAAAACATTACTCCATTCTTTTGGCCCTTGCCTCCCAGAGCACTTGGTATGCAAAAAGGTTTCTGTATTAGTTCTGCAGTTCTTGTACAGTCAGCAAACCAATACCGCAAGACTGATACTCCTGCTTCACCCTGCTGCTCCTGCACCCCGGCTTGCTGATCTTGTGCATGGATTCTGCTAATGGGAACTGTCAGGTGGTGGGGGCAGTGGCTGCTGCTGCTAAAAATTGCACTTTGTGTTGTGAAACTCTCAAGGGTCTTATTGGAGAAAACTATAATTTGATGGCAGCAACAAAAACATATTAAAGGGATGGTCCCTAATGGTAGGATCCAACCAATAGAAGTGTATTCAGACTTCTGTTTCAGTTTAATGCAGTATCTACCCCACTCATTAACAGCTGTACAGAAAGATTTTGAAGACATTTCCTTTATCTATCTCAACTATTTGTAAGTATAAGTAGTCTGTACACTCAGGGCCATTCTCTGTTTTCACATATTTGGTACTTATCTCAGATTTTTATTCCTTATAATTGAATCAAAAAGTCATTTAAAATCACAGTAGACTTATCTGGAAAATTGTTACTAACCTCCAGTTCTCCTTGTGCCATAAGGTAGCAAGTATGGAGAATGTGGACCCTGAAAAAGTCCAGGAGATAAGAAACTTGTGTGGGCAAAACAAAGTATCTACTGATAAATCTCACTTTGGTGCATAAAAATTGGAGCCTCTAATTGTTGCTTTCTTTCTCTCTCTCTCTCTCTCTCTCTCTCTCTCTCTCTCTCTCACACACACACACACACGCACGCACACACACAGCCTCTCCAGGCAGGGACTCATTTTTCTCCCAAAATTACCTCCCCCCCAGATATTCGGTGTCCCCTCACTTCTATCATTGAGAATTATTGACATCACAGATAAAGAATTTTGAACTGGGGATAACAGTGCTTTACAAAAGAGGAGAGACTCTCTCAGTGTTGTAAAGTTCTTGGATGAATATTTGTTTTGGATCTCTCAGTTTGGTTCTTTGTCCCCCTTTGGAGCCTTGGCAGGTTGAGAGCTATGCCAAAGTAAACTAATCAGAAATAAAGAGTTTTCAAAGGGGCACCAGGCCATTCAAATCTTCAAGGACCAAGCATGGCTCTAATTTCAACTGAAGAAGCTTCTGTTTCAAAAAGAGGGTGAATGGTTCCCTGCTTCTCCATCCCCCGAAACGCTGTCTGTCCGTCTGCTGTGAATGAAGTACAGGGCTCTCCTTACTTGACACTTGCTGATTAGGAGACGTTAGGAGTGCTGAGTATGGGATGCGGCCCACTGATGTTGAGAGCATTAATTAAATGGAGGCCTGACTCTAGAATTTGGAGACTGTGAGTTATGTCACTATGTTCAAAATAGGCCAGGGTGGTAATGACAGAAAGTCATTTTTATCTGACAGCTTTTCAGTGGCGTATGTTGCATAAACTGTTGGCTTTGGATCAGTTCTTAGTAGACAGGTATCTACATTTGAAAACATCACTAGTGGCAGCCTTATCTCGGCAGAAATGCTATGGGGAAAGTAGGTAGAGACAGGAAGGATGTGCCAGCAGCTGGTGTGTTTAGTGGGGACTTGGGACAAGACTTTACTGAGGACCTGGTTCAATTCATTGCTCTGCCACAAACTTTCCTCTTTGATGTTGGGCAAGTCACTTAGGCTCATATTTTCAATGGTATTTTGGCATTTCTGCCTCTACTGGCTCAGGGCCTCCGCAACTTGGTCAGCTAACGCCCATTTTCAAAAGTGAGAATGTATTTGAAAGTCAGTTGTTGTGTGCAGTATTTCACATAGGCCCCTGGACACTAGAGAGACAAGGCAGGTGATGTGAGATCTTTTATGGGACCAACTTCTGTTGGGGAGAGAGACAAGCTTCCAAGCTGCACAAAGCTCTTTTTCAGGTCAGTAGAACCTAGGCTCCTAACAGTCAGTTTTCAAAAGTGCCTAAGAAGGTTAGGCACCGAAGTCCTTTTTGAAAATCATACTTAGCCATCTGTATCCCTGAGGCTTGGCGATGCTGAGCACGGCAGTGCCCAAATATCTTTAAAAATCTGGGCCTTGGTCTCTCTGGGGCTCAGTCCCCAACATGTCAAAAGGGAGTAATAACACTCCAAGGGGTGTAGGGAAGATAAGCACATTAAAGATTGTGACGCACTCAGAGACTGTCAATCTGGTATCTTTTAGGATCATTGCATTCACTCGGGGCTGGGGGTGGGTGGAATTAAATGAAAATCATAGTTATGATCCCTTCTTACTTTGCATGTTGTTTATTAGACCAATTTGGAGGGTCCAGTCATGTTACCACATACATACGCATTTGCCAATTCCCAGTTGTGTGCACTGGTTAATTCATGAATTTCAGTTAAATTGTTTTCTTTAGTTGTTTATTTTTAATTTTCTCACTATCCACTACCCCCAGTGGATTAAATTAAGTCAGCCACCCTGGCAGCCACCTTTTCAGTGAAAATTAATTTAATAGCTATGAGTAGGATTTATTGTCAATTTCACAAAGTCTAGAAGAATAGCTAAAGCAGTATTTAAGTTCTGCCCTGAGATAGGGCTAGTCAGTATTTAAGTTAAAAGGAGCACTCCATCTTTAAACAGGCTTTGGTAAGGTTTTCTTAGCTATTGAGCCTAACTCTGTGATCTCCCCTGCTGTGAGCCATAAGTTGCTTGTAGGCTTGTTCTGAGAGAGTAATAAGTATTGTTGTTTAGCAATTGTGTTGTTGAAATTCAGCTCCACTATGTCTGACAGTATTTATCTAAAATACTTTCCCAGTGCGTGTTCAAGTTCCAGTAAACCGTGTCTTATTGTGCGACCTTTTCATTTTCTAGTGAAAAGGGATCAGCTCGTCAGATAAAAGCTACAAGCCAGAGTACAGGAAAAATGCGTGCTCAGAAAATCCGAGCATGATTGAAAACAAGATGTGTTAAATCAATGCGGTTTATCGCCTGCCTATTCCTGGCAATTGCTGCTCTAAGCTCATTCTGAGCACACACTAGATGATAAAAGTATAGTGTCACAGTGCTCACTGGGGTGTGAGGGCAGGGAAACATGTTTATCAGACAGGCTGGTATGTTTTTTTTCCCCCCTTGATAACAGTTATTGTCAAAACTCTTTGGGAAGAAACCGGAACAATTATAGAAGTAAGTAATATTGATGCTGTTAAAATCTGAGGCTACTGAGAGGTCTAGAATTATAGATTTCCCCCAAATATCAGAAATGGCAGACAAAACTGCTTTAGTTATAATCCCTTTAATTCTGTTTCATCCATTATACAGTCAACATGACCTGTATGCTTTCTTCTGAGCAAGTAACATTTTAATTATGTTGCGTGGCCAAATCAAAGATAATGTTCAAAAATAAAGATGCATAGAAGCCTGGAAGCTTTAGTTTTCTCAAGGGATTTAGTCTTAATTTAGATCTTTAATACAACTTCATAACTAAGTCTCATGGAAGGTCAGTTTCTTCCAAGAACGTCACACAGGGTTCACAGGAGGCTCATTGCAGGTGGTGAGTTGGGTGGGTTTGTACTTTTTCATAGAGGATGTCTGCCAGTGCCCCACTTCCCATCTCAGATGCAGGGATGATGGAAATGACTGCTGGCATATTTCCTCTGTCCTCCCCAAGTAGACACTTGTCATTGGACTGACATCCAAGTGCAAAGGAAGGCAGAATTTTAAGACATTGTACTGTAGCAATGATCCTTGACTTTCAGTAGGGGGCATTGTGTTATTTATGCAGCCTTTTGTCTTGAATATTTCTTTTACCAAATGGCAAGTGAGGATATAAAAATTAAGTTCATGCTAAGCTTTCACATCGTAAGGTCATTGTGTATGTATAGGATAGGTGCAGAGGCTTGTACTTAGACAAAGTTCTCCATTATACCAGGGGTTCAGTGGAGTTATTTCTGATTTACAGTTCTTTTACAAGAGCAGAATCAGGGCTCTTATAATCCGCAAAGAAAGTAGATGAGAGCTAATAGGATTTGTAAAGAAGGAAAGGTTAAAAATAAAGCGTTTCCTCAAAGCAATTCAGTAGAAGCTTGAAAATGTATATAGGTGAAGTGAAAATAGGGCTTTTCTTTCAAAATGACAGGTTGCCTCCTCTCTTTCTATTTCAGCCAAGACCTTAAAAAATTGGCTGCTGGGCTCTCAGCACTTTTGAAAAAGAGCCTAAATATGGACTTTGGAGCCGAACCATGAGCACCCATTTGTAAAAATTGTGGCCTCTTTGTCTAACTATATAGTCACTTAAACAGAGCGGTAATCCCCTGAGAACTGCGCTTTTCTAGCAACATTGTCTTGCATCCTTTTGTGAGTTTCCAGAATATGTTCCAGACAAATGGAAAATATTTATCTGAAAATGCTGTTTCTGTCCTGTTGGAGATTGCAAAGTATGTCTCAATTAACCCAATATCCTCCTGACTGGAGTCAGTAACTAACGTACGTAACTTCTGTGGGCCTTTAAGTTCTACCTACTGGCACCAGAGCCAGTGCTAGCAGGCTTTTTTAAACCTTTGTTAAAAGATCCAGAAACTTGTTTGATGCACAAAACCACATGATTTTTCAGGTGGTTTTAGAGCCAGATCTCACCCAGTGAAGCAAGAAGCAACTGGAAGAGTGAAAGGTGAAGGAAGTAGCTTGAAAAATGGCAAATCATTCAGTTTTCCCATGTACCCAGATTGCAACTGGGTCATAGGTTAGCATTCAGAGTGAATGTATTTTGAGGATTTTATCATAAAATCACTGGCATTCAAGTACTGCAGGAATGGGAACCAATATAGCTCTTGTCATTTCAATGGTTAACTTTCAGCATTAATTTGGGGCCAACTCTTGCATTCCTTGAACACTCAAAATCACCATTGAAAGACCCTTGGAAATGTAGCTGCAAAAGGAATGCCAAATCAACCACATAGGTAC
This sequence comes from Dermatemys mawii, assembly GCA_007922305.1. Taxonomy (NCBI): domain Eukaryota; kingdom Metazoa; phylum Chordata; order Testudines; family Dermatemydidae; genus Dermatemys; species Dermatemys mawii. The sequence goes on along the minus strand of ML677358.1, from coordinate 18,293,829 downwards.
TGCAGAAAAATTGCCACCATTAAGAAAATATCATATTGCGTAAAGTGCCTCTGAAGCTGGCCCGTTTCACTGTTAGTTCAATAAAGAACAGTCGCCAGGGAAACCCAGAGACCCAGGTGCAAGTCTGATCATTGGATTTGGCTCCAGAATGTTATTTATTGCTTGGCAAACATATTGGATATTTGTTTGGACATTAAATTGCAATAAAATATAAATATTTCATTTCTTAATATCTCCATCTCTTTCTGTTTCCAGTAAAAAAAAATATGACATCATGTCACAGTACCGTTAAGAAAAGGAAATTAAACACACAAGAATATATTAAAGCAAGAGAGCCATGCAGCCATAAAAAGCAGGGAAATTCTGAGTTAGCCCTGGAATGGCCTTTCTAACACCAATTTTTCTATCCAGGCAGTGGCTGCCCATCCCGCTTCCATTTTCCATTACCTACGGGAATAAATACCCCTGGGAAAGCAAATGGAAGGGAAGCTTTACAAAAAGGAAGTTGTATTCACAATAACAACAACAGAAATAGCCTGAAAGCATGTGTGTTTTCACTGAAAGATCTTTAATTAGCAAAGAGAACTCTTTGCAGGGAAATTTGCACGATACACTTTTTCATTTGATGACGTCTTCTGGCTTTCGTTGTGGAACAGAAGTGGTCAGTTAGGGTGTGCTCCCCATGTGCCATTTCAGAACGTATAACATCATCGTGCTTAGTATTGCTCTCTCTGTGGACTGCGAGGAATTGGTGAGGTCCTAGAGGGAGGGCTTGAGAAGAAAAGTCAAAAGTAGAGAAGAGCGGCATAAGAACCAATCAAGTAGAAACAGCTATTCAAGAGGCAGAGAGATGAGTTGCTGGAGGAGACCACAAATGCACAGGAGAAAAAGTCCTCTGTGATCCATGATTTTTTTTTCTGAAGACATTCAACAGTGTGAGACCCAGATGATCTCTCACCTGTATTCAGTTAGGCTCAGCTTAAATGCTCTTTGTCTCCAGACATTTTAGCAAATGCCTGGAAGTTTTAGCCACCCAGTCAAATGTCCAAGTGAAATGGGTTCTTCAGCCAAATGAAATTTGTCATTTGTCCTGACTGTACTGCATGTTTTTGGTATGTAGCTTTTAATTGTTTCAGATGACTGCCATGTGAATAGGTACAAAACATTGTGTATGGGTGTCTAATCTCTGTCTAGACACACACATCAATTTCTGTACACTCCTTTGGCAAATTGTGTCGTCAACTAAAATCCGGCTGCTGCATTGTGAACTGTGAGAGCGCACCCCAGCAGGGTCAGGGCCTGATACTGTACTGTCCCTCTATTTCCCTTGTAGGGGCAAATCCAAAGGAAATGGGCTTTGCATAGGACACAGGGCTTGAGGTCAAAGCATCTTCTCAGCTGTGGAACTCCAGCGGTTCCACTCTGAAGCTACTGTTGCATCGTCTTGCTACAATGACATTCTTTTCCTCTGAATAGCCCAGAGTATATGTGTGGGGGCGGAGCCTGTGTCCGTGCTCTCACCGTTTACCCAGTCTGCCCTGCCTCCACTCCTTTCACATCCTCCTCGCCTCCCCCCAGAAAGTCCTCCATGATGCTAAAAAAGAAGCAATATGGAACACTACACAGGTGGTCTTTCTGCAGCCTCTCTTTCCTGCTCCCCAAACAACCAAGGCCCTTCTGTTGGGATTAGGACCCTCTGCACCTGTGAGCAGAGGCAAATGTTTTCTCTTCACTGGTAGCCTACAGCTTGTTATGAGTATTCTTTGCTTTTATTGGTTGCGCTTCCTGTATTTCTTGCCCTTTCATGCAGCCTTGCTGCTGGCTACATCCTCTGAAGCAGAGAATGCACCCAGTTTATATAGTTAGGTGTTGGTTTCGTGTTGGTTTTGCATCAAACAGAATAAAAGAAAAATTATGGCTGAAAAATAACAGGAATAAATGAAGCCATGAATGCATGGGAAACAAATTAACTGGTTTTACTTTATATTCTGAACTCTTTCCATTATACTTCTATGTAGTATGTGTTTATTTTTCTTCAAATAATAATGTTAAAATGTGTCTAATTCAATTACTCTCTGCATCAGCTGAATGAGTTTTCCTTGGTGAAGAGTTCTCCTAGACTACCCCAAGCTATGAGTTCCATATGATATTTGAACAGGTTCTTTTAATTGCTGATATTAAGTGTCGATCATTCTGCAGTAAGTTGGCAGCATGGCTAGAGAAACAAATTTCTCTCTCAGATACATCAGACAGTCATTCAATTAACCACCAAAGCTTTATTGACACAGTAGGAATTCATTATGTGAAATATTAAAAAAATAAATAAACAATCCCCCCAAAAAACTTTCCACTGCCTGGTTTAAATAAAAAAGAAGGGCAGGGATTTTTTAAAATGGTGGATTATCTATACATTTTTATTAAAATGATCCGTTCAATGATTGACATAGTGATGGTGGAAACATTTTTCTCAAAAGTTTAAACAGCATTTTGGTTGAAAAGCAAATTGGAGGGGGAAATATGAAAATAATGCACACTCATGTCCTTATTTCCACAGACATTGCATTTGGTTTTTATTAAACCCCTTTGATTTTATGAATTATGGCTTCAGATTTTCTGTATAAAGAGCTCTGAGGCTTATTCTGTTAGAGTTTAATTCGAAAGAAAGTTCTTCCTCCTGGGTTTAAGAAGTAATTCATAAAATGGTAAGAATAATAAATATTGTGCCTTAACTCATAGATAGACAGATTTTGTACACTTGGGTATAATTTTAGTTAATTCACACAAGAGACAGGTTGAAAGTTTATTGTTTGGAAGTGAGACAAATGGCTTAAATCTCATATTTGCAAAAATGATTATATTAGCTTAAATGAAAATGCTATTCTGTTAACAACTTCAATAAGCATTACATTTGGAAAAGTATTTTAATAAAAAGTTACCTGAAGTTCACTGCAACTTAAGATATATAAGTGAGGAGAAAGTACTTACTTTGATTTATATGTCTTTTGGGGGGTGTAATTATTGGCTTTTTACTCACCTATGTAAAACAATATACTTTTGTAAATGGATTTCTGGCCACTTTACTCCATTTTTTTTTCAAACATAAAAAGTAAGCACTGTCAATCAAATAATTTTAAGGTTTATTTCCTCTTTAGAAATGATTGATGGCCTTTTAGATTTACAAGTTGACAAGTTAAAGGGTTCTATTGGTATAATTATGTACTGAATTCACAGTCTTCCAATTTAAATGTCCTTTTAAAACCAGAAGATTATCTTACCTGTATTTTGAAAAGTAGGCCAGTCAGTTTGGGTTGGGATACAAATTACTTCCATTAGCCTTGGGACCTATTTGAATTTAATACAGTTTCTAAAGTTATTATTACTTTCAATAGTACTTTTAAAAATTAGGGTAATGGGAATGCATTTTAAGTACAAACTATTGTAACTTGGGCGTCAGGAGTACAAATACTGACTTTATAGCTCAGTTTGAAAGTATGAAAATAATCTTGATCTCTTGCCCTCCTTTGCTTTATATTAGGACACTGGGAAATGGAGTGTATGCGTTGTGGAGTTCAGATGTAGGGGCCAATCCAGCTCTCATTAAATACAATGCCAAAACCTTCCATTAGGCCAGAATCTGCTCTCATTTATTCAGTGGTGTAAGTGATGGAGTTATTCCAGATTTTCACCAATATAAATGAGATCAGAATCTGGCCCATTTCTTTGGCATTTCGATGTAATGGAGCAGGTGCGATTCTTAACCCCGAGGCTGGGCTACACATTTAAGCAGGCCTTTGGGTGCTGGAGGCAAAAGTTTAAAGTTGACCAAAATTACACGTGAAATGAGTTTACCGGTCTAAATCTGAAGAAAAATGGAGGGCAGCCAGGGCCAAATCTAAGGTGAGATGAGCAACTCAATTTTATTTTGCATTGGGTCAAAGATAATACAATTCAAATAGTTAGAGACTGAATAAGATGAGATAACGAATGCTGCTGAAGACCTGATCCTGTAAATGGCTGAGCACACTCTCCCAGGGTGCTCAGCACCTCCTGGGCAGCACTAAGTACCTTGTGCAATTGGACCACAGTTACTCTTTTTTTGGTTCTCCAGTTTAGAAAATAGTCACAGGAAATACTTTATGGATTTCTAATGTGCTGGAAGTGTGGGAAGATAAGAGAAAATGACTGGTACCTCAGAGGGGAATTTCAAAACTGGCCTCCATTTATAATATCCCAGAACTTAGTAACTACTTTCAGAAAAGATGGAGAGGGGGAAAGAAAGAAAGAAAAAACTTGATTGAAAGGCAGAAAAAATGGACTTGGCAGAGCCTAGCTAAAATCTTTTAACACAGCTGCAAGAGAAATCTTGATTAGAACTGTAGAGATGTTGTTTAATGTCTCACAGTTGAGCTATTTATAATAAATAATAATTTATCAGAAGAATTAGATACAGTTTAAGCTAGTGTATCCGCAATGAAGGGCGGTATAAGGAAATTGCTAAATAATGAGATCAGTGGTTTAAAAAATAAGTACATCGTGTCTAGATTTTTCTACAGAATTACATGGCAGTGCTGACAATGTGAGGCTACATTGAGAAATGGAAACTAGCAAAATATCCAGAGGATTGGAAGGCTGTTATATTACCTGTTCTCAATCATGAAGTGAAATACCATGCTTGGATGTTTCTCTAGTCTAACAAAAAAACATAGATGCAAAGTTTACAGCAGAATATAGACTCATAGAAATGCAGCAGTGGAAGGGACCTCGAGAAGTCAACAGGTCTAGCCCCCTGTTCTGAAGCAGCAACAAGTAAAGCTAGTCTGTCCCTGACAGGTATTTGTGTAACTTGTTCTTAAAAACCTCCATTGAAGGGGATTCCACAACTTTCCTTGGAATCCTATTCCAGTGCTTAACTATCCTCATAGTTAGAATGTCTTTCCTAATATCTAACTACAACTCCCTTGCTAATAATCCCTTTACTTCCAGTGGATGTGGAGAACAATTGATGACAGTCCTCTTTAGCAGCCCTTAATATGGTTGAAGATAGTTACCAGGTCTCCCCTTGGTCTTCTTTTCTCAAGACTAAAACATCCAATTTTTAAAAAACTTTCTTCATAAGTCAGGTTTTTTAAATCTTTTATCATTTTTATTGTTCTCTTCTGGATTCTCTCCAGTTTGTTTACATCTTGCCTGAAGTGTGGTGCCCAGAACTGGACACAGTACTCCAGCTGAGGCCTCACTGGTAACACATAGACCCCAGAACGATATTAGCTACCACATCACATTGTTGACTTATATTCGGTTTGTGATCCCCAGATCTCTTTCAGTAGTACTATCATCTGACCACTTTCTCCCCTCACCCCATTTTCTAGTTGTGTTGTGGAGGGATGCCATAATACTTGGAGAACATCTCCTATTGAAAGACTGCTGGTCTGATGTTAAAAACATTGTTGCAAGAGTTATTTCAGGGATACACCCGAAAGGTTCCTGTTATGATGTTAGAGAAACTTCCTGATTCAGTTTAGGTGAGGAAGAGTATGAGAATCTGAGCCGTTGTTTGTAAAAACAAATACCCACTGTAGGAAAGTGGTTGACAAGATTAAAAGAATTAAGAGAAATCGAACACCCGACTGCTTAGAGTGAACTAACACCAGGCCTATTTGGGGAAAGACTGGCCAAAGGGACAAAGGAATTGATTAAAATCACATGAGTGATATTACTGGGGGGTGGGATAGCTCAGTGGTTTGAGCACTGGCCTTCTAAACCCAGGGTTGTGGGTTCAAGCCTTGATGGGGGCATTTAGGGATATGGGGCAAAATCTGTTGGATGATTTAATTGGGGATTGGTCCTGCTTTGAGCAGTAGATTGGACTAGATGATGTCCTGTGTATTCTGTGAACTAAATGCCCAGGCCAACCCCTTCAGATATTGCTATGGGAAAAATCTGCTGGCTGTCATGCTCATGGAATATGCACACCTGATTGGAATTGACATGAATAAGCACTTGAAAAAGAACCCAGGGAAGCTGACTTGGTCTTGCAGTACTCAGGTGCTGATAATGCTCTCCAAAAAATAGTAATAATTATAGAAGCCCTCTTCCTACTAAAGTGCCTACATGAGACTTTTGTACTATGTGTACTTACTGTAAACCATAACCTGTTGATGATGTACAATAAACAAATATCACAGTGGCCTTTTATTAAAAATAAAAAACTCCAGGCAGATTCCTCCACTCTTATCCAGATTGAGTAGTTGTACACCCTACCTTCATGGCAGTCCCATTTTGCTACTTGTGGAGTAAGGTATTACTCAGTGTGAGTAAGGGTTGCAGAATCTGACCCTAATTAGATGGTGTGAGACAACAGTCCTCATAATGAAGCCACCATAGAAGTCAATGCAAGGTGCTTTCGCAGTTCAGGAGAGGTCAGAGACTGTAATGGCAGGAGGTGTTGGTTGGGACAAGCCAAGATATGCTGACAATTGTATAGGGAAGGTTGAGAGTGCCTGTCTCTAATTCCAGCCCAGCAGAGCACTTAAACATGTGCTCAACTTTAAACATGCACTTAAGTTCCATTGACATCAACGCTTTAAATTAAGATAGCGACCCAGTACACTGTGGTCTAGGTGAATGCAAGATTTCTTTACTTCCTGTTTTCACACTCTTACCTCTGTGGTGTATGCCCCCTAATGACCACGCTGAACAGTGGTTCCAAACAGTCACAACTAACACCATATTAAGGACTTGCTTGATTGCTTTGCTGAATAGGGATGGGCTGAAGCACATGCTTAAAGTTAAGCAAGGGCTTAGCTGCTGTGCTGAATCAAGATCTCTTTCAGTGCTATTAATGCCACATTCGCATGAAAATTTAAATCTTCCTCCTCGTTTTCTTCACCTTGGTGACTGTGGATAAAACCCTAAAAATGCAAATAGCAATGTTAAATAAAATAAACTCAGTAGGTGTCAACTCATGATCCTGGACCACTGAAGTCAATGGGAATTTTGCAGTTAACTTCAGTGGGTGCAGACTTGAGCCCTTGCCTTGACAAAAGTGCACCAAAGTTTACAATGAAGATGTACTGGATCTCTATATACAGTGGTACTGAATACATAATAGCATGTGAGAATGCGAGTCTCTTATGCTTTGTCCTTTTGCCTCCCAATCAAAAGAGACTTTCCTTCTAACCTGAAAAGAGAAACAAATGAAACGCGGGGTGCAAAGCATTTATCAAATGCATTTATCAAGGCTTTCGGAGATCGTAATTGCTCCTTACTCAGGAGCTGTTTACAAAGCCCTGAAACTTTGCAGCAATCATGTCACAGATACATGAGCAGGAAGGTTTTTGTTTCTTTTTAAACCAAAGCCTCTAAAACTAACCTCAAACAGTGCTTGAAGCAAGACTTCACAGTATTGCTGATTTAAGTAAAAAAGAGCAATGAGAGATTTAGCTCTGATCGTTTTCTGATCTGGCGATGCAGTGCCAATTGTTATCTAGCACGACTGAGCCTCCTTGCTTGATGTTTGTCATCTCACAATGTTTGTTTGTTATTGTTTCAGCCCTGAACGAGCCCACCATTGACTACGGTTTCCAACGGTTACAAAAGGTCATCCCACGGCATCCTGGGGACCCCGAACGCTTGCCAAAGGTCAGCACCAAGTTTGTTTTTTTTTTAAAAAAAAAGTATGGCAAAGGTGGGCCTGTCTGGTCTTTGTTTGAAAATAAGCCCTTTGATCTTTACCAGAGGAACCCACCAATCTGCCTGTTAATGTAATGTCTTGGTTTGCATCAGTGGCAGCTCACATAGACCTCAGCCCAGAAGGTTCAACTAACAAACCTTCGCTGCAGCCTTCTGGGACATTGCACATGAAGCTAGCTTGTTCACTGCCTGGTGTGTGCTGTGTCTGGAGTCCACTGCAGGTAGTAATGTGTAGTGAAATGGGGAGGGATAGCTCAGTGGTTTGATCATTGGCCTGCTAAAGCCAGGCTTGTGAGCTCAATCCATGAGGGAGCCATTTAGGGATCTGGGGCAAAAAATCTGTCAGGGGACAGTATTTGGTCCTGCTTAGTGTAGGCAGGGACTAGACTCAATGACCTTTCAAGGTCTTTCCAGTTCTATGAGATAGGTATAGCTCCATATAATGCTGTACACCAGCATGGGGTATTAACACAAGCCTTCTGGACATTTCAACAAAATTCAGCCTGGATAACTAGATCACATTTGTCTTAGCAGTAGCCAGTATTGCAGTCATATCTTGCAAAAGTACACTGAGAACTCTACCATTGTATAAATCAGAGGAGCACAAGCCACTGTGATTGTGTCTAATTTTCTGTTCAGCCATATGTCTCCATTTAATACAATAATAGTATGCACCATTGTTTTAGAAGTGACAAAGAGTCCTGTGGCACCTTAAAGACTAACTAAAGTGTTAGAGCATAAGCTTTCATGGGCTAATATCCACTTCGTGGGATGCATGCACAAAAGTGGGTATTAGCCCACGAAAGCTTATGCTCTAATACTTTAGTTAGTCTTTAAGGTGCCACAGGACTCTTTGTCACTTCTGCAATTCCAGACTAACATGGCTACCCCTCTGATTCTTGACATCATTGTTTCAGTAACCCTGAAATAATCAGGCCATGTCCACACTACCAAATTACATCAGCCTGTTACGTCAGCATACTGGTATCGGTGCAGAGTGTAGTGTAGTGTGGGTAGGTATCCCACTGTGCAATTTGCCACCATCCAGCACAGGGTGTTTGGGGAAGTTGTCACAATGCCTGATGAGAGATGTGGTCAAGTGGCTTAGGAATCAGTTCTGTGCCCTTTAAAGTCACTGGAAAAAACCTGCCATTGATTTCAGTCCTGCAACAGTAAGTGGTTGGGCAGAGGGAAATTGGGAAATTCCAAGTCTTGTCCTGACACTGATTCCCTCCATACCCCTTTGACTCCGTAAAATCCTTTGACTTTTCTGCATTAGTCTCCTGAGCTGTAATATTGGGATATCTCATAGTTCTGTTGTGAGCATTGATTGTGCTTGTGAAGTACTTTGAAATGGAAAAAAGTTAATAAGCGTGTTATTATGTGCTATCTGTTGACACAGAAATGAAATTTGATGAGTTATTTTAAGTGCCTTGTTAGCTCTCCATTCTCTTTGATTGGAAAGGCTTCAGGCATTGGTGCCTGGGTTTGGTTTTTTTGTTTTTTTGTCCTTGCTTCCTGCCTCCTGAGAAATTAGAAGAAAACATGCTGTCCTGGAGCATGGTTTTTCATTGGCTTCATTTGCCTCAAAAAACTTTTCTCTCACCTCTCTTTCTCCCCACCTCCCCATCTGCATGATTTTTAGACAGGTTTGCAGCATGCTTTTGTACCTAGGCCTGCTTCCTCAGAGGTGCAATCCTCCCTAGGGATAAACAGCATCCTACTTCTGCATGAGGCTTTTCTCTCTGCAGCCAAGGATGCCCACTGAGGGAAGTTGTTTGCCAGAGAATAACAACATGGTTATGATGCACTTTGGATTTGCAAGCCTAAAGGGTGCAGAAGTCATAAGATTGCTCTGGACTCAAGTTTCCAATTGAATAGCAGAGCCTTCTTTTCTGTTTTTGAATAACAGATTGAATGGAAATTAGGACCAAACATTTTCAGCTTGGATTAGCAAACTTGATATTGCAATGGGCTGTCAATCTCCTATCCGGCCACCAATGGTTATGGTTGGGCTACCGCAGTATGTGTCCTCCTCGGCCGGTGGTGTGATATGGCCGTGCAATTTGAGTTTGGGTCAAGTTTGGGTTCATTGCAGCATTGACCATACCAGAATCCAAGCCCTAGCGGTTTGCCCGCTCCTAGTATAAAATAATGGCTTTTAATGCACAGGAAGAAGCTAACCTCTTTGCTGTATGGCAAAATCTGATTTTGCTTATTCATCTACCTCTTCTAACACTCATCTCAGTTACATTATGGCCTTTCTCATTGTGACATGAAGGAATCACTTTAGCAGCATTTTCTGAGGTTCAGGTGTGAGAAATACTACAGAGAATGTCTGAATTTCTACCTTATTAAAAGCAGCCTGTGCATAGAAACTGAGTCCAGTAACCACAAATTGCTCACATTGAGGCTTTTCCACCACATGCTAGGCCAGCAGGCAAGTGAACAGATTGAAAGTGGGAGCATTTCCTTCTCAGCCCTCACTGAAGTTCTTGGCCCTGCAGTCCATAGTGGTGGTGTTTTTGCAGAGGTTCAGAATGAAATCTGGACTCATCAGGTTTGTCCCGCTTCTCGTGAGCTCCTAACTATTTGCGCCTCGGTGCACATTCATTGGCTGTGCCGCCTGCATAATTTTTTTAACCCACTCTTCCATCTGTCGCCTTCTAAGATGTCAGAGTTTGCATTTCCTCCTCTGGGTAGGGAGAAGCCATTGTTTTGTGGTTAGTGCCTAGGGCAAAGGATCAGGATTCCTGAGTTCTTTTCCCAGCTCTACCCCGCACTCTGAGCACTTCCCTGCACTGCTGTTTCCTAGGTTTCCAGTCCATAGAATAAGGATGTTAATATTTCACAAAGGGTGTGTTGAGGTTTAAATAATTAATGCTTGCTGGATGCTTTTAGATCCTTGAGTGAAAGGTTCCAGGGATTACCAAAATGGGGTCCAGGTAACCCAGCATTTTACTGCTGTCCTATGTGTGTTCCCTCCTACTTGACTGGTCTTCCATGAAGTCGCTAAATCAAGGGAAATCATCTTTTCTATATTCCGGGTGTGATCTCCGCTTGTGTAAATCAAACAGTGAAGAAGTGACCAATTCCTATTTCAAGGAATAATTGAACCCCGAATGGGACCCACGTTCCTGTAAGACCCTAAAGGGAGGCAAGAGGAGGGTACACTTCTTTGGCAGCTGTATGAGAGAGAGCTTGAAGGTTGGTCCTCAAGTTCAGACTCATTAATATGCCGGGCACAGAGGCTGAATGCAGCAGGGACTGGCACGCATCCGCTTCTGCATTTGAGGCACTGATGGTTCATTCCCAACACCATGTTCTGGCTCCCGAATCTTAATCAAGGACACAGTGAGTTTGTGGGCAGGCTGAATGCTGCGTGAGGCTCTTCCGTAGTCATTAAAACCAGGCAAGGCTTTGGCAGGATTCACGGCAGGCGATTGTCGGTGACTACTTACATGAGAGTTGTGGGCCACCTGGCTTTGGATCTTAAGTTGGACACGAGCACCAAGAGTGAAGAAGGAAAATGGGGGAGAAGGGGAGCAGAGAAGGGATTGGAGAATAATGGTCAGTGCATTAGATATTGCTTTTCCTATTTTTTAACCATTGCCATCCCAACATATCAGCACTTCCTGTTATTAAGAGCCTTGTATGCTGTGCTTTTCCATCAAACCCCCTTCCCCGCCACGTTTCCATAACTGCTATTAGGGATTGAAGGCCACTGTTCCATTAAAGCGTTATTGATGAAATAGACATCTTTTAAGAAATGAAAGCAGCTGTCATCCTGGTGAGAGCGTGATGCTAACTCTTAGTGCAGGCTCTTTGCTCGGCAGGGCTCCAAAGGAGGAACGGAGCAACAACATCTGTGGCCCCAGGGATTGTGAGATCCCGCAGTAGAGCTGTGGACTCCTCTTGCTTTAAAACGCCTGGGCCAGTTTTTCAAAAGTGCTCGGCGCCCATCCAGCAACTCCCATGGAAAACGAGGGAGAATTCGGACTCCCTTTCCCCACGGTTGGTTACAGGAGGAATTGCTGAGTGCTGAGATCCATGGAAAATCTGGCCTGAATTTTTTTTTAAAATGTACAGTTTCTGGAGAAGCAGGAATGGAAGCTGGTCTGGGGGGATGGAGAGGTGGAGCAGCCGGTTGTGTGGAGGAGGCTTCTCCCCTCTTGCACAGGGGCAGATCAGGAGAAAGAAGCCAGCTGACAAGAGGGGTGACTAACAAATGTTCCCGGACATACATTCAATGAGCAGACCTAGTATGGGGGTAGTGGGGGATATCCTCTATAGCTGGAGTCAGCTCAGGCTCTTGGAGTGAGTTAGGTAGAAATCCTTCCTGGCCAACACACTGGGGAGGCAGATTGCGGGGAGCAAGAGCTCTCCAGAGAGAAGTAAAGAGAACTAGTGGGATGCTAGAGCTGAGGGATCGTATCACAGTCCCTACGGTGGAGACTGGAGATGGCCTGCTCCAGGGGCTGGGAATTATGTGTGGGGGGGGGGCACTCATGTCTTGGTTCTTGCATACACATGTGTGGCGGAAATGTGTAAAGAGGTTTAAATCACATACACATTTATTTATTGAGGCTCCTTCACGCTTCGTACCACGAATCTTTAAGATAAACCTAGCGCAGGCACTGGGAGATTCTGGGGCTATGCTAGCAACTTCACAGATAATTGTAAAGCAGGTTCCATTACGAGGTAGATTTTAAACACCTCCAGCTCTTACACAGAAAGTTCCTTGCTGGACACAATTTCCGATGCACAGTCTCCTGCCTGGGACAGGGAACTGGAGGTGATGGGGTTCAGGTGAATTGGCCCTTAGTTGCTTTTGACTAACAAAACTTTAGGAATAAAGAGTTTAGGCCATACTTACAGGGCGTGGGACTCTATCTATCGCAACCACCAAATCTTTTTCAGAGTCACTGCTTCCTGGAATAATCAGCTGAACATGAGAGCTCCCAATGTGATGTTGTGACTCAAAGAGCTAATGCATAAACAGGGGACTCTTGTGAAGTAGAGAAGTTATTTTACCTCTGTATTGGGCACTGCTAATACTGTGTCCAGTTCCGGTACCCCCTATTCAAGAAGGAAGTTGGTAAATTGGAGGGAGTTCAGAAAAGAAAAAAGAAATGTATGCAAAAAGAAATGTATGCAAAAATGTATGCAAAAAATGTATGCAAAAAAATGTATGCAAAAAGAAATGTATGCAAAAAGAAATGTATGCAAGAAAAAGAAAAGCGGTACACCACTTCCAGGTTCAACCTTTCCTCATGAATTCGCTCCCATGCCAGTCCCCGAGCCATAAAACATAACCCAAGAGGCATTTCTTCTTCCTCTGCCAATTCAGCCTGTGTCCTGTACAGGGCACCATTAGCAATCAGTTGGGCACCATCTACGGGGAGCCCTTCTCAGCAGGAACCTCCACAGTACAAGGACTTACCTTTCATCCATCCTGACATAGATCCAGCTCAGAGAAACCTTCGTACTGAACAGAGGGTGGAAGGGAGAATGTGGATCATGGGACCACAACCTACTGTTGGACTCTCTATGCTAACAGTGAAGGCATGAGGTGTGATAACTGTCTCTAACCACTAGGCTGGTATGGGGATGTGGGAGCAGAGCGAAGGCTGGTCCTGGCACCTTTGCAGTGATTTTCTGGAGTGCCACACTGCGATTTATACCAGTATGAGGGGGGCTGCGCAGTGTATGTCTTTTATATGCTGCCATAAGGCGTGTGCAGTGTAGACATACCCTTAGGGGGCGATGTTCAAAACCACCAAGATTTGCATAGTCAAATGCCTTAGGCAGCTGCTTTGAAAACATTCACCCTTAAAGGGCAATACCTTGATCAAAGTGTTGTGGTGGGGCATGTGGTTTTCTTTTTCTGGGACTATGTAGGGTCTGAAACAGTGAAGGGCGGAGTCATATACAGATTTCTGGCAAGGAGCCCTTACTTTTCCGAAGGTCAACAGCGTGCGTCCACATTTCAGTGAGTTTTCTTTATAATTGGGTCAGCATTTACTCAGCAAATGATTAGAGCAGATGGTGTCATTTAGAATCTGTGGCAAAACTTGAATATGTGCGGGCTCGCGGGATGATAGGGATCTATGCATCATTGCTTCACTCTGCCTGCTGCCCCAGGGCAGGTTTCTAGATTGGGTCTGGACCCTCTAGATTAAATCAACCCTTTCCAGGTGAGTGATTTGAGCCCCTTGTTTGAACAACCAATAAGGATGATCCCTGTGACCTTAGATTCCCCTATTTTTTTAAAAAAAAACAACCCCACAACAATGAAGTGATGGAGGCAGGAGGACACTAACCAGGTAAACATGTTTCCTTCAAGCAGTAGTGCTTTTAAAGAAAATAAACCCCAGTTTGAGGAAAGTAACAAAGGCTGCATTTGTGTATTTTGCTCCATGGAGCTGCAAATATCTTGTAAATTGATCCTGTGGGAGTAATAAATACACATTACTTTATCTTGTACTTCATGTCCTATACCCCTGAGCCTTAATAGAACAACACCACTTAATAGACTTAAAAAAAGAGTAATTACAGTCATTGGTTGTGTGATTTTTCAGCCCTTCCAGCCCTGCCTGACCTTCTAATTTAGCTCACCGTGTCTAACTAATGCATTTATATTCATCTTTTATGAAGCATGTGTAGTACAAAATTGACTTTGCAGCCTTTAGCAAGCTGTCTTACCAGGTTTAGGATCTGGTTAGTACTGTGAACAGTGTGGGTGCGCGCGTGCACATGGGTGTGTAAATCTTGCAATACGTGTGCTTCCAATTCATTATTTTTGATCCTGTTGGAAATAATAAAAAGTATTTATTCCATTTCCCCCTCTCTCACTTTAAAGCTTTTATACATTTCAGCATTATTTACAGCTAAACATGCAGGCAAAAAGATACAACTCTTTTTAAAATGATTACCACTAATGTTTCTGCTTGTCAGAAGTGCTTAAATTTCCCAGCGCTTTGTCTAAAAACTTAGCACTGTTACCTTTTAAGAATTACAAATTTATAAGATCTTACCAAGCTGATTTACAAACACAGCTGACAGTTTCTGATGAATGATGTTGCAAAATGTGCAGTTTGTTTCTTTGTCACTTCTAGATGTGTATCTATTAGGAAGTGGATTAAGAAAAGAGAGAGCCCCCTCTGTAAGAGCCCTTCGGAGCACACACACAAATATCTCTCCCATATTTCCTCATAACTTCCTACTCAGTGCACTCATCCAATAGAGCACAATTGTTCTCTGTGCATTTTCTTCCACCATATGGTATCCTCATTACCATACACTAAGGGTCCATATGGAGAACTTGTGAAGTGAACTGTATTCATTTTAACTGCCAGATGAGCAGCCTTTCGCTTTGCAAGCTTAGCTTAAGTCATCTGCTGTCTTTATGTTGTTATGGCAACACAGTACCAATAAAAAATTCTAATCTACTGTAAGTGTCTTGGATCACAGTATTTTAAGTGCTTGCTGTAACTGTCCTCTAAGTGAGGATGCTTGTTCTTTTAGTATGACAAAGGGTTATTGTCAACTCCAGCAGGTGGCAGTAAAGAAATTGTTTGTGTTTTTTTTTTCCGCCTAGAAAAGTCATATAATTACAAAACAGTATATCACAAACATATTTATAGGCTGAGCTTCCAAATTTCATTGTAAGGTTAGGATCACAGCTAACGGTCCTTCCATGCTGCAAATCACACACAGAACTGTGAAAGGATGGTGGCAGCAAACGCGTTGCTAAGGTTTTACTAAGAGAGAGAGAGAATTAGACTGAAGCACCACTGCATTGGAATTCTGAATCCTCTATAACCATGAAGCTGTTTTTACTACACCCCTGAATTACTCATTCAAACACCATGCTAATTAAGAGTACCTTAAAGTAATGGAAGTAGGCAGCAACATCCTTAAATATAAATCATTTTCACCTCTGCAGGCCACACGATATGTTGCATCTCTCTCTCTCTCTCTCTCTCTGTATTGAAAGTGAATGTTTGCTGTCTCAGTTCATCAGTTCACATTAGCCTCATGCTGAATATTTAAACACAGAACAATTTGAACGCACCATGAAGGGAGACAGTGACTGCGCTTTCACTGGGAACAGCAAGGGCTCATCTAATAATAATTTAGTAAATCAGCCATTTAGTGGCTCAGTTGTACACTGCTTTGTGCCAAATAATATTCACTTCAACTGAACGCGGATAAAATTGAAATTCAAACCCAAGTCACGCAGCCGTCTTTTGCTCAATGGAGAGATGAAACGGAAAATCGCCCTCCCAATAGAGTAATTGTGTTTAGTGATTTATCATAAATATAGTGGCATAGCAATAGAAACAGGAATTGGTTGTATATGGTACAATGTAGTCTAATTATGCTTTTATTGTTTTAGTTTCTTATACACGGGCTATTCAGCAATTCAGAGCTTGCCGGCACCTCTTCAGCTCAGTACATATGTGGATGAGGAACAGTGACATAGCAGCACTGGGCGGGGACCAATCATACCTTTAGGGGGCAGTGTAGATCTGTACTGCCCTGGTGGAAGCCTGTGGAGCCATTGGATCATAGACCAGCATGATGTCCTGGAGGAGCACTGGGGAGTCCAATTGCAATGATACCCTTTCCTGTATAACAGAATTATATAGGAAATGGAACACGCAGTGGCATACTCTCCCAGCGCACAGTCATATGAGGTTCAAGAGATGCGTGCAAATTTGCATTAACTGTCTATGCAATTCATGCACTAAAAACTGTCTCTTCATATTAGCAGTACATGTAGGGACCATGTTATAACCTTAGATATAAGTGACATCATATGTTACTTTTGAATAAGAAGCAGGATGGCTTGGGGGATTAATAATTTAGTTCTATAAGTAGCTGTTCCACAGACTCTTTGTTTGATCTTGGACAAGCCTTGCTTTAGTTTCTCCATCTATAAAATGGGGCTAATATTTTATGTAATATTTGTTTGTTTCAGTTACTTGAGCTTCTGCACAGGCTCTGGGCCGTATATATATTTTATAAAATCACCTTTCCTCGTAAGCCACAAAAGTTTCCCCATGCTCCACAAAGAAGGTCATTACTTCTCCACCTACTCAGTCAGCCTGGCCTCTCAGAAACAGCCTAGGAAAACAGCTAGGCTATGCTGAGTGCGAAGATCGAGGCTCTCTGTAAGGTAGAGTGTTGGGGAAATAATACCTATCTTGTGGGGGATCTTGTGAAATTTCATCCTGTCTTGTAATAAGGAACTTTGAGATCCTCAGATGGAAGGCATTCTAGAAATATGAGCATTATCAACGAGCCAGCCTACAGTTACCATTTCTAAACTTAGTTGCAGGTGATCTACAGTGGTTCAGTCTCTGATATAAAATATGATCACTGCATATTTCTCAATTATCACAACACACTCCAGATGAGCAGCAGAGAGCATCCTTCTTGCCATCATGAAGCTGTTTAGCAGTGTGTGCTAGAAGCATAAGGTGCCATTGTCATAATTCTTCTAAGAAATACAGGGCTTCACGATCTATACTTAACTGCTGACACTTGAAAACTCAGACATTTTGATAAAATGAATCAGGCCTTAATGTTTCTTTTATGAGATCTCTTCTCATAGGAAGGAGGTTTGGCACCATTTGGGGATCAAGCGTAGTGATCCATCATAGTGAAGTCAGCTGTCCCAGCCAGCTTCTCAGAGGTCACTCGATCGAACCAACAGCTCTTACAACTATATTATTGCTTATGGAACAGTAATTGAGGCACTATGGATAAAAATTACCTGGTTTAATAGACAGTGAACAATTTGCTCTCAATACAATTATAAGCCAAATCATTCATTTCATAACACTTGGACTAATTTATTTGTTGACCTTTTAATATCCATAGCTCTTCAGCTGTATTAACTGCAACTCAGAAAAATCTCTTGTTCATTTTACTTTCATTGATTTTTTTCCATTGAGGCAATAACCGTTGTTTGAGTACAGCCTTTTCTTTCTGTTGTAAAAGTCAATCATGTAACTTATGGTGATATAACTCCTCTGGACTGAAACATCTTCTAAGTACGATAGTGTACAATCTCATGCTATCTCTGTAAACAAGGGTATGCATTTTGGCTTTGTTTTCATAATAGATCTGTATTCACATTAATATAATGACAGTGGAAGATGGAGAAGGTGCACAGGAATGTTATATAAAGCTATGCCACCCTATGTAATGTAATTTTGTTTCATATATACAGTACTGAAGATACAGGAATTTATTGTTGTCTTTAAAGTTAAAGTTGTCTTTATTTTAATCCCCACAATACGATGAGCTGTAGGTCTGCTCATTAATGATGATATCCTAATCATTTTATCTTGATATACTATCTTAAGAACATAAGAAGGAGCACACTGGGTCAAAGCAATGATCCATCTAGCCCAGTATCGTATCTTCCCACAGTGGCCAATGCCAGATGTTTCAGAGGGAATGAACAGAACAGGGAATCATCAAGTGATCCATCCCCTGTCTCCCATTCCCAGCTTCTGGCAGAGGCTAGGGACACCATCCCTGCCCATCCTGGCTAATAGCCATTGATGGACCTATCTTCCATGAATGTATTTAGTTATTTTTGAATCCTGTTATAGTCTTGGCCTTCACAACATCCTCTGGCAAGGAGTTCCACAGGTTGACTGTGTGTTGTGTGAAGAAATACTTCATTTTGTTTGTTTTATTCCTGCTGCCTATTAATTTCATTCGGTGACCCCCTAGGTCTTGTGTTATGAGGAGTAAATAACACTTGCTTATTTACTTTCTCCACACCAGTCATGATTTTATAGACCTCTCTCATATCCTACCTTAGTTGTCTCTTTTCCAAGCTGAAAAGTTTCATTCTTATTTCGCTTTCCTCACATGAAAGCTGTTCCATACCCCTAATCATTTTTGTTGTCCTTTACTGAACCTTTTCCAATTCCAATATATTTTTTTGAGATGGGGCAATCACATCTGCATGCAGTATTTAAGATGTGGGCGTACCATGGATTTATATAGATGCAATATGCTTTTTTTTTTGTCTTATTATCTATCTCTTTTGTAATGATCCCCAACATTCTGTAGAAGTCTTCAATAAATATTTCTATTCTGTTTTTGGGCAAAAACAGATGATACGGTCTTATTGAGTGGTGGTGGTAACACCACCGCACAAGTATCTGGGGGAGATTAAACAGATGCTACTAAAGTTGGACATTTTTAAAGCAGCAGGTCCAGATAACTTGCACCAAAAAGGTTCTTAAAAGCTGGCTGCGGAGCTCACGGGACTCTTAATGTTAATTTTCAATAATTCTTGGGGCACCATGGAAGGTGCAGAAGACTGGACGATAGCTATTGTTGTTCCAATATTTAAAAAAGGGTAAATGGTACAACCTGGGTAATCATAAAACTGTCAGGCTAACGTCAATCCTGGGCAAGATAATAGAGTAGCTGATATGGGATTTGATTGATAAAGAATTAAAGGAGAGTGATGTAATAAATGCAAATCAACAAGGCTTTATGGAAAATGGATCCTGCCAAACTAAGGGTGAGATTACAAGTTTGGTTGATAAAGGAAGTAGTGTTGATGTAATAGATGCAGGCTTCTCTAAAGCATTGATTTGGTCCTGCACAACATGTTTAAGGACATATATTTTGGGGGAGGGGCGAAGGGAGTCTTTTGTTTCTGTAAGCAAGGAAGTTGAAAAAGTCTTTCAACAACAGAAGCTAGGAAGCACTTCACTGAAGTAGTTCTGCTTGAGCGAAAGCCTCTTTATGCCATAAAATACTATTAAGTCCTTTGAATACATAGTTGTAAAATATAATTGTTATACATTTGGCATTTTATGCTTCCCTTGAAATTACCACTTGGTATCTACACCTAATCTACGTTCTTTCTTTTCACTTCAATTGGGTCTGAAGTGGTGCTTCATTGTAATGAGAATGCCCCTTTCAAGAGACTTTTTTTCAATTATACTGATGATAAAATGTAAGTGAACGTACTCATTTGTAGGGGTTAAGACTGAGTAGTGTTTTAACTGTAATGCTAAAACCAATCAACATTATTCCAGTCTCTATTTCAACATTTTTATGCACTCGCTCTGGGCAGAACATAGTGGAATATCATTGTAGGTCAAAATCATTGTAGTGCTGCTTATGTTTCATTTTTCATTCCACCATTAAAAGCTAACATGTACTCCAGCACCTAACTAGAAACTCTTCTTATGGTAGATTTACAACCCAAAAACTCTTCACCGTTGGACCAAAAAAAATGACAATTCCTCTCATCTTAGTACTCCACTCTTACATTATTTTTTTCATTAAAACTGTTTTATGGGGATTTTAAATGAATTGCGTATATATGAGTTTATATCTTGTTTCTGGAAAATATCTAGTCAGTCAGACAGGATTTTTATATCTACAGCAAATATTCATAAACATAAATACACCAATAAAAGCAAAATTCAGAAGATGAAATAATTAAGTAAAAGCCAATTAATATATAATTAATGCTCTGAATGCCAGATAGCTATACTGATAGACACCCACTGAGAATCTGGCCTTGTAATACTAATTATAATTAGATTCTTTTATAGACTTAAATCCAGTGAAGTGGACCACGTCGCCCACTACACTTCTGATTTGATGGGTGGGCCAGCATTTTAAAGGGGATTTGAACCTAGTCCCTTGGCACAAACAATTGTGCATGCAAGTGATAGAATATATATTTCAATCTGCTTCATTTGCAAGTGCAATTATGTTTCACACACACAAAGAAGTGTATCATCTCTTTATATTCTACCATGTACACTTGCAAAATTACAAGCCTTATTTGAAACTTTGACCCCAAGTATTTTTCATAATTCTTTCTAATAGGATATAAAAATAGCTTCCAAGTAAGGATTGTGAAAGAGCTAGCCCTGTATTTTTAATCAAATGTCTCACAATACAATCCTAGGCACTAACAATGCCATTCCTATCAAATTCTTTTCATGTTTGTATACGTCCATGCCCTTCAAATAATGCAAAACATTCTTATTCTTCCATAAAGGAACTTTGACAACTTTCCAAAAATACGCAGGGTATAGAATGATCGAGATAAGATCAAGAGTAGCAACGCTTTTCCTTTTTTGCCATTCTCATCTGCATCTGTTTTCAAGGAACAGGAAAGTTATTACCATTGAGAGTAGCTGATTTAAGAGCTATCAGGAAATCTTACAGATGCAAAAAGGAAAAGCAAACCTTAAAGCCTCAGTAAACTCAGTGACCAATATCCGCTTCAAACTATGCTAGATGAAAATACAAATAGTTTGAGGGTAAAATTTCAAAGCGATGAGGTTCAGAGCTGATTTTGCATTGTTTTAAAAATGTACATCTGCATCCATCACCCAGTGAATGCAAGTATAATGCATTGTGTGAAATGAATTTTAAATATAGCTATTCAAATCCTTTGAATTTCAGGTAAAAAAAAGATTCTAAACTTTAGACATACTTGGTCCAGTTATGTTTTCAGCTACACCTATATAAATGAGGAATAACCCCATTGCAGGCAGTATAAGTGAGAACAGAATCAAGTCCACTGTATTCTGATGGGAGCTGGGCATTCCCTTCCAGGAAGATGGCTGTGTTGTGTGAGCCATTGACTTAAACATTCATGGACTTACCCATTTTTGATTTGGACACCATTTACCTAGTGTTCAGTGACCCACTAGGGGCACCCAAGGTTTCCCCCCTTGCAAATTAATCCTAGTATGGAAGATTGGATTGCATAATTAAGGAGATGGAATTCTTGATAGAGTCCCTACCTTCTAGAGATCAGTGCTAGAGCATTCTCTGTAATATGAAAAATTGTTCTGTTTCCTAATCTTACTAGTGTTTCAGACTGACATTTTATGGAGGGTATCCTTCTTTACTTCCTCCCAGTATGTTCTTTTCCTGATAATCAGGAAAGACAGACTGTAAAGGATGCCAGAGAATCACTCAGCTTCTGATGATGGCAGTTCCTTCAAGAAACAGTTAACAAGTTCCAAATAGGATGGACATCTTGCAGCTCAAGTAATATAAGATCTGGCTGGATGGAAATATAATGGATGGCAGCTACCAGCTAGGGCATCTAGATGGATGAGAGGTTGACTTCATGGATTAAAATTTGACATCACTAAAGAGCTTTGGCTTTAGTTCACAGAGCTGGATGTTGCTTGTTCTGTGCAGTAATCTTTATCAGCAACAGAGAATAAGGTAGAAAGAGATGGGGGAGAGAGAGGGTATGAAGCTGCTCAAGTGGAAATCTTAATAGAAGCAGAGGTAAAACCGTAAATGGAGAATAAGGTTTTGGGGCAAGATGCACTATTCATGTGTTTGAGCAGGAGAGGTAAAGCCCTGCACAAGGGGAATATTTTGTGGAGAGGGATGAGAGTTTCAAATGTCATCTTGGCAAAGATCTCCAAAGAGAGGAATTCATATTAGCAGAGTGATATTTAGTACTAAGCTTTCCCCTCTAGCCACCTTCTTCTTTTTGACTTAGAGACCTACCCGCAACGAAGTCTTCCTCTGCTTTTAGTGATCGAACTATCCTAATTACTTGCCAGATACTTCAGTTGATGACAATATACTGAGAGCAGCCCTGCTCTCAAACATAAGTATATTCCCAGGGACCCACACTACCATCTACCCAGACTACGTACCCTGAAGTTCAACATCTTTGCCAGCTGCTGGGTGTGTCACCCATTGTTATAGTCCAGCCAAACCCCACCTGGAACATAAACATGTGTGTTTTAGATTAACAAGGCAGGCCAATACTCTTCTGGTATCGAGGGGTGCTGAATTAACATAGATAAGAAGGTAAACTCACAAGGACGGGCTTACGGATTGTCATCATTATTTTGTTTCCTCTTTTAGACTGTAGTAATTGCAGCTGAGAACTGTTTGAATGGGGTTTTTTTTCTCTATTACTATGAATATGTCGCCCCTGTGGTTAAGAGGTGTCTTCATCATTGAGTCTCATATTTTATGGCTAGCTGGCTGCACACTTTTGGACTTCAGTGTTCGGTCTTTTGGGTGCCTCATATAGGGCTTTCTATATTTTATCTGTAGGCTTAATTCATTGTGGAGCAGGTGGGTAAGGTCATGCATCAGTGTTTTTAGTACCCTGGAGTTAGGCTGTGCTCCTCTGTTTGAGTGGAAGTTGTTGAGACGTTTACAGCTTGGAAAAGCCAGAGTTCTAGCCTCAGGGTGGCCCTTATGTGATGGAACATGCCACTGGAATTTAGCAGTAAAAATATGGTAAAATTCCATCCTCGGTTGATATTAAGCTGTACCTTTTTGTCTCAGACATTTTTCTACCTGTTGACTTTCTTCCTCATTTGCCCTCTGGTCCTTATAAGCAGCTATTCTGTGTTCATGTCCAAAGCGGGAAGACTCAATTATGGAGCATGGACGTATATCCCTGATTTTGTTGTGGTTTTGATAGTTACAGTTTTTGTTGTGTTGTTGTGTTTTTGATAGGTACAGTCCCATTAAATTGGCACAGTCCCCTCATTTTAAAGTGGATTAAATCTCTTTGCATTTTGAATTGCTTGTACAAATAATTTTTCTTTTCATGTGCAAATGTTGAAAACAATAAGATAAAGAAATGTGTATTGTATAAATCTGGAGAGATGCACTGAGTTCATGGACAACTGTAGAGATGGCAGCTGCAGTATGGCTTTGAGTCTCCTGTATGTTTAGCTAAAGAACTTGCTGTTCAGAATTGTGATGTCCTAACTGGCAGTCCTATTGACTGTCTACCCAAACATCATTTTTCTTTGGTGCACCTTACACGGAAAGGAGTTCTCATGCTTTATAACTAACTAACTAACTAACTCTCTCTCTCTCTCTCTCTCTCACACACACACACACACACACACACACACACTCACACACCCACCCTATGAACCAGAGTGCATATGCAAGTTGTGAGGAAATAATACATCTATATACATATTTTTTTAAGTCTACAAACTGGTCGTTTTTCTAGCCCATTGTAAGAGCATCCATAGTAAGCAGCATCTGCCACTTCATCCATCACAAAATAGTAACAAAGAATTAAGTATTTAATATTTATCATTTTAATTTGAAATTTCAGAATGTGACTTCAAGGGAAGAAGCTAATTGGCAACTTATACTCAGCGTTTTAGCTCTGCATGTGGATTTGTGCTATCATTCCCTGTGAAATCAGGAAGTTAGGAGACAGAGCCAATAGGTCAGAGATGAGTCGAGGAAGTATGAATGACATCATTATCCATAAGTAACCTCTCTGAAGATGAATGAGCTCTCTCTTGTATTACAATGCTAATAGAGCATTAGAAGGCGATATGATATCTAGACTACACACAAGATAAATGCCTCATGATTTGCTAGAACAGCTTTTTTTTGCAAGTACATAAATCCTTTGGTAGACTAAATAATACGATATATGGCTGATGAACATCATGTACAATGGACAGCTCCCACTGGACAAAATTCATTCTGTCATTGATTTATTTAGATTAAATATTTTGTTTAAATGCTAAAAATACTCGAGTGCCTTGACATCAGTTAAACCCACAATCCACATTGGGATGGATACGTAATTCTTTTTACTAATTGCAAGACTGTAAGCAGAGGTCATCAAGAATGGTAACACATCTTCCTTAACAGTGGCACATACTAGTCATTATGATGAAATTTGACCCCAGTGAACCATATATGGAAAATATTATTCATTCTGTAGACAAGTGGCATAGCAGACAAAACAGTAGACCTTTTAATATGAGATTATAATTCACTTTAAAGTAAGTGTTATGGTTTTGATGAATTCCTATTGGAGAGTTACTCACATCACAAGCTGAACAAATAAAGTTGGACAAGTGCCGTAGGATTCACTTTAGGTAAATTCAGCCAGAAGTGGATTTAGTTTGAATTTAACGGTCTGTGTTCCAAAAGCGCAGTCCTTCTGCTGTGACAATAAAATCCTTCTCACAGTAATGTTGGACCATGTAGCTACAGGGCTTCCAGGCCTGAGACTCCACTGCTGTTCGCATATGTAAACATCTACCAGTATTTTCAAGAAGAAAGAGAGCTGAGAATGCCTTTGGTTCTCTTAAAAACAAAAGCACAACTCCCCTCCTTCTTTACATTTTTGTTTCACAAATTGCAAAATAATCTGTGTTTATCTTTTCCCTAAAATAGAAACCAGATTGCAATTTTGGGGGGGTCCAAAGGGGAGGTTGAATCTACTTTAGATTGTATAACCACCTGCAGTGCTGGAATACAGTGAACTTCAGCTCTAATGTAATTTTTTCCCAGTTTGGTCATTTATTATTTTTCTAACAATAAAATTATGATTATTTCAAAGAAAAGGCAAGAAAGAACAGGCTAATTTCTGTATATTCATTTACTCTAAATCAAAATCAGGGAGACTTTTAGAAAAATGAGAAGAGTGCCTCTTTCCTTACAAGTGCTGCCATAAATTAGATATTAGCTTTAGTCATATTCTGTCTCTCAAGAAATATTTTCACTTGCATATTCAAATAGAAGGCCCTTTAGACGATGCCCACTTACAGCACGAAAATCTAGGCTCTTAAGATGAGAGCAAAGAAGAATTTCAGTGAACAAAAGAGTATAAGGGACATCAACTCTTGACCTTATCATGAGATTTTGTTTTGTAGCGTGCCATTCTCACTCATTTTTCAATAAAAAAAGAGTCTGTCTGTCTTTCATCACCACTGCAGTGGTAACCTAGAGTACCAAGCTGATTTTTAAAGATATAGATCTTTTATATTAGCTGTCCTTTTTTATAATACTTTTTACAAATTTAATCAATACATTTTAATATTCTATACACTTTAAGTGCAACATACAATAAATATTGAAGCTTCATCTTAAACATGCTTTAACCTTTAAATTGTTAAAACTGCGGTGCCCTTTCAGTCTACTTACATAATGTCATAAAATATACATTTCAAGGTAAATGAAGTCAGCTACTTCAATTTAGTTCCTCAAACTGGTAGTAAATGAGAGGTTAACACTACGGTGCCAAACCCATTATTGAGTAAATTTAGCACCTTGGACAGCTCTGTAAAATCTTTATTGCTTTCCTGACCTGCTCGTCATGTTCTGTCTATGTGTACGGTGGCTCTCGGCTCTGATTGAAAGGCAATATATTAGATCCTGAATACAAACATGCTTGGGGGCTGGTTCACTGTGAGCGTAATGACATGGAGGTGAGAACAATTTTCTGGTCACTGCAATCCAAGCCCCTTGCAAGGTCTGTTATTCTAACTTATGGAGGATTTGAGGGGCTCCTCTGTATTTGAAATAATTACTTTAGCACCATTGATAATTTAAGGAGATCTGAAAAAGTTTTCAATGGCATAAAAACAAAAACAAGCTAATATCTTAAAAATATATATAGTAGCATTTTATTGTGCATGTTTTTAAGATGAGTTTGTCTGTATAGAAGCTATGGTCAGCTCTGGAATACAAGATACCACTACCTGACAAAGGAGCTTTTGTGTAACATCCGCCTTGTGTAATCTGAAAATGTCAGCTACAAGGAAAGGCTTTTACTGTGTGAAAATGTTGTTAAAAAAAGCATGAAGCTCACATTTACAGACTCTGGAAATGCTCCAAAAATAACCTGGGATGAGCTGGAAAGGTTCAGTGCCACTTGTCAAATGTATGTCAATAAGTCATGATGAAAATTAATTTTATTTACAGGTAATGGGATATGGCATCAAATAACGTCCAATTCCTTAATAATGGGAACACGTTTGACATTACATGATGCAGCAGTAAGATCTCATGTTTTGCGCTTTGCACTGCTGCCCCCCCCTTTTTTTTTCAATCTCTTCTCAGACTCGGTCCAAAGGATTTTTAGCTCAGCATTAAATAGATGACCAAGATGGGTTGGGGTGGGGGGGAGATTGACTAATTTTTAATAATTTGGCATAGTGACATTTAGGCTAAAAACATTATCAAACAGTTTGCAGACTCTGTATTGCTTCCTGATTTTGAATTAGGGCTGGAAAAGACAAAATTTGACAAGAAGATCTTTAGTTTGACTCTTTAATTCAAGGCAGACAAGGGTGGTCAATTTTTTAGTGGCTCTGTTAAAACAACATGGATTGATTCTACACAGGTATAGCATGCACTCTCTCAGTATCCTGTTAAATGATTAATTCCCACGGCCAAATAACACAAACAGGATGAAGGCTGTAGCTGCCTAACTGTTCGAAATCTGTTTCAAATGTCCTGATTCAAAATCCATCAATTATATAATGCACTTTGCTTCATGTGCGAAAAATAATTGAAATGTGTGCTTTGGAAAGGGCATGTATAGCAGCTTAAGATAAACCTAAATGTTTACTGGGAGTTCAAAAAACCTCCATCTCATTTTTGAATTTAGGACATTATATATGTCATAAGTAGTTACTGCAGTATGACAACTGTTTTATCTTATATTATAGAGAATTTAAAATTGAAAAAAATGCTAATATGCATCTAAAAGCTTGTCATGTGAAGAGTTGTTCGAGGATTTCTGAAGAGGTTATGGTGACAGCAAAATGAATGCAATTATATCTCTATTTTCTGATCAGAGTGTACAATATATGCTACATTACTGCTCCTTTTTGGTATAAAATATAGCTATTGCGTAAAATATTTTAAGTTAAACTTTTTTAACTTTACACAGAATTTTTAAAAAAACATCCCTAAGAATTGGTGCTGCATCTATATTTGTAAACCTCCTGCAGAAATATATATTTGGATGCAGCTTCATGTTTCTATATTAGATAAACACTCAACAATAGGGAAAAGAAGCAGCATCATTTTTATTTAAGAGTGTGAGTACGGGTAGGTTTTATTTCAGACCAGTAGAGATCTGCTGGATATTTTGACATCATATAGAGGAAGATTTCCTTTGATCTAAATTTTGCAGATGCAGTTAAAAATTTACTTTCAGGATTGTTAGCCTGACTTCTTGCATGCTTAAAAATATAAACAAAGGAGATATGGTATTACCCAGATGTCAGCAGAAAATACTAAAGGAAGCAACAGAGTTAGAGAGGGGAGGAAAGAAGAGTTCTTCCTAATACATATGATCATAGAGAACCACAACAATGACAAACAAAGGAGCAGATGGAGAAAGTGACAAACAAGGAAATTAAAGGTATAGTTATACCCAAATTTCAGAACCAGCTCCCAGACTGTTTTAAATTATGCTTCCATGTAAGGAATTCTGCCAGCAGTCCCTTCTCAATCCTGCTCTATCTCTCCATAATATTGTTGTGAACCCTTGCCACATACATGATCATGACTGTGGCATATAACACAATGATACAAACCAGAGAAGTTGAATGTTACATTATCAGTAGCACAGGACTGATTGGATATCCTTTGACTGTGGCCTGTCTGATAAGGTCACAATTCCTGTGAATGAAATAAACACATCTAAGGGATGCATAACATGCTCTGAATGACATTGATTGCAGTAATCTAGTAAATGACCTCAGGATTGTATTCTGCAATAAACCTATGAGTGGTTTATAGTGTAGATGGCAGAGACAATTGAGTGATGTATTTTATTTTGCAGCATCAATGGCTCTCACCCTTTTGACTTGATTAAGCATGTGTGTGAATAGGATGAACTAGTGATTTAACACTATTCGAGGTTTGCTGAGAGTTGTTGCTTGTAAAGACTACCTGGTTGGAAAAAAATAATGCAACTGATACAACAATATAAAAAGATTCTAACTAGCTGCTTTTCCTACATTGTGTTTATTGAATTCAATGGAGCACATCTGTTTTTATATTGACAGGAAGTGATACTGAAGAGGGCCGCTGATTTAGTGGAAGCGCTCTATGGTATGCCACATAATAACCAGGTAAATGTATTCTACTGGAGCAACTCTAAAACCTGAATGAGCTTTAGTCCAGGCACAATGGCTAAGGGTGTAAGCATGTTATTACAGCGTGAAAGGAGGATAAATGTTTGAGAAAACAGAACATTTTGGCTGGTTGAGTGTTTTGGACTGGGGAGTTAAATGTGTGAATTTATTGCTCATGTAAGCAGCTGGCTTCTCAGCCATGAAGAGTTTTATCCTGGGTTGCCAAAAACCATATAATTTGGGCAGTAACATTGTAAGATTCTTGCCCTGCCACTAGGGCGGAGCCCGGAGCTGGAGCCCGGAGCTGCAGGTTTATGCCCGGAGCTGGAGCGGAGCAATGCAAAACTTGATTGCTCCAAATCCCTGCCTGCCACTGTGATTTGTAGGTACCCCGAGGAAATGAGTGAGTAGTTTAGGCTCCATCACCGTTGAGTCTTTGGCCTCAGGGGGCCATTGTCTTAGTGATGTGCCAATTGTTTTTGTCCACTGGGAAGTGGGCCTGGACCGAGACTTCCTCCCTTTCCCAGAAAGGTCAGTATTTATCATCAGACATTAACGATGTACTGTCATTACCTATCTGGGTGGAATCAGTCCACTGATTTAGAAACAAACCAGCCAATCTGAGCCTTTGAGCCATCCATTATCTAGTACATTTAACATAACACATCTCCTTGCATTTGCTGGAAGATAAGTTAATGTAATACCAATATTTATAATAATATATGTAACAATGTAACACTTAATGACTGGAAGATAGCTAATGTAACACCAGTATTTAAAAAGGGCTCTAGAGGTGATCCCGGCAATTACAGACCGGTAAGTGTAACGTCCGTACTGGGCAAATGAGTTGAAACAATAGTAAAGAATAAAATTGTCAAGCACATAGAAGAACATAAATTGTTGGGCACAAGTCAACATGGTTTCTGTAAAGGGAAATCGTGTGTTACTAATCTATTTGAGTTCTTTGAAGGGATCAACAAGTATGTGGACAAGGGGGATCCAGTAGACATAGTGTACTTAGATTTCCAGAAAGCCTTTGACAAGGTCCCTCACAAAAGGCTCTGAGGTAAATTAAGTTGCCATGGGATAAGAGGGAAGATCCTTTCATGGACTGAGAACCAGTTAAAAGACAGGGAACAAAGGGTAGAAATGAACGATAAATTTTCAGAATGGAGAGGGGTAACAAGTGGTGTTCCCCAAGGGTCAGTCCTAGGACCAATCCTATTCAACTTATTCATAAATGATTTGGAGGAAGGGGTAAACAGTGAGGTGGAAAAGTTTGCAGATGATACTAAACTGCTCAAGATAGTTAAAATCAAAGAAGACTGTGAAGAACTTCAAAAAGATCTCAGAAAACTAAGTAATTGGATAACAAAATGGCAAATGAAATTTAATGTGGATAAATGTAAAGTAATGCACATCATATGGTGTGCCCACATCTTGAATACTGCATACAGATGTGGTCTCATCTCGAAAAGGATGTTCTGGCATTAGAAAAGGTTCAGAGAAGGGCAACTAAAATGATTAGGGGTTTGGAACAGGGAGGGGTTTGGAATCTCTCCCATATAAGGAGAGATTAAAGAAGCTATGACTTTTCAGTTTGGAAAAGAGGAGACTAAGGGGGGATATGATAGAGGTATATAAAATTATGAGTGGTGTGGAGAACGTGAATAAGGAAAAGTTATTTATTTGTTCCCATAATATAAGAACTAGGGGCCACCAAATGAAATTAATGGGCAGCAAGTTTAAAACAAATAAAAGGAAGTTCTTCTTCACAAAACACACAGCCAACCTGTGGAACTCCTTGCCTGAGGAGGTTGTGAAGGCTAGGAATAAAACAGGGATTAAAAGATAACTGGATAAATTCATGGAGATTATGTCCATTAATGGCTGTTAGCCAGGATGGGTAAGGAGTGGTGTCCCTAGCCTCTGTTTGTCAGAGGGGAGTGATGGATGGCAGGAGAGAGATCACTTGATCATTACCTGTTAGGTTCACTCACTTCGGGGCACCTGGCATTGGCCACTGTCGGTAGACAGGAGACTGGGCTGGATGGACCTTTAGTCTCACCCAGTACGGCCATTCTTATGTTCTTATGTTAATTTGACAATCCTTTTTATTTGTTCCTTTCCCCTCTCCAGGAAATCATTCTGAAAAGAGCAGCAGATATTGCAGAAGCACTCTACAGTGTTCCCCGTAATCACAACCAGCTCCCAGCACTTGCTAACACATCAGTCCATGCAGGAATGATGGGAGTGAATTCCTTTAGTGGTCAGCTAGCAGTCAACGTCTCAGAAGCCTCACAGGCCACCAATCAAGGTCAGAGAAAGAAACAGCTTCTTCTTTTCATGCACTCTATCCTGACAAATTTCAGAGGATCAGGCACTAAGGATATAGGTCAATCAAGAACTGATTATTCAGAGTTTAATAACATGCAAGGAGCATGCTTGGTGAATAGTCCTCTTGCATATTCCATGCATGATTCTTGAATCATGCATGATTTTATGAAGGGATAATCGATTGCTTAATGACTTTGTCCCCAGTTCCGGAAAGCAGTTAAGCAATGCTTTCCTGACGGGGGATGATTTCCTGAACTGGGGCCTTAAAAAGTGTTTCCTTACAATGAAAGAGTATCCTGTCCGTATCTGCATTATGTAAGAAACCCATTTTGGAGACTATTTTAAAAATGTTGCTCAAACTCTGGAACTAAAAAAAATCAGGCAAGATTTTCAAAGACATTTTCTGGATGTTTCCCTCTTCCCCGCTCTCTCTTTCAATTGGCTATAGAGCGAAGATAATAGTTTTTGAATTTAAAAACATTCTCACATTTTGTCAAATTCAAAGAAGTATTCGTTCAAATATTTTCACAGTTCTCTCTCCCCCTTTTTGACCAGCTCTCCCTATATGAAATTTAGAATATATTTTGGTGGTAAAGCCAGTAAAAATGGGTGTTCTCCTGGAAGGCTGAAAGACCAGTTTACATTACATGAATATATATGTATAACTTTAGAACATAACATACATTCTGCCAAGGCACCATGGGACAGGCAGCAAGATTTGGGTTTTATCTCTCAGAAGTGGAAATGTATTTTGTATGTTCAGTATTGTTGGGTCTGAAAACTAATCTTATATCCAGACATGATTTCCCAACTCTGTTGCCCACAATTTTGTGGAAATTCAGAATTGGATCTGGAACTTTGCAGCTAGTTTCCATCTCTACAATGAATTCAGATATCATAAAACTTCGGAGAATTCATGTATCTAGGTCTTACACCCTACATTTAAAAATGGCTAGTGATTTTGGTTGTCTTGATTTCTGAATGCTCCTTGAGACACTTTAAAGGGTTTGAGTTTTTGGAAGGCAGCACCCGGAACATTCAGAAAATGAGTCCTTTTAACCTGTGTCAAATTGAGCACCCAAAATTGCTGCTCACTTTTGAAAATTGTGGCCAAATGTATACACCAAGTCCATCTCCGATATCCTACCAACAACCTCTGAAGAATAAGCCTGATGTATTTTACTGTAGTTTGCATCATTTGTCTTAGTTTAGCAGATTTTGGGAAGGGGGCGGGGAGGGTGAAGTTTAGAAATACTTCTCTTTAACTTTTTCCCTTCTCCAATAAAAGGTTTTACTCGCAACTCAAGCAGTGTCTCGCCTCATGGGTATGTGCCAAGCACCACCCCTCAGCAGACAAACTACAACTCCGTCACAACAAGCATGAATGGCTACGGGAATGCTGGAATGTCAAATTTAGGTGGTTCTCCAACCTTCCTCAATGGATCTGCTGCCAATTCTCCCTATGCCAGTGAGTACTATATAGCACTTCTGCATTTTGCACTTTTTCGTTAGAATGAAATGGCAGCTTTTCTGGTCTATGCAATAGTTAGTTGCTATTCTGTTCTTCTTCGGTCACTGGCCTTTTGAAGCACTTTTCAGTGTTGCCTTCAGTGCACTGCTCTACTTTATTATTATTATTTGGGAGAACATGTGGGGTTGAAAAAGAATAATATCTCTCATGACTGAGCATTTCAAAACTTTTTTTGCATCCTGTAGAAAAGAACACGCTCCCTTAAACGCTGCTAATTCTAGAAAATGGAGATCACCTAAATGACTTCATGTCTGTTGGATTTTGTCAAAATTTGTAGCATCAATACTGAACTTGTTTTTTGGGGGTGGGAAGAGAGTTTGAGGCTATTTGCTAAATGAAACCTAATTTGTTCCAACAGTAAGGTATCAAAGTCAAAAACGAGAGGTCCTGTAACTCGGGACTGAGTAAAACTTGAGCAAGAGTCTCAGAATTCAGCTTATTTTTACTAAGCGTTTATAGAGTGCTACAGAGACAGAAAACACAGTAAAGTGTATGTTCCATGCTCTAAAGAGGTTCCAACCCTGCAAATGCTTATGCACAGGACTGACTTTATGCCCATTGACTTTAAAAGAGCTACTCAAGTGTGTAAGGTTCAGCATGTTGGCAAGTGGAAGCAATTTCATAAATGTAACTACTCGTGTGCATAAGAGTTTACAGGATCGGGGCGTACAAGTCTGATCCTGCAAAACCTTATGCACATGAGTAGTAGAAACTAATGGGAGCTGCCCAGTTCACCCACCCTTTCATACGCTGTGTAGTAGCTTACTCTGTGAGTAGTTCCACTGGCATCAGTGCAAACTCAGTGAAATAACAGGTCTGTAAGGACAAGTCGTGTCAGTGAGATTTTGTAGGGTTAGAGCCTAACATGTTCTCTACATGTGGGATGCTAATTATATCCACATGTATAATTCTAAAGTTATCTGATATTCAGAATGACAGTTAATTATATTGAAATGCATGCAGTGAGTCCAGATTTGAAAGGGAACTAATCACAATTCAATTTGAAAATAACGACCTCGGCTTCTTAGCTCCCCAATATTTAGAAAAAAATGTGCACGTACAAACCTAGCACTTTGGGGATTATCTGGTTACAATCAGTATTACTTTTGTACTCTGATAACAATGGAATCTTTAATGTTATAAATGTTCTTACTTGTTAACCTGGAGTTCCTATAATAGAACCTGTATGCTCTGAATTCATCATACAGCATGATTAAAAAGGCATCTTTTTTTGGAAACAGATGCCTTTAATCCATTAAAAATACTCATGCAGTTTATTATTTCATATTTATGAATGAAGCCATCTTTGGAGTAACACTTCACTTCTCGGTCCTGAATGTTTGCTTTATTCTGTTTTAATTTTCGGAGGGTTTTGTGGTAGATCTGTCATTCTGTTAATATCTAATCCATTCAATCAGAAAATGTTTCAAT
The DNA here is from genome assembly GCA_007922305.1 of Dermatemys mawii. Lineage (NCBI taxonomy): Eukaryota > Metazoa > Chordata > Testudines > Dermatemydidae > Dermatemys > Dermatemys mawii. The sequence goes on along the minus strand of ML677358.1, from coordinate 18,259,920 downwards.
CATGACCTGAAAATTAAAAGGTGGCATTCTTAATTAAATCAATAAACTAATTGCTGTATAGTAGCAATTCAATTTAGGTGCTTTGATTGTTCTTCCTTAACAAGTGCTTGCAGACACCAAGTGACTTCAGACTAGATTGTATCTGTCAGACTGTAAAACTTTGAACATTTAATTTCCATTAATTGATTTCCTCAGTGTTTCACAAATATGATATCTGATTCTCATATAGGGACTCAGATGGGAGGATTTTTATCTGCATAAATGCAAATAAAATAATAATCCAAAGCCCAGCTGATTTGAATTTTCTTCCTGTAATATGTAATTATTCATAAACCACTCATGTTCATAAATAGTTTCTAAACCAGATGAACAATAAGAATAAGGGATCCCACTGGTAACAGGTCCCTTTCTGTTTTAGTTCAAGGCTGGAATCCAATAATACTGTATTAACTGGAATTGTTTGGATGTATTTTTATGGAAACAGACTCCCTACATGATAAATTCATGATCCAAAGACATTAACTGCATTATACAGTAAACCAACAGGATTCCAAGCACAGAGCCATTCAAAAATCAAACCTCCTTTGTGCCAACTTTGCAATGTGAACAGGGGGTGTTTAAAAATCAGACACATATGAAAGCGTTGCCTTCATTTAAAAATATTCTAAACCTGTTGATAAAACCTGAAGACTTCTATTTACTACCATAAGTGGGGCAAGATATTGAGCTGATAGAAATCAAAGTAGCTCCCATGAAGACAATCGAGCTACACTGATTTACACCAGCTGAGCATTTGGCCTATGGCTCTGAATGAAAATGTAGCATTCTCGATATCCAGACTGTGGTCACAGATCTGCCAGGAGATTTTCTTGACCTGGCTGTCATAAAAACAAGTCCCTGTTTTCAGTATCCTTAATATCACCCAGTTGATGATGTTTTAATCCAACCCTTCCCCTTAAACCGTCCTGTCCTCTCACCGTGCCACCCTAGCCCACCCACCCATTGGCCAGATGAGAAATACAAATAATGTTTGTGATGCTGTGTACTCTGATAATGGTCCTCAGAGGAGTCCAGTGGGATCCTTAGAAGAAGATTGCTTCCCAAAGCTGACTGAAGCTAAAGAAAAGCCTGATTTCAGCAATAATAAATGAGAATGCATCATCACAGTACCCACGGGTCATCTTGAGATAGGCTAGGTAGAATTCACCTATCGGGATGGCAAAGAAGGTACACTCAGGAAGCAGGATTTACAGGGGTGATGCCCCCAAGGGGAAAATTGCATTATGTGATTACTGCCACATTTGACACAGGCTACAGTGGGACTGGGAAAGGTTCAGAGAAGGACAACAAAGATGATGGAGGATATGGAACTGCTTCCCAACAAGAGACTAAAAAGATTAGGGCCCATCAGCTCAGAAAAGAGATGTCTAATGGGCAATATGATAGAGGCTCATAAAAATCATGAGTGAGGTGGAAAAAGTGAATAGAGAACTGCTATTTACCCTTTCCCAGAAAACCCCGGGGTCACCCGGTAGAAATGAATAGGCAGCAGGATTAATACAAAGTGCTTTTTCACAAAACTAACCTGAGGCAATCATCGCCTTGGGATGTTGTGGTGGCCAAAAGTATACATGGATTCAAAAAAGAACTGGAGAAGTTCATGGAGGACAGGTCCATCAATGGCTGTTAGCTAAGATCGTCAGGGACACAAACCCATGCTCAGGACAACCCTAAACCTCTGACTGCCAGAAACCAGGAGTAGAAGACAGGGTGGATCACTCCATAATTGCCCTGTTCTGTACACTACCCTGAAGCTGTGGTAGAGGCTGCTGTTGGAGACAGGTTACAAAGTAAGATGGACCATGGTCTGACCCAGTATGGAAGCTCTTAAGTTTTTATGTTCTAGTTCCAAGAATCAAAAAGAGTAAATGTAGGAAAGACGAAGCTACTACAGCAGCCATCTTGCAGTTTCAGGAGCCTCTATGCTGCCTATAGCTTGATTAACTTTTAGAATTTTCTGAAAGTCACTTCTGCCATTACCCCTCCTGACCCAGAGAACAAATCACAAGTCAGGAGACTCATTTAACTCTCCACCCTCTTAATAGTGCTTTTTCAGCCCCAGCCCGTCCAACTGATGGACCTATTCTCCATGAATTTATCTGGTTCTTTTTGAACCCTACTGTAGTCTTGGCCTTCACAACATCCTCTGGCAAGGAGTTCCCCAGGTTGACTGTGTGTTGTGTGAAGAAATACCTCCTTTTGTTTATTTTAAACCTGCTGACTATTAAGATTCATGATCAAGTACTAGGCAGTAAGGCCTGGGAGATTTTCAGTGGTGACAGCCATACTCTATGTGCAAGATTTTCAGAAGTGCCGAGCAGGTGGGACTCTTGCTGAAGTCAAGGGGAGATGTGGATGGTCTCAAGGGCTTTTGAAATCAGGACTTGTGCATCCTGGAATTGGGAATCTTTTCTTCCCAGTGTCCGCTTGTGAATTCACGGTGTAAGAAATGCTTGGTTTTGGGTTTTTTTCCTCTAGTCGTGCCATCAAGTCCAACAATGGCCTCTTCCACTAGTCTCCCATCAAACTGTAGCAGTTCCTCTGGGATTTTCTCCTTCTCACCAGCCAACATGGTCTCAGCGGTGAAACAGAAGAGTGCGTTTGCCCCTGTCGTGAGACCGCAAACTTCCCCACCTCCCACCTGCACCAGCACCAATGGCAATAGCCTGCAAGGTAGGTGAGATCAGCACGGGGAGGAAGATTGCTTCTCTGGAAACCGCGAGGTTGCGGCGCTACATTATGCACAGCATTTAATTAGGTGTTGGCTGAGGGGATGGAGCTTGATGGGGCTGGCATGGTCTCTGGCCTATAGTTTACTCCTGTAAAGAGTAACTGGAATCTATCCCCATCCCTCTGTGCCTAGCAGGTGACTGGGAACATGCCCTTTCCTTAACTATACTAATCCTACTGAATTTAGGTGCTGTGGCTTTAAAAGCACCGATCTAGTGTTTTGATAAAAACGAGAACTATTTCCGCTTACTAATACCATCCTTTTTCTTTCTTTCCTCTCTTATTCCCTGTTGTCGTCCATTATCAGACCAGTCTTTTGTGGACTCTAGCAAGTACTCCACTGCAGGGTCTCTCCAGGGACTGGCCTTCTCCTGAAGTACGTCACTTAATCTTCCCTTCCTTTTTTTTTCCTTTGTCATCGTACTCTTATGCAGAAATCTTTCCAACTCTGCACGAGTGGTAGGGCTTCACGGCACATAGACAGCTGCAAAGCTTGGTGCATATGTTTGCCTTTAATAAATACAAGGCGCATTCCTAACTAACTGCAGCATTTCCCAATTTACTGCATAACAGGACCAACAGCTCCCTGTGATTAATGGACTGCCTGTAAACCAATTAATCTCCTAAATGATGCAGTGTCCCTTTGAAAGCCTCTTCGGCCGTTGGTAATACAGGAGCTTCTTATTTTCTATATCCTTAGTTCTCTAATTCAAAAATATACTAATATGGTTACACAAGTACGTAATCATGTATTCATTCACACTGAGGGTATGGGAGATTAAACTACAGTCAGCACTGGGGATGCTGCAGGAAACAGAAGTGCCCATGTCATTGTTTGGTGCAGCGTACGGTACAATGTGGTACCTAACCCTCCCTTATAATTACTGTACGCCACTTTAGCATGCAGAGACATGTACGTTTTCATGCTCACTTAGACCGAGGGATTTTCATAAGCAGATGCAGCCAGCTGTCTCAGACTATGCCAGAGGTAGAAAGGTTTTGTGATGCATGCTGTACTTTAGACCTCAGGTTTGGGCATTTTCCTTTCCATGTGCCTGTGCAACTCCTCTAAAGAGTACTGAATGGAGAATAAACCTTTTAATCACTAACCCCATTCCACGTAGGGCTTGTTTTGGAATGAGCTGTTCAAAATGTGTGTGATGTCCCGAAGAACCTGCAGGTCATGCCACAGCTTCTGTCGTTCCAAAGGAGAAAGAAGGTTGCCTCGCAATCAGAGCTGAGATGGCATCATTCACAAAATAAAATCTGTATGCATGCAGAGTGGAAAGAATTCATTCATAAAAACTGGCATCTATCATGACTAAAGATAAGCATTGCATTCAGTGTACTTTAGACTGGTAAATTTGGGGTATAAATCCTTATGCTGAAATAAGTAGTTATAAAGCTAATTAGTAGCTTTTTTGAGGTATCACTCAAACCCCTCATTTAACACATTAGAAACAAAACACAAGCAAGTTTTTAATTGACAGCTAAACCTTGGCTCACAGAAAACGTGCTATGTTTTTAAAAATCCGTCACTGCCAGCATGCTGCAGATTTGAAGAGCATTTATTTGCAACGGCATCAACTAGGAATATTTAGCCTTGTGAATAAAAATTGGAAACTGATAATTTGGTTCACATGGGCTTTTGAGAGTGTTTGTGTTTCTTCTGTCCCTCCCCTCCTTGCTTTGGAGTAGGGAAAGAGAGTGAGCAGCAGGAGGTTTTTAAAATCGTTGTTTTTCACTTCATCGCACATGGAATTCCAGATTTCACCTACTGTAGTATGAAAAGCAATTATGGAATGAGTTTAGAGCATTGGTCGCAGTTGGGGATTGCTGATTGCCTCCTCGTTATATCATGTCCAGAAAACACACTGATCTAAGTGTTTCCCCTAATTTGTGTTTAGCAATTCAGTGTCATAGGAGAAACAGTTCATTTCTAGGACACCACTGAACTTCTTGGTGAGTTAAAGATACACGGCCTTTAGCCCTGTGCCTTATGACACCACCTGAGGCATGCAATAATCACTCAGAAATGCACTGCCTATTGTGTCTTATTGTTTTTAAATAAACAACCATGTATAAGGAGGCTGTCTTATCTCTCTTGGGCTTATGTAGCAGAAGTCACTAGAACTGCAGCCATGCTGATCTGTGGTTCTCTTTGTCGAGCAATTTTGTAGATCTCAAAATATGTTATTTCTGTAATTTGCTAACAGCAGATACAAAAGAGCCTGGGATGGGCAAAAATAATGCCCATGGAGAGGAGCTGTTCCTCTCTCTGCTTTTAGAGGAGGTCTGATCTCATACCTACAGCATTTCCCTCTGATTTCTCCTTTTTTCAGAATCGATGGCAAGCTGCAGTTGAAAGAATTTACATGGCCCTGTAGACGTAGCACTTAAGGAACAAAAGTAGCATGATCTAAATGAGGACCTGGCAGAATGGAAATGCCAAGGCTTTTAGGCAGAAAAGATGTCGTTTTCTCCATTTGACTTGTAATTTAATTCAGAATATCAAAGCTCCTCAATAAGAATAATAATAGTGATGCCTTAAAAACCTACTTACATGATGTATTTTTGTATCATTTCACTTCCACTGGCACCAGGTGCATCTGTTGCATTTATCTCTGGGGAAATGGAACCGTGCTAGAGTGAGCAGTTGTCATTATTTGCATAAAGCTCAGTTGTGGAGTTCCCGCAAGTCCCACTAGGGGGTTGCAGATAGTAGTACTGCCCCGGGAGAAGATCTGAGTGTGGAGGGGGGACAGAGTCAAGACACCACCCACTCCCTCCTCTTCCCCTCAACTTCCCTCCACCTGCATAGGAAGAGGGGTAATGGCAATTTTATATATAAATGCATACTCCACTGAGGCTGCTCTCACCCTTTGCCTCTCTCTCAGATCAAACTGCAGAGTGAACTTAGTTTTATTTCTTTAGCATCATCCCTGGTTTATGAACTTTGGTAAAACTACAGCAGCTTGTTTGGGAAACCCTAAAAATTAAGTTCTTTAAAACTGCCCCAGGTAGAACTCAGCCCCTTTCCAGAATGCCTAGTGCGATCGTCCTTTGCAAAAACATTGCTGGGTGAGATGCTCCAAGAACAGAAATGCAGCTGGACAATTGGAACATGTCTCCTCTTAGGCTGTCATACAGCAATCGAGGATGTGTTTTGCATTCTCCCCTTCTCTCATTTTATTTCATTTCATCAGTGCAGTTTACTTGAGCTGCTTTCCCCACACTGATTAGACTTGTAATTCTTGCACATATGGTGGTGTTTGTGGAGAAAACATTTCCCTGCTCCCGCCACACTCCAAATCTGTGAGTCTTTCACTTTGGCTTGGTTCTTATCAAGTGATTGCAGTTGTAATTAAAGCACAATGAATTAGAACCAGTCACAGGACTGAGTTCTTCCCTAAGAAATCATTCACCCAGATGTCTGAGATGGCAACTCTGGTGTTTAAATCATGCATCCATGAAGTGCAGCCAGCCTGAAGTCTAGTATGCATTTATATCCTCTTTCAAATAACACTGGTCTACAATTTTTTAGAAGTCGTCTGCTTCAGAGATAAAATGTGATATTTATTATGTATTTTGATGTGCTGAATTCAAATATGACAATTAAAACAACTGATTGGCTACTGTTTCTAAGATATTTAAGTTTTTACATTTAATGTCTATGTATATTGTGTAGATAGTAGAGTTTTAATCATAAATTGTAAACCTAGGTCTTTTCACGTGTTTATGGTTGCTTTACACGATAATATTTCACCTGTCCTGTTTATGTAACACTTTAAAAATCAGCAAAAGGGTTATATAAATAAAATGTATTATGAAACGAAAGGCAAAAAACTATTATGTACATAGTTTAGTCCTATTCAGTGTCTACTCGGCGCTTCTTGGCTTGTCTCTTGTATTCATTAAATGGAGCATCTCTTGTCACTGTCCAGCAATAGTCTGCAAGCATTGATGGGCTCCATTTGCCCTGATAGCATTTCTCCACTGTTGCAATGTCCTGGTGAAATCGCTCGCCATGCTCGTCGCTCACTGCTCCGCAGTTCGATGGAAAAAAATCTAGATGAGAGTGCAAAAAATGTATCTTTAGTGACATGTTGCAACCAAGGCTTTTGTATGCCTTGAAGAGGTTTTCCACCATCAACCTGTAGTTGTCTGCCTTGTTGTTTCTGAGCAAATGTATTGCCACTGACTGGAAGGCTTTCCATGCCGTCTTTTCCTTGCCATGCAGTGCATGGTCAAATACATCATCTCGAAGAAGTTCACGAATCTGAGGACCAACAAAGACACCTTCCTTTATCTTAGCTTCACTTAACCTTGGAAATTTTCCACGGAGGTACTTGAAAGCTGCTTGTGTTTTGTCAATGGCCTTGACAAAGTTCTTCATCAGACCCAGCTTGATGTGTAAGGGTGGTAACAAAATCTTCCTCGATTCAACAAGTGGTGGATGCTGAACACTTTTCCTCCCAGGCTCCAATGACTGTCAGAGTGGCCAATCTTTCTTGATGTAGTGGGAATCTCTTGCACGACTATCCCATTCACAGAGAAGACAGCAGTACTTTGTGTATCCAGTCTGCAGACCAAGCAAGAGAGCAACAACCTTCAAATCGCCACAAAGCTGCCACTGATGTTGGTCATAGTTTATGCACCTCAAAAGTTGTTTCGTGTTGTAATAGGTTTCCTTGATATGGACTGCATGACCAACTGGAATTGATGGCAAAACATTGCCATTATGCAGCAAAACAGCTTTAAGACTCATCTTCGATGAATCAATGAAGAGTCTCCACTCATCTGGATCGTGAACGATGTTGAGGGCTGCCATCACACCATCGAGGTTGTTGCAGGCTACAAGATCAACTTCCATGAAGAAGAATGGGACAAGATCATTTTGACGGTCACGGAACATGGAAACCCTAACATCACCTGCCAGGAGATTCCACTGCTGTAGTCTGGAGCCCAACAGCTCTGCCTTACTCTTGAGTAGTTCCAAATCCCTGACAAGGTCATTCAGTTCAGCTTGTGTTATGAGGTGTGGTTCAGAGGAAGAGGATGCGAGCAAATGTGGGTCCTGTGACATTGATGGTTCAGGACCAGAAGTTTCATCCTCTTCCTCATCTGACTCAAGTGAGAGTGATTCTGGTCTGTCAGGAACCGGCAGTCCTTCTCCATGGGGTATTGGGCGTATAGCTGACGGAATGTTTGGATAATGCACAGTCCACTTTTTCTTCTTTGACACATCTTTCCCAACTGGAGGCACCATGCAGAAGTAACAATTGCTGGTATGATCAGTTGGTTCTCTCCAAATCATTGGCACTGCAAAAGGCATAGATTTCCTTTTCCTGTTCAACCACTGGCGAAGATTTGTTGCACTAGTGTTGCAGCATATGTGTGGGGCCCACCTCTTGTCCTGATCTCCAATTTTGCAGCCAAAATAAAGGTGATAGGCTTTCTTAACCATAGTGGTTATACTGCGCTTTTGTGATGCAAAAGTCACTTCACCACAAACATAGCAGAAGTTATCTGCACTGTTCACACAAGTACGAGGCATCTCTGCTCACTTTGGCTAAACAGAAATGTGTCCCTTTGCAAAATCAAACACTGACAAATAAGAGAGCACAACACTGTATGATTTCTAGAGCTGATCTAGGGCAATTTGTTCAGCAGAGTGATGTAAGCTTCGTTATGATTGCATCATCCATGACTTGTAGGAATAACATGATGCAATTCATATCATCTATGATGCAATACCAGCTTCAGATTGCATCATTCATTGTTTTGCCTAAAAAGCAAGTACTGTCCAAATCCAGTCAGATTTATTCATAGATCCAGTCAAAGATGTATTTTAGTCATTTCTGGTTTAAATTGAGATCCCTTCCCTTTATAACTCACTTATCCTCCGCCATTCCCATGTCAAGGGTCGTATATACTGACCCAATAGCATATCTTGAAAACTAGAGCCAATCAACAATTTTAAGCATCATTTTCGTTCTCAGTGACCCAGAATTAGTAAAGTTTGACTACATTTATTTCAGAAGCATTTTGGCTGTAGAGCGGTGTAACCATACAACTACCATGTAAATGACGCAATCCTGTTATAACATTCATGAAGAACCTTTTGCGACTACCCCTTGTAATGATGTTTACTTTTAGTAAGCTCAGAAGCTCATCTCTCTCACCAACAGAAGTTGGTCCAATAAAAGATATTACCTCACCTACCTTGACTCTCCAATATCTTGGGACCAACATGGCTCCCACACTACATGCTTGCAGTATACCATTCAGCCACTAGATGTGCCCTTGCTCTGTACAGGTTGTATTGTAGATGGAGTGTGGTCCCTGATAAACAAAGAGAGACAAAGGTGGAAATAAAACTGTGAGGAAGTCTGTTGTTTTTCTGTAGCTGTTTTCTGTAAAACACACTGAATCATAGTCTCTTTTAAATTATCATGATGCACCATTCCAGTTTGAGGAAATTTGCAGTGGGAACCCTGATAGGAAAAAAGGGAGGAAATTATATTGGAACGAATAGCGCAGCAAAATCATCAATCCACTTGAAACAAACAAAAGAGACAAAAAACTAAATTAAGACTCAGACTCTACTCTTAATTCATCCATGTAGTGAAGAGGCATCTTATGAGGTGGTGAAACTATCAGATGATGCTGAGACCCCACCAAACAACCCAACCTTGGGTTAAGGATAGATTGCAGCTTTAACTTGGAACTTTCTTCTGTAGGGGATTTAAGTTGCTCTCAGGACCACCGGCTACACATGAACAACTCCCAGTAATGTCAATATCCACCAAGTTTTTAAATAGGTAAAATGTTGAATGAATCAGTGTGTGCCACAGACTGAGAGAATCAGGGAAAGGCACAAAGGTGGGCACCAGGTCTACCCTGGCTCAGCCCATCAGTTCTCCAGAGAACCAAATAAAATAGCCTACTGGAGGAAATCCATCTTCTCAGCTGGCTCCCATTAGTTAAGTGATAGGGTCTAAAGCTTTGATTTCCCATAGGCTTAACTGCTGTTCTAATTTGCAAATATCAGCCTTTGGATCAGATGTTTCAATCCTGTATCATCATTCTCAATATTACTTGGATCTGTATTGGCTCATACTGGCCTATTCTAAACTCTCTCAGAAAACAGCAAAAAGTATCCTCATACCAGTCCCAAAACACTGAGTGTTAGGTTTGACCATCCACTCTTCAGGGGTCTGAAGACCAAAATGATCTTGTGTGGGAAAGCTGGCTAAGAAAAGGATCCAGTGTTGGTATACATAAGGCAACAGACTTTTATATACACTGCTGGCAAGTGGGATGATAGCTGTATGCCTACACAGGGCACAAATGTCTGTTCTTCTTTAAAAATTAATAGAATTCATGAAAATTCTCACAGTTTAGGCCTGCTCAGCTTTGCCAGCAGCAATCAAATTGTGCATCTAGGATCTGAAAAGGGGTTGAGTCTGAGCTCAGATACTGTGCTAAATTTATGCTAAAAAATGTCATTGATGCCAGCAGTTAGACCTGATTTACACCAGTATCAGTGAAAGCAGAATCAGACCTTTTGTATTTAATGCATATATTGTTACTCCTCTTGTTTGACACTTGTGTATGAATTCATCTCCCAGTATAGATTGTATCTGACTGGTAAATGTAGTGAGAGTTTTGGAATTGAAGGTGTGATGCAAAGAAGTCACTTTTCTTTTTCTTTTTTTCCCTCCCTCTCTCCTCCTTTTAACAGCTATATCTGGCATGATTGTTCCTCCCATGTGAAAGGACTGCCTTGAAGAATTTTATTGAAGAGGTTGAATTCTGCTTCAGAGAGATACAAGTCCCAGAGTGGAACTTTTTACTCAGGCCTTTTTAAAAAAATAAAATACAATAAAATAAAGAGGAATCTTACAATAACTGCAGATTTTTAAACAAAACAAAAATCACCATCCTTGCAAATACCGAAATTAACAAAGAATCTGCAATTGCAAGGTGTTGATTTGAGTTGTCCATCCCAAGTACTTGGGAGATATATTTATTCTGTGTCGATAAAGAAAATCCACTTTTTTTCCTGGTTTTTGTTTTTTGTTTGTTTTATTTTTTAAAGCTTGATTTAACTCAACAGCCATTTGTCTTTTATAAATCACATAGTTCTGCAAGGGACACTAGAGATGAAACTTCATGTTTTTAATTTATGACCCTTTTCTAAAGCTGTGTAAAGGGAAATGAAGTGGTAATATTTACAAACAAGTCAGTAAGGGACAGAATAGAAGTGCCAGTTAGGTATTTTTAGAAGAATAATGGCCATTTAATTAAGAGTCAGCTCATATGTGTTGTTTATCCAGGGAAGGTTTGCTAATCCGATACGTTTTTCATTCTCTAATTAAATAGATACCACTCACTAAGAATCTGTTCTTTTAAAACAGGGAGAGAATTTGTAACCTCTGTTTTTAATATCAGACTAAATAATTGTGTAAATAATGCGATGAGAAAAGTTGGTGAAAGTGTAGCTAAGGACATGAATAATGTAAGCTGACGTCTTTAACTCTGAAACCCAGTGCCTCTGGATATAATGCTAAAACTGCATAATTAAACTAGCATGGCTCTCTGTTTAGCTTATATCAGAATCTTTCCAAATGAGTGGCCTCCCTTGAATTTAGCATAATGTGAGCTGTGCATACAAATCTCCTTTGGATTGTGTGTCGCTGTCTAACGACACGGACTCAAGCCATTATTACATGTTGGGTGTAATCATAAATTTTCCTCTTCACTTTAATCTATTTGTTTCTATGGGGCAGAACCAGAATTGACTCGTCTGCAGTTCTGCATTCTCAATGATCTAGAAGCACACACGTTTTTTGTCAGCCTCCCGCTAAGATTATTGCTGTATCAGCCGACCCTCTCAGTTTGTAGCATAATATATTAAGCAACAGGTAATTGTTTCTGAATAGAAAGTGGAAACGTGAATTTGAATATGCAGGTGGGTGGGAGGGGGAAGAGCCATGAGGAAGGTTTCAAATCAAAACCATAGGTTCTGTTTTACAGGAATTTTGCTATCATTATCTGGGAAGTGTTCTTAAAACTATTAGTCAAAGAGGCAGCAAAGCTCTGAAGATGCATTATCTGATATTTTTTCTTTGCTGTTGTGTTTTGTATGTAGTTATAAATACTGTAGATTTTTTGTGATTTTTTGCCAAAGTTGTTGTTCTATTTATACATTTTAATGTCTTAAGACAGTTTTTCAATGTCACAAAAAATTACTGCATATTTTGCAAAAAGAGCTCACTACCTTTAGCTTGCACATACTTGCAAAATTAATGAAAGGGGGAAAAAAAGCTTTTTTGGTTTGTTTGGGGGATTTAATTTGTTTGTTTTAAAGGGGATTTTGTAAAATATCCATATAAATAATGTATTTATCTTTGGAATTTGTACATTGCTTTTTCCCTCCATCCCCAATTTATTTTATTGTGTATGTTTGCTATGTGAAAAGTGCTGATTTGTTTGGTCACTCACCGTTGTATTAGCTGTTTAAATGTGATTTTAAAACATTTCATTTATAGGGTTTTTTTAAGATTGTTTTAAACCATGCTTCCATTTTTTTATTTCCACCTAAAAGCCATTGTCTATTTTTGTATTATTTGTAAGTTAAGAAGTTTTTTCCAATATATGGCAAAAAGTAGCATATTATTCTTGTAGCATTTAGTTATGTAGATTTTAAAAAATATCCTTTGCTTTTGAGGCTTAACAAAAAATAATGCTGTTTTACTCTATTAATATGCATGGGATCTCTCCTCTTTGGAGTGACGCATTTTTGTGCATTAAATATGGGGAGAAACTTCATAGAACTCAATGAAAATACTTTCTTTCTTAAATCTGCTTGTATATTTCTCTGTCTTTCACATAAATATAAACCAGCAGATTGGATGCCTTAACAATGCAAATCATATTCATTTCACTTGTACATTGTACTGTGCACCAGAACTGTCAATCATCACTAACATTCTAAGAAAAAAAAAAGGAATTGAAAAGCACAAAAGAACTGTTTTTGTTACCTTAAGACAATGTAACTTTTTCTAGTAGAGCAAGAAATCATTTCCAACGATGCTGCAACTGTGCATGCTTCCTGTATGAATTTTGCAATGATTTTCACTAGAAAGTCACAGTGTGATCTTTTTTGGGGGAAAGGACAAATAAAAAAAAACAAAACTGGAAAATGTGAGAGACATCTATGTATTGCTTCTCTGTACTCAAAACGATTATTGCAATTCACATAGTAAGCAACAGCATGGCAATGTAATCAAATTTAAAGCCATATTTTGTCCAGTGACACTCTTGATTGGACTTGTAGAACTCCATTCTGAGTTGTAGCCATTTAGACATCCATGTTAACCATGTTCATTCGTAGGCCTTTACTTCAAAGTCCAAAGATCCATGAACAACCTGTTTTGTTGCAGCTATTTATAGTGATCGGATGAAAGGAAATTGATCAAAATCTCCCTGCAAAAGACCCCTGTCTCTTACTAAGTAAAAGATGCCACTCCTTACAGAATATGGCTTTAAGTGGAAACGTTCAGATTTCAGTTTCAAAAGGTGAAGCTCCACAATAACTGGATTGCATAAAGTATGCCTATTTCCTCACAGTTGTACTAGGATGCAGCTAAAATGAAGTCATCTCTGAAACTACTAACCTTTCACCTTCTTATCTAAAACTTTTTGAATAGACACACACACTGTACAGTTCTATTGTTAGAGAAACTAACTACTGTAGAGATTGTTATAATTTTTTTGCAGAAATTCAAGCTGTAAAAACTTTTCAACTTTCACAATATTTAATTAAAGTTACTTCCTGTCTGTGACTAGAGCCCCTGGTTGTGACTTTATTTATCTGCTTCTACTGCTCAGCAGACCAGAAGAACTTTAAGGTAGAATCCGGCAGCTCCTGAATTGCCCTTCTCAAAACACAGAGCAGCAAAAAGTGGCAGAATAGCACATGGAAATCTTCTCATGAAACACCTCTTGTGCTGCACTGAAACTCCTCTTATACTGATTTCAGTGAACTGTTGCTTATCTTAAAAAGGAAGCCTTTATTGTTCTCATTTACATCACAGTATTACGTGAAGGCCTCAAGGACAGATTCTAGGAGGGTTATTGTACAGTGACTACATACACTCATGCCAGAACATAGCTAGAATCAGTCCTTGCTCTGAAGAGCTTGCTGGCTCAATGCATAAGGCTGATCGAGGGTGGGGGAAAGGAAGTATCATCCCCATGTTACAGCCGAGGCATAGAGATTAAAGGCTTGATCCTGTGATCGCTGAAGTCCATAGCATAATTCCCATCGACTTCAGAGGTGCGGAATCAGACCGTAAGTAACTTGCCCAGCATCCCACTGAAAATCTGTGGTACAGACAAAAACTGAACCCCAAGTGTCCTGACTTGCAGTCCACTGCCTTATCCCCAAGAGCACCCTTCCTTTCCAGAAGGAAGTTATGGGCTTCCATAAGGAGAGTCCGCTTCGCCAGCCTTCATATTAAGCCTCTGTCACCTACCAGATAGGCATGATGTGCTTCATTCCAAAGACTGTCACCTCCCCTTCCTTCTCTGCTCTGCCAACGCAGTGGAAAGAGGGGAGGTAGCTAGTAGCCCAGGGCTTGAACACGTTGCTGCAATGGCACCCAAAACTGTTCTTTTAGACACAATAAATCCTGCGTCTTGGCAGAGGTTACATTAAAGACCTTTGCAGGCCCTTCTAATCCTGTAGTTCTCTGATTCAAATGGGAGTGAAGAATTATAGCCCTTTGAGGGCTCTGTGAACAGACACAAAGCTGCTGATGCTCACCCTGACACCCTCTTCGGAGCAAAGTGGAGAAGGGGATATTTTCCCAAGGATGTCACCGCTTCTTTTACTTTTGTGCATGAAACAAAACAGCGCCATCGCTCTCCCTGGACTGGAATCCAACCTTCCCTTGTACCTGTTACCATACTGCCCTTGAGTGGCTGTGGTACAAAAAGGAAAAAGGCCCTTCTCTATAATTGGATACAAAAACCAAACTCCCTCTGCTAAAAGACTATTAAAGCAGCAAAGCCAAGCACTCTAGTTAGGAGAGGCCGGAAGTAAAAGATCTTTGTGCAACCTTAATTTGTCATCTTGTATAGGTCTGTGGTGATAGACTCTTGCTCACCATCACCTAGGGAATCTGCGGCAGAGTCCCTGGCTTCCAGCCCCAGCAGCTGAAGTTTGGCAAAGTTGTAAACAACTGAAAGCAGAAGCATATGCAAGAGCTGAGCTTTAACAAGAAAGGCCTTCTTAAGTTTAACTCTAGCAGCACTGATGCTCTGCTATAATAGTAGAAAGCGTTAGCCAGTTCTCACTATCCTCATTACCAGCTCTGCCTAGGCTACCTGCTAGACATTTGCTATTAGCATATACCCATGTACTGTTTTGCTGGTGTTGCTTGCCTGCTTTTTCAAGGCACTGAGCCCTGGCTGGTCTCGCTGCTGTATGATTGTCCGCACCTCTGAAAAGCAAGCCCCGGATGTACGTGGCCAATGATTTGTTACAGGCAGACATTCTGCCAGCACAGCCTTTTCGGTGGACAGTTATTTTTAGCCAATTCTGAAGACAGGTAGCTTGAGCCCACATAAACTACAGGGCCCCAAATTCTGATTAAGCCTGACTCAGAATCTGCGCTCACCAGACAAACTCAGCTGTACCCCCTGAACTCTGCCCTGAACATCATAGCAGATGAGATGTTGCCTAGATACTCACTGGTAATGGTCATATCTAAAAGGTGGAGTTTGTACTAAGCAAAAAACATGCAAGGGCTGAGTTTGGCCTTTGCATTTGGGCATGATTGTGATGACGTGGGAGGGGGAGCTGCGTGCCCTGTGGTTGGGCATAACGTTGTCCTGGAAAGGGAGTTTATGAACTGAGCCTGGAGTGAGGGCAGTTGGATATTTTGGTGATTGGGAGGTCACATGTGTGAAATGAGGGGTAGCGGTAATGCTGTGTAAATGGGTCATTTCCTTGCTTTTCAGTGGTTGCACTTTAATTTCACAAAGCTTTTTGTATGGGAATTTCCTCTGGCTTTTTAAAAGCTCAGCAAAATGAGGAGTCGCTGTCCCACATAGTCTTGTGATCCCCTTCCCTATTTCTGTGTTTCTACTCATCTGCTGTAGCCCACTTCTCCAGCCTCAGATTCCTGCTACATCCTCACTCCTATGCCCCCTCTTCTCACTCTGCCTGGCATCCCATTCCTTGAACCCTCCTTACTCTTGTAAGCATTTCGCTCTGTGATATGCAATGGGATGGGGGATTTAGAGGTTGACAGAACAAGGAGCAATGGTCTCAAGTTGCAGTGGGGGAGGTTTAGGTTGGATATTTGGAAAAACTTTTTCACTAGGAGGATGGTGAAGCACTGGAATGGGTTCCCTAGGGAGGTGGTGGAATCTCCTTCCTTAGAATCAGAGGGGTAGCCGTGTTAGTCTGGATCTGCAGAAGCGACACAGAGTCCTGTGGCACCTTAAAGAATAACAAAAGTATTGAAACAGAAGCTTTCATGGGCTAATACCCACTTCGTTGGATCTGATGAAGTGGGGATTAGCCCACGAAAGCTTATGCTTCAATACTTTTGTTATTCTCTAAGGTGCCACAAGACTCTTTGTCGCTCCTTCTGTAGAAGATTTTAAGGTCAGGCTTGACAAAGCCGATGATTTAGTTGGGGATGGGCCCTGCTTTGAGCAGGAGGTTGGACTAGATACCTCCTGAGGTCCCTTTCAACCCTGATATTCTAGGGAGAAGGAAAACATCTAGGACAGCCAGCATGTGGACACAGGCTGCACAATGGTATTCCCTAGCCCCAGGGGTGAAAGTAGCTATAAGCACTTACCACTGTGGGGCTGGCTCTGGCCCCCAGAAGGGGGCAGGGCCTCGGGCAGAAGGGGCAGGGCTTGGGTGGGGTGGGGTCAGAGACAGCTGCAGCCTGCCCCATACTAATAAGTGCCTGTAGCTGTTCCCTTTGCCCCCTCTTTGGCGGCGGCGGGGGTTGGACGCAAAAGGGGCAGGAATGTTAAACGGCTGCCATGGCATGCTAATCTAGACCAAACCTGGATGGAGTATGCAAACGGCGGGGGAATTCCTGGCAGCCTCTCCAGCCACAGACACAAAGCGTATCTGCAGAAGGGCCAGGCAACCGCTGGCCTTATCCCACGGCCTGATTCTGCCACCCTCTGTGCACAGAGTAATACCTTATTCATGCGAGTGTTTCCATGGACTTCAGTGGGGCGTGGAATGACAGACACTGGAGCCAGGTGACACTGTCCACCTGCCTTGTGCCAGGTATTAACTAAGCTGATGTTGCCCTTACTCACCTGAATGAGGACAGGAAATAGACTCCGATCATCACTCGTTTGATCAATAGGGAGGTATCGTATGTGGAACCTGTGTATGTGGCACGGGTTTGGCTGCTACTGGAATACTGTGTCCCGCTCTGGTGTCGGCCCTCTGAAAAAGGATATTGACCACGTGCTCGAAAGGGTTCAGCTCAGAGTCACAAGAATGTCTTGGGGTGGGGGTGGAGGGGTGGACAGTCCACGTTACAGCGAAACTCAGTCTATTTAGCTTAGCGAAGAACAAGTGAAGAACCAATGTGATAACAGTCTATAAGGACTGACACGGAGAGGGGCTGGAGACCCTTTTAGCTAGCAGCAAAACAAGAGCCAATAGCTCAAAGTCGAAGTTAGAAAAGTTCCAGTTGGAAATAAAGTGCCATTTTTTTTTTTAGCAGGGAAGGTGATTAATCACTGGAATCACCATATCCAGGGAAGTAGTTGTCAGTCCAGCCTGGCGTCCAGCACTCTAACTCACCCAAGCTACTGGGCTCAGTAGCATTCCCTTACACCAGGGGGTCTCCAAACTTTTCAAGACGAGGGCTATATTAGATTTTTAAAGGGGGCTTTGCAGGCTGCTGCCACACACCCCTCCCCTTTGCTCCTCCAGCCACACCGCTGCCGCGACCCCCCGCCCCGCTCCACTAGCCGTGCCACTGCCATGACCCCCCCCCCTTTGCTTATCCAGCCACGTCGCAGGGGCACTCACCCCTCCACACATGGGGCCACCGGCATCAGCTCGCACGAGGGTGGGGGCAGGGGGCAGTGGCAGCTTCTCCGCGTGCCTGCTCAGCCTGGGGGGGGGCCGGACAGATCGACGCCGGGGGCCGGATCCAGCCTGTGGGCCATAGTTTGGAGACCCCCTGCCTTACACAGTAGGGCAGCACAGTGCCCCCTCCCTACAGGGGTCACTGCCCGAACATCTACGGCGCGGTCAGTGCAGCAAGACAGAGAAGTTGATCCTAGCAGTTGCTTCTGGCCTTATAAATCTATGGACAGTTGGAATTAATTGCTTGTCGGACTGCAATGACTCACTGGCGCAGCGCCTCCTGCTGGTCGTCTAGGGAATTAGCTCTCTAGCCCTCAGAGCACCTCCTGGTGGCCGGTGTCTCGCCTGGCACTGGCCCCCATGTCCCTCCCAGACCCTGGTGCCCCTTTCCCTTGAAGGTCTGCCCCTGGAAGTGCCTCCACACTCTGGTCTTCCCTCCCAGGGGAACCCCCAACCCTCTAACCCCACCTTGCCTCAGTGGCTACCGCCAGTTATCACCTGCCCCCGCCCCCTCCCGCTCACTGGGCAGACTGCAGTGTGTAATGGCTGCTGATGAGTGACCAGGGGTTTGGACCTGCTGCCTTTGCCTAACCCCAGTCTGCAGCCTCAGCACCTTCTTTAGGCCTTGCACAAGGCCTGCAGCCTGGGGAGTGCAACACACACAGGGGGGCAGCAGGGATAGGTCTAGGCTAGGCACAGAAAAACCACGTAGTGAGTGACCGTCCCTGCCCCTAAAAGCTTGTAGTCTAACTAGAGACGGTATAAAAGCGGTATTGTTATCCCTATTTTAGAGCCAGGGAAGTCAGGCACAAAAAATGCCCTATATCACACAGGGGCCTGGGGCAGAAGGGGGGATTAAACTCACATCTCCTGAGTCCCAGTCCAGTGTTTTCACAACATGATCAGCCTTTCTCTTTTCTGCTATGCCCATCAAATGAGCTCCTTAAGCCTAACTCTGTGGCCCCTTTGCAGGTCTCCTGGAAGATGGTGTTGGGAAGACACGTTTGCATGGGCTAGACTGGTGCAGGGAAGCCCCAGCCCAGGAGCTGAATTGCACGAATGGGACACAGGGAGGTTTCGGGGCGCCAGTAAGGGATCATGGGTATTAATGTGCAGAAAGCCCCAGACCCAGACTTGCCACACTGGGACTTTGGCTGATGCCAGTCTTCTCCTGAGCATGCTGGCTTGGTGGGCTGCTCTCGGGCGGGAGGGGAATCCATCCTTCACACTCCCCCACCCCGGCCTCTGTATTTCACAGTGCCTTGCTTCCTGGGTCAGCCAGGCTTATGTGGTGCCCTCCCCGCCCATTAACGCTGCACTGCTGCCATTTCCTTTGCTTTCTCGTCAACCTTTTCTGCATCATCGGCTTCTCCAGAGGGTTCCATATTTATACTAGGGGGAAAATGCAGTTGCCAGGATTGGAAATATTTTGTTACCTTTTTTTTTACTTTAAGTACAAGGCATTTTTATCTGTGCTCTCTGGAGACGTATGCTACAGTGGGACTGATTTTATCCATTTATTCAATGCACTTTAGTTCAATAATGATTACAGAACTTCTACAAAATATATTAGACAGAGCTGATTTCCCAAGGTTTGTAGTCCTCAATCTCCCCAAGCATTTAACACGAGTCATTTGTGATAGGTGTGCTATGAATGAGCCGCTAGTCAGTCAGGATTTATCCACCAGCGCGGCAATGGGCCAGGCCTGACAGATGTGACAGGCTGCCCCCCCAGCAGGTGCAGCTGGGCTGACATAAGACAAAGGCCCGGTTCCGGTGTTTGCCATGGGTTTGTTCAGCGCTAGCGGCGGTAATAGCTTGCGTTGGCCCAGCCACTGTTGGGGACCGAGTCAAGAGATTGCGTTTACACAGCGTTCTCCTCCAGGTTTCGTTTAGCACGGGTCAGTCTCCTCAGCCCCTGCCCTGGACAATGACACACCACACATAGGACCAAATTGCCAAGCTAGGGTGTTGAGAGATCAGCAGCACCTACTGAGCTGACCATCTAGGATCTGTCTACACTGCGATTTGATGCCTGCCGCTGGCCTGGAGCAGACTCCGCCTTGCGGGGCTCCAGCTAAGGTGCTGTTTACCTGCAGTGTAGCGGCTCCAGCTGCACCCTGAGTCCTGGCCCATCGAAGCAGGACCCAGGGGTGCTGGGGGTGCAGTAGCACCCCTGGGTTGAAGGGGTTTCCATTATGTACAGGGATGACAGTTTTGTTTAAGGGCTTTCAGCTCCCCCACTATAAAAATTGTTTCGGCACCTATGACTGGGCCCCCTCCCCCCCACAAAGGGTCCCAGAGCCCTGGGTGCAGCCGCCGACTGAACGGGTGCTCTGGGGCATAGACATCGGTGGCATGGGAGGCTTTGTTTGGGGCAGCTGGGCGGGCGCGCTGGAAACTCCCTAGATGTGTCGGGGTGTGGGGGGACGAATGGCTGGACTGTGGTGGGGCCCCACAGCGCCACCGCTCCTCGGCTTCCCACTCTCCTGTGGCCCTGGGTGTGCACCAACCTCATTCCACCTGGTGGCCCTGCTCCCGCTCTGCCTCTTCCGCTGAGTACCCTGCCCCTGAAGCAGCCCCCCCCCCCCGCCCCCGGGCCGGGACTTGCTCCTCTCTGCCCCTTCTTCCGAGGCTCATCCCTCGCCAATGAGAGCCACATCGTCAATAAGGAGACTAGGAAAGAAGACTATAAACATGGTGAATGTAGTCTCCCCAAAAACTGGCAGAGCCCCTGCCCCCCCGCCCCCCCCCCGCCCCACCCCACATTTCAAAAGCACCTACTGGAAAAAACAAAAGTCAGCGCGTGTGGCTCTAACCTACGCCCTGTGAGTATGTGAGCATGGGCCAGCCAGGGGGGTTAACTGCAGCATAGCCCTGTGCTTCGTTAGGTGTCCAAAACTGAGCAGTGCAATTTGGAAAAGTCTCCCCCACACACATAATGGGTATTTCAAGGCTGTGAACAGTGACAGATTAGCCACTGGCTCTACACCGCCCATGCCCACGGGCACGGGTCAATGGAGGCGGGGGGAACGCCCTGGCCACAGAGCAGGGAAAGCTCCCATGCCCCGCTTACCAGGTCCCTGGCAGAAGGTGAGGAGGGGGCAGGGGAAGCCCCCAGTGCTCCAACCCCTCCCCAGCAGGAGGTGGTGGGGGAAGCATGAGAACTGGGAACCCCTCCCCCCCGCCCCACCCGTGGCCCTGGGAAGCAGCCTCCCAGCCGGGGGGGGGGGGGCGCGTGGGGGGGCGCTCACGCCCTGTTGCGGTCTTAGGCTGTGGTGGGGGAGGGGGAGTCAGGGCTTCTCTGTGCTAGGAGCAGCAGTGAGGGGGAGGGGACATAAAGTAGCAAACAGGTTGAGGAGCTGCAGTGGCGGAGATGTGGAATGGGGGGGACCCTGCTTGGAACAGGGGTGGGATCCCAGAGGTGTAGCTGTTAGTGGGGGCGGGGGGGATACAGGTGGATGGGGACCCCTCTCCTCCCCACTCACTTGCTTTATCCCAGGACCCCAGGAAACCTTAATCTGCCTCTGGCCCTGAAGTATTGCACCAAATCGCCCCAAACGTTGCGAGGCTCAGGGCCAACTCCAGCTCGACAGCTGGCCAGCTGCTATTAGCCTCACTGGCCAAGTCACACCTGAGGGCTTTACAAACTCACCTCCTCCTTGCCCCCCCTCCCGCCCCGATTGGCCTGCTGGCTTTGATGCTAAAGCAGCAGGGACTCGCCTCTTCCAAAGTGGCCAGCGGAGGCTGGGAGAGGGCACCAGGGACTTATCCCCCAGCAGCAGGCAAGCAGACATTGAAGGCCAGGGTACTGAGAAGAGGCAGCATGTGAGCAAGTCTGGGAGAATGGAAAAGAGACAGTAACTGATGGTGGGGGAGGGAAAAAGTGTGGCATCTTGCTCACTCCAGGGGTTAGCAAGTGGTAAGTACACCCCCCTTCCCCCAGCCAAAGCAGCCAGAAGGGACACATTCATGTGGCCATTTCAATGCAACCAACTCATGTGGTAAGTGGTGGTTTTTCTTAAAGCCCCAGCTCCCAGAGTCTTGTGAATCAAGAGAATCTCAGCTTCCGTTTAAATAAATAAGTTTCTAGCCATCAGGGTTCCAAAAAAAAAGTGTGAAAATAGCTCAAAAAACAACCCAGAAGGCCAAGTGCCCAACAAGGATTCATTTAAAAAAGACATTGCACGATTGGCGGGGGAGAGGGGGCAAGATCTGACTGTTGAACACTGTGCTTGGCAAAGCTGGCATTTGAGGTTGAATTTGGAGCTGGAAATGATCATATAGACATTGTGGGTGGCTTCCCGAAAAGGCTCACAGACTAATTCCACGGAGCCTTATTTCTTTATTTGCTGGGGGAAGGCAGGTGGGAATTGAGGGCTCCAACTCATTTTTTATGCGTGGTTGGGCTCAGCAGTACTGCATGTGTGACTCAAGGCCTTCAGGCCATGTGCGCTGCACTCCTGTAGCCCACCCATCGCTAACCCAACCGCCAGTCCCCAGTTAGCCATCCCCATGTGTTGCTGCTGCTGGCACATATAACCCACTGGTCAGTCAATGTGTGTTATGTACTGTCCCGGTTGTGCCCAAGTTATACAAGTCTTGAGTCTGTTACCATTCACAGCTACAGAGCCTGGAATCTTGGCTCAAGCTGTAGCAACTCATGGATTACTTTGGTCCTGGCCTCTGTGGTACCTTGTGGCACTGAGTTCTGCAGGCTAACTAAATTTATTTATTAGCCATAAAGTGCTAATGCCTCACTTTAAATCATAAGACAGATGGTCCTTAATCTGGGCAGACTTTGAGGGCACCGGCGAAGGTGTAGATAAACAGGGATGGCAAAGCCTTTTACTAGTCATGTATATCTGGAAGATCTGTATGGCAAGAAGAAACGCAGCTGAGTCGTATTGTAATAACCAGATTAAAAAGATCCTTTGGAAAAAAAAACCTCGTCATCATGAAAATCTTTACACTCTGGTGCTTGTTTGCCTGACTAACTTTATAATTACTTAACGCAGGGAAATAGCAGCGCAGTGACATTAGTTATGTGCAAAGGGCTGTTTTGACAATTTGAATGCAAATCGCAAGCTGTAAAAAAACGACAACTCATGAAACAACAAAAACCAATGGAACACCAGGCGAGGTATTCAAAAAATACCTCGTAATGCTTCTGCCTGCTCTTCCTGGAGCGAAGTTGCTGAATTCCCCCAATTCCACTGCCTGCTCCCAAAGCCTTCAAAATAATTCATTCATCATTTATAAATATTGTGGGTTTCAGGCAGTTGCCTTGATCCCCCACTTGCAGGTAAACATATGCTTTCTTGATGGGTCAAGCAGGCTGGGGCATGCTATGCTTCTCTAATCACAGCCCTTGCTACAGGTGATTTGGTAAAACTGCAATGATTTTTATGTCAAACTGCTCGGGTGAGTGGGTGTCAGCGCATAGTGGCGTGTTCCATTTTATCATCGCTGTTATGTTTTAAATGTTACAAATCAGCTATAACAACACTGGATATTTATTTTATTTCAATGATCACTCTGATTTGTCAGGTGTATTTTTATGCCCAGCAGGTGTTCCCTAATGGTGTTAAGGACTAAACAGAAAATTGATGGGCTTAGACACCCATTAGCTAATGGATTACTAAGCAAAAGGGACTCCAGTTAACCGCAGTGCACTTAGCCCATGGTTGGGAGGAATGTTAAAGGCTCTAAACTAACACTCCAGCTTCACTTCATGGACCCAGGGGAAGAGAGCTCAAACTTGAATGCAGCTCTTTTGATAGACAGGTGAGTGAACATGGTTATCATTATGTAATCACACAGCTTTGGGACTATTTATCATCTACACAACATGCCCCATGAACACCTAAACCTGCCTGACCTGCTTTGCTGTGAGGCTGTCATTGCAACTTGATAGGTGCATGGAAGGGGTTAGCAGAATAAACTGATAGCAAAGAGAGCAAATGCCTGTATCCCATCTAGAAAGAGAGCAGAGTGAGTCTACAGCCGGGCGGACTGATGCCTGAGTGTCTATTATCCAAAAAACTGTACACCTTTGTAAATTAACAACATGCCATGTTTTATAAGATCTTGTTCCAACACAGTCTTTTATCATTTATTTCAGATAGATGTGACTCATTAGCACTGGAGCAATACCATCACTTTTTGCCCACTAAATCCCATGATTTTATTGGCCTATTAACAGTTTGATTTGTTGTCAGTGGGAACAGGGAAGGATTCCTAATCAGCTATCATATTATCCTACAGGTAGCCAGCAGAATGAACAACAGACAATAAAATCCAAGCAAGATGCACAAAGGTTAGGTGTTCTAAATTCTTTAGCCTTTTATATCATATTTTATGTTTCCTTTCAAATACAAATACACAGCTCTGTACAGTCTGAGCCAGAGTTTGAAATGCGATTGTCACAAAAGAAACATATTATAAAAGGTCAGCTTTGCAATTCAGGATTTGCCTTCCTACATGGAAGCAAGTCACATTGGCTCTCACTGCCTCCCTACACACTAAAGCACTACCTTGCGACATTGGCTTTTGAGAATGCACCAATTATAAAGGCGTCTTCTATGAATACCAGTTAAGGGCCTAAGCCTGAAACCATGCATATGCTTAATTTTAACCATGGGAGGAGGTCCACAGATTTCTAAGGGATGGCTCTGAGGCTTGAAGCTAAGCATGCGCAGGTGTGTTTTCAGGATGGAGGCCAATGAGAGGAATCCAAAGACCACTAAAATCTGGAGAGGGTAAAATTTGGCACTGTGACTCTACAGATACGGCTATGGATACTACACCCGAAGCCTAGGTCAATGGGACCCCGGATTGTGAATTTGGTGCGTCCAAGCTTGTACTTGAGCATCCACATTTCATTTTAAACCTGGATTTGCAAATGCTGGAGCAGGGTCTCACAGCTGTGTTGCCATGTGTCCGTACTGCACTACGCAGCTCTCCTGACTTGGGTCTGTGGCTTGACATGCGTACACGCTGCAAAATGCCTGAATTGGACCTGAATCTCAGAGGGATTTAGGTGCTGCACCGCCCCCACCCCCCATCCACCCCGGGCAGGGTCCTAGGAACAGGGTCCTGAGTGCTTGCGGGCTCAAGTCAGACTGATCTGTGTGTGAACAGAAGTAGGAATACGGCTCTGAGCCCTGCTTATTGGGTGGTGTACCATACCCTAAGGATACATCTACAATGCATTAAAAAACAACCCATGGGCAATGAGTCTTAGAGCCTGAGTCACCTGATTCAAACTTGTGCTATAGGGCTAAAGATAGTGCTTGGGCTGGAGTCTGGGTTCAGAGAGCCTTCAAGGGCCACCTCTCAAAACTAGGATGGGATTTAGGTGCCTAATTCCCTTAGGCACTTTTGAAAATCCCAGCCAAACTCTAGGGGTGAAATCTTGGCTCTATTCCAATCAATGGGAAAACTCCCACTGACATCAGTGGAGCCAGGATTGTAACCTAAGCAGTGTATAGAATAACACAAAGAATACACTGATATTCAATGGAAAGAGAATTGTACTGCTGGCAATGGAGCCAAACCAAAGTTACAGACCCACAACTGAATCCAAAGAACATGCCAGATACAACTTTAGCTACATCCTTTGGGCGTGAGAGAGTTTAAAACACTGATCTAAGCATATGTCAAACATAGCAACTGGTTTGTTTGCTCCTGGACAATCATTTTACTGAGATTCGAAATCACCAGGGTGTTTATTTAATTCAGATTCTTTATTGTTCTTCCGCCATATCGCTGGAGTTAATTTACAGCCAATCGTAACAATAGTTGCCTCCCCAGTAGTGATTCCTATTTGGCAAGCTCACTACATGGAAAGCAGCATGAGAGAGCAGAAGGGGGTTTCTCTCTCTAATATCACCTTCCCCTGCGATGGACTCTCTTGTCCACTACATCAGCATATACTTGGCTGAGTAGTGCAGACAAGCTGACAGCTGCCTCGAAAAAAAAGTCTCTCTTTTCACCCGCACAACTCCTCCAGAGTGGTCTGTTCAGGTCTAGGCAGGCACGCTTCACATGGGTCACAGGGTGATCCTCAAGTTCCCGCCCATTTCTCTCAACTCATTCAACAGAAACAAGGTGCCGCATGCATCAGACTTTTGCAGCACAGCCAAGCTGCATTATCTAAAAGTTTCATGGTGTGATGACCTTAAAGGTTTTGGATTTTGGGGGCGGCGGGGGTGTTTGGTACTCTAGTCTGTTGGCGAACCCTTGAAATTCACCTTACACTCACTCTCTCACTCTCTTTTTACATCTCCAGAGCTGTCGCCAACAGATCTACTTTCATGCTGAAAAAAAAAAATCAGTAATTTATGCAAATTAGAAAACTGATTAGCATAAAGCTTCTACTCGTAATAGTGGGGTTACTGAAGTGGGTTGATAGGTAAAATGATCTCCTTAGTGATAATTAACTTTTATTAAAGTTAACTGTTATTTAAGAGATCAAAGAGAGAACAAATGACATTTGCATCATGGCAACCGTAAAAAGGCAGAACATCAACTTTAGTTGCAGACTACTTGATAAGCCCTGTTCTCAAAGTGAATATACGAATTTAAAAGCAAAAATGACAAGATTTGTAAAGGACCGTTGGGTTTGTTCTTACAGCATATGCAAATTCCCACGCACTGAGGAATGTAACTGGGAAACAGACACAGAGCAGTTAAGAGACTTATCCAAGGTTATATGACGACTAGTGTCAAACCCAGAATGTCTGGCTCCTAATCCTGTGCGCTAAACACTGGATGTTGTTTGTTCTCATTACACACCCCCCTCTGGAGCCTGAAATAGACCCCAAATATTTGTGCCAAAGTGTCTCATCCTACTCCTGGTCCACATTGAAGATAACTGCCTACTACTGCTAGC
Organism: Dermatemys mawii; assembly: GCA_007922305.1. NCBI lineage: Eukaryota > Metazoa > Chordata > Testudines > Dermatemydidae > Dermatemys > Dermatemys mawii. The sequence goes on along the minus strand of ML677358.1, from coordinate 18,233,080 downwards.
AGTTACTGTGTTAGCTCAAGTGGGAGAGGACTGTGTGGTGGATCTAAAGATTCTGACTCTGCTGATGACTCATGTGGGTGTCAATATGATGCCACATGATAAACTCTCTTTTTTCCAGTTTGTTTTTTAAAGACCTAGGAAATTAGACACAAAGTTGCTGTAGCTCCTCCCTCAAGGCATGGTTCAAGCTTCTTCCCTGATGCTTGCTAATTGCATTGGCTTCTCTCCCGCTCTTCCAGTGGTTGGAGCTTGGGGTCTTCATTGGAGCGCCTGGTGCCTCCACCTGAGGTGACTCCTCTCTGTGCCTGGGATGCTGTTTCTTGGGAAAATAACTAACTCTCCTACTCTGTTCACAAGGAATATACTCTTGTACACGTACAACACAACACATTAATATAAGCCCCAAACCATGAAATGCCACACTCAAAAAGGACAATATAACTCAGGGGACTTTACTTGAGACAGGAAACAAATGCTCACAGGAAGGAAAGGACTGAGATTAATTAAAATACTAAAACACCAACAATATAACAAATTCTCCACCTCCCCACATTCCCTACTGCACACAACCCTCAGCTCCATCCCTAGCATCTTTCTGGGCAAATAGAACACTAAGGATAAATCCTGAGACAAGTGCTGCAGTACTGGGAACTGGCTGGTTGACAAAGAAAAATGAGTTACCTTACCGTGTCTTCACTGCTGAGAAGGGTAGGGTCCTCTCCTGGCTCCCTGGCTTGGAGTCCTATGGAGGTCCTGAATGGCTCTGGATACATGAATCCGGATTGGTTCTTTGCCTCCCCAACCACTGTTCTCCGCTGGGCTGCCACTCCCCAGTCATGTACTAAATCCCACAATAGCTCGAAGTCTCCTATATTCTGGGGAGCGGGAATTGAGTAAAAACTCGAGAAGTCTCAGCTCCAAATCCAAACAGCTCAAAAAATGAAACTTACATTTGTCCCCATGTCTCTGCATCAGGCTGTCCCCTCCCATTGAAAGGCTGAGCTGTCACGGCTTCTCAGTGGCCCAGCTAACTGTTTACATAAATCACTCCATGTGACATTCCCACTGGCTTTTATAGGAGTTTCCTATTTATTCTGTTCTCCCCACCCAGATTCTAAGCAAGCTGGGAAATGGTATCCTGAGGCTTTGGAGCCGTTGCTGTAGTCCAGAGTGTAGGACCCCTAGGGGCTCAGTTCAGTGTACCAGGTTCCATTAATGCTCCAAAGTCAAGTACCCAAAAGTTGGAAAATAGCAGAATGAAGGTTGCTTGTGCACCCTTAATTTGGCCTCTTAGTGCAGGTGCATTATGATAGAGTCTAATTTCATGATCGCATTGTATTTTTAACACAAGACCCCTGCCTCATTCAGTGCACTGGATGGACAATGCACACTTATTTAGCAGAGCTTCAATATTGTTTTTTCTCCTTGTTCAATGAGTGGTCCTGGGATTTGTCATTTACTGCACTGTTTAAACCTTGCTCTGGAGACAGAATTATGAATTTCCTCATGAGGTTTTCTATGGAGCCCCTCACTATAGTATCCAAATGCTTCCCAGGTGTTACTTAACTGATTTTTCACAACATCCCTTGAGGGTATTATCCTCATTTTTCAAACAGGGAACTAAGACACAGATTAAGGTCAAAGGTATCCATTACGTCTGGGTGCCCAATGTGAAAAACCCAAGACCTGACCTTTCTGAGTATTTAGCATGATATAGTGATTTCCATGTTCAAAGAACAGCATCCTTTGACTTCAGTTGAGTGGTGTCCTCAGCACTTCTGGAAATCAGACCCCAGGTCGCAAGTAGAAAATGGGGAACACAATTGGTGACCACTTGTGAAAAGTTTAGCTTAAGTGATTTAACTTCATCTAGGAAGGCTGGCAGAAGCAGGATAGAATCCCGGTCTTCAGGGCAGCATTCAACTACCTTGACCAAATTTACTTCGAATTTACAACAGTGGTCACTGAAGGAGAATTTGGCCCAAGAGCAACACACAAGACATACAGAGGATGAAAATTAACCCAGTGGCAAGAAGGAGGCAACACAATAAAACAAAGGTGGTCTTCTATAGCTCGGAACATGGGAAATGGCTAAAAGGTGTATATTTTTAATAATGAAAGAAATTAACTATTGGAACAATTTATCAAGGGTCATGGTGGATTCTCCATCACTGACCATTTTTTAATCAAGACTGTATGTTATTCTAAAAGCTCTGCTCTAGGAATCATTTTGGGGCCATTCTCTGGCCTGTGCTGTATAGGAGGGCAGACAAGATGATCATAATGGTCCCTTCAGGCCTTGGAATCTATGAATATATGGAAGTAGGGCCCAGATAGCTATATATAGACCATTTCTACTACTGGAATGAACTTGGAAAGATTTTAGGGAGGAGAAAAATAGATTAGAGATGTCAAGATAAAGAGATGAATTTGCTGGAAGTTTTTAATCTCAAATCTTGCTGGAAGAGAATTTCAGGGGTTCTTTTCTCTCTACTGGACCCCAGTATTTGCACACTATATATGTAGTCCAGAAACATTTTACAAATTAAAATGACCACTTTCCTTCTCTTCCTCCTTGTGGTTACATGAGTTTGGGCTTCCTTACTCCTTTCTCGTGGCCTGAATGAATCACTCCCCCGGGCGTTGGATGAAGCCAGTGAGAGTATGTCGACTCTGAAATAAAACAGTCGCAGCTGGCATGTGCCAACTGACTTGGGCTTACGGGGCTCAGACTGTAGGGTTATAAAATTGTGCCATGGATGTCTGAGCACAGGCTGGGCTCTGAGACCTGTCACCTCAGGAGCCCATTGACTTCAATAGTTGCTGGATCCAGTTCCAAGAGGCCAGGCTTCTTGGATGGCCCAGTCTTGTCTAGATAGGAATTTTGGATTGTTTGTAGCTTGTGTTAACTGACTGCTAATTAACATTGGTTGTGTTAACTCAACTGTAAGATATTTGCAGACATTTGTTTACTGTCAGCTGAACCATGACCAGAAACAAATGCATGTGAAATGTTTAACTAGGATGGGCTGAAAAATGAAATGAAAAAAAAAACAAAAAAACTTCAGGGTCTAAATGCGCCCATTTCCCCCCATTTGTGACATTTTTAGCAAGACATTTTGTCGACATTTTTTTGGTCTTTGGTAAATCTATTAGGATTTCAGTTAAATATTGACTTAGAAAAAATCACAAAAAATCATTGAAATATTTGATAATGTCAATAAAATTTTACAAAATTTTGGAAAAATGAGCATTGTTTTGATGAAAAAGCTTTTCAATCAGCATGAGTGTCTACCTAATCCAAACACACACACACACACACACACAAGGGTCTACTAGTGTCTGCAGTTGCCCAATGTCCCCCACACTGATGATATACAATGCAGCAGTGACAGCATCCCTTTTATATGGATGTGGAACATGGACAGTTTACTACAGATGCTTGAAGCAACCTGAAAAATTTTGCATGGGCTGTCTCTGCTCTCTGTGAAGGTCGGCTGCTGACACAAAGTCTCCAACTTTTACATCCTTGAAAGAGCACAGACAACCAGCATTGAGGCAATGATCAGTGATGCTCAGCTTAGATGGACAGGGAATGTTGTCAGAATGGGCAAAGCTAGACTCCCGAATAAAGTTTTCTAGAGTGAGCTGAAACTCAGAAAGCACAGGAAGGGTTGTCAGGAAAAACACTTCAAAGGCACCCTTAAGCAGAAGCTCACCTCATACGGCATAAATATTGATAACTTTGAAGACAGCCACAGACAGAGCTGAATGGGGAGTTACTAGCAATAAAAGTTGTAAACACTTTGAGGAAGACAGATCCAAAAAACTGACTGAAAAGAGGGCCAAGTTCCATGCCAAGCCTGAAAATACTGTATGATACCTGTTTGTGAGCTTCTCCTTACCCACCAGCCTAGACAGCCACGTGAGAACACACGTGATACCGTGACATCATCATTGGGCATGACAGACAGCCAGACATTTACAATTGTGTTAGTTAACACACATTAATTTGCAGTTAAAGCACATTTTACACCCTGACTAAAAAGTTTAAACAATCCGCGTATGACTAGCAAGGAGTTTTCTGGCCAGATGGATTTTTTCCTTGCTCATCACTAGGGACAACTGAATCCGTTCCGATAAAATACATAAAAATTCCGATAAATGGAATCTTTATCCCAAATTCAAACTGAAACTTCATGAGGGTTTAACAGGTTTTGTTTACTACTTTTTGCTCTACATCTCTTCAGGGTTCTGACCCAACTGAGAGTAGGTAAAGTGGACTAAAGAGTGGTGTTTGGCCTGCTTATGCCCTACTGTAATTGGAAAGGAAAAAAATTCAGTGCTGCCTTAAAGTAGCAGGCCTGATTTAAATGGAAAGATCTAGAAGTCTTATCCTTACCTTTCCCAGAGCTAAAAAAAGCAGCAAAAGTCTGTAAGCAGAGTGTAATATGCCATACCATGTTGGCAATATTTAAATCCACCAAGTAGTGTTTCAACCTTCAACCTTCATTCTAAATTTCCTGGCTTTTGTGGGCTTTATTCAGACCTCTTTTGTTCTAATGTCATTTGAATGAAGATTTTATGCTGTACAGTTCCAACATATTCGCTAAAATTAAAGCTGTCAAATTCTTTCATCATGAACTCTGAGGAAACTTCACTGGCTTCAGGCTTTGTTTACAAAGTTTGACTCAGGTTGACTGATATTTGCAAAGCTTTCAGGGAACTGGGATCAAGTTTCAGGCACATTTACATCTCTTTCTGCTTTCATCGGAGATGAACAGAGAAGCTGATGTTGGGACCTAGATTAGGCCGTGGGATTTGGGTTTGTGGCCATGCCAAAGCTAAGGGCTGGATTCATATTTAACGGTGCACAGCTCTTGTGGGCTGTTTTGCTGATATTTTGTCCCAAATTGGAAGAAATCCCATGGGATCATCTGATTTAACGAGATTTCCATCCTCCTTGACCACATCTGAATGAATTCCAGGAACAATGTCCCCTCCCACTGCCAATTTGGATTCAACACTGTAGAGATCCGTTCTTAGCCAAGGTTTCAAAGCAAAAACCACACTGAAATTTGGGAAGGGGGAAATATTTAGATGTACCATTTCTACTGGGGATATGGTGAGGTTTCGAATTTAGACCAGCTAAAACTGGGTGATTTCACTGAGTTTTTCTGGGTTTGTTTGCTCACAGAGAAACTCATAGGGATACTCAAGGGGTGGAAACCCACTTGGAAAAAACAAAAACCAACAAACAGGATTTCATGAATCCCAGTAAACCAAAACCTAGTTGTTCATCCTCACCCTATCCAAAGTGGTTGATATGCAGGTCAGTGGTGAAGACAGAACTGGAAAAGAGAGGTTGTATACAAAACACACACACACAAAGATTAGATTAGATTATTTTAAGTAGTTAATTTAAAACAGTATCTTAATAAAATCTATAGTTGAAACTTTGCTGGATACCATCTTAGAAACTTTGCTGTAGATTTAAAGTGCTGGTTATAGTGAGTCTCTGCAGAGAAGCTGCTGCAACATCTCAATGTATTTCCTCTCTAGCTACTGCAGATACAGACCATTCTGACCACTCTTCAAATCTTTTTATCCTGTCAGCTCTCTTCCTTTGATACACATGAAGTTAAAGAGAAATGGCTGTCTTCCTAATTTCTATTTCCATCTAATGTCAGGGGAAAGGAGAAGGCAATTTTAAAAAAAAAACAAAAAAAAACCTTTATGCATCTTTTAAAAAAAAGAGAATTTTTTTATGGTACTTAATAGACCTTCCTTGCAATTTAAAACTGAGTTCCAGGAGCTCAGCTATTCAAATCTCCAAAGCCTATTTGAAGGCACATCTGAAGGCGCACCCTGCAACCTGTGTGTAGCAAACTCTTTTGAATCTCATCCTTGAAACAAAAATTAGTGCCCCATGGGAACTCAGCAGCGCAGACAACTAGGAACTGCAGAATGACTGAAAGCAGAGCCAAGAGTCCTTGCAGCCGGGAGGGAGGAAAGGGATGAGAGAGAGAGAGTGTGAAGATGAGAAAAGCCTTCAGGAGCCATTTGGGAGACAGTCACTGGGAAGAAGAAAGAAAGACATGCACTAAAACCAACAGAAACACAGGTGGAAATGGCCTACTGGGAAATCAGGCTGTCAACAAACAAAAGCCGAAGGCCAGAAATCAGTTTCAGTAGCAGCCCCTGCTAACAGGGTGTCAGTGTTCAGTAAATAAATTAGCAGCAGCTTTGACTGTTTGGAAATTAGTAGCGACACTATGAAAGAAGCAAATGACTTGCTTTTATCTGGAGTGGAAGCATTAAACTTCCAAAGAAATCCTGGCCTCTGTAAAGAGAAACTGAGCTGGCTACATCAGCCCAGGTTCAAATAATACTAATAATAAAAGTTTCATTTCATTTACCAGTGGCTCACAACTTCATTTAGATTAACCAGATCCATCTACCTCTGGGCCATTTCTGACAGCAGTTCCCCCTAGGATAGTTTGTCACTTAGGATACCTGATATAAAAACATGATAAGTATATATAGATATTTGAAAGTGAAATAGGATTTGGACATTATGCAGTTAACAGGAGACTTTGGAACTGATTCTCAGCTGGTGCCAATCAGCTAATCTCCATTGACTGCAGGGAAGCTGGGCTGAATTACCTCCTCTGAGGATCGGGCCCTTCATCTGTAATTAAACAGGAGGTAAGTGAGGAGCTGGGCAGTACAGCCTTGATTCAGGAAAGCATTTAAGCATCAGCTGAATGGTAAGCACATCCTTAAATCCCATTGACATTTCTGGGATTTAAGCGCATGCTTAAATTAAGCATACGCTCAAGTGCCCTTTCTGCCTCGGGATGCTTACCGAATCTGGGCCTGTGGTTAGAGGTGTATATTTGTTGCAATAAATAAGTATAAAAGAAGCATCAGTGCCAAATCCTGGGAGCCTTTGACACCAATTAGAAAAACAGTCTGATGAGAAATAAACCTGCAGCTTCCACATGGGAGGAGGCTTTTATATCCAGATTTCATTTACGTGATGTCTGCCGTGCTGTGTGTGTTGGTGGCTGAAGGCAGGTCGAAGCAGCTTGACCTGCACTTGGAATGGAGGGAGGGGCTGTCTGAAGCGGTTCTTAGATCCTATGGGAATTTGTCCCACAGCCATGGCCCAGCCCCAGAGACAGCTCCATCTCCTACACAGATGAGCTCTCCTCCTGCCATGGATAGCATCCATTGAGGAGCAGAGTTGTTGACCATTGGCTTCATCCCTGTGTGTCAGTCCTTTCTTAGAGGTATCCTGGGTCTGGGCTACTGAGCACCTGGCGGATAAGAACAGAGATCTTGAATTTGACTTGATGCGAGCTCTCATTCATACCCCAATCTCAGGCAGACCGGATTTGCTCCCATTGTGCCTGGCTCACATCTTTAGGCCTCACGTCCATGAGAAGTAAATTTTACTCACACGTTTCCGAAGGAAAAAGGAAATCCGAGACAAACTGCTAAGATTTTGAGGTACTCGGTAGCAGCCGGCATGGATCTGTGAAACATGCCCAGTTATAAGGAGAATTGAGTTCCATTAAGGCATATATCACATATCTCGGTGTTAAATAAACTCAGTGTTGCACAGGAAGTACAATAAACAAACCTGAGTTCTATTGCCTGGATAATAATACAATAAGGTAGATAAAAAAAATCTATTCAACAGATAGGACCCAATGAGTTATCATCAATGAGTTTATGTTCGAAGAGAAGGAAGTAGCAATTGATCTGCCACAGGAATTTATACGGGGGCTGATATTAATCAATATGCTCATTAGCAGCCTAGAGGAGAATGTACATTCAGTGATCATCAGCTCTGTGGAAGATGCAAAGGAAGGGGGAAGAGATGGCAAAGGGAGAATATTACCTAGCAACAATAGAGCTGAAACTGGTAAACGTAGGGATTTTGCCAGACCAGTAGGAGGTGAGATGTAATACTATGTACAACTAGAGATGAATACTACAGTATAAATATAAACGAGTGGATGGTGTCTGAAATGAAAGCTGAGAGACCACAACTGACAAACCGAGTAGGACTTCATGGTGCAATGCCATTGTAGAAGGCCTAAATCATAGAAACACATGCAAGAGAAATGGTTAAACTATCATTTTTCAATAGGCTTGGAGTAAACTGAGCTTTACTTATAGCCAAGTGTCAGGAAGGACGTTTGAAAAAAGGATGAGTTAAGAGAGGATTGCTAAAATGATGCAAAGAGCCAAGATCAAGCCATGCGGAAGCAGGAACAGAAGCAAAAGCAGCTCCCATTGGTTTAGATTAAAGAAGGAAATAGAAGGCTAGTACACTTAAGCATGAATGAGAAGAAAAATTGCATTAGTAATGGTGGTGGGGAATTTATTTGCTTTGGGGTTAAAATATTGTTGGATGTAACACTGCACGGTTGATGCTGACTTTTTCCATGTTTCCAAATGTATTTTTGCAATCTTACTCCTAGGGGGTTGAGCTTTCGTTAAATATTCGTGTATTCATGTGACTTATAAAAATACACCAGTGACTTGAGGGGGAAGAAATGCTGGTGAACGTGGGCCCCAGTTTGTCTTAATCTACCTTTGCACAAAGATCATGCTAGGGGTAAGGAAGGGGATGGGTGAGATGATCCATGGAATTTAAGACCAGGAGTGATCATTCTGAGCATCTAGTCTGACCCCCAGGTTTTATACAGGCCATAATATTTCAGCCAGTGATTCCTGCATCAAGCCCGTAACTGCCTGTTCAACTAGACCATCTCTTTTAGAAATCCATCTAAATCTTGACTTAAAGACTTCACTTGATGGAGAATCTACCACTTTCTTTGCAAGTTTTTCCAATGATGAGTTGCCCTCACAGTTAAAAATTTGTGCTTTTTTCCCCAGCATGAATTTGGCTAGCTTCATCTTCCAGCTATTCGGTCACATTATTGCTTTATCTACCATATTAAAGAGACTTCTACTTTCAAAAATCTCTCCATCTAGTTTCCTAGTGCACCATCTAGCCATATAGTTTATTAGCAATAATCAATATTATATATATTTTATGATCACTTGGGGATTTCTCCCTCTCTCATTGGATCCTTGTGGGATTCAATATGAGTAGAACCTGCTCTGTGTTCAGCAAAAGCTAGAGCTTTGTGATGGAAAATAAGATATCTTTAAACTATGGTTCTTGGAGGCATGTTTTGTGATGCTACGGTTCAATGCAGCAGGGTCTCATATCTCCATTAGTTGTGAGAAAAGGATAAAATTACTCCTCTACATTACAAACAAATCACAGCTAAACCTTTGCTAGTTCTGTAAATTTTAAATCCCCATGTTCTCTCACTAGTACAAATGAAAAAACCCCATAGATGGCTGGACAAACCTATCAAGAGTTCAAAGCAATCAAGTGTGAATTTCCCCTGTCAAACTGTTAACAGAATGGAAAACCTTTGACTGAGAGGTAACTTAAGAGATAAGTAGTTAGATGGATTCTACAGACAACAAGACACAAACAAATTAAACGTATTCCACTGAAACACTGATATAATTTCCCTCCAGAGAATATCAAAGGCTGACAAAATAAACAAAGAAATAACATGTTTCTTAACTTGTGAAATGTGACAGTCAATGGCATATGGCAAAACAAGAGTAAGCAGTGCTGGAAGTTCTTTGTGCAAATATGCTGCTTGGAAATGATGAGGCTGTATTTTCTCTTACTTCAAACTTCTACTAACTTTGCTTTTTCGAGCGTCCCCTCTTTTCGGTTTCCAACACATCCTCTCATTCAGGGTGGTTGTGAGATCAGAGAACACCACATTCTGAGAAACATGCAGGTAACCGTTTTGCACTCCAATGGCATCTTCTACAGGCTTTGATGTAGCACTCCATCTCTGTGCAAAAAAGCATATAGCCATAGGCTTAACTTTGGCTTTGGTGGAATTTAAGTGCGCCCTTAAGTACTTGACTGAGTATAAAAGGGCTTCAGCATATGTTTGAATGCTGTGTAGGATCACAGCTGGAGTGGGCAAACCTGATAAGCTGTGCGTTCTCATGGTGCCCATTCCTGTCAGCCATGATTTCAACTGATTGTGAAGATTTTAAAATCATAGAAATCTTGTGAGCTGTTGGGCTTTTCCCTCCTCACAAGCAAATGTCAGTTCAGTGATTATTGCCTCTAGAAATCAGTCAGCCAACATAATATAGTGACCTCTCTGGCTCAATGAAAGCAGAGAGAGTCCTCAGCTACCAGGGTTATGGTCAGAATACGTGTAAAATCGTTGACATACCCAACTACTATGCAGCTTACATTTTCTTGTTACTCCCAGCAATCATTTTCCTCATGAGCAATCCATGTCACTTACAAATATTCCCATTAGCCTTCACAATTCATACACACACACTAATAGTTTCATTGTATTTTAGTTCATCGCTTGCCTTTAAAATGTCAGGTTTTTTCCCCTTAAATTACAACTGCTTGCACTTTAGAAGTTTATCACAGAAAACAGACTGGGTTTCTGTGATTCAGAGCTGCAGAGAAGATGGGGAAAGGATATGGATCATTTCACCTCTGATTCCTGGTACGAATTCAGACCAAGTCACTGTTTTTTGATGGTCATTTAGAGATGTGTAGAAATCCCCGGTTCCTCATCTACCATCCCAACTGATATTAGCCCTGTTACCCTTGTTCTAAAGTATTTGTATAGTCCCATCACAGTCCTTAATGTATTCATCCTCACGCAACCCTTCTGTGAGGTAGGGAAGCAATACAATCACCTTGTCACAGATGGGAAACTGAGGTACAGAGAGACTAAATGACTTGCCCAAGGCGTCAGGGGAAGGCTGTGTCAGAGCAAGGAACTGAAGCTGAGTCATAGGCTGGCAGTGTATCCATTGGGCCATCTTTCCTGTCTCCTTGGCAGTTCCAGCAGAGAAGTCAATTGCTGAATGGCCATGAACACTGAGCTATCCTATCATTCCTAGCTGTGTTCTTTCTGGAATAGAAATAGCACACAATGGGGAGTGGAAGCAGGGGAGGAAATCTAGCACTCTCACTGCCCATGCTGCAGCTGTTTGGATTACTGAGAACTTCCGTTCCCATGACTATCAGGTGGGCATCTCCCACCAGCTGCATACTCCCAACAATAATAATGAAAGACATGCCATGCAAAACAGAACCACCACCTAATGGCTGAATCTAGGGATGGATATTCAGAGATAATGAGCCAAGGCAGTTCCCATTGACTTTCCTGTAAAAGTTGGGTGCTCATTACAACAGAAAAATCCCACCCCTAATATATATTTTTGTTTCTTCTGCCACCAAAGAGCATTCATTGTACATTTGAGCTAGATTTTTCAAGTACGTGAGGGAGGCTGTCAATTTCCATCCGAAATAAAAAGCGTTAATTACACAATGCTGCATTCCCTTCCACCTCTTGTCTGATAATAATAATGAGCTCTGTAACTTACAGCCCCATACATTTATGTTGGCACTATCAGAAGCACTAATGCAAACTGAAGCTCTTCAGTGCTCTCAAACACTAACGCACCATTCATTTCCTACTGATTAGTCTCAACCTAACAAGCATTTTGTTGAGCCCAAAAGAATATTTCATTTATTGAGATAATGCTGATTGCTCACTTATGAGCGGCAACTCATTCAACAAGGAACAGATTGTTACATCTTGGTATCTTTAAAAAAAAAAAGAAAAAGACCCCCCCCCAATAACAACGTGGAGACGCTATTTAATACTCAAGCCCGTTGCTATGAGAAGCAGATCTATTGCTGTGAATAATGGAGAGGGTTTAATCATACAATGGCACAGATACACTTAGAATAAATATTTAACAGCATGTTTTGCAAAGCTGAAGCATGTTCCAACCCGACATTCAACAATTTGCGCTTGGTGCTATCCTAGAGCATAATGTGAACTGCGTCGGTGTACCGGGTCTCATCTCACTGACTAGTACAGAAGTGGATTTCAGAGGGATTTATATGACATTTGTCAATGCCCTCTGCTAAGACCTGATCATCCTCTCACTGATTCGATTTTAGTAGTGGCATCGTGGGCTCGTACAGAATATGGACATTACCACGTATGGCATCATTTTTCTGCGGCCTTAAACCTCCACTCCATTTAGGAAGGGACCCAACTCATTTTGTATTCAAATAATGGGCTTGGAAGTTTGTCTCAAATTCAAACCTTCATGAGATAACTCATGTCGGGTGGAAACGGGAAAGAGCAGAAGGGAAGAGTGAAAAATGGACAGTGGTCAGAATAAGAAACAAATACAGAGAGAATGAAAAACAAGCAAAAAACATCATAAAGAACTGAAAAAAATCCAGCAAAGTAATCTTTATTGGCACTTGCTTTTGCCTGTCAAACTGGGTGGGGAGAAGATCTGCTATTGCTAATACAAGACATAGGCTTCTCTTTAGCTAGAAAAAACATGCTTTCTTTTTTTTAAAAAAATTAATCATTCTTGGAGTGGGGCGGGGGAAACCTCCTGGGATTTAAATGGCAGAAAAAAATAGTTTGTGAAGTCAGACTAGTTTGTGAACCTAAAAAGCAGTTTGATTGATTTGCAAAAACTCTAGCTTCACAAAGTTCTCCCATCTCTAATGAGAACTGACAGCATTTTTGTTCAGCTTCCCTGTAAAATATTGTTTTAGTGCTAAATCCATCCACAAAAATGGCTAAGCATTAGCTTTCTTAATTGCATCTGGTTTTGTCTGCCAGCAACTGCAGATGGAGAGGACTAAGCGCTGAGTTTGAAACACATTGGCCTGTTGCATATCTCGGCTGCATTTTGCTGAATTAGAAGTGGGATGAAATAGTGGCTTTTTTGTGCATTCTGAACACAGCGATTTTTAGCTTGTGTAAAACACAAGTGTGTAATTTTTCCATAACTTAATGAATGTAAACCCTCTCATATAGGGGCTTGCCTACACTACTGCTTAAGACAAAGTAATTTACATTGCTCAGGGGAGTGAAAAAGCCACCCCTTGAGGGACACACGTTACATCAACTTAAAGCAGTGTCCACACGGTAGTATGTTGGTGGAAATGCTCGCCGCTGACATAGCTTCCGCTTCCCATTGAGTGGAGTAATTATGCTGATGGGAGAGCGAATCTTCACCAGATGTGCTACAGCAACACAACTGCATTGGTGCAGCTGTGCCGATGTAGCATGGTAGTGTTGATGTGCCCTTACACAAACCATTAGCCACTATTACACACATGAGCTCCATGACAAAAGAAAGACAAACAGAAAAGAAACACTTAGGGCAGGTCTACATTACTTGCAGGATCGGCGGGTAGCGATCAATCTTTCGGGGGTCAATTTATCACTTGTAGTCTAAATGCAATAAATCGATCCCCGAGCACTCTCCCGTCAACTCCAGTACTCCACCACCATGAGAGGCGCAGGTGGATATCTCCTATATCAATTATAGGATCATAGAACTGCCAGGCTGGAAGGGACCTCGAGAGGTCATCAAATCCAGCCCCTTGTGCCAAGGTGGGACCAAGTAAACCCAGACCATCACTGACAGGTGTTTGTCCAACCTGTTCTTTAAAACCTCCAGTGATGGGAATTCCTTGGAAGTTTATTTCAGGGCTTAACTCCCCCACATATGGTTAGAATGTTTTTTCTAATATAATTTATACTGTAGCTGTATTGTCATTTTATTTCTCCCCTTTCTTTTTTTCTGTTTCTTTTATTGCTCTGTCTCTCAAGTAGAACACAGAGCCAGGAAAGCTAAAGTGCCATCTGAGCTTCCTGACTACCATTTAGGTTTCAAATGACTTTTTCTCTCCCTACTTTCCATCCTGAGCAGGAACTGCAAGAAGTATGGGTGTTCTAAGAAAATTAGTTTTCCATGGAATTTCCTGCCCCAAGAGATTAAGATAGCTTTGATCAAGCTCAGAGAAACAACCAAAAGACCTACGCTTATCAAAATTTATATGATCTTTTGGGGCCTCATGAGGTCTGTGCATTGAAGTCAAACAGAGGGAGTGGCAGCAGACCTCTACCAATTTCTTTTTTAGCTGTGGACTAAATAACCTGCACTTCCTCTTTGCCCTGCACTGCTACTCCATTTTCTGCCCAAAATATGTAACAGTTTGCCAATGAGTCAGGAGCGACTGAAATTGGCAGAATGAGTTTAAACTGAGAATGAGAAACACCAATTCTAACTTCTGCCTCCAGTCAACGCAAAGATTAATAATAAGCTCTGAAAATCTCATATCTAAACCTCATTGTGTCACCTCCATCAATAACATCAAGAACGAAGAAATCTTAATAGCGACCTCCATACAATGCAAAATCTCCTTATTACAAGAAAAACGGTGTATTGTGGAAAAATCTCTTTCCTGCACACTCTACAACTCCTGGTTCATAAAAAAGGGAAAGAAATAAATGTTCAAAATCAGTTACAGATGGTCTGCTGTAATAACATTTATTTTAAAGATACATTCATGTTTTGCAGTCAGTTATTAATTATTCTTTTCACATGCATCAAGGACTTTTACACTGACAGTTTAAACACAAGAGACCAAACCCCACCTTTGCAGCTGTGAAATACCAGTGACCTCAATAGGCGTGCATGGGTGCAAAATCAGAATTATGCCAAAGATAGGAATACAACAATTTGCACTGTATCTATATCATACAAAGAAAGACAGACTAAGGTTACAAGGTAGCCATGCCGAGTAGGTTTCAGCAACAAACAGCATACTGTAATGATTGATTTTGAAGCCATGAATGACTTGAGATCATCTCAAACTAGTTCTGATGAACCTCCTTACTTCACCGCAATGTCATGCATTCTGCATATGCTGGTAAAACCTAGCATCACATATTCCATATTATATATTGATTCCATATATATATATATTGTGACAAAGGTCTGAACTTGTCTCCATGGGTCCCATGTTTCCTAGTGGATTTCGCTAGCCTCAGGGGCTCACTGTGACCCTCCATGTAGCCCTTCTCTCTCTAGAGCAGCGGTGTCCAAAACATTCGCCACTAGCCATGTGGGTTACTGAATTGTGGCTAATGCATGTGGCTTTTTTATAATGTGGCTATGTAACAGAGCAGCGACTCACCTGTGCGGCGCCTCCTGCTGGTCATCCAGGGAATTAGCTCGTCCAGCCTCTGGAGCACCCTCTGCAGGCCATAGTCTCGCTTGCCACTGGCCCCATGTCCCTTCCCTGGACCCCAGTGCCCTCTTCCCTGGGGTGCTGCACCCCTGCAGGAACCCCACAGTCTAGCTCTGTGTCCCCCTCCCTGGGGAACTCTCACCCACTATCCCCACCTTGTCTCATTCTAGGCAACTGCCAGTCACCACTTGCCCCCATTCCCTGGGGCAGACTGCAGTCTCATTGCCATTCATCATTAGCAAGGAGGATTTGACCTGCTGCTTCTGCCTCTAGAGCCATGGGCTGCCCCCTGCAACTCCAGTACCCTTTGTTGGGCCATCTCCTAGGCCCTGCAGCCTGGGGCTTTCCAGGCCAGAGCTCCCCCAGCTCCCCTTGCCTTGCCCCAGCACTGCACCACTCTAGGTACCCTGCTCAAGCTCCCAGGCCTGTCTGCCTCTGTAGACAGAGAAGACTGTCTCTACCAGGCCCTTGCCTCTCAGCCTTCTTATAAGGGCCTGCTAGTCTGTCTGGGGCATGGCCTCCAGCTGAACCTGTTTTCTCAGTCAGCCTGGGAGCTGCTTGCCCTCAGCCACAGCCCTTCCCAGGGCTGTTTTAAGCCCTTTTTCCTGGAGTGGGGCAGCTGTCCCACTACAGGCTAATAAGAAAAATTCAAAACCACAAGTGTGGCTAGCAGTGGGACTAGCATCAAATTTCTATTGGACACCACTGATCTAGAGGCAAGGGGTCACAGCCTACTGAGCCATTTTCATCATAAGCCATCAAGGAAGGTGAGGAGAAGCTATCCTCCCTTGCACAGTCTCTGTCTCCCAGACTCAGTAATTAGTCAGGGGGAGGAATAAAGGGTGGGGAGTCTGGGCCCACCCTGTACTCCAGGCTCCAGCTCAGGGACCCTAATAGTATCAGCTATGGTAGCTGACTTTTTAGAAACAGGACACATACAATTCCCTGGGCCACTTCCCCATAGGAGCCCCCACTTCCTCAGTATCTACTTCACCTTTACCTCAGGGCCTCGTTTCTTGTGCCTGATATGGTTTGCACTGCTCAGTCTCTCCAACAGTGCAGCTTCGTCCTACAGCTCCTGACACGCACACCCACCTGACCAACCGGGAGGTTTTAAAATAGTTTCATCCTCCCCCTGATTGGCTTCAGGTGTCCCAATCAACCTAGCTGCCCTCCCTGCTTTCTGGAAAGATCTTAAGTGGCCCCAGGTGTCTTAACTGACCTGGAGCAGCTGCCATTTGCTTATCCTGGTAACAGGGATTTGTTTAGCCTGTGGCTAATATATCTGTCTTCCACCACTTTACTATAGCCATCTGGCCTTGCCTGGTCACAATATGTATAGTGGCAGGCCTCTTTTTTTAACCTTGTCTAGCTTACACAAAGTTGGGGAAAGGCAGAATATATTCATATAGATATAGATATAGATATCCATTGTTTTCTCTACCAGATCAAAATGTTAAGTACGTTTTGAATGCTCATCATAGCAACATTTTTGGAAGAAAAGCAATTTGAGAGTTTGAAAGTGGGGAAAATAGCATAACTGACTATAATAAGGATGAAGGAACCCAAGGAACAGTTGGACTAATACTAGAGACATATATTATACATGCATCATACTGATACATCATATTCAACATGATGTATCTGCCCAAGTGAGAGATTTATGAAGCTATTGGCATTGACAGGGCATTGTCCAAAAACAAGGGCTATAATTTAATATTGTACATGTCATTGACATCTAATATGCATAGATAGAATGACAGGCCTAGACATTTATAATTCCGGGTCCATGTGATTTTTTTAAGTAGGCGGCATAGAATGAATACCCATGACAGCCACAGAGCATTTCTAAGAGTTTATACCTGTAACCTTACACCTGTGCCAACCCGCCCTATATAAACTTATGCTGAAAAAAGTAATGTATTCTATAAACAGACAACCACGCACACACACACCCTTAAAATGGGACCTGTACCCATTTCGCTAGCCTCAGAGGCTCACTGTGACCCTCCATGTAGCCCTTCTCTCTCTAGAGCAGTGGTGTCCAATACATTCGCCACTAGCCACGTGGGTTATTGAATTGTGGCTAATGCATGTTGCCTTGAAATTCTAACTTGCTCATTCACTGTAGGAGGAGTTGCACTTAGGTTCTTATTGTTGAATATCGAACTTCTCAGAGGAGTTTCCAAAACATAGTTAAGAAGCTGAAAACTTCTCTTTAAGTCACAGTGAATTGTGTTAAAATGTTTATTGATAGATAGAGTGCTGTAGATCTTCATAGTGGCTGAAATGTATGCAGGGTGGTGGGTACCTAGCAAAAGGAATATTAGAATAAATGAATATTTAAATATTTAAATTGACTATGATGTGTTTGAAATACATTTTCAAAGCATTGGATGTGAGAAACCAGCGCTCAATTGGTTACAGATTCCTTGCTGGAAATTTATGCAAGTGTCCCTTCTGCCCATTTCGATTCATTAGCAATAAGTGTCAGTTTTAAGTGTGATAATGTAATTGTGACTATCCTCTACAAATTAATCTGGTTCGCACCCTCAGTATTGTGTTTTAGAGGGGGAAACAGGCCTGGAGAATTGAACAAGTATTGCTATATCTAGAGAACTAGGCATATAGTAGGAACATTTAAGGATAAAGACTCATATGAATATATTTTCTATAGAGTTCATTTAATACTTATATTATATATGTCCCAGTTTAACATGAGTTACACATTTAATCACGTGCTTCACTTTATATGTGTCAATGGCCCTGTTGACTTCAATGGGACTATTCAGGTGCTGCAAAATTAAGCAAATGCCTAATGTTTGCAAGATTGAGCCTTAAGCATGGTTGCATTAAGGACACCAAACTATATTTAACAGTTCCTAAATTACATGATTAACTAGACAAACTGCCATAAATTCCCCTTTGGCTGTAGCAAAGTAAATTTTCAAACATAAGCATTAATAAAGAGAAAAAATCAAATTTCACACTGAATATTTTTCACTGCTTCTGTTACAGAATTATTATTATTTCTCTGAGCAGTTACTTATATTTACCAGGACAATGTGTTCAGGTTGGGAGAACCACCACATACACATACACACACTTCAAAAACTGACAAGTAAGCAAAAATAGTGCTGCTGTTTAAGCCCTTCACAGTTTGTGGCCACATTTACATAACATTAAATAAGTCAACAAAGGCATCATTAGCGCCCATTAAAATATGAGAGAAGACATTTAAACGAACAAGACAAGCTAATTGGTAAGTAATGTTGTGTATCAAAAGTTATGACTATAAGATTCCACTGTTAATGAGAAGCACTACAATTGTGTTTACTACATATTTAAAAAATAAATTAAAGATGAATACAGATAGTCTGAAAAGTTTTCCAGCTGTCATTTGGGCAGGCCAAAAACCATGGAGGTTACAGCTGCTGTTTAATAAAGTTTGAAATTTCTCCAGAGTTGCCATCATATCAATGGATTGCAATCTATGGGCCAGACCCTGATTTCAGTGTATGGGCCAGATTAATGCTGAATAGCACCAGTCTCCAAGATCATCCCATTGACTTCAGGAGGACTGCTCATGACATTAAGAGTTCAGAGTTGGGCTCTTTTTGCATAAAGATGTAGGAATTGTCAGACAAGATGTGACTCCAGGTACATGTAGTCCAGTACCTTGTCTGGAAAAGTACCCAGTGCCAGATACTTCAGAAGGATGTTCAAGAAACCCCATTGCAGTAGGGCACATGTAGGGCATCTGTGCTTTATGAAAGTTTCATTTTAAAACGTAATGCGATTGCCTTGTTTTAGACAAACAACAAGAATGAGAAGCCAGTATCTTGCCAGGTATAAAAATGATCAACGTCTTATCAAGAGGGCTACATTTATTCTATAAATACAGAAATATAACAAACTGCCCAGTGGCTCCTTTTGGTTTATTTTAACAATCATGTGCCTATACATGTTCATGTTTTTTCAATGGGATGCCATGGAATCATTTTGCTAGCTCCAAAAAGGGTCTATGCACTAAATTTCCTTTACATCAGTTACTTAAGGCTTGATCAAATGCCCAGTAGAAATCTTCTCATTGACCCAAAGCGTGACAGTGCTATTCTTAGCTTACAAACACTTTTACAACAGGCGACACTCTATTAGAGAATTGCTGGGTCTAGAACCTACCTGCTCATGGTGTTTGTGTCAAATTGGATGGAGAAAAAATCTGGATAACTCTAGCTGTTGTAAAGAAAAAGAATGAATTACCTGGGTCATTGAGACCGACAGTGTAGAGTTCAACAGAAAGCATCAACATCTCCAGTTTTACAGGAAGAACAATCAACAGAGCAAACTCTATAGATGCTGGATGCCAGCATAAGGAGACTCAAAGATTCCAAACCAACCACAACCTGTTGTTGCACCTAATGAACAGCCAGATGACCAAGTTGTTATGTGTTTGGGTCATGTAATTAGAAAACCAGCATGATTCAGAGACACTTAGCAGGATGATCTGTACTGAGCTTCAAAGAGAGTGTGTTTGTGTACATTTTGTAAATGGCAGGAATGTAGAACTTAAAGGGGGAGTTATAATGGAATGCTAAACTGTATTGTCCTGTACATCACTAGGAGGTGCTGTGTGTAACATACCTTATTTAAGCTAAGCTCAGCCACACCTGGCAGAACTTTAAAAGATCTTACGGTGAACACATCTGGTATTTATCTCACTAAGAAGGAAACTCCATGGCCAGGCCATATCTGATACAGAAGTCTGAATTGCTAGTAGTAGCCCTGTAACCTACTCTGTATGAGACATCCATATAGCCAAGGGATGCTTTCCTCTCTGCACCCCCCAACACTAGCAGTGTAAGCTCTGCTGCAGGCTGCTCTCCTCCAAGGAATAGAAGCTATTGAATGGAAATGTAACGCTGCAACATGCATTAGCAACGTTGGTCATCATGCCGTGGAGCGCTGCCTCTCTTGCTAATTGCATGTTCACCTGGCCATGGCCATGAACGCACACACACTGTTGCTACAGACGGAGAACCAGCTGGTACTTAGCTGAACATGCCACATAGCTTTCCATTTGTGTTTCCCAGCTCCATTTTATGATTAGTACATGTTTAGAAGGGAGCATATGGCTCTTTATTCTTCTCTCCTATGGCTTGGATGTGAAATTGTAATGGGATTTGGTAACATCACACAATTAGATCAGTGTCCTCACCTTTACAGACATGGAAAACTGTTACAAGTATACCTATTTATCTACTCCTAATTGAGACTGCCGGGACACTGGTTTAAAGAATCTAGAAATATAATCTACTTTATTTGTATTCATTGTCCTTTAAGTATATTTAAGTGCTCAGAGATGAGTTGCTGTAGCCGTGTCGGTCCCAGGATACTGGAGAGACAAGATGGGGGAGGTAATATTGTGTATTGGACCAACTTATGTTGGTGAGAGAGACAAGCTTTCGAGCTTCCACAAAGCTTTTTTTCAGGTCCTGAAGAATTGCTTTGTGTAAGTTCAAAAGCTTGTCTCTCCCCAACGGAAGCAGGTCCAATGAATGATATTTCCTCACCCACCTTCTCTCTCAGAGATGAGTGCATTTCTGAAAGGAGAGTCTGCTTGTATCAAAATGTAATTGTTCTACCATTCTTTAGCATAATATTGTGAGATCTAAAAGCACAAAGCTAAATTTCACTGGGTTTAGTTGGCACCTAAATAGTGTTCTGAACTTGCACTGACCAAATGTACCTGTGAAATTCGATCAAGTGAAATCCATGAATTCATGCTGACACTGAATTTTTGTTCACCGAAGGCAAAAGTCTTGTAAATATTTGTGATAGGTTTACACCTACAATGTTTTCTGGGCCATCTTGAAATCTCTTCTGATTTTTCCTACTCCTGTTTATAAAAGTGTCAGTTATCCAGTCAGGAAGCAGAGATAATACCAGTTGCCTCAGATGAGCAATCCTGCACCACAGAAAATGAATAGTCACAGCTATAGGCAAGGCTCTGTTTATTCACAAATAGTTCACAAACAATATTTGATCGTGACAAAGGAAAGCACTTAAACATCTGATTAACACTAAGCATATGCTTAAATCCCTTTGACCCAGTGGGACTTAAACACATGCTTAAAAGCGAGCACTTTAAGTGTTTTCCTGAGAAGCGAAGATTTCCTGAAACAGGGATTGTGTCCTGAAATAGCCTCATGATGAGAGCTTGAACAAAGAGCTTTGTAAATCTCATAGACTGGTCCAGATAGTTTGCCCACGGAAAAAGGGTGAAGTTGATCTGATTTTTCACCACCAGTGAGTCACCCAGCTCTGCTATAAAATCTGTCCCATCACAGGATCAGCAAAACACTTTCCCTGTTAAGCCCTATTTTGATCTACTCAGCACTATTCTGCATTGAGTCACAACCCAACTGATTGCAGGAAAGCAGGCAAAGGAGTAAAATGATAAATACATTAAAAACATAAATAAATACAGCTTTGTTTGGATGAGAACTGGATATGGGGGCTGAATAATAAAGTAAGGGAAAGTAACTTTTACATTGCCCAGCTGCACTTACAATAATATACAGAAACTCTGTGAATCATTTCATGGTTTATTAAATGAAATTTTGTTTGCAACTGGTGAGTTAGGAAAATAAATGTCCATGTTTGTTTTCATTTTACGTTCCCTTGGTTCGTCCAGATCTTCACAGCCTTGTGTGCCCGCATTGTCCTCAGGGGCTCATTAAAAAGACCAGTGTTTGCTACTCTGATTGTCCAGGGAAATCAGCAACAGATTGCCATTAACCCCATGAGGCTGCGAGATGGAAATTCTTAATACATTCCCCATTGCTGGCAATAGGATCCCTCACAGCCTTTGGTATCAAAGGGTTAATTTTATCTCTCCTATTGCTGCTGTCAGACCTCCAATAAAACAGTATGTGACCACGATGGGAGACTGACCACTTAATACAGCAGTACCTGCCAAAATTGGCTTAAGACTGTTAGAGATCAAGGGGCAGAAAAATACTGCTTTTTCTAAAGTACACTGTATTACCACTGTTTACTTACAATTCTCTCTTGGATGGAATGCTGATTCTTAGTAAAATGGTTTTGTTTCCTGTATGCTCAGTTCCATAAGAGAAAGCAAGTTGTCTCTAGTATCTTGTGTGTACTAAACCTTCACTGAGGATAATATCCTTTTATTTGTTCACACAGAGTTATAAATTACCGCAGATAGAAGTTCCAACCCAACAAGCACTGGCTTTTCACCTCAAGAGGTATTGTTGCTTTATTACTGGAGTGATTAATATAACTTTTAAGGGAAAAAAATGGTTTGGAATATTCCGAAGCAGTAAGAAATTGTCTTTCAGATGAGTCATAACATGGAGAGCCCAGGGAAACAGAGTCCCAAATACACTGCAAAACTGTGTCTGAATGTAACTCAGAATGCTCAGTGTGTGTTATACATCCTCCTACTCTGTGCATGGCTCCCGGTGAATTGAGTCTCCTCTCTGATGGACTTGGCCTGTTAGCACAAGCTGTGGTAGCTTGTGCTCTTAGTTCCAAAAGTTCTAGGTTCTACCCTTAGCAATGGCCAAGATGATGGTTGTTACAATTGCATCGGCATATCGAAAAAGCAGCATGTAAGATTGCATCTGATATTATTATCTGATGAATATAAGATCATCGCCACCAGCTGCATTCACAGTTAACTTGATGGTCAACAGAGAGCCTCCCCTAAGGTAACATGGCCTTTTAGGAGCATGAATTATTTCTACTTTGCTGACGAACATCTCCCTCTGCTGAAGCCATGGGCCAAGTTCAGTGTCCTCTAGCAGCTCCATTGAAGCCAGCACCCCGGAAGGCAGTCTGATTGCATGAGTTGTAGGAAGCACCATGTTAACCACCAAGTTCATGCTGAAGATACCTGGGAAGTGAAGATCTGCAGAAGGGATGCTGGCTTCTGTGCTGTTTGCATCTCTGACAGCATTCGGAACATTAGAACTCACTGATGCGTGCTATTTTGTAGTGAAATACAGACCTGGGGTTAGGAGATTACATGACAAAAAGCTGAAGGGCAGAATTAGGCCCCATGGCTGGGGCTGGGTTTGGACTCCTAACTCCCTAAAACTCCTTTGAGAATCCCAGCCTGTGTCCTATATTGGGATAGTGATATTTCCATAAATTTCCCGATGCGGTCAGCTCCAGAGACCAGTCAGACAAGGCCTAGCTAAACAAATACACCATTAACGTAGATTTAAGAGCAGTCCTGGAGATTTACCTGCCTAAGTACCTGAGTTAAAAAACTGGGGCATTTTAACATGCAGTAAGAAGCAGCATATGTACTAGACGGTGCCTCCAGGGAAAACCTCAGATGCAGAGCAGACCGAGCACTTAGAAGCTGTATAACGAACCAGCCATTATCTCAGAGGTAGGGATGGGGCTGTTAATGCCTAAGGGTGTAAGCACAAGACCAGCCGTCAGAAGCTCTGGGTTACATTCTGGTTTTGTGTGATCTCAGGCAGGCCAGTTCTCTGTTCTTTCCTCCGCACCACCCCATCTTATAAAGGAGATACTCATACTTACTTACAGCCAGAGGTGGACTAAGGTTTCCTGGGGGCCCTAGGCCGAACAAGTGGGGGGCCTCTCCCCACTTCTTCCACTTGCAGCCCAACCCCCATTATGACCCCACCACCTGTGGCCCCACCAATGATCCCATCCCTTCCTGCTCCTTCCCTGGGGTCCAGCCCTTGCTCCACCCAGGGTCCCCTCCATTTTCCCCATCCCCCCGCAGCCCCGCAACCCATTTGCTACTTTCTGCCTCCCCCACGACTGCAGGCCCAAGACTGGAGAAACCCTGTCACCCCGCTGCGGCCTGGGACAGGTAGTGAGCAATCTCCCATCCTGGGGCCACACTGGGGGTCCTAGGGTTCAGGCTTTCCCTGCTACTTCTGTGGGGGACCAGGGTCGGGGCCCTGGGCGCTGCAGCTTCTGCAGGGGATGGGTCGGGGTGCTGAGAGCTTCCCCTGCCACTGTGTAGCTTCTGCCAGGAACACGGTCAGGGAGGTCACTGGGGGCTGCTTTTGCCAGGGACAGAGGCCACTGGGGGCTTCCCTGCCGCCCCTGGCTTTTGCCCGGGAGTGGGATTGGGGGGCTTCCCCCATCATGCCTGTCCAGCGCTGCTACCAGGGTGCAAGGTCAGGGTGTGACAGCTTTCTCTACCCCACCCACTCGGGGCTCCAGGGCCCCCAGATGGCTAGGGGCCCCAGGCCTGGGCCCCATTGGCGCAGTGGCTAATCCACCACTGTTTACAGCCCAGCGGTTCTGAAAGGCTTAGTCTGCCTAGAGCTTTGAGATCTTTGCCTGGTAGGGGCTGGAGGAATTCAAAATATGACTATGAATGACCTTCTAGCAGAGGAAAGCAATCTTAAATCCAAACCAGTTGTGCGACTCACGGAGAGCTACTGTTGCATTATTCATGACAGTCGTCTCTTCTTCACTAGGCTAATATTTTTTTTTCCATACAGCATTCATAACATGAATTTTCTCTTCTTAACTAAACTCCACACTTCTTTGTAGTGGTCTGTAATAGGATTCCTACCCGTACTTAGCAGAGTCCACATCAGAGACAGTACAATCAGCCATCCCATGAAAAGAGTTCCCAAGAGCTCCTCTTACAGAGCATTGTAAAATACATAAATAGATAACTCTCTCTACCTTTTTACCTTCTGCCTCTCTAGCCTATGCTAGAGTAACATATTTGTCATTAGGACACACTATATGCACTTAGATGGTTGATATGTCCATCCAGATCATATGGACCAGACAGAATTTTTGAAACAAAGGGAAACTGGGAAATGTTTTGAAAGTGGTTAGAAAGAGTGTTAAGAAGAATTAGCCATAGCAGCTTACTTGATAGTTTGTTATGGCTCCCAGTTTCTAATACATCATATTCTTTTATTCCTCTAATTACTTTCTTTGTGTGAAAGACAATTCCCAAGGAAAGAACCCTTCATTGCTTTGAACCATCACCAGCAACAGCACCACAACTGCTGCAAGCAAGAGAGACGATCTGGCATATCTATTAGAGCTTTGCAAAGGCTCCTCTTTTTTCTTCTTTGTAACCTTGGTTTTCCCTTAATACCATGCCTGATTAGATGAATTTCATTTCTTTTTCTTTTCTCCCCTTTACTTGCAACTTCTATTTCTGTTTTGGGATTGTTTTTCTTTCTGGGAACTGAGGTTTGGTTGGTAATTATTACATCTCCTGCAGTTTCAGTCTTATTAAAAATATCCTACAATCTATTAAATGATTTTAAAAATATAACTGCAGCTTTCCTTACACCTGATGCTCCATCTGCAGCTTCCATTACAGAGCCATCTTGCAACCCAAGCCATACTAATTCACCCCAGAGCCACCAGATGGAGACCCCTCATTGAGGGGAATTCACACCCAAATCTTCAGCAGCATCAAGCCTTAGCAACTGCTATGGCATATCTCCAAACCAGCATACCACATCAGAGTTCCCACACACATTGGGAAAGTCTGGATCCAGCTTTGACCGTCACCTCCGGCTCTTAAGATATGTCTGAAATGGGAAGATACACTCATCTCTGCTCACCTGACCAAGAACTCTAAATAGTTAATACTTTTAACCGTTTTGGGAGGAATATTAAACCACAGGCTTCAGGGGTTTAAGCCCATCTCTAATGATGAGGGGGAAGGATGAGACCTTCACAGGCCGTGTGTGTGTGGGGCGGAGGGGAGGCTATCCCATGTCTGCCCAGTGGAGTGTTTCTTGTACCGTCTTCTAAAGTATCTATTGCAGGCCCCTACTGGATTCAGTATACTGGGTTTACTGCAGTCTGGCAACTGTTGTCTGTCCAAGGAGCACCCTCTTCACCTGTTCTAGTGATGATAGTGACTGAGAACTGGTGATTGCAATAACATCTCATGGGGAAACCAGTCATTTAGCAAATATTTATTTTTTCCAGGAAAAACATAAGGCTCATCCTGCAAGCTTTCTGCACGTGGAAATCCATTGGGGAGAACTTTCAGGACCAGGTCTATGGGAATATTCAAATAGAGGAGCCTAAGAGCATAAAATCATATAATTGTAGGATGGGCAGGGACTTTGAGAGGTCATCTAGTCTAGCCCCTGTATTTATGGCGGGGCTTAGCATGTTCAGTTAGGAGGAACCTAGCCAGCAAAAACCTTGGGAACCCAATGTGGACGCTTTCATTGCAATCTCAAACTGATTCTTTGTCAGCTGCTAGTGAAAGACACAAGCTTTCTTGTACCCTGCAGAAGGGAGATCTTTACACCTTTCCATGGTCTTATGCTGCAAAACCTTAGCACACACTGGTGCGTATGCTGTTTGCTGGTTTATTCTGGCTTGATTTATTGGTGGTGAGCCGAGGCCCATAGTTCAGGGATGCTTGGAAACAGAGTTGGCTCAGGTCCGTCTCTATTTCATTTATTAGCATCACAGATCAACAAACAGTAGCTCAGTTAAAAACTGGAAAAGTTAGCAAGGGTAAGTGTGGCTAAGTATTTATTCCAAGAAGGGTTCAGTATAAGTATATTTCCTAAGCGTCTAAATGTGCGTACAGGTATATATTTATAGCTTATGTTTTATTATACTTAGAAAAGTCTCAAGGTTTCTAGATTTCTCTCCTCTCTTCCCATGCATGGAACTGCCTAGACATATAAAAGCCAAATATTTGAAGGTTGGCTCTTAATTTGCAATGCAAGGTACTTAGAGCTCTAACTACCTGCTTTGCGCAACAAATCCTCTTTACCCATGCACATTCTATTGTTTGAGCACACAAATGACTGTGCACACAGATTCAGGGGTTGGATTGATGCCTCTTTGAAAATATGGCTCCGAATCTCAACTGTTATACACAGGAACAGCAAAAAACAAAACTAAACAAAACAAAAAAATCCCCAACACTTCCTGGCCATTCCTGTGAATCTAAAATGTTAGAATCATAGAATATTAGGGTTCGAAGAGGCCTCAGAAAGTCATCTAGTTCTCTAGGGTTGGCAAACCATGTTTCCAGTTAGTGGCATCAGTTAGATGCACAAGAATGTGCCAGGATTGTTTTGCTGCTGCTGTGAAATAATTCAAATATTAAGCTCAAAATATCTCATGGCCCTTTTCAGATTCATAGTTTATCTGGATCTTAACGTTACCAGGAACATATTCTGAAAACTGTTTATGCTCATTAATTGGCTACTAATGAGCAGTTTCTTGATCACTTTAAAACATATGAGCCAGATTGTGTGCTGCATCAAATGTGAGTGCATGCACACATGCACAGGGAGGATGTGTCAGGGGGGATTGCAGTTCCCTGATTCTGTGGAATAATCTATGACATCCTCATCCCAGCATGAATTGGAGCAGCCTAGGGGGTGCTATAAATTACTCCAACTGGGGATAGTCTCTAAGGAGCCATATACCAGCTGAGAAATGGCACTGTGCAGCTGCTCTTTGCTTCACCCACCACCATCTCTAAAACCTTCCCTACACTATGTAGGAACAGTGGTGTAGGACCCTGCCCTGCTGCCCTATACCAGTTGAGAATTCCCCCTTTGTGAAATCTCAGCTGACTAGCTATGGTCAGGTTCCAACTCCTTTGTGTCACAGGAGCAGTGCAAAAGACCCAGTTCGGGGGAGATAAACTAGCTTATGACTTTAATAAACAGACACAGCAATTGTTCCTTAATGAATGCCATCCCCGTCAAGTGCCATGGAGATCAGTATCTTAGAAATGCCATGAGTATATAAGGATAAGAGAAGAAACTTCCTAGTTCAGAACAAAGAGATCATCTTGAATGCCTCAGTTTTGTTCATTTGTTTTAGAGCTAAATAAGTCCTAAGCATGTTTTTAATTCAACAAGTTAAATATTTTATCCATATCATCATATGGATGAATAACCACCCCCCCCCCCCCGCAAACTTGGCTTCATTTTAGTTGCAAAATATTTTGGATAGACTGTGATTTAACATATGACATTGGAAGCATTCAGACATTATGAAAAATGCTGCTAATATAGTGATATTGTCCTACTTAGCACTAATTCAGTGAATTGTTGCAGAAATAGAATTTTCATGACAATATTTTAAACGAGATGCCAAGTATGTGCATCTTTTAGAGAAGCCAGTCTGTGTAGAATACATCTGAAATTGCCCAGGGCCATCCCATGTCCATTGTTTGTGAATGCAAAATCTTTCACTTTCATTAATGTGTTTTCTCCCCTTTCCCTCTTCATGAGGGAAAAAGAAGACGGGAAAAGGGGGGGCCGGGAGATACAGAGCTCATTTCAAAATCCCTGGGAGTTGGATACTCCCAAAATTCCAACAAGATTACACAGAAGTTTCATCTGGTAAATATTACATTCTGTTTTTGTCTTTGCTAAAGTTTTTACACAAGTTGACAGCTTGTGGTATTGTGCCACATTTTAAAGTTAAGGTTTACAAACATCTGGCTGAGCTTCAACATGCCATTTTACATGGACCATGATGTCTCCAGAGCACGGTGTTTGTTTGTTTGTACCAAGTGAGGTAGCAAATATGAGTTTTCCTAGAGAACTATGCAGACGTTAACAGGTAACCCAACTCCCATCATTCATTGACTTCGAGAGATTAATCCCTCTGCTGTTGGGTGGACATTAGAGCTAAGAGGGAAATGGTTTTCTTTCTTTATTTTGAAAAAGTTTTCCATTCCAAATCAGAAGAAAAAGTCAAAATCTGGAATATTTTTTCAAAGTGAAAATCCCAGAAAATTTTCAGTTGGGATCAATAGAAATGCTTTGTTTCAACAGGATCAAAACTTCATTTGGATTTTGACCATTGTTAATTTTTGATTATTTTTTTAAAGCTGTAAATATCTTAAATTTCCAAATGAAAAGTCATTTGGAACCAGAAAAACATAATATTTTCTGGATGATTTCAAAACTTTGTTTATTGTCAAAAAAAATTCCAATGACTGCTAGCGAATATGCTTTTCTTTCCTGGCACCTTGGGTCTCCTACATTGGGTCAGCAGGTGGCCACATCTTACTAAATCACTGCAGGCACCTAAAATACACATATATCTATGATAGTTATATGCCCTTGCCAGTACCAGACCCAAGGACCTCACAATCTTTGGTGTATTTATCCTCACAATGCCCATCTGAGGTAGGGCAGGGATATTATTCTCATTTTACAGATGGGAGACTGAGGCACAGAGCAGCTCAATGACTTGCCCCATGTCTGACAGGTAGTCTGGGATGTAGCAGGAAGTGGAGCCTGGGGTTTCCAATTCCCACACTAGCACTATAACACGAGCTGGGTGGAGAAAGATGACTCCATTTCACAGAGGAATTTGATATTTCAAAATGTGGTTTTGGTCTGATTCAGAGCAAAACTCCAACATTTCAAAATTCTCTGTGAAAGAGAATGGAGTCCTTGCAATGCAGAAGTGGGACACTCTGGCGTCCCCTACTCTGATGCAGTTTCCCCAGGCACAGGGACAGTGTACAGGCTGCTACTCCATTCAGTGAGTGTAACATCCTCTCCCCAACCCCGCAAGTATGCACTGTCCCCTGATCTCCCCAGCAAACCTCAAACCAGCCCGAGAAGAGCCCTGTCTAGTGGGCGATTCAGCCGGCATGTTTATTCATGCTGGGATCACCAAACTCCTATCCAACCATTCAATTGTCCACCATTCTCTGTGAAGAATTGTTTACGCAGGTTGGGATTTGTCTCTTCCTCCACCATTTCCTTAATTCTTAAAACCCCTTTGCACTTCATATTTAGTTAGACAATAAAAGGAATTGTGCATGGTACAGAGCAATTCATAGTTGTGTCCTGCAATGCAATCATTTGAAGTGTAGTACTATCATATAGGGATGTATGACTGAAATATAAAGATAAGCATGTTTTAAGTAATGTTTACACAGGGGGAAGCATGGCCCAGAACAGGACTAGGCATCTGGGATCTGTTCCCATCTCCTCTACATACACGCTGTGTGACCTTTGGCCCATTACTTAACTTATCTGTGCCTCAGTTTACCTCCCAGTAAAATAGGGCTAATAATACTTATCTGCCTCTAGAGGTCTTGACTAATTAATTGCATCGGCTTCAGTGAAATTTGCTATCAAAAGTGCAAACAGGTATGTTGTTCATTTAGAAACCTGTGTAGGTTGCATAATGACATAGGCATTGGGTACAAATTGTGCATAAGGTGCAAGCAGCCGTTCTTTATTCATTTGCAGACCTCAGCATGGACTGCCAACGTATCTCTGCAGCAGCTGTTACAGATCTCGTTATGGCATTAGGCTGACGCAAAGCGATTTCCTTCCAGGGGATTCTGGCACCGAGCACAAGTCTACGCAGACCCTCAGTGAGGAAAGCATTGTTAATGGTTGTGATGACAAGGAGATCTCAGGGAGAGCCCAGCTAGAGTCCGATGCGGCTCAGGATCATGTGGTGATGGAGGAGTAGGAATGGGACCCTGAATCCCTTTATCACCGAACTGGCACCGCTTCTAATCCACCACAAAAAGTAGACAATAGAATGGAACACCTGGTACCAATTTGGGTGCATACAACTGCTACGCATGTGCTGTGCTCTGCACTGTTTCTAGCTGGGAGTTTAGTTTTCTGGTGGAAATGCTCACAACCCTTGATATGCGGAGCAGCCTTTGGAACGACACAGCTTTCAGTTTGGGACACTGATGTGTGCGTGGGGGAGCTTCTCTCTTCTTGAATCCTGGGTGGAACCCCCCCATTAATGTTATTGTTCATTCACCCGCCGAGGAGAGAGCAGACCCCTGTAAGAATGTAACCAGGATTTTAAAAAAACGGACCTGGGCCTCCAGCATTTCCAATAGATGAAATCTCTCTAGAATGTCTTTATGCTCTAGTGACATTGCCTGGTCTAACACCCTAATGAACAGGGAAAGAATGTCTTCTCCAAATGAGACTCCTTCCTTAGGCCATCCCGGAGAGATCCTCCTGAACGATCAGTTTTTCAAACTGTACTCACGTGCCGATTTCCTATCTGAAACATTTCCACTGGTCTACACAGGGCCAAAATAACTTCCTGGAAACTGCTCAGTATCTCACAGTACACAATGGGGATCATTTTTGGCAGGTTATTTCAATGAATTGTGCAAGCTGAATAGTTATGACACATTTTGTTGGCATCCTTTTGTCTGCGAGAGACGGTGGGAATTGCAGCTGGTGTGAAGCGGTATAGATCCACTGCAGTCACTGGAGAAATGCCAATTCATACCAGCTAAAAATCTGGCCCACTTAGTTGAAGCAGAGCAGGATCATGCCCCCAAATGACTACATGCAGAATGATAATTTGGGGTTTACCGGCAAGCCAAGAGGAGTCTGTGACCAAAGGCCTTCTACATTCTGCCAGGCCCTTTGTCATT
The DNA here is from genome assembly GCA_007922305.1 of Dermatemys mawii. Taxonomy (NCBI): domain Eukaryota; kingdom Metazoa; phylum Chordata; order Testudines; family Dermatemydidae; genus Dermatemys; species Dermatemys mawii. The sequence continues at coordinate 18,201,470 of ML677358.1, read as the reverse complement.
TACTGAAAGACTTGTGTGTTTGCCATGAACGTCAGGAGACAGAGCTGGCCTGTTTACCAGGAATATCCAGAGACTGACCTTCATAGAAATGAACAAATACTTTGGAACCTGCAGAGACTGCAATCCACATGAGGTCCCCCGAGGACCTAAAGACAGAAGGAGCAAGAGGCAGATTCCTTTGTGACTATTAGCAGGAATTAAAAAGAAACTGTAAAGCAACATACATGTGATTTTTTTAGGTAATCTTTTTAATACTGTAGGTTGGGCAGGGGGGAGGGAGGGATTTTTCAGCCAGGGGGCCTTAGAGAAGGTGAAGTACGTGGAGACAATGGAGAAATTGAGGGTCTGATTTTGACACCCATACACCCATACGTACTTTACTCTACAAGCAGCTCCATTCGTTTCCACAGGACTACTTGAATAGTAAAGGGCTACTCATCCGGAATAGTAGAACCAGGCCCCCAGGTAAGCAGGTGATAAAATATGGTGCCCGTGACAAAAGTGCATTGTGTTGCACTCTCGGATTCTGCCTTTACAATCTGTCCCAGTTAAAGAACGGTGGCATATTGCTGCTCTTCCCCCAGCAGTAGCACAGAGCGGAAACCATGGCTCCCTCTTCTCTCACTTGCTACATCAAGGAAGCAAATTGGTTCTCCTGCTTGATCTGTACCAGCAGCAAATCGATATCCCTGGCCTGCACTAGTTCAACTGCTTGGGCTGGTGCACTGGGAGCACGGGGGAGGTGGAGTCAAAGGCCCCGCCCACTTTCTGCCTCTTTCCATCCACTTCCTGTCTGCCTATACAAAGTGGAAGGGAGTAGCGGGTATACAAGGCTTGGTTATTACAATACGGCTGTGGAGGCTGTGTTGGGACAGCACATCTCCCTGCCCATTAGGCCTCCATGCTGGTGAGTAGGACAAAATCCAACCAAACATTTAAAAGCCATGCAAAACCCAATGCATGGAAGGCAAAGGAAAGTTTTGTTCTGTGAGAGTCTCATGCTGGCGTCTCCTAGCACCTAAGTGCCAGCTGCCAGTTAGTTTTGTTTTTATTAGGCTGACAGCTATACATGGGCAGATGCCAACTTTTGTTCGTTATATTTCATATTTTATAGCTGTGGTTTAGGTTTGAAAAGCTGTTGGCATTTGGAGCAACAGCAGCCCTCGTCCCTGAGGGCGTGCCAAGCTTTTTGTTTTTTAATTTCTATCTCCTCCGTGACAGCTGCGGTTTCTATCAGTGCTTGTCGGCTGGTCTGCTCTTTGCCCCCATAGGGCTCCGGTCTTTTCTTGCTGTCCTGTGTTTAAGTCATATCACGTGCAATGTTTAGCTTGGTTGAAAAAGCTCCATGGCAATGAAACCAAAAACAAAACAACCAGCTTTGTCAAGCATTTTGACAATACTCCACTCTAGATGTTTAGTCCCCCTCAAGCATCACTCTGAACTGTCCTTAAAAATGACTTGGTAACAGTAAGGGAGATGGGGATCAACCTAGTCTCTGGTGGTGGAGAAGCTTCAGTTCTACAATCCTGGGGCAGCTGAGGGCTGGTTAGGTCTTCAGCATTGTTTAGAACAGCCTTGGGACTGCCCTAAACTACATCCCTGGAAGTAAAGGCTCCCCTGGGGCCCTCTGCCAGGCAAGAGTTGCCAGAGTGCAGCGTGCAGTGGCCATGCTCTAACTCTAGAATAGGGGCTGGGAGCAGAGGGTTCCACTGTTGGCTAACCAGCATTAAATCATCTGGGCCTTTCCCTACGCCAAGGGGATGCCCAGCTGGTTGTTTGAGACAGGACAGTGCAAAAGGGCCTAGCGAGGCTCAGTATTGTGCCCATAATTCCCGCAATTTAGGAGGGGAAATGAGTGTGGAGCAGTTGTTTCATTCGCGAGTAGAGCTGGTTACAAATACTATTCATTTCGAACGTTGACCATCTTTTGGGTTAGGAAATAATCCGTAAACTAACCACAGTTTCATTATTCATAAATATTAACCAATGCCAACAGTTTATTCGTCAAAGCTATTTGTTGTTCATTAGCTGTTTGCTTTGAATATTTACTAGGCATTATAGGGTACAACTGTGCAAGTCTTACTCACCACAGGGAACAGTTCCTCCCCTGAGTAACCTCAGCAGGGCTTCCTAACTTGGCCTGTTCCACTGCCAAAAGGAGCATGCCCATGAGCAAGTCTCCCTTCAAATGTTAGAGGGTGTCACACCTGGGTAGTTTTTGAGTTGAGTGATTGGTTGTCCAAGTCACGTGGTATTATTTTTGCTAACTGATTGGATGAAAGTTTTCTTTAAAAAAGAAACAACCAGGGGAATATCTGACAACTAGTAATAGACTGCTATAATGCATTTTCAGATGATGAATTAACCGCTCGTGCTAAAACTCATGAAGCTTTCAGGATTCACAAACATTTGGCCATCACCTAATGACAAAAAAAGTCACCTTACAATTGGTAGTGTAATGAGCTTGATGGATTTAACCTACACTGCATTTACCTAGCTGGGTCTTTGTTTAAACTCTTCAACTGGCTCAGCACTGGATTCTCCATCTCCTGTGATTGTTTATTCTGAGGAACATCGTGCTGGAATGTACTTGAAATATCTGCAACTGTCAGACCCTAGTCCACAAAGGCAGCATCTTTCAAGGTTTCTGGGTATTTTTAAACAAATGAGCGTGTGCAAGTGGGCCTGTGGATGTGGTGGGAGAGAGAAATCATCATCGTCTGTCCAATTCTCCCTTGTTTCTTGGTCAGATGTGCAGAATCACAGTGTGGTGGTTTGTGAACGAGAAATCTGACAAGAGCAATTGAACTCTTGGATTTATATTTCTAGCAATTTCATTTTGTCATTTGTGGTTTTCTTCAAATTAGAAAACAATTAAATGAAGAATCTGGCAAAGAAAGGGAGCCAGACATAACAATTTCTCTCTCTCTCTCGCTTTTTAATGGCAGCAAAAGCAACGTAATTTAATTCTTCCAGATCCTCAGCTACAGCACAGTTCAGGAGAGAGCGTCAAAGAGGAAAAAGCCTCCTTTCTCCAAAGACCGTGGATGAAGGTCGAATATTCTATTTGCCAGACAGAAGTGGGGAAGCCCTGGAACTACAGAACTGAGGTCCTGCTCCGAAGCTAAAAGCCCAGCTCAGCTGTTCAGATCTTACATCCTGACCCTCGCTACTCTGACACGGCAGTTTGAAAAGTGAAGAGTCACAGGCTCTAATTATGCCATAGCACAGGCAGGCAAATGAAGATCTCATTATAAAAAGGGATCCTTTAGAACTGTAATAAAGAGGAAGGGGAATTCCTCAGTGCAATTTGAACTCTCATATTTGGGCAGCTCTAAAGTCATTACCAACTCAGTATTAATACTTGAGAATCCTAATTGTGTTATAAAAGATGCATGCATTTTATACATAGGCCTTACACACCTGTCCTCCATATACCTAGGCACAGAGTGACGGGATGGGTTTTATCTTTCTGGCTTAGGACTTACAACTACAATAGACTTACTTATGCCATTCAGCTGTAGCTGAGATCAGTAGAGATGCCTGAGACAGAGTTCCCTTGATTTAACAGAGAGGAAGTCGTCACCAGGGCACTGGTGAGTGAGTGAGTGAGTCCCTCAGCTTTGGGAACTTATGCCCCACCTCAACTAGAAACAGCAGAGGATGGATTGTTTAGTGGATAGAGCACAGGCTAGACAATGCAAAACTGGGCTCAATTGGGCTCTGCCACAGACTTATTGTGGGGATAACAGCACTTTCCTACCTCACCTGGGTGTTACGCACTCAGGTATTATGGACATATAAGTATATAGATAGCCCAGATTTATTAGCCCTTAAGGCACCTTGTAAAATGAATCTTTTCATGAAGGCCTGGTCTACACTACAGTAGCTCCCATCAGTATAAATCGCCCAACACACCAGTTTAATAACTCCACCTCCGCGAGAAGCATAGCACTTAGCTTGATATAGTCAGGTCAACACAGCATCAGTGTAGACACTGCGTTGCTGACATCAACTGTTGCTGCCTTTCAGAAGCCATCCCACAATGCCCCACACTGACAGTTAAATCGGTGCAAGTGCTCCTAGTGAGAACGCACACAGCTGACACAAGGATTGTAGCCTAGCATGCAAAAACGATTCAATTACCGCGGTGGCTGTATGTCGATGTGACTTTGGTTGACTTAGTTTTGTCGTGTAGACGTGCCCTGAGGCTTCTGAGAAGGAGGCAGTTGCCTCAGAGCTCTGTGTGCAGTGGGGTATTCGATCTTCTTTGGCTGTGAAGTTTTAGCTGGTGATTGACAGTGTACAGTGGAGTTTGTTGATGGATTTATCCCTTTGCCAAGATACCTAGATCTTGGGAAAGGTATCATCTTAAGTTCTTATAAGCATAAAAAATGGATAGCTATATAAAAATGCTCTCATAATTAATGTTATATAAAGTTTGAGGCTATTGTTCCATAAGTTAGGATCAAAGGGCTAAATAAATACTGTCCTTAGGCATATAGGCACTGATCCCATCTTACCAAAGAATTTTACTTTGCCATAAACCAATTATTTTTGCATCCTGATTTGTGTGTTGCATTATAGATTTGAACTAAATGCTCCATCTCTCTCCCACCCCCAGGAATGGGATTTGCTTGAAAGCGTTATATTACTGGTGTGTTTTCCTTGTGCTTGTTAGCAATAAGAACAAAAAGAAAACCAACTTGCAATGTTTCTCCTGACCTTAAATTATTGACTATGAACTCGTGTGTTATTGGGAATTCCTTTCCTCACTGCAGAAGTGGTGAACATCTTTTAGACTTATAATGTGAAGAAAAAGCAGTAGCAGCTTCAGAACATTTTTAATTAGTGTATCCTTTGTGCTTGAGGAAAGAACAAGGGTTACACTGATCACTCTCTTAAGGAAGATTATAATCCTAGAAGCAAAACAATCTGCTTCTCAAGATAAGGATCAATGAAAATGTTGTATGTAGGAGCTAAGATTGGGGCCTGAGAGCTAGGAACCTGGGCTGTACAATTTGTGTTAATACTGCATGTTAATGGCAATAAAAGCTGAATCTCTGCTAAGTAAAATAACCCATTGTTCATTCTGATTTGCGCCGAGCCACAATAGTTATGTTCATGCGGCCCCTGGTTCTGTGATCGGCAGACCTGATGTGTTTTTCTTGGCATAGCCATCTTAAACGTTTGTCATTCACCGAGGGGACTTGCACCAGATTGGAAACATTAGGACAGGCAATTTCACTGATGTTTTGGTTTCAGCGATACAATCCTGCTAAAAAGAAAGTGTTTGACAGCGACTTTTAAAAAAAACCACCCTTTAACAACATTCTTATAGGAAACACATGTTTGTTCTCCACATTAACACACATCATTATGCTAATAAGAGCACAAATATTGGGTTGGATTTTGCTCTTAATATTTATGCAAATGACTACGGTATGAAAGAGAGCTGACTTTTGTTTACTGCCCTGAAGAGATGCCGAGAGAGAGAGGGAGCAGAGTCCAGTGAATGTGCACTTGAAATGACCTTATTATACACATCGGGAGTGTCTATGTAGCTTTCCATGGAACTGTATGAAATTAATCATCGGGGTAAAAATCAAGGATCAACTACTGGTTTGGATTAGTTTCTTCTCACCTAGCCCTATATTGGAGTATACAGTTCCTTAGTGATAAAGCTGCATGGACTGAAATAAGGTTCAGGTGACAGCTCTGGTTTACTTTTTGTATGGCCAGCCACAAGAAAGGGAATGCAGTGGATTTCAGGGAAGCTTTGCATATAAACTAAAGAAATTATCTTTGTGTTTCCTCCCCACCTCGTCTCTCCCCTTTGCCCTAAAAGCCCCGCATAGTTTATCCGTTAATGGAGAGAAATTAGAAAAACCACTTTAACGTGATGTATGTACTTGGAAATACTTGTGAAAATACTTGGAAACTTGGCACTTATAAAACATGGCAATAATGGACTGAGGAAATTTTTTCCTTAAGCCCAAGACCATAATTAAGTACTTTCAAGATTAGCAACACTGCACTCCATGAAAATTACTGAAGCCTTAACGTTTATCTTCATCTAAACATTACTGAACCTGAAACAGATCTATGGGGGTGAGCAGAAGGAGTTTATCTGCCTGAGATCTTTTTTTTTTTTTTAAGAAATATTTTAGACGGACACCAACAATGTCGTTTTCATATTATCTAATTTTTAAAAAGCCAGGAACAAACTTCGTTTCCTTACAGATTCCCCCGATTCAATTTGCATTCATGCTGGTTTGCTATTGTAAGGTTACTAGTGCATGCCATCTGGTCTCCAGTCTTAAAATTTTATTCTTTGAAAAATAAATATTGAAGTATTTATTTTGGGTGCAAAATATGCAAAGAATGGAATTGCCTTTTGCAAACAAGTACAGAGGGACCTCGCTAATCCAAACTGCAAAGCCTTACACAATAAACTGAAAGCCACATGGATCTGAGAGGCTGGAGCTGACGAGTGCATCTATGTGTTTGTGAGTTGCAGACCTCAGATCAGTGAGGTTCCACAGGGATTGGCAGGATGGAGCCATTACAGGCAATGCTACACTTATAACACCAGCTGTGTGGAACAACCACCTCCTCATCTGGGCTGCAAGTTGGGTTTGAATCCAGGACTGTCAGTGACAAAACAGAAGCCTCTTCCACCTGAGTTAAAGGAGTAACTCCACCAGTTGGCAGCTATAGTAGGGCCTTATCCTCAGAGGTGGATTTAAGAAAACAATGACCCATGCTGTGGTGGAGTGGGTTATGCGAGTAAAAGTAAAGGTGGCCGTGGGTTCTTTGATCTGTGGACTGACTCACTTGGAGCTGGCCAGCCCCGGTAACAGTCTGAGCGTCCTGTTTCCTGCTCGCCACACAGCTTAACAGGACTGGCTCCCGCCCGCAAGCTAGAAAAAGATGAGATCGTGACCCTCCTGTGGTGAGAGTCAGGGGTTGATTCTTTACCCCCAGGCCCTGGGGCAGGCCCCAGAAGAAGCTTTACAGACAGGGCTGCACAGAAAGGACTGAGAGAATAAGAGGGCAGAAAAGGCCCTGGCTCACAAAAAGACCAGGAGCTCCTGTGGTGAAACTGGGCCTCAGGGCAGAAGGGAAGGGGGCATTGTCACAGGAGTGGAGAGAGCCAAAGAAGCTGTCTTAAAGGCACAGATGCTGCAGAGGAAAAACCGCAGCAGTGGTAATAAATAAAGCAAAAAAGTTTACAATGGAACAAGGTTGCCTGGATTCTCAAAATTCTCACCCTCCCCTGCCCCAGGGTTTTAACTGTGATTTTAATTCCCAGTCTTCTGAAAGCTGGTGGTTTTAGTAAAGTGCGAGAAAAAGGGTAAGTTTCTAGTCCACAGGATTGTGGAGAAAAGCTTGAAAATGAGACTCTCCAAGGTTCAAACCTGAGAAGGCCCAAAGGCATTTGTAATTTAAAAAAGAAATCTCAGGAGTTTTATGTTAATCTTCCAATTTTTTGAGCCCTGGCTCGTGACTGTTGAACTCTTGGGGTTGATGGTTTGTGACTTGGCCACTCTGAGCAACAAGACTCGATCAACAAAGAAGCCCCAACACCACACTCTACCTGGTGCCCCATAAACCTTCCCCCCCCCCCGCCTCCTACTCACTTCTGCAGCCTCCTCTCCTCTGTTCCGAGCCCATGTGTACCTCATTCTTTCCTTCTAGCTCTTCCCAGGATCCTTTCTCTCCTTGTCTCTCCATTCCAAGTCCCCTTTGCCCTTTACAATACCTCACTCTTTTATTCCAGGTTCTCTCCTTTCATCCTCTTTGAGTTCAGTAGCTCCCTGCTTCTCTCCTAGACCCCCCATTTCCTCTTATTCCATCTTAAAGGACCTCTGTGCCCCTTGGAGCACTGACCAAGCCTGAGGATCCTCTACGTGGCCTGGGCTGAAGAGAGAAGCTAATGGCACAGATGGAAATGCGGAGCTCTTGAATTTTGGCAGCAGGTCTTTGAAAACGTGAGGCCTGACAATACAAAGTGCAATGGTAGGTCCCGGCAGCCCACTCACTCCTGCTGGTAAATCTCAGTTATCCTGTTAGCTGGAGGAAAGTACCAATACCCTGTCTTCCCTTTCCGATCACTGTTGCATAATATGGCTTCATTTCATTTCTGAAAGAAGTTTGTTTACCAAGAGGAAAGGGGGGAAGAATATGTTTTGTCACCTCTGCGCTAAACCTATTGTCTCCTTTCTAAAAGCAATCATCTTTACACATTAAAATGCCACGTACCAGGCATTGCATAGCATTTCTTCTAATCTGTCTGCATTGCCAATCCAGTTCACAGATTGCATTCATTCTTCTTTGAAAGGCCTACACTGTTGAGTCAGAATTTTGCTAAGAAATAGCCTTTGCTCACATTGGCAACATGTTCAGCTAGGCTGAAGGACAAAGTGAAGAACAGAGGAGGGACTGTGGCTCATTTTAGGATGACTAGAAAATCCGAGACCTAAACCAGATACATCTGTCAGGCTACTTCAGATATTTAAAGAGACATTAAAGATAAATTTTCTTCTGTGAACACAGAAATAAAGTAAGTAAGAAAAGCACAAAGTATTTGTACTTTTGTATTTTCACGTAAGTGGCATGAGTCTGGTATTCCAGCCTCCTAACCATCCAGGGCATTTTGACTGCCTGAAAGTTACATGAAAAGACAAGGGCATGATCCAAAATGAGTGGGGAGAGGATGAAGAAGAAACACAAGATGGGACTGAATGAGAAGAATGGAGCTGACTCTTCTTCCTTCACCTCCCTCCAGAACTTTACGGATCTGGATCCAAACTTCCAGACCTCTATGTTTTGAGTGAGAGGAGTAAATTCCAGCTTGGAAAACATACCTGTGTTAGCACTGATCAAGACAGCACGCTAAAAAGAGAAGTGTTGCCACACAAGCAAGAGGGGCTAGCTGCTCTGAGTCTGAGACACTGGGCATGTATATAGGGCAGCTAGTCTCTCCTGCTGCTATTTTTAACAAGCTAGCTCAATCAGACCTAGTGTGGGTATGTCTACTTGAGGTGGAATTTACAGCTCCATCATGAAATGTACCTTGAGAAGAGCTGACCTGTCATCCCATACCCAGGTCTCCAAGAACAGTGGTGAAATTCAGTTTCAGGTCCAATTCACTCGGGGTGAATTTTAACTTTCTGCAGAAAACCCGTGTAAAACCTATGTGAAGTGTATAGCAATAGGGTAGAATCCCGAGCCCTCAACTGGCACTCACCATGCTCCATGTGTAAGAAGCTACAGAACCCATCCAAAAGCAACAGTGTGTATAAATAGCTAGACTTTGCATGTTGTGTATATTCAGTAAACATTGCTATTTGAACCCTGTTATGTTTGTTGTGTAAAGAACAAAAGACAGCACACTTTGCACAACTTAAAGCTCATGTCAATCCTGATGGGCTTTAGTAGTCCACACTCCGTATGCCGGTGCGCTGCACAGAGGTGAAATATATTCTGCTTAAACTTCTTAGGTTGGGCCCATCTTTCATGGCAAAGAAATAAGTAATTAAGTGTTACCCGCTCAACCTGCCAAATGATTTGCATTATTCTATCCAAAACCAAACTGCTCCCTCACACCTGGCAACTGAAAGGGATTTAAACCCTGACTGCTGACATTATTTTATCCATGACTATTCAAGGTAATAAAAATATCCTCCATTGTGATGCACTCTGACACCGCTGATCCAGCTCTGCATTAAGGCTTTGATAGTGAAGCGCAGGGGGAAAGGCAATTCAAATGCTCTAAAGAAGCTATTCAGAGACATCATCCTCCATCAATGCAAGTTACAAACATGGAGGTAAAAGGTGTCATGCCGCATTGATGGCATAATCTATCCCTATGCAAGCTATTAATAAGGACACATTTTTAATTTTGCATCCAGTAAAGATTGCGGCGGGCTCCCAAACAGGAGGAATGGACCTATAAGTCTTAAATGCATTTCAAGACAAATGACACCGGTTTATTTATGACATCAATTTATTTTTCACTTTGCAATTACGTAAAAATAGCAATAACATGGCAAGAGAGATGATGTGATGGATCCAAGCGCTGAATTATTCATTGCCCTTCAGCTGTTGACTTCACATCAGCTGTCTACCAATGTGCATTGCATAAATCACAATGGATCCTTTTAGCCACCACCACTCTAACCTCCTATCAGATGCTTTTTGTATCAATCCCCTTACAAGCCATGGAATAACAGGTTTGCTCGAGGAAACAACAACTGACATGAAGGGGATGATACCACTTGTGGTGGCTCTGGTTCTCTGTGACCAAGAGGCGAAACCTAATCAATAGAACTAGAGCTTTCTAATGCACAATGTTTTATATAAAGAACAGGCAACACATATGTTTGGCCTGGCGTATTATATTAGGGAAAGTAAACATATATTTCTTCGGTGTCCTATGCAGTACATCCCATATGATACTTTTTTCATAATAACAATGATAGAAGCTCTTTTAAAGGAATAAGGAGGTTTTCCTTCAAACTTCATTGACTCTGTTTTGGATATTATTTAATGATATTCACTTTCCAAAGCCCCAGGCTCAATCCCACAAGCGTAAACTGCCCTTGGTTTAAGTGGGAATCAGCAATGCTCAGCACCTGGCAGGATACCACAACCCCTGTAATAACACTCTACACTTGAATGTGTGAAATATGGTAGCCTCATTGGACAGTCAAGGATAACCTAGAAACTCAGAACACGTAGCCCATAGTTAACTTAGGTTTTCATAACTGAGAAGAGTGAAGAGCTCAGTCCTTAATTTGTGCCAGGGCTTGCCAAGGCTGAGCCCCGCCCGCCCCGGGCCTGGCGGTTCGGAGCCCCGCCTGCCCTGGGCTTGCTGCATCAGTTATGAATGTAAAAAAAACTGCTTGAGCCCCAGCACCTCTCTCATTACAAATGAAGCCCTAGAAGAGCTGTGTATTACACACCATTCCTCTCTCCAATGCGTCTGTCTTGTTGACCAGTTTCTTCCAGGCAGAGACTGGCGCTTACTCTGTGTTGGTGCAGCACCCATCACCATGAGGCCTGCTTCTCAGCTGGTCCGTAGGAGCTACTGTCACAAACATGATGAATAAAAATACCATTTCCAGTTTTCAGCTGTTGAACCTACTGCTGCTTCTTATTTTAGCCTAGTATGGGAGCCCCCTTTTTATCCTGCTTGCAAGCAGACAAGTGGGTAGCCCTCTTCCCATTCCTGTCATTCTCCAGTCCTTGCTTTCAAAAGCCTGCTGAGATCTCTAAGAATGTGTGTTCATTCCCTAACTGCAGCCCAATGAACTGACAGCCACCGAGATCTTCCATCACACAACTAGGTGCTCCTGCTCCCCGGACGGGGCAATAGTATTTGTGAACTTCTGCATCAGTGGTTCTGGCTGTGACGTACGTTTGTTTCTCTGCTGCCCTGTGGTGGAATTTATTACTATGATTAATTATTATGTATTTATATTATGATAGCCTCCAGAAGTCCCAGGCAGGGATCAGGGCCCCGCTGTGCCAGGCACTGTAAAAACACAGAACAAAGAAGAGCTTCCACATGCTCGTATTTACTCTGTGCCAGGAGCAGAGGATGTAGAAGCAATAGGATGCCAAGCAGCAGAAGTCAGAGGAGAGTTACAGGAAATCCCCACAGGGCCTCTTCTGTTACAGAACAGTTTTGTGATTTCAGGGGGAGCCTATGACCAGCACAGTTGCCGAACATGGCTTTGTAAGATGTGGATTAAATATCTGTCTGGTATGCTTTGTGCTTTTCTATGGTACTAATCACGGTAGTATATGACCACCTCAGAAATTTTAACGGGTTTATCATCACATCACCTCAGGAGGGACATCAATGATCTTATCCACATTTTTACAGATGGGGAAACTGAGGTTCATAGTAATTAACTGACTTGCTCATGGTCACCCAGGGAGTCTGTAGCAGAGCTAGAAATTGAATCCAGCTCTCTTAGGTACCAGTCCAGTGCATGGGCACCAGTGGGAATATTCATGGGTGGAAGTGTGTTCAGGATTGGGGCCAAAGGGTGTAACCCACATTGGAGGAAATTAATATTCTCACGAAATTGCTGGTTCCATGAAACGGTTCCATTACTATCAGCTTTTTAAAGCTATACATTGGGTAAATATAGACATAAATACAGACCACAAAATATTTGGAGCAGATGCACAAAGGACATCCAGTCACCAAACTACAATTATAGGAAAATTGCTTCCCCCAGGCCTTCTTTCTGCCTTTTCTTGTGGTTTGGTAATGTTAAATACAAAAAAGAAAAGAAGATAATGTGCTTTCGTGACATGTCTGTTAAAAATGCCATATAGATTCATTTAAAAACATTTTGTACCATCAAAATTCTCAGTTTTCATGAATACCTGAAATCTAGTGTCTCTGATATAGCAGAAATGCGATTAGCCATCATGTGAAATTGACAAAGATAATTGTGGACTGAAGAGGATGTTCATTGCGAATTGCTGTGAATTATTTCATGCAGAAGATTAGAAAATGATGTAGAGGGAAGAATAAGACTAGGCTAAAGTTTGCCTTCAGCATACGCTTTTGGTGGGGGAGCGGGGGGCGGGGATGTTTCTGAAGGACTTCCAGTAGCTGCTAAGCAGTTGGAACCCCCACTGAAGTCTATACCTGAGGTAAGAGGTCAATATCATACTGAAAAAAACACTAAACCAAAAATTTTTCAAACCTGGGTGCCTCAGATTAGGTGCTCAGTGTCAGCAGCTCCCACTAACTTCAGTGAGATTGGTGGGGACTCCACAGAGCTGTGAGAGAAAAAAAGTTCCACAGAACAGGGAAAAAATCATTTTTGTACAAAATTTCCACAGAAAATTTCAACTTTTCATGAAAAAAAAAGAGACTCCAAAATGTTTGGCCAAAAACTGAAAACTTTTCATTTTTTTCTCTTCTTTGACAAAAAGTTGAATTTTTCCCCAGAAAGCAGACGCTTTTAATGAAACATTTCATTTATCTCAATAACCAATTTTCTCTCAAAAATCAGGTTTGACATACATGTTTTGTTTACTGGTCCTAGTGTTCAGCATTTCTGTAAATCAAATCACTTACATTTAGGTGCCTAAATATAAATTTGGTAGCCTAACTTTAAGCAACCAGGTTTGGAAATTATGGCTTTGTCCCTCAAAAATTAGACTGCAATTTGGAATTTCTGCACTATAATTTGCAGCCTATTTAGTTCTCCGGATATTAGTCTTGAACAGATTGATATGCAATGATTGCTACAGACTAATGCCAAAATAAATTTGTTAAAATTATTGTAAGATATTAATTGATGGATTTATGGATGGTATTAATATTTGGTGGTGTAGTGAGCATGTGTGGAGGTATTCTTGTTTGATAATATACCCAAACCTATTTTCCTCATGTAATTTTTTTTTAAAATTTCCATTCTTGCAGGAATAAAGAGAAAAATAAAGATGTTTAAAAGCGTAATGATTCCACTTACAACAAAGGGCTCAGGGTGGTATTTAACATCTTAGTATCACAACTCTGCCCTCTCCCCACCCCCAGCATGTTGATTTTGAAGGTTCTATTGCACCTGGACATTTTAGATATGATAGTTCTGATGAAAATCTCTGCATTATTTCAAGCTATTTCACTTTGTGTTGCTTTTCCCCTCTGTAGCTTGCTGCAAAGGACTCCAACTCGTAGACTTTAGGCCCAGAAGGGACCATTGTGATCATCTAGTCTGCCCTCCTGCACATGGCAGGCCTCAGAACCTTGCCCATCCACTCCTGTCAAAGACCCATAACCTCTGATGAGTTACTGACATCCTTGAAACATGGTTTAAGCCTTTAAGTTACAGAGAATCCACCATTTACAGTAGTTTAAACCTACACGGGACCTGTGCTCCATGCTGCAAAGGAAGGTGAAAAAACCAGAGTTGCCAATGTGACCCAGAGGAAAATTCCTTCCTGACCCCAGATATGGTGATCAGATAGACACTGAACATGTGAGCTAGACCCACCAGCCAAACCCCTGAGAAAGAAGTCTTTGTAGTAACTCAGAGTCCCCCCAGCTAGTGTCCATAATAAGCCATGGGAGATATTTGTTGCTAGCAGCCATAGGACAGGTGATTGGTACTAACAATGATGAGAAAAATGGTAAGGAAAACAATGCCATAACCAATTTTGCCAAAAAAGGGCTAACATGGCACAAGGATCTGATTTCAATTGGATGAAAAAGCAGCCTGCATCATCTTACACTATTCTGATTTAATTGTGTATTTCCAGCTATCACTATCAGTGGAGGAAGTATCATCCTGTTTCTCCTTTAATACTTAAGAGATGGAAAAACATCCTGCAATACAAGTGTATTTACATATATTTTTTTATAAAGACCACAATCCGATGTTGAACGGTTTATTGTTTTGGCTTTTTTTAAAGTAGTTCACATTTGAAAACTTTCAAACTGTCGAGCAGTTGATTATTTCGCTCTGAACTGAGAGGCTCTATGAAGGGAAAGGAAGCAACAAATAGAATTAAGAGGGCCTAGATGTGTTATAGCATGTGGTATGAGTTTACAGGGGAAATGTTGCCTGCAGACTAGATCTGTTTATGGAGATTTTGGTGTAGGAAAGGTATCCCCTGTATTTGTCCTCCAGGTTCAGATCTGGGACATCTAAGACCTACCATACCGAGTTCTGCTGAGAAAATGAGGAAGTGCTAATTTCATGCAGGTTCTGATTGGTTTGCTCAGCCCTTCTTAAGGAAGGAATGATCATTTTGCTAAACAGGGGTTGTGCATGGGGCATTACTGTCTTAGGGCATGTCTACAGTGAAATCAGAGGTGTGATCACAGCATGTTTAGACATACCTGGTGCTTTGATCAAACTAGTAAGAGTACCAAGAGCAGAGAAGCTGTGGAGGCACAGATTTCAGTGCGGGCTAGCACTCAATTGACCCCAGGATCCTGACCAAGCTTGTATGTCCTGCACTGAAGTCTGTGCTACCGTAGCTTCACTGCTATCGGTGCTCATTCCAACCTGAATATGTCTATCCATTCTTCAGTCACACCACTGACTGCCGTGTAGACATGCCCTTAGGGTCTCATTCTACCAACTTACTGCCAGATGTAGAGCTTACTATTGAGAGCTGCCCCATTCATTTCAGTGAGGTGGCGTAGAGTTGTAAGCAACCCACTCTATAGTCAGTGCTTTGAAGGATCAGCCACTTACTGACACCTACTATTTGATTGCATTGGAGATAAAAAGTGGAACAAGAAACATTACAAATATATACATCCTGGCTCTCCCCTCAGCAGAATTTCCTATCACATTCCCTACACAGGAATGGTCACATTTCGATTTAAATGTGTTAGACATAGACAATGCTATAAAACGAGCACATAAATAGGCCAGTTTGCAGAAAGCCAGGCTGTTAAATAAAATACATGTACATCTCCAATGTAAATGAAATCCCAGTGAATGATTTTTGTGGTCCTATAGCTGTTACTTCCATGTGTAAGTAGCTGCCAGATGTTTTAAAAAAGAATCTTCTTCTCAAGTGAAAAATTTGCAAAATATTGGAACTCTTGCGAAAAATGGACAACCATTTTGAATGGGTAACAAACTGCCAGTGAACTCAGCTTCTGAGAACTGCAACAATCTTGCTTACTCTAATGTTAAAAGGAACACGATTGCGCAAGAAGAATCCAGAGTAGGTCTGAAGATATTGTGATGGCTTTCTCTGTGCCCAGTGGCTGGTGGTGTAGTTTGAGAGAGAGGACAGGGGAATGGTGATTGAAGTGAAGTATTCTTCTAATGGGTGGTGTGGCCAGTTGCCAGCTCTACATGGGCAGGTGCTACTGTGTGAAGGCTCTGGCTGTGTTAGACAACACGGCCTGGCCTCCCTCCTTCAGATACACTTGTATTTAGCTATAGATATCAGAGGAGAATTGATCTTTCTCCTTTAATACCGAAGAGCAACAGTTCACATTAAGAAAAGGCTGCTTCTGTGGTTTATTTTTGACTCTCTTATTGCAACATTTGTTTTTGTGGCCTTCATGCCAGTCACTATTTATAAAATATCTATGGCAGAGAGACAAGACCGGTGAGGGACTACCTTTTATCGGACCAACTTTGGTTGGTGGAAGATACAAGCTTTTGAGCTACACAGAGCTCTTCTTCAGGACTGATTGGTTCAATAAAAGAGAACACCTCACCTACCTTATCTGTCTCATCTTCTAGGATCAACACAGCTGCAATGACACTGCAAACAACATACAGACATTTGTCATACAAAATGTTGAGGAAAAGTTCTCATTGGAGGCACAAACCTCCAATGTACAGAAGGGGCATTAATTGCTCTTCTGTTTAAAGAGGCGTCTCCTGCTCGCTATTTTGGGAAGCTGCCAGTCTATCAGAGATGAAAATTCAAAATGAAAATGTGCTCCCCGTTTTTCATTGCTGTCACTGAAACAGTTTATGAGAACCTGAACAGCAGCAGCAGCAGCTAAACTAGCCATGCATAGACCAGATTGTGATTTCTTTCACCACATTACTCCAATTTTCTCCTTTCCCATTGATCTGCAGGGAACCGCCTCCTCAGCCCCTAGACAAATTGATCCTATGAGTAACATCTGTGCACACAATTAATCTCTTTCACACATTTGATGTTCCACATTATTGGTCATAGGACTCACACTATGACTCAAGTGTTAATCAACTAATCCCTTAAAATTAGGCTTGTGTCTACAGTGTAAACAGTGACAGACTATCCATCACCCACCTGAGTGAGCAAATGAATTTTGCCTTTGTATCCATGCGCCCTAGTCCTCTATAGTCTGGGGTAGCTGTCGTGCTTTGAAGACATCATATCACCAAGCCAGTGTACAGTCACTGAAAAGCAGCCACCTGTGAGGGGTGGGGTATGTGCATAGAGGCTGAGGGGGCAGAATGTAGATTCTAGTTTACCCAGGCACACCAGCCAGCTTCCAATTACTGTGACCTGCTTTTCCGTGTATTCTGGAGAGAGGATGTGGTGGAAATCGATCAGCCAGAAAGGCTGAGCCTGCTACATACATGCCCCAGGCTACAATCCCACTCAGGTCCCAGAGGTAAAATGCAAATGTTTTAACTGTGGCACATACCATCCCTGATTCTACTGCACAGTATCAGAATGCTTCACATTCTGCCATGATACAAAGGGTCCAGATTTTCCATTATTATTAATTCCTATATCAATGCTGCCTGGCAGGCGACAAGACGTCACTTAGAAGGCAAAATGCTGGCTGCAGCCATCCCAAGGCTATATACCCTTTTTTTAAAAAAATAAGCATTGAAACACATGGTTATTTCTTCCTAAGAGCTGGTAGAGCAATCTGATTGTGATGTTGGATTGTAATTGCTGCTGACTGCGATGCAACTTCCATTTAATGATTAATGAAAAAGAAAGAGGGAGAAGAGGAGAAAGCACTGCTGAAAGGTAGGGCACCGGGGTTCTGCTTTGGGCAACCCAGGGATGTGAGAACGTAACTAAAGAGATATACACTGTAGAATGTAGAGACTGCAATGGACCCAATCCAACTAGATAGACTCTCATTGACTTTAATGAGAATGGACCAGGCCCAATGCCAACATAATTTCCAGGTATTGAAATGACCTGGAGAATAGAGCTGGCTGAAATTTTTCACGTGCTGTAGGAGACCATTCAAAAGGCAGTGGGCAACTAACACCTCTTTAATCATAAAACTTCTACATGTGTGAACTCTTCCCCCATCTTGTATTTAGCTTGGACACGCTGGTTACCTTCTCCAGACCATCAGAAGAGCTCTGTGCAGCTTAAAAGGTGTCCCTTCCATTGGTCCAATCATAGATATTACCTCACCTACCTTGTCTTTCTCATATCTTGGGAGCAACATGGCTACAGCTATCTCACAAACAGATGCAGAAAGGTATGTAGGACCCTAACTCCCACCGGAGTTCAACACATCTTTGAAAATCTGGGGCTTGGTCTCTGTGCCCCATCCTAATAAGACTTCTCTACTTCAAAGGGTTGCTGTGCAGATGAACACACTAAAGACAGAGCCACTGAGGTCCAGATTTGCAAAGATTCCTACTTTCATTGTTTTCAATGAAAATTAAGAACCTACCTACTTTTGAGGATCTGGCCTTCAGCTGCTATGCTATTAGGAGTCATATAAGTATGTTAGATCAAAATTAAATAAAAAGGCAGTCTTTTCCCACTGTCACCTTGGGACAAATTGTTTCTAAATAGTAACCTACCTGCCAACCAAAGATGGAGGGTTTGGGAAGGATAGGGTCAAAATATGCACCGTGATTCCATAGCTGAGAACATTCATTTTGCTTTTTTTGCATTACCTTATAACTCAAAAAGTGCTTTCAGTCAAGACATTCTGATTGGATTTGAGAGCCAATACCCAGAACTGTAGTGATCTGGGAGGGGCGGGGATGACTGGAAATAAAACAAAAACATGTTTTAAAATATATTTAATTGCCTTTATGTGCTCTCCACATTTCCTGCAGAAGAGTTCTTGGTATCAGCTGATAGGAGAGGTGAACCATGAAAAAGCTAGATTTCAGTCAAAGTAATTCCATTAGGGCCTGAAATTACTTGGTGAAACATGAGTAAGGGAAATCATCTGCAGAAACACAACAGCTGGCCTCCATGACATCACTGGCAGGAATCAAAGGAAATGAACTAATAAGATATGCATAAAAAGCCTTTTTTGTTTGCTTGCTTATAAAGTTAGAGTTAGCTTTCTGGATAACAAAAAAGCAAAACAAAAATAAAAACCCTTGGAACATTTGGCAATGATATCTTGCTCTTTTAGGTAAATCGTTTTCATTTATTGAAGCTGACAAGGAAATAAAATGCCTGAAATCCTTTCTGTTTGTTGTGCATGAAGAAGAATTATTGCAGGAGCAACAGTGCCACATGCTTCCACCAAGTATACAGTAGCTAGGAATTCAGAAACCCAGGAGAAAAAAAATATTTGGATGCAATGCTTAACATCTATATTATTGTCATTGTCATTTGCTTGCATGGCTTGAGCTTATTAGATAGCTTATCAGTAACTAGTTCCTTCATGGACATCATGTTTATTGTCAATGGATGTTAAATAAATGGTAAGTAACAGCTATTAGAGTTCATAGAACAGACAAACAGTGCAAGCCAGGAAATTCAGGGAAAAGATGACGCACCATCTTTAGCTCATCCTGCTGCTACCCTTGTATAGCGCCTTTAAGCCACAGCCCAGAACTGGGGATCGTATGAGGGTAGTCTGACCCAGGAAAGAATTGAAGCACTGCAAATCTTCCCTGGTGCTCTGTGGGATGAGCAGACTGGTTATGATAGAGGCCAGTTCTAAGTTATTTATTTAACCACCAACAAGAAATAATTTACTAAGTAAACTCATTACTGATTCTGCTGTAATTATTGCCGGTCTATATAATTTTGCATATTTTTGCTGAGCTCATATAGATTGTTCGGAGAAATCTGAAGTGAGAAAGAAAAATTCCTCATGAGAGTTGGACTTAATATACCACAGCTGCATCTTTAAATAATATATATTTGTGTTTTCATGTAAATTATGTAAATACTTATTAATAGGACTTTTAAAGTACAAAAATATGGCTTAGATGTTGTATCAATTTTTTTTGCCCTCCGGGGCACCTGGCATTGGCCACTGTCAGAAGACAGCATACTAGGCTAGATGGACCTATGATCTGACCCAGTCTGGCCATTATGTTCTTACGCAGTTTCCATTCTTGAATATCATAATCATTTTGCAAAGTTAATTATCTTGGTGTTTGAAATTTTGGGGAATGTTTTATTTCAAAATGTGAAAAGCAATTAGAACATACTATGGATAACTGTCTTGCCCATTTTCTTTTAATAAGTTTTTTTTTCTATACAGAATGATGGCCATGAAACATCTTAACAAGGCATACAACTTTTTCTAAAGCAAATATATACTTATCTCACTCAAAAAGAGAAAAGAAAAAAAAAAACAACCAGATTTTTGTTTGTTTGGAGCGGGTGAAAAAATCTACTGATCTAATAACTTGACCCATGTATTCCATGTTTCAGTTTGTGTCATTTGAGTTATAAACTCATTAAGAGCAACATTCATAATCAAAATGGTCCATACCTTTATTTTCATACTACTAGCAATTGCCACTAGAATTCCTAAGCCCCTTCCTCACAACATCTGGAATGCATACGTGAGCAAGCTTATAATGAAAAATATACTGTGCATTACATCTGTTCTTCGAAGGATAAAAGCTGCTACAAAGGCAGTAATGTGCTGGTACTATATGTATGTTTTATCACAAGAACCAAGGTTTCCTTTCCTCTTTGGTGTAACTATACAGAAGGTGGCTGAGGGGATTTGAGAGGCAATTTTTAACAATGAATGACTGGGGATGTCTCTTCAGCAAAGCTTTGCTATGTTACCTAGTAGTGAGCAGGAGCAAATCTAGCATATATATGTAATTCTAACAGCTGTCATTATGTAGAATCCTTTGGTTCTAGGTCTGGGTAAAACTGTTCTGGTCAATCTCAGTCTATGTAGGTGTTTAAACTGCACCCAACAGCAGTGCCTACAACTTTTCTTTCACAGCTTCAGGTTGCACAATTGGTAGTGAGCGCCTTTGGATCCCTTCCATAACTTTGTGAATGCTGTTGGTCAATGATTTAAGTTGCCATCCTAGGGACTATCTATTCTTGCACACTTGCTACAGGCTGGATCTTCATCAAAAGTGTCTTTGAAATAAAGGCTGCTCCATTTTGCTTTTATGCCAAGCCTTCCTTGAAGGCAACCTTCTTCTCTGCTTTGTCCAGCTCTACAGGTGAAGTGTTAAGTAAAGTCTCTGGATCAGTATTTCTTTTAGTGAGCCAATGGTCTTCTGACAGGAAGGCAGAATGATACAGTAAAGAGCATGTGGGACTCAGACTTGGGAAACCTGGGTTCTATTCCAGGTGACTTTGGATAAGTCTCATGTCTCTACGAGGCAGGCAGTGCTCATTAGCCAGGGCAAGCAGTCTGCCTAGGAGAAGGAAAATGCTAATTAACAAACAAACCAAGAATGTCAGGCCTGGCCAGCCAGCTTGTAAAAGTTGTGCCAATCACATGTGCTGTCGATCTGCACCTCTGGCTTATGGGACAAGGCCAAGCAAATCAAAGGCCTTATGACACTAATGGATGCTGTATTTTGTTCTGGAGAGTCTGGCTAACTTGTGGGAAGAAGTGGTTGCAGATTTCTGGTTCCAGATTAAGGCCTTGATTCAGGAAGCACTTAAGCACATGTTTGACTTTAAGCATATGCTTAATTCCAATTAAATTCAGTGTCCTAACTTCTTGTGGTGCCCTGCTTTGTACTTTGAAATACATTGAAGTTGATGGGACTTCAGCAAACATTAAAAGTCAAGCTTTCTTGAATAGGGATGGAATTAAACATGAGTTTAAATACCTTCCTGACTCAGGGCCTTAATGACCATTTTTGTCTCTTCGTCTGTGCCGAAGTTTCATAGTTCAGCATTTAAGTAACAGTTTCCTGGTCTAGTGGCATAGCATCAGGTCATTGTCAGTCTATAGGACTGAATTAGAATGCAAGATTGGCCATACTGGATCAGACCAATGGTCCATCTAACCCAGTATCCTGGTCTCTTACATTGGCTGGTGCCAGATGATTCAAAAGGAATGAACAGATCAAGGCAATTTCAAGCAATCCTTCCCTATCATCTAGTCCCAGATTCTGGGATTTAGAGGTTTAGGGACACCCAGATAATGGGTTGCATCCCTGACCATCTTGGCTAACAGCCATTGATGGACCCACCTGCCACATGCTTATCTACTTCTGTTTTGAATGCAGTTATCCTTTTGGCCTTCGCAACATCCCCTGGCAATGAGTTCCACAGTTTGACTATGTGGTGTTTGAAGAAGTACTTTTTGTTTGTTTTAAACCTGCTGCTTATTAATTTCATTGGGTGACCTCTAGTTTGTGTGTTATGTGAAGGTGTAAATAATGTTTCCTTATTCACTTTCTACAGATCATTCATGATTTCATAGACCTCTATCATATGCCCCTTAGTTGTCTCTTTCCTAAGATGACAAGTTCCAGTCTTTTTAATCTCTCTCTCATATAGAAGCTATTCCATACCCCTAATCATTTTCATTACCTTTCCCTGTACTTTTTCCAATTTAGAATATATATTTTTGAGATGGGGTGGACCAGAACTGCACTCAGGTGTGGGTGTCCATATATTTATATAGTGGCATTTTCTGTCTTATTATCCATCCCTTTCCTAATGGTTCCCAACATTCTGTTAGCTTTTTTGTCTGTCATTTCACATGGAGTAGATGTTTTCAGAGAACTATCCACAGTGATTCCAAGATGTTTTTCTTGAGTGATAACAGCTAATTTAGACCCCATCATTTTGTATGTCTAGTTCGGATTTTCTTCCAAGTGTGCACTGCTTAGCACTTAACACTGATTTCATCTGCCATCTTGCTGCCCAGTCACCCAGTTTGCTGAGATCCCTTTGTAACTCTTAGCAGTCAGCTTTGGACTCAAGTATCTTGCATAATTTTGTATTATCTGCAAATGTTGCCACCTCATTGTTAGCCCCCTTTCCCAGATCACTTATGAATATGTTAAATATCTCTATCTCCCTCTGTTGTGAACACTACCCATTTATTCCTATTCCGTATTTGTCCATCAAGAAATGATATGCGTAATGGTAAAACAATGTTATTGGTGTTGCAAAGTCAAGCACCTGAAAGTTAGGAAATGCCAGTTTTACAGCTGACTGTTCAACCTTATGTCTGCCCCCTTGGGTACTGAATAAGACAGGAGTCCAGTGGAAATAAATACATACATACATAGGGTACCTTATGGATGCCCTTGTTTTTTCTGTGATTACTATGTAGTCCTTTTATGCTTTCATTAAGGGTCTCTAATATGAACCTCTGTCAGACAAAGCACGAACTTAGTTATGTTGTGGGCCCTCCAATCCCCACAACTAAGTTGACAGGTTTGCAATCGTTATGCCCCATGTGGTTCACTCATCCCTGCTAGTCAGGGGCTTGAAGTGAGAGCAGCCAAACCGCTGGCTGCTTAGAACAGGAAACCTTCCCCCAACACCGGTCCCATTTTCGACAGTAACTGCCAAAGCAGGGCCAAGGCCCATGCACAAAATGTCTCATTTACCAGACAAATTCTCACAAAACACAAGTGACACTGTTCAGGGTCTCAAAAGCAGTAGGTCAGGGAGTAAGGTGTTAGGGCTCTAAAAGTTTAGCAGGAGAGAGGAACATGTCCCCTGGCCACAAACAGCATGCAGTATTCCAGAGCTAATTGCTGTACATTCCAAAGCCATGATATCACTGGACTGCAATGCTAACTCTTTAGTCATTATGGCTGGAGAGGGCTTATGTCATCTATGAAAGAACCTCCTCCTCTGCCCCCCAAACACACGCTTACCCTTTAAAGACAATCTCTTACTATCTACCTGCTGGAGCCAAACTAAATGAAGCTGAGGTCTCTGTCCAATGTTTGGAAGCCAGTTAAAATAGGAACTCAGTTGTTTCTCTAAATACACAGAGTATATTACCTTAGTCATAAAATTGGGGACTTTCAAATCTAATTTGTTCAGCACTAGTGCTCTTGAAGGCTGGGAAGTGTTCCAGAGGAAATCACCTCCACGCAAACAGAGATTAGCAGCTCCCCATTGCAGACATATGGAAATGATTGCCTATAATCTCCGGTAATTGTGGCTGTATTACATTCAAATCCTGTTTTCAATTTTCTTAAACTTCTAGACTGATTGTGTTATTAAATCATGCTGGCTGATGTGTTTAATAAGGACCTATTAAATGTTTATAAAATTAGGGAAATAAATATGGGCTTTTAGTCAGACTGCGTGATGGATCTGGTAACCTATTGTTAAAATAACAGCACTGTTAAAAAATACACTTCAGGGCTCACTTTCAAATAAGAAATCCAACCTTCAGCATGAGGTGTTTCCAAAACTACATGCACAGATGGTTAAAAATAAAAGACACCTAATTAGAGTAGGTCTAATTTTAACTGTCAGGAAAAGCTTTCCTTCTGTTTCAGACAATGGGTGATGGTGCAAAACAATCAGTTTGAGAGACTTTGGAATGGGTTGAATTCTGCTCTTGTTAATACCAGCATGAATCGAGTAACTGCACTGAGGATGAAGCATTTATTTTGAATTTACAACCCAGTACAGCAAAGCGTGGAGTTTAGCCTGCCGAGTTTTCTTAAAGTCCTAACTTGCTTCCAAGGGGCTGATCCAAATCTGGAAGTCAATAGGAGTTTTCCCATTAACTCAAGAGGCTTTGGTCCAGATCCAAAATGAGCAAGCAGTCACACTAAAGAATGCAGAGGCCTGCAGGAAACTGAATTTTGGGAACTGGCTGAAGCAAAATGCTAGGGGGAGAAAATAAAACAAGGGGAATAGAATCTCTGACAAAAAAAATCAGAGTTTTATTGGAAGGCTCCCAAGCATCCTTTTGTTAAAGAGGCATTCACTCTTCTCTGTAACAGTTTGCCCTTGCCAAAGATAACTCTGTTACATCTCACAATTAACAACCCTAACACCTTCCGACTGCTTAACTAGGGCGACCAGATGTCCCAATTTTATAGGGACAGCCCCGATATTTGGGGCTTTGTCTTATATAGGTGCCTATTGCCCCCCACCCTGTCCCAATTTTTCACCCTTGCTATCTGGTCACCCTTCACTTAACATCTATTTTTTAAAATCTTTTAGTAGTTTTGATGAGTTAACAATATCTGTTTTCATCACTCTCAATTCCCTTCACTAATAGTTGTCACCTGGCAATGAATATATGCACATCTAACTTTTTATAACCATGGTCCACCTGCTAAAGTAATTTTGTCCTCTCTCTTAAGGGCAAACATGAACCTGTTTTCTCCCACAAATTAATATTTTATTTCGGTTTTTTTGGGGAATGGGGGGGGTTATAAATTAATTGTTAGATCTTTCAAACATGAAATGCCCTGTGTCATTATCTTCACATAAACACAATCTTTTAAAAAATATAAGTAGACCATAACATTGCAGTTTCAGAATAGTATAAAGTAATGGGGAGCTTGTCTGATTCACATTAGAGAGACTTAGAGGTTTGAAGAGGATTAGATACAAGGCTAATATTTGGCAGAGCCTTGTAAATAGCTTGATTGTTATTTTATATTGGCTAAGGTATAAAAAGCTGCATTATGTGCCAGCAAAAGCCAGGCAGTGTGGCCAGGTAGTTACATGGCTCTGTTGTTAGCTGGCTACATGTAGGAATGTTCTTGCTCTCAATAGGTTATTTTTGTGTGTCTGTTTATACTCAGCCAAAATAGGGCAAGGACCCTGCACGGCAATTATTTTTACTAAATTTTGTTGGTCTGCCCTCAGGGGCGTTTTCCCAGTTTAATTGTTTCAGGGATTGTTGCCTTCTGGGATTTTTTTCTTTTCAAAATGTTCCTGGTAGAATTGGTTTCTGAACAGAGCCAAGATTTTTTTGTTTTGTTTTTTTTAATCTCTTTTTTAAAATGTATGTAAAATTGCAGAAAACTGTGTGTCTGAAATTAATAGAGGTGTTTCTTGATGCAGAGATTTTTAAATTATGTGTCTCAAGATATCTGTAGAATTGATTATATTAAAGGGGGATAAATCTTCTGTGCCCTTCCCCCACATAAACGATTTGGAAATAGAATTCACTTGGGTTCCTTGAATTCAAGTTAAGACAAACATGGGAGAGATCATTTGTCTGTAGTTGTACATGGAATAACTTATAATAGTTGTGACTAGTACATGAAGTATATGTTAAACT
This sequence comes from Dermatemys mawii, assembly GCA_007922305.1. Taxonomy (NCBI): domain Eukaryota; kingdom Metazoa; phylum Chordata; order Testudines; family Dermatemydidae; genus Dermatemys; species Dermatemys mawii. Next base: position 18,175,576 of record ML677358.1, on the reverse strand, counting down.
CCCTGGATATAAATGCCAGTGTCAGCTTACAAAGATATTGTATTTATGCACCCAACGTTATTCTCCCATAAATAATAAAAGAAAAATCCAAATTTATAAGATTCTATTTCTGGATTTATTTTAATATGATGGCAGATTCCCCCTTCTCCCCCATCTTTACAGTGCTACACTACGTTAAACAGAGCCACAAGGCTCTGGTTGAAATCAGCAAAAGAAAATAAATGCATTGTTATGGCTGCCCAAACACCTGGGCAAATTTGTCATCCAGAAAGGGGCGAGCTGTAAGTGTGTGGAGAAAGGTACAGGAGGGTGATGCTAAGGTCCTGGGGAATCATGTCCTCTATTTGGCTATTTTTAGATCCCCCATCTCCACTCACACACAAAGGCAGGGAACACATTTTCTCCTTATTCCCTTTAATTACTTGTATAGTTCCTGATGCATTAATGGGCTGAAACAGCAGCTCAGGTAAGTCAGCATCACTCTGTGGAAGTTAAAGATGCACAGCTGATTTTTACCAGCTGAGGATCTGGCTCAGCGTCCCTCTGACAGACAGTAACTGATATATTTGTTTAAAGGAAAGAGTGGATGAGCTCACACTTTATTCATTTTCTTCCCCCTCTCTGCCCACCCATTCTCTGCAGGTAACCCAGCATCTGTAATTAATCTGATAATAGGTGCCTCATTATGCGCTTTTGCTATAGAGGAAAAAAAAATTCAGATACAAGATTAAAATGTAGGCAATAGAATTAGCCCTATATGTCAACGCATTTTCCTCCTCGAAATAACAGTAGTGCCCAGACGGGAAGATAAATAAGCCTTTGAGTCTTTAAAAGTAAACTCATCAGTTATTTGAAAAGGCTGGTTTTCCATCACCAAATCCAATGTCAACTAATGTGCTCATTCATTAACCAGTTGTGAGGCAGAATTGTAACTATGCACCCAAATCTTTAAAGTTCTGCATCTCGTATGCAAAATGCACGCATCTGCCTCAATATTAGCAGTTTGCAAACTGGTTCAGCAAACCACATAGTGAATCGAATGCTGGTAGTGAGTTGGGGGATGGGGGGCTCAGCTGAGCTCCATGCAGACACCAGTCTGCATCACAAAATCACCACACGTAATGCAACATAATTTTCCCCAATTAGTAGTCTCTCTTCAGGAAAGGCCTGAGGCGGTCACAGCAGACAGATCCCTAGAGAGAGTGGTGGGGTCTAGGTAGACTTGCGATCACTAGCAGATCAGAGTGTGTTAGTGTGTGTAAAGGAGGAACGGGGCCAGGGAGGCAAACCTCATAATACCTTTACCTATTCTTATTCCCAGCTCAGTGCACCTCTATTCAAACATCAGTAACACTTTTTTATGCAGGGAAAACAAAAATCAAATAATTAAAGCAATTAAACTCCGCTTATTTGACACCAAAAGTAAAAACCTAAAGAGCAGACAAGAAAAGAAATAAAGTAGGAAAGAGAAACCACTTTGACACCTTCCTATCCTGTTTTCTGTCATTAACTTTGGAGCACAGGGTGAGGTCATTTGGGTATCCTTTAGCGTTTCCACAGTAGAGTGATGAGAGGCATTTTTATGGAAGAAAGCAGGGTTGATACAGAAGGCAGTTTGGTCGAGGAATGTGCAGAGGTTTAGATTCTGGGATCTAATCCCTATCAACTCACCATTCAGCCTTGGGTGAGTCGCTTTACCTTTCTGTCTCAGTTTCCCTTATAAGTGTCAAGGACAAAAGAAGTTACTCATCCAACTGCCAGGCATGTTGTTAGGACTAATTAATTAATATTCATGTGGTGCTCTGAACCTAAACGTACTATACAAATGTTAAGCATTAAGAGTTTCTGGTCTTTATAGCCTATTACTAAAAATGCATAAAAACTTCCAGATCCCGTAGGGCCTGATCCAAATCTCGTTGCTATGTGATCTCTGTTAGTTGCAGAGAGATGAAAAGTCCCAGGGGTTTGCGTACAATCTACACTATTGATTAGAACTCTACTTCTTCTGGTCACTGGACCGGATGCTCAGCAAGGCCTTTGAAGCTATGGTGATTTACTCTGACGTCAATGGGAGTCTTCACACAGATTTCAGTGAGCTTTGGATCAGGCCCTTAATGTTTAAAGCTAAGCTTTGGTTGGAGGAAAATTCTCCTGAGAGAGTGGTGTTTCTGGGCTAGGTGCAGTCTGATTTATGCATTCTTTGCTCAGTTTCACGCCATGTCTATGTTGCACAGTGTGCATGGGACAACTTTACATGATGGGCTACCTTTGCTCAATGAAATGAGATTTTTTTCCCCAAATACATTTCCTTCCCTAAAGTTCACAACAATCAAATATTGGGCCAAATTCCCTGAGAGTGCGACTCCACTGACTTCTGAAGAGTTATACGAGTGGAGAAGCAGGCCCTGTTTTTCAGGAAAAGGAATGTGTGGGTTGGCAGGGAGAGGGAATCAATACACGACATGGCAACATACACCCTCTTATTCCGTTGCAACTGCAGAGGGCCTCAGCTAGGATCTACTGAGCTTTGCAATGAAGTTAGCCTTTTTGCCACTGCCTGAAAGGCCATTTGCAGACCACCACCCCACCCCACCCCCCATGATGAAGCAATTCTGCCAAATTACTTTGAGGTAAAAATCTGAAGGTTTAGGTAGACTCCTGAAAATTGGAATTGTTCGAAAGCTAAACATGTGCAAAGTGGGATTTTTTTCAGATCTACATTATGTGCACAAATTACCAAGCTGCAGAGAAAAATCTTGTCAGCAATTGCCTGCATTCTTGTCTGGGGGAGAACAGGGAGATGTAGGGGGTATGTTGTTTGGCATAGGTGTTTAAATATTGCTCAAGCTGTTAAGGGACAATACATAGTGCCTCATTAGACTGGCATAAGCCATTGTACAGTGCAATTGACAGCAAAGGGCCCTAAAAGAAATGAAAAGAGAAGGTGGTGAAGATTCAAGTTTTCTGTTGGAGCAACGTCAGGTGGGAGAGGAGAGAAGGAATGATGTCATAGGACGGGGTGGCGGAGAGAAAGGAGGCTAATGGGGAAATGTAAAATTTCAAATGCAGTGTTTTATTACCATATTGGAACTGCTGCTTATGATTTAACGACAGGACTGGCACGGAACAGCTCAGCCGCACGGGGCCAGAGTGCCAGCGGAATTTATGATTTTTTTAAATGCTGCAGAGGGAAAGCTGAACTCTTGTTTGGGCCTAGCAGGCCCCATGCCCGGTAACTGCATTATGTAATAAAATGGAAGCCACTGAGAAAGCAGCCTCAGCTTACAGCTCCCGGGGAGAAAGCCAGGACTTTACTTTTACTATTACTGTTGGGTAATTTTATGGAGTCTTTTCTAGTGTCTTTCCCTCAGAGGAAAAAAGATGGAAACTTTAGCATGGGAACAAGTGCCTCTGGTTGGCCTCGCCAAGGACAGTACTGCCAATGGAGATATTCCTTTTGTAGGACTGAGAACAGAGAGTCATCTCGGAGCTGGGACAAGTCCCATGCTAAATTGGGAAGGTCTGAGCCCAGATAGGGGACAGCTGGGCTTTTTGTTAGCCTGCTCTGTACAATAAGCAGCATTTGTGGCCTGGGGGTGGGGGTATTACCCGATCAGACATTGGGGGGTGAATTTCTTTCCTGTGCTGACAGCCAGCATGAAGCCTGGGCATCATTTAAGTCCCACTTAAGCTTCTGACTTCAGTGAGGACTAGGCCCTGTGATGGCTGTGTTTCCCATTGGGTAAAGAGAAACACTGGGGAGGAAGTCAAGGGGGTGTCATTTTTGAAGACGCCAGCATGTGATCTCTGCTAGTTGAAGAAGAGTTGATTAAGTCCCAAAGGGTCAACACAGAACTTGTAATCACTGGACCAGATCCTCAGTGGTGTACGTGGGCAAAGTCAATGAAGCCGGTCTACTGTATTCCCACTTGCCTGTTGCCTACACTGTTTATTTTCATCTTCTCCTGAGGAAACATGGAGAGGGGAAATCTTGCATTGAATCATCTTTTCGCTTCTGATTTGTTTGTGGAGCTGCCAACTACATTGCCATTGGCACTGAATACCTCCTATTCCCAGCTCTTCTACCAACAAATCCAACAGCCTTAGGTCAACAGTCTATACCCCGCTTAAAAAAAATTCACCAAGAAGTCTGAGAAGCTACATTCTGCAGCATGATGAACAAACAAAGGGGAGAGTCATAAATAAAAGATCCTTAAGCCAGAATAAACAGATAGATATTCCAATAAACCACTGGAGATGAGGAGTTGAAGCATCCAGGAGAATTATGAACAAACATTGCACAAAAGTCAAGAAACAGTCACAAAGGCAGAGCCAGCCTGGCAGATAATGAGATGCAGCATTATTCATCTCCTACTGCATATCACCATGTGCATTAACAAATACATTTATATTTCAGTGGGATGATTGTTTCCTGCCAGGTTCGCTACTCGTGTGAGGGTTAAGGTAGTAAAACAACAGCCATCCTGCTCCTTTTTCCACCATGACAGAGAAGACAGAATCCTTAGCAGAGGTTAACTTCATGGGGTGACCCCACCCTCTTGTGTGAAACGCCCCAAAGAGAATCACAGCGAAACATGCCATGAGGCCAGCTCCAATGGAGAACACTGAACAGCTTCCCTCTTCCCTTGCAGATAGTCAGTGCAACATGCAGAATGGTAACAGGAAGTTCTTAACTCTGCACTGTATCTCCCTTTGATCTGTTTATAACTAAAAAGAAGAGTGCCAGGCCTTCATGACCACTGTTCCTAGGAGGAATTGGCAAGCTTTTGACTCAGTGGGGAAGTAGATGAATGCCTTGAGCTGACATATTAGTCAAGGGAAGATAAAGAATAATGAAAACAGATTCTTGGCACTGGGAGGCTTGACGGAGGTAGCTGAGTGAGGGTTTCATAAACTCTATTTCAGGGGACAGAGCTGTGCATTATAAATAAACAAGAGTGAGATAAGGGCCCGGTGAACCATTAGTGACATATTGCACTGAAGGGTCTGACCAGCTTGTCACAGGCTTGACCACTAGGAAGGCATTTTGGAGGCATGCTGGCTCTTTGGTGGTGTAGGGATTTTTCCCGCAGCCAGCTTAATTTTGTAGTGGACCTGTTTCGACCCAGTTTCTTTTGGAAAAGCAAAGATGGCTGTTGTTTCTCGGGAGATCTTTTCACTGGATCATCTGACAGAATGTGAGGGCTGATGCTCAGAAGGAAAGACCTGTTTCTAGTGAACGGGCTCCATCCTTATGGACATACCTGTTCCTTTCCTATTAATGGGCCTCTGGACTAATAGGTGGCTACACGCAATGGGCCACATCCTGCCTCTGCCCAAAGTCCCCCTTGGCTGCTTTCGGAGTGCAAAAGGGACTTAAAGCTACCCTAGAAGGACACTTGGGGATTGGTACCTTTGCATAATGGCCCCTTGGAGACCGTTATAAGATGATGCAAGTTGGAACAGCCCTGTGGCTGCTAAAGCTTGTGCTGTGTGTGTCCATGAGAGAACTCACCCACAGTGTCTCCTGGATTATGGGGGCTGAAAGGTGGTGGTATGCTACATTTGTCCCCTCCCAATCCCAGTACATTGAAAGGGGCTCTGGCACACCTGAAGGGTGAAAGCAACGTGTTAAGTTTAGGGAATTATTGCCATTTAATTGTGTTGCAGCAGAGCCCGACCTCCTCCCAACTCAACCCCCGTCCCTGATGGTAGGTACTAAACGCTCCCCCCAGCAAGAGGCAGGGATGATGTTTTCCCATAGTAACCAAGCTACATATGTTCTGAAAGCTGAATTTATGCCGGTGGTTTCTTGTTTCCACCCAGAAGATACAGTCTGATTTGTATATCACTCTGCATAAATTCCTCATTAACCTTTACAACCATCTGGAGTGAGAGTCATTCCCTGTATCACAACAGACCACAGCAGCAGCAATGAGCTTAAGCTAAACCACGGAGCATTATGGGGCTGAGGAGGAGTTGGTGCCAAGAGGCAAGGAAGGAGCTACGAAGAGGGCTAATCAGAGCACAGAGCCGGAATCTGTTGAGTCCACTGTCCAGGCCAGAGGGCTTTGGGCCATTCCAGGGTTCACCACAGTCCCTGCAGGTTTCAATGGCAAGGCAGCAACTTAGATCAAGTGAGAAGCATCTATTGTCATCCCTCAGAGAAACACTGTGTGGGGCATTCCCACAGGAGAAAAGGGGAATGGGGTTGTTATTGCTTGAATGACATAGTGGCCCAAAACCATAGCCTTCTGTCGCTACCCATGTCAGTGCAGGCAACAGCTTACTACAAAGCTGATGAGTCTCTGAAGGCAGCCACACACTTAATGCTTCAATTTCCACATTTTATTTTATATGTAATTTAAAGCCCATGGTGCCTTAATTGTAAAATAAGCCTTATTAAAATAATAGCTTGAAAAGCAGTGGGGTACCCAGAGCAGCAGAATGAAGGTTGCTAGCTTAACTGCTGTTTACAAGGATTTAAAAGGAGAGGCAGCCAAAATAAAGCTGTAGAGATGTTTCCAATGTGAGTGCTAGACCAAAGACCCCTGGATAATTAAGCCCCTTTTCTTTCTCTCTTTTTTTGTGCTGTCTCTCGCTCTATTTAGATACCCAAAGCACACCCTTTGCTGTTTTTATGATTGATGATGCATCAAGGATACTTCAGTACTAGTAAGCAACGTGAGGCTTTGATTAATGATGGTGGGGGCACTCCCAGAAGACCAAAGAGAATAATATTATCAGAAAACAACTAAAGCTGCTGGGAGGGATACAGGGTCCTGTGTTTTCAGAGAAAAAAACCTTTCGCTGCTAAGATCACCTTTCCACCTATTGACTCCACCTGATGCCTGAAAAAATATTGCACTAAATTCTCAGACACTTCAGTACTGTGCTTCGCGCAGGGATGTGGAGGGGAGGGTTAAGGTCATTTTAAGTCATATTTGCCTCCCATATATCCTGGGAAGGGAAACCCTGCCCCTAGGGGTCAGTTAGAGCAGCCTCAGGGTTGCTCTGATTTATACTCTGCTTCCCATGGTCCCCAGGAAACAGACAACTGCTGTAGTGAATTCTGGCCATGACCCCGACCCAACCCATAGCTTGCCCCGATTGCCCCCATATATTGGGGGCTGGGAGCAGGGCCCATGTAAGGCCTTTATGCAAGGTTCACATCTGCTGGGGAGGCCCACGGTATTGGGGATAGTCTCAGGAAGCTGATTTCTCCCCACTTTATGCTGCCAGAGTGGCACAACGGGGCAGTCGTACAACTGACAGTTGGGCCAAGTGAGTCTTTGCACAAGGCCAGGGCACCTCAGCAGAAACAGCTTAAAAAGTCTATTTTGAGGCTACTTCCACTGCTTTCCAGAATGTGAATTTGGAGAATAACAGAGAAATGTCATAGAATATCAGGATTGGAAGGGACCTCAGGAGGTCATCCAGTCCAACCTCCCCCCTCAAAGCAGGACCAATCCCAACTAAATCATCCTAGCCAGGGCTTTGTCAAGCCTGACCTTAAAAACCTCTAAGGAAGGAGATTCCACCCCCTCCCTAGGGAACCCATTCCAATGCTTCACCACCCTCTTAGTGAAAAAGTGTTTCCTAATGTCCAACCTAAATCTCCCCCATTGCAACTTGAGACCATTGCTCCTTGTTTAGTCATTTGCTACCACTGAGAACAGTCTAGATCCACCCTCTTTGGAACCCCCTTTCAGGTAGTTGAAAGCAGCTATCAGATCTCCCCTCATTCTTCTCTTCTGCAGACTAAACAATCCCAGGTGTCATAGGTGTTAACAGATCTTTAGTTAATAGGACCAACGCTCCAATTTGTCATGGCCATTTTGAAGACTAATTCTGCTCTCTATCGTATTTGCAAGCCCTCCCAGCTTGATGTCATGCATAATTTTTTTAAGCATGTTCACCACTTCATTATTCAAGTCATTAATAAAAATATTAACTAGTACCAAACCCAGGACAGACCTCCGAGAGATTCGACTTGATAAACTCACCCAGTTTGACAGCAAACTATTCTTTGAAAGCAGTCTTTCAATAAGCTGAACAACCATTTTATAATAATTTCATCTAGACCACATGTCCCTAGTTTGCTTATGAGAATGTCATGTGGGACTGTGCCAAAATCCTTACTAAAAATCAAGATATATCATGTCTACTGCTTCCTCCATATCTACACTGCCAGTGACCCTATCAAAGGAGGAAATTAGGTGGGTTTGACATGATTTGTTTTGGACAAATCCATGTTTACTGTTCCTTCTAGCCCCATTACTAAATTGGCTAGAATCTGCCTGGTATTATGGACTCCTTTATGGCTCTTAGAACCAAAGCTAAATTGGGTTGAGGGAGGTGATGCCCCACACAAGTGCTGCTGGCTAGAGGCATTGTGCCTGTAGAGACCAGGAGAAGACAGATTGCCTTCTAAGACACTGGCAGGCGCATGGTCTCCTTCAGCCCGCGTTCCTTCGTGTGCAGCAAGCCATTAAGCAGAGAAGGTAGGTGAGAGGCCAGGCCACACCCTGTCATGAATAGCCCCCTCCAGAGGGCCAAGCACTGCTAGATACTCTAACAGAACATAGGCAGCTATATTGCAGCTGCCTCCTAGGTGGGAGTGCCAGGGGTTGGGGTAGGAGCTCCTTGTGCCTAGAGTCTAGCTAAAGATAGAGAGAGATGTTATCCTGAGAGAGAAACGCACACCACAACTGTGATGGTGACAGCCATGTGAGAAATGAATACCCTGTGATACAATTATATTTAACATACACTTCTTCCCATGCCTCCTGCATTCTGCCCACAAATCCTGCTCTCCTATGGCCATTTCCAACATCAGAAGCCCATCAGCTGATTCAAACAGCTACCATTAAAAAAAATAAAAAGAAAAAAAGAAATTTTTCCCCTTCTCAAAAAAAAAATAAAAGAAAAAAAAAATAAGAAGAAAATCCCCTCCCCAAGATTGCACTGGCCTGATGGCCAAAATGGGATTTAGTTTCACTCCTGAGCCCCCAACAGATTTATTACATACATTCTCATGACACTGCATGATTAGAAACTTTATATTTTTAGAAAAGGGAGAATGCCAGGTAGGTTCCAAGCAAACTGGCTTTAAAGGTGTGATATTTGTATGATATAAAGAAGCTATTTCATGCTATTTTTCAGATGTGTTTTAAATTTACTTTCTTCCCCTTCTGAGCCCTGACTTGTATAGTAACTAAGGTACCTGGCTTTCCAAGAAGGATACTTAAAACAAAAATACATTTAGAAAACCCCTCTAAAACCAATTGCATGGCAATTTTTATGTAACAAGGGATAGCTGCACAAAATATGTTCATCTCAAGGATGGTACAAAATTCTTATTTGCTCTCATTTTGAATATTCATGGCTTCATCAGTCGTGAGTAAAATGGCCAAAGTCATAAGATAAATGTTTATTTCACATTGTAACATTGTTCCCAGTAAAGTTCAGAGCCAGTAAAATATTATATATAGTATAATATATAATAATGTAATATTATCTATAGTATAAAAACTTTGACAAAAAAGCCTTATTGCGAAAATATTCCATTTTCCATAACTGTCCACCTCAAATTTCCAATTTTTGCAAGAATTTCAATGATATCATCAATTTTAAAATCAAAGTTATATTTCTAAATCATTGAATACGACTGGCTAAAATATTGATAATGTCACTGAAACTTGTGCATAAAACAGAATGTGACAATTTTGAACCCTAAAAAAAGGAAATATGCAAATTTAAAAATTTCCCAGAAGACTTTTTCCCTGTTCCCATCATTTTTTGGGTCCACTCATACAGATTCAGTACAGAAAAATAGAGAAGCACTATAGGGTATCTGAGAGGAATACAAAAATCTCTGGTTATCCTTTTGCAATATCTGTGCAATAATGTCCAGTAACAGTGGATGTTACAACTTCATATGGTTCTAATCAAATTGTTAATAATTTACATCTGCATATTAAGCTGGTGATGGTCACTTGGACTCCCCACCCTCCTCTTCTCTGTAAATCTTGAGTAATATTAAATGGTTGTTGGAGCCCCGGAATTCTGGGCTTCAATAACATTTTCCTTCATTTTTCACATGGCAAAGTGAAGGAAATATTTGGTAACATTTCAATTCCACATCATTCAATGTGGCTTAGATAGGTGTGGTGCAACTGAGGCCTACACAGGAAAAGCTGATTTAAAGTCCTGGCAGAACTATTAGCTGATTCCCAAAAGATGTGTGTGGCTATAAATTTCTTCTAGGCACATCTGCCCTGTCTGCTTTTAATTTTGAACCACCAGCTTTAATTTAGAAGCTGTACTGTAAACTCTTCTTTTTTGTGAACAAGAATGACATAATTTGCTCAAGAAAGACCGAGAGCCAAGCTTTTGCTCTTAAGTAATCCATGAGTAGTAACCAACAGGCAAATGCTCCATCTAGCTCTTTCCAGGGCAAAGTATTCTAATCCAGAGGTTCTCAATCTGTTTTGTAGGGCAGATCACTTCATAGAGAGATAATCCAGTGCAGCCTTCCCCTCTTATTCACAATTGTATGGATTACCTCCTCTCATATTCTTGATCAGCTTCCCTCTGGCAACGCTGGCAGCTGATCACATGGAAAAGTAGAATTAGGAAAGTATTTAATGTATTTACAGCTGCCTTTTAATGAAATGTACCTATTGGAAACAGGGAGAGCGAGCGTCATGAGACCAGCCAGCTTTGAGCAACTCAGCCATTGCTCTGTGGACCACTGCCAACTCTCTCTCTCTCCATCCCTCATGTCTTGTCTTTTAAAGTTCTTTGGGGCAGGTGGGGACTGGATCTTATGATGTTTACAGGCAGCACTTAGCACAAAGAGATCTCAATCTTAGTTGGTTGCACATTTGAGGTGCTACTTGTTATGTTTTTCTGTACCAAAAGTGTTTTGGTCACAGAGCTTGCTTATACACACCACATGTGTTCATCATATGATCGTTTAATGCTTTGTTGAGTGTTCTTTCTGAGGAACAAACTGTAGATGTCAATGGCTTCTGTTGAGCTTTCCACTGTTGGTCCCTATCACATATGATCTGCACACTTTTTCTTCAACAACTCCAGCAGTTGTAATCCTTCCCTCCCCCCCCCCCCCCCCCCCCATCCTGGTCACCAGGTTCGAGACCTAGCAGTTTTCTGAGTGTCCTCTGTTGTAAAAGTGTTCATAGGCTTTTTTTGCCTTTGTATCTAATTTGGCTTCTCTCTTCATGTCTGCCCACTTTGGAGACAGAACTACTGTTCCAGATTTGGAAAAGAATCTGAGTTGTCTTCCCATCAGGAATTGTGCTGGACTATATCCAGTTGCTGCTATTGGTGTTGATCTAACTCAGAAGAGCAAGGAATGGATCTTCTTGGCTGTCTATACAGCATTCTCTGCCTCTCCATTCACTTGTGGGTAATGTGGACTGCTAGTAATATGACCAAAACCATATTTTATTCAGAATGCCTTAAATTCTCCTGCAGTAAGTTGTGGTTTGTTGTCAGTCACTAATTGTTCTGGAATATGGAAGTGAGCAAAAATGCACTTCAGTGCCTCAGTAACACTATGACATGTTATATCTTTCAAGTACACTATTTCCATATACCTGGAAAAATAGTTCATGACAACCAGGTAATGTCATCCTCTGAATTTGCATAAATCTGCAGCTAGTCTCTTCCAGAGTCTGTCTGGTAGGGGTGTTTGTGCATTATATGGTTCAGGGTGGTTTCTTAAGTCGATTTGTGTTGGCTCTCCTTTCAGAAGTCCAGTATCATCCATTGAGTTCTTCCATCTTTCTCACTAGACCCATGATGGCGGCCACACTGCTGCTGTGAAGGTTGTTAGTCTCTGATCCTTTGGTCACATGCACTCTGACCGCGTAGCTTTTGTGTTTGTAAGTTGTGGAAACTTTTTAAAGACACCATAATAGAGGCTCCACTTAAAAGTATACCCCAAATTAAAAAACACAGTAAGAGACCCCCCCAAAAAAGTCACTATGGCTAAACAAAGTAAAAAGTAAAAGAACCCTTCATTGTGTTTTTACCTCAGGATAGCTCATGTGGATTAGTTATCTTGAGGTAACACCTTTTTTAGCAGTGAAGACAACCTTAAAAAAAAAAGTTACTAACTTTACCCTAGCACATATTAGTGACCACATTATTCCCCTGTTAGCAGCATAAATTATGTGTGCTGTAACTCTGAACAGCCATCTACATTCCTAAAGAGATTCCCCGGAGGAGCCTTACCTCCACATTCCTCTTCTGAGCATCGTGCCAACTTTATTGTAGGACTGGAGGGGTCTCCAGCCATCTCAGTTGTGATTCTAATTGCTCTGACAAGCTGTGGAAGTACACATCGTTTAATGTGTAACCCTATTAAATAATCATTCACTGTCTGTGCTTTTGACGCTCAGAATCTGTTGAAGTTTCTCACAGAAAAAAACAACTCTGTTGGCTTTTGAGAAATGAGCAACGTAGGTGCTTTTACAAATGCAGCAGGACTTCACGTGTGTCAGACTTCACGTGTCTAAAACTATTTGTGTTGCTGATATTGACTGGCTGTGACATGTTATGGAGCTTGTTTGTGTTGGTTGTGTTTCGAAGCTGCAGATTCAAATCCTTCCTTTTCCTGATTGGGTTGAAATTCAGATTCAAGACATGAAGTAGTGGTCGAGAATGCTCAGTCTCCATATATTGGTGAAATGATGACAATAAGAAAAAAATGAGTGAGGATACGATTATTCTGCCAGCTATCCACACAAAGTAATATTTAAGCAATAGGCTATGAGATATTGCATTCTTCACTTGTGTTGCCTAGTCTGAAACTACACATTGACATCAGTGGGAGCAGGAAGAGGATCATCATGAGACTGCCCCAAGGCCAAGTGACAAAATATCCAAGAACTGAACCCCAGAAAAAAAAGAAATCACCTAAGCAGCCATACACAGCAGAGGTGGTCAAAAATTCTGTCAAAACTTCCCCCCGCCAATGGAAAACTGGGCCTACCAATTTTCTGAGCCTACATGACAAAATGAGAATTTGTAATAGGAAGTGCTTTTCCTCAGTGTTTTTTATTCTAAAGCTGAACATCCCCCCCAAAACCAAAAATAAGTATCCTTTTTAGGTAGTTATCTGCTGAAATTTTTCAATTTGTTCCCTGCTCCTTCCACAGCAAAAAGTCAACATTTTCTGCTGAAAAATTGTCAGAGGTGACTGTTTCTGTTTTCATGAAAGTTTTCCACGGGAGGAAAATCCCCCCCCATTTTCTGACGAGCTCCAACTCTCAGAAATGCACGAACAAGTTGCAAGGTACTCAGCATTGGCCCGATTCTGCAAACGGCTAGCCACATACTTAGTTTTATACCATGAGTATTGCTATTAATTTTAATGGCTTGGTTTTATGCACATAAAGCACCCGAGTACATAACTGTTTGCAGGATCTGAGCCTACCATGGCAAAATCACCACCCTGTTGATGAATGCTTGGAATTAATTTTGTACCTTATCATTCTCATGTTTTACCACCACAATTTGCTATCCCCTCACAGCCAGAGATCTCAAGACACAGATCTTATTTGTCAGTTGCCAGGCTACCAGTAAGTTCAGTTGCAACTACACGTTTTGGTACTTTGGCTGTATTCAAAAATATTATCCGATGGAGTCTGATGTTGCCAGGGCTGAGATGGTAAATCCAAGCACAACTGCTTCCCTGTGAAAAGTACACTTCGGCATGCTTGTTTACTTATCAGAGTTATTATCATACATGTTCTGTACTATCCCATTATTATTTCTGTATCCTCAAGATTTTCTTACTTTGTGTTTTCCCAATCAAATGATATCAGGTACATATTAAATAGCACTGGTAGAGTACCACAAAATAGATTTTATTATTTAATACTGGCAATATGAACTGGATTACATTAATAGTCAATTCAAACAAACATTTAAATCAGCTGTAGAGATGGCTAACTTTTTTTAAAAAAATGGATGAATATATTCAACAACAAAAAGGCCTATTGACTGTTTGAACATGCTCAGTAAGTATTATTCAACCAGCTCTAATACAGAGTATTAAAAACTACATTGTGTTTCTTGTGTTATAAGTATAATAAAGAGAATGAAGGCTAAGCTTCAATTATCCTTTGAAAGTTTTCTTTATTAAAATGAATTAAGACTGTGCTGATAGTTCACTTGACTGCCATATTCTGGTGTCACAAATGAGTTTTATCTTAAGAACAGAGTGAAAATTGAATACATGAGATTTAGCCAAATGAGAATACAAGAGCCAGATCCAAAGCCGATTGATGTCAATGGAAAGACTCCAGTGGGCTTTGGATCAGGTCCATAAATGGGTAGACATTATCTAAGTATTCATATAGCACTCATCACAGAGGTATTTGAGTGACTTACAGAAAGAAAAAATTCTAGAGGTGATTCCCTTCCTTCTCCCAAAGCAAGATTACCAAATAGGAATAATAAAGGAAAAGAAAAAGATGGTCAGGTTGGTGCATTTACAAGGCCATGGCAGAAGAACAAATTGGGACCCAATCATTTGTATCCAGCAGTCTAATGATATTTCATAACCATAATTAAAATTCATTTAAAGGAACATGGACATCACTGCTTGCTTAAAATGGTAAGTATGGTGTCTTTTTTTAAACTGTGATATGATGTTATTAAAGTGTCAAATACCAATTTATGCAACAGTAATTATATAAACATAGTTTACAAGCTCCAGGCACCAGACAAGGAAGCATGTGCTTGGGGCGGCACATTCTAAGGGGTGGCATTCTGGAAGTTGCTTGGGGCAGCAAAGAAGCTAGAGCCAGCCCTGGCTCCAGGGGAGGCTGCAGAAACCAAATCCAACAAGAGACTGTCCTCAAACAGTGAAAAGGGGCAGGCCTCTTCTTAAAGGCTGGCAACAAATAGGATTTTCGTCTTCACCTTTTTAGATCTTTCTCCTTAAAGAGAAAGCATCTAATTTCAAGCAAGAATTATTTATTATTCAGCTCAACATTGTACAGAAGAAAGCAGGCTCCCACGCTGATCGAACATCAGCATGATTATTTTTTCCAATGTGAGCCCATCTGTAAGTGTTCAGAAACACTGAGGACCTTCTCTCAATTACTGCGCTGTAGAAAATACCGGAATGCTGCAAAGCAATTGTTCAGATTTGTATTTTCCAAAGTTGTGGGGCAGAGGCAACCGGGTTCAGAAAGTCTGTAATCAGGAGCGGATTAGCTAACCCATTACTTCAGGTTTGCAATTGCTGGCAAATTCATGGATGCTCTAGAGAAGGGACAAGATGGGTTGAAGTACCCTGATGAAGGCTATATGATGAATACGTATTGATGATGGCATGGATACAGAGAACATCTAGTTTCATTATGCAGGGACAGTCGTTTGCTATAGGTTATATAGTGCTTGGAATCATGAGCCCATGACCTGGCAGACCTTCTCTATGCACTACTGCCAAACAGAAAAAACTAAAAACTATGCAATTAAAAATGATAATATAAACTTTCATACTTCAGGACACAAGCAAGCTACTGCTGCAGCATGTAACTACAGGCATAGGCCCTATACGCCACACAACAATGTAGATATAGCTTAAGTACACTGAATATTTTAACGCTGCACACAACAATAGTTTTAGGTTGTTTTATTCTGTATTAGTGCAACCTTCTCTCCCCCTTGTGGTATATTGAGAGGTTAAAACAGTAATCACTTTAAATTCTCAAGGGTTTTCATGCTCCAGGTTGCATGCAAAAGGTCTGTTGGGTGGTATGCAATGAATGCAAATGGTGTCAGACTGCAGGGAGCCAGGCCAGAGTAAGGTGGGGTGAGCTGTGTCTCTTTGCTTTAGGGAGAGGTCTGCTTGTCTCTCTATTTTAGGGTTCTTGTGTGTTACAGTTCTGAATTAAGAAATAATTTAGGATTACCTTGCAACCTTCCAGCAAGAATAATTATGTTTTTATTTAATGTCTGTGTATGTCACGCAGATATCAGAAAACTGGCCATGAGGATGGGGTATTTAATAAAAAGAAAGTAACAAAAAAGGGCTACATAGCAGAATACAAACAATTGCCAACTTAATGAAAAGGAGGAAAATTTTGCAACCTACATTCAGACAAGCAGTATTTTTATGCGAGTGCTATAAGATGCTAGACAAAGCAGGTTGCTCCCTAAAACACCGATGTACAAATGACTCCACCTTATCTAGACTGAGACCATTTCTGAAGTAATGCTTCCCCACCGAGTTCCCTGCCCACAAGCAAGACCAAGACATCACCTGAGAATGTAAAGATCACAGTTAACAGTCTTCAATATACACCATGCCTGGTAACTGTTTAAATAATGCATTTGAAACTCAGCATATGCTAGTAACAAGGAAGTCTGCACATCTCCTGTCTGCCCTGAGTTGTGATCTACCACATGGTAGTTGCACTTCACCTTCAGGCTCTTTTATTGATAAGATCCGTCACTTCACTAATTACTGTAAGAGAAATCTCAACCCTTATATTACCCCTATATTGCCATGGGTGGCATTAGGGAGAAGGGGGCAAGATTCCAGTTTATGAATCTAGACTAATACTACACTTTTTGTTCACATGCATGTTGAAAGGACCCTCTTACATGAACCAGGTTCATGTACAGTCTGAAGTTGGAGCTCTTTTGAGAGCAAAATTGCAAGATTTTGGTGGCATCAAAAACTGAACCTGAGCTCCAGTCCTGATTTGTCTTTCAACCTGAACTCTGAAGCCCACTCTGAACCTAATGCAGATCCAGTCACCTGTTTACATTGTTCTGAATAGTTCAGTCAAGAACTGGGTAAAGATTCACAGCAAAAAAGGCTTTTTATGGATGACACCTGATACTTTTCAGGATCACAACAACTTGGGGGAGAAAACTTTGCAGAAAATGAAAAGTCTGTGGAATTTCCAATGACAGGATTAGAGCGAAACATTAAGGTGGCGTAGCCTCAGTAGCTGCATCCTAGTCTAACAGAATGGACTTACTCACAGGATGAATCGTCTACACTCAACGATAAACACACATGAATGTGCAGCTTCCTTAATTTGAAAGGAAGAGAAATTTGATATGAGGTCAAAGAGTGGATGAGGAGAATAAACAAATCTTTTAAAGGTAATTCTTGGTGAGTGCCTGCGTTCGAATAGTGTAATTGGTCCCAGGAGGGTATTCCAGGTTAAGGCAAAATGTTCACTAGTGACAGAAGAGGAGACAGAGAAGATGGAATGACTGTGCACATCTTTTCCTCTATCAGAGTGGTAAGCCACAAGCCAGGTAGTAGGGAGGAAGACTGGTGTTGTTGGTTTCCTCACTCACTGAGAATAAACAAGCTGCAGTGAAGGACCTTTCAAAAGGATCTTCTTTACTCCAGTGCAGCCTAGTAGACACTTGAGACTATAATGTGGTGGGAAACAAAGTTAATTTAATGGGAGCTGCACAGCTGCATTTTTCTGTACATTACATTGACAATTCACACCTCTGGGATAAAAGTTGGAAGATACTTATTTTATCTTTATTAACTTATGCCTTGATCCTTCTCCCACTGAAGTTTATACCATGGAAATCAATTGAAGCAGGATCAGCCCTCAAGACCTCACAAATGTGAAGTCTACACAATCTGTAAGACAAACAACTACAGAATAAGAGAGTGATATATTAGGAGATCAACTGTAATGGGTGAGCCTGGAGGTCCCAGAAAGTTACAAATGGATGGATGCCATGCAGACAGAGATAACCTCAGTGAGTTTGTCTCTGCTTGTATAAGCAACGTGCGCTTATATCAATGTATAAGATAGATGAGGAGCTTAGGGGGCATAGGAAATCGATTCAGATTTATCACTAATATGCACACAGCAGCTGTTTTAAGACAACGTTTAGGGTTTGCCTTTATACAATGGCTAGAAAGAAATCAGTCTTAAGATTGGCTTTGTATATAATACCACATCTTATTTTACTCTGAAGGACTCCCCACACAGATCTCTCCTTCTTATGGTGCCCTCTTGAACTAAAAGGAATCCAGTCACATCTGTCTATAAGATCTACGAGAAATAAATGGGTTTGCTGAGTTAATGAGTCTTCAGTTTAAATTGGCCTGTATATAAAACAGGAGAAATCAAAGAAAACTGTAGCTCTAGTGGTAACCATCTTCTAGTTATTTTGTAATACTATGCAGTCTTTCAGCCACTCAGTACTGAAGACTAGATTTTTAAGTAGCGTGAGTCAGTCCAACACACCTAAATAATAATCTTCTCAATCTAGTCATTCCAGAAAGTTTGTTTAGATGGGAGGAGGCTATTTAGATTATAAGCTCTGGGGAACAGGTCTTCTGCTGTGTGGAGAGATATACTGAACATACTATCAGCACTTAAATACATAATAAAGATTACATGGACGTTGTTCCCTTAATTGTCACTGGAATGTCCTACCTCTCCCTCTCTCCAGGTGAGAAGTGGCCTGTACTAGATGTGAGGAACTGAGCTGGCCAAGTCTTCAACCAGAATTTACTTGTTCTCCCTCTGCCCCCCTTCACACACACACTGTACACAAACAGATTTGGGGAAACCAAAACTTCTTGCAAATCCATGCTAAGTTTGTCAAATTGGTTCAGTCAAAAAAACCCAGAAACCACACAACCCAAAACAAAACGCATTTCATTTTGCTATTTTAAAAATTAAATGATTGGCTTTTCAATTTCTTTTTTGTTTTTAATTGAACAAATGTTTCGTTTGACCCAAAGTGAATTTTCTTCAACTCTTTTAGGGCACCAATTTTTTTTTTTTTAATTGTTTTGGGCTGACCTCAAATGAATTCTTCCCCTGGCCTCCAATTTCAGCTGAGTGAGCAAACTGAAGGAAAAGAGATTCAATTTCTGGGAATAACTGGTTAACACAACCTGAGTTCTAGTCCTAGCTCTGCAACAGCTTGCTGTGTGATCTTGGGCAAGTTCCTTCATTCTCTGCCTCCCTCACCTTTGACTGTCTTGCTTATTTAGACTCAGCTCTTCAGAGCAGGTACTGGCTCTTAATATCTGTGCCTAGCATAGGGTCTCTCTCCCCGCCCTTCTACTCCTCAATATTAGCTGGGGTCTTTGGGTCCTACTGTTATACAATTAATAAATCAGTATATTCCATAACATACTTAGGGTCAAATTCTTCACTGGTTTGCTCCTTCGAAGCCAAAATGTGGTTGCATGAAGTGTATATTGCAGTTGAATCTAGACCTTTGAAGGTAAATAATAGTGCAGTGATCAGAAAATCACTGATTTCTTTTCTCTTAATTCAGGTTGAGTTGCTTGAGGGGTAAGAGGCTACTCAACAGGAGCAAATGTATCAGAAACAGGCCCACAGGGATAGAAATAGATCTTACTGGATCAGGCAGCTGTTAGCTGAAGATTATAATATTATAGCTCATGTCACTATTGCAAATTACAGGTATTTTGCTCATTTTATTTTCATAGGCTGGTTCAATATTTGTAACATACTGGTAGCAACTTTTTTTTTTTTTTTTTTTTTAAAGTAAACGGACTAAAAGTCAACTCCTTTTCATAGCACCTCACAGGATGGAGTGCCATGCCAGAACACACAGTGATATTCCAGGTAAGAGTTCTCTCTCCTTGTTTCTCTTTATGGAATTGTAAAAGGAGGAAAGAAAAAGAAGAAAGCCACTTAAATGGGGGAGGGGGGACTAAAAGATAAATGGAAAAGGAAATCTTAATAAGGCTTTTTTTGGAGACTGCTGTATTAAATTAAAGTCATACATAGGTTTCAAAGAAAATCATGTGTCGGTGGAATGGTGAACCCACCTGACAATGCATGCTAACAGAATTGTAAATGTAAAGGGTAATGCTTGTCAGTTCCTGACAGCTCTAAATGGCCTTTTAGTTCAGTACGCAGAGCTGTCATAAAAAAACATAAAAATGCATATGCAGACAGCTGAAACTGCAATGCACATCATTATCTGCAAATGGTATAAGTATCCTGAACAAAGGGCCTTCCAGTTTAAGGACAAGCAGAAGACATTTTTCTGCCTCTAGCCTTAAAACAAAGTGCTGTCAAGAAAACAAGTTTCCCAGTGCCAGAACTGAGGATTTTCTGTCAATCAGCAAGGTGGTACATTTGTACATATTTTTCTGACCCTGAATATGAGAAGAGCATCCTTAAGAGATGTGTATTTAACTTCTGGCAGATCATCTGTTTCTTCTGCAATTTTTTTTTTATTAAAAAAATGCTGCAGACCTGAACAGTTTTGTTGTATACTTACTAGTTCCGTTGTTTCTTGGCTTTTCCTCATTCTTTTCAAGTAGCCACCTAATGGCTTCACCATTTGCATGCCATGATGTTGCAGGAGGCTTTAGAGATCATGCTATGCTAACCTGGGAATCTCATTAAAATGGTGAGTTTTCTTCTGATGGCATCAGTACTTATCATCCCTGCATGATTGTGTTTATCTTGTTTTTAGATGTACCTATGTAAGGTTGCAAGTGCCGATTTGGTTCAGCCTTTAAATGGCACACAAGACTTTCAATAGCCATCATAACCCTCCCCTTCAGCCTGCTAATTTTGACAGGTTTTGCAAGCTACTCTAGAGACCAGAAAACTCAGGTCCCATTGCACAAAGTGGAGAAGAGTAAGTGCTCAAGTCAAAGGTCCTCCAAACCTCGTGCGGCCCAGATTGGCACATCTAATGACTTTAGCCTCCTAGATTGCAGTGAATCTCAGTCTGGGTAAGCTGGCAGCAAATGGGTAGTTCTTGAGCCCCTGCTCGAAAGCTCACTGAAGCCTGTGGAAAGATTCCCACTGCCTACTTTGTGTTTAGGAGTTAGACCTTAAAGTACATAGGACAAATCTTAGAAAGCTTTTGTATATAAAAAGCAGCCCCTTCACCTCCTATATGGACATGATCAAACTCAGGTGATGGCTGCTGACCCCAAATGCTCTATCCATGTCTTTGTCTAGCTTCTTGTACAACCCCAGCACTGCATTATCTGGGACTCATCCTTCTTGCTTCTCCCACCAACCCCCAAGAACACGATGCATTCAGAAGTCACTGCATTGATAATCAAGGACAAAGGATTATAATGTGCAACAGAACCAGGTTAGTGACTGAATGGCCTGGTGGCTTCTTGGTGTGCTTCCTCAGAGCCAGCTGAAACCCAGCCAGTTTCACTGGGCAGAGAGTATGCCAAAAAGGTACATCCTCCATCCAAGCAGAATAGGCACACCTTGGCCTCAGCAGGCAACTATCTTTATGTTCTTGGATCTGTTCACAGCTTCCCCAGCTGGGGATGGAGCTCCCCATCAGGCTGGCTGGACCCTCCTTGAGCCAGTCTCCCAGTCTTGAGTTCATACTTGTGTCAGGCTGTACTCAATTTGCTGCATCAGTATGCCTGTCTTCCTGCAGCTCAGACAGCATCATTTCCTCCCAGCTAGCCAATGGACCCAGAGCTGACAAGGTATCCTGTAACCAATCTTATGTTCCTGCTTGAGCACAACTGAGCTCCCTTCAGGAGTGATATTCCCCTCCCATAATGGGAGACAGGGGGGCAGCAGGAAGTTGAAGGTGGGAATTTCCCCTACAGAGCTCTAGCTAGCCAGGGTGATAGGGTGGAGAGGCCAGATGTTCCTCTCTACTCACTCAGGGCTCGGCAGTGAGAGCTGGGCTACTCATGTCACAGCACGGCTGCTGGCTTATGTATTGGATGCACATGGACAAACGGCACAAGGGGAGTGAAGCAGAGACAGTGTTGCCAACTTTTACAGTGAGCTGTGCAACATTTAATCTTCTTAAAGCCCCAGATCCTGGAATCTTGTGAATCCAAGAATTTCAGGTTTCATTTAAAAAATAAAACACAAGTATGTTTCTAAACTATATGTTTAGAGAGAAAACTGGAACATTGGACACCTAAAAGATTCAGAAATGAGATGGTTCTTCAAGAGACCAAATGTTGTCACAGTTTCAGGGTTGGATCTTTATTTGTCCTGTTGTCTTAATTATTAAGGGGCGTATTTTTGGCTTTTCTCCATAACCATGAGAGCTAAAAAAAAAGGTTAGTTTTTTAACAGAAGCTGAAATTTTCTCATTCACAAGACTCTAGGAGCTGGAGCTTTAAGACCAAAGACTCAAAGAGCACAAGACTCATTATACAATTGCAAGAGATGGCAACACCAAAAAGGGAGATAACAAAAGTAAAGGGGAATTATAGTTACCCTCCAGATGGATCCAGGCACATAGCATGGTTTTTCGTTCTTCTGTACACTAAATCCTCCCTCTCTTCGAATTACTTTTTCCTGTTTGAAGTCAGCTATCTACCTAGCCTCTCCACTCACAAGCCTCCTTCCACTTCTTCCCATATCAATTTTTTTCTCTATAATGGTTGAAAGCTCATTCAAATGTCCTACCTGTCTTCTACCCTTTGCCACCATCAAACTGTAAATATCCGGCTTTCAGTATCTACATAAACAAGAGACCATGACAATTCTAAACCCTCCCCCATAATTTGAACCACAGTGCTTGGTGTACACAGATAGCTCCTTGATGTATCCTCAAAGTACCCTAAATTGCCCACTGAAAGTCTCTTCTCCTACTGGCTCAGTGGTGGCAGCATATAATACAAAAGCATGAATCCAAGGTACTCCAAGTTCCCGAATGTCTAAGAGCAAAGAGGCAAAATATTTCAGTCTACAAGAATGGCAGGGAAATAAATGTCAGGGTTTTCTATCCCTTTTATGGCTTCTGTTTATGAAGTGCTACTGTGAAATTACCCCTAACAGTTGCTTAATAGCACCTTAATTTCTCTTTAATGACTTCAGAATTTCTCCATTAGAAATCCACATTTGTTACCTGTATAATTTCCACACTTTTCTTCCAAAATGGCACAGGGAAGCCACAAATCTAAAAATGGATCTTTGATGAATGACAGAAAACAGGAACTTGTGTACATGTATTGAGAGAACAGAAGGTGAAGACTGAGATTTCCAAAAGTGCCTAGCTCATTTGGTTGCCTCAGTTTCTGGCTACTCAACTTGAGGCACCTTTGGGGGGCTTGATTTTCAGAGGGCACGTGCCTGGCTCTGTCCAAAAAAACCCCAGGTCTTTAGAGGTGTCTCCAGCCGAGCCACCAGAAATGAAGGCAACTAAAATTACTAGTCACTTCTGAAAACCTTGCTGAAAGTGCATAATTAAGAGCACACCCAGCTGATTGGACACTGTTTACTTCCTAGCCCTTTTGAGTTCAGTGGGACTTTTCATGGCAGTAAGGCAAGCAGGATTTGGCTTGACACCTGGGCACTATGTTCTGCCCTAAAGACCAGTTATTAGGAGCCATTATATGATGGCACACAACACTGCAGGGCACTATTTTATGCATATACAGCTAGCCAGACAGGAACAGTGGAAGAGACAGTGATGCAGTGGAATTTGCATGCTTCTGGACTGGGGGGGGTGGTGTACACACGTGTGCAGCAAGGCAATCCTGTCTCATAGGAATTTCAGCCCAACACCAATTTCCAGAGAGCAACTGTCCCAAGAACTAATTTTAGACCACAACAAAGAGCAGACAGTCCAGCTGCACCCACACCTCCCTCTGCCTAAAACTACCTCTTTATAAAACCACCACAGCAGGTCTTCCCAGGAGTCAAAACTTGTCAGACTGTTAAGGAAAAGGTTTTGGAAGACTATGTGGCACAGCATCACTTGGTGAGGTGTACCATAACAGTATACTTCTACAAAATTACAGTGCACTTCCTTAAATAGTCACTTAGATTTCTAAATATGAATTGTCACAGGACTCTCTACTCACAGCTGAGTGGGGCCTCCTTCTGGTAAACCCAGAGATTAGCTCTGCCCAGTTCACTGTCCCCTTTTTCCTTTCCTTCCACTCAGAGTTGCAACTCAGCTGGCCAGTCCTCTGGCCAGGTCACACCAACATCCCCTTCTGGGGGAGTCTCCCCAAGTCCCTGTGTGCCAGCAGCATCAGGCAGTCCTCACACCCCCTGCCGTGCCTATGTCACTCCCACAGCAATTCAGGGAGCCTTCCCCATGCAACAGACACCCTGCAGTGGATGCTAGTGGAATCCACACACCCCTTCTGCTCTGGGTTCCAGTACAGTGCCCCCAGCAAACTACTAAGGTCTGTGGCTACCCCAGCCTTATTGCTCTTGTCCCGGGACTACTTCCCACAGTGCTTCCCCCAAGCTTTTCAGTCTCCAGACTTCCTGCTCAGACCCCTCTCCTTTAGGCCTGCTAAGTAAGCTCTCTCAGAGGTCCTTTGCCCCTTCTTACCTCACAGAGAAGCTGCAAGCTTCTTCCCTGAAGCCTCCTGTTCTTCTAGAAGCCCCACCTGTTCCCTCACAGATGAGCTTCCTTCTAATTTGTTGCATCCCCATAGGCCCAAATCCCCCTTGTTTGTAACTTAATTGACTGATTGGACCCTCATCCCAGCC
This sequence comes from Dermatemys mawii, assembly GCA_007922305.1. Taxonomy (NCBI): domain Eukaryota; kingdom Metazoa; phylum Chordata; order Testudines; family Dermatemydidae; genus Dermatemys; species Dermatemys mawii. The sequence goes on along the minus strand of ML677358.1, from coordinate 18,151,088 downwards.
TAATTCAACCTTCCAGGACCTGCATGGGGCATACTCCCTGAACATGTACATTAGGAAGAGATCATAAATGGCCTTTCATGATATTTAAAAGATCTGCTATAAAACTCTGCACTGGATTCATTAAAGGATCACAGGAGAGGATATTTTCATTGTTAGAAAATTAATAACATTCTTCCTTACTTTGTCATTAAACTATTTATTTTCATGGAGTGCTTTTTAATATTACTGATCCTGTACAGAGGGGATGATCTAAGGGACTGGATTGGAGGACAATAATACATCCCTCACTCAGTGGGGTGCTCTCAGGTTTGGTTAATTAATGTTTGTACAAATGTTTGGAAAAGAGGGGCACTACAGACATGTGAGGACCCAATCCTGAAAAGCTTTACTTAGGCAAGTAGCCTCAGAGAAGTCAGTGATCCTACTTGCCTGAAAAAGGACTAATTGTAGAACCACCATCATATTTATATAAAACCAGAACCCAATGGGACTGTAGAAGGGTGGACTCACAGTTGGTATGCCCCCTTCTGGATCTATTCTCTTCTGCATCCCTGCTCACAGCTGCTCCAGGCCTGTGGTGAAAGTCTGCTTCTTCTTGTCCCTCAGCCCTCTTGTCAACTCACAATTGAGTGCTAGGGTAACAAAAGCACATCTAAGCATCCAAGAATGTCCCATCACAAAAAGTCATTCTGCCCCATCTTGGGCTCCTCCTCATTCTGTGTCTCCATCTTCAGCCCCACTCTGGTCTCCATTATTCCTCCATCAGGCTTGTATGCTCCTTCTTTGAGGCTGGGAGAGAAACCCAGATCCATATCCACTCTGGCTTCTGGCCCCAGAATCCTGTGTTAAGCATCTAGGGCTGCTCCTTAGTGGATGCACCTGTTTCCCTTGACCACTTGCTATCTCCAAGCCCCTTGTGCCGTTTCCCCACAGCTTGTACTCAGCACAGCCTCTCTTCTGGTCTCCAAGCTTCTGGTTCTTCCCTAGGTCCTCCTGTCTCTTCTTTCTCTGCTAGAACACCAGCTCCTTAGGACTGCCTCTCTGTGCCTTGCCACTTGTCTGGGACCCACAACTGGGATTAATTTCATCTTCCCCAGGCCCTTCCCAGACAGGGGAACTCCCTACCTCCTGGGTTTCTCTCTCTTACACCTTTCCAGGAACTTTCACTTCCTTCTTTTATGAAAAAGACCCAGGTTCTCCTCAGGTGGACCTAATAATAAATCAAGCCTGATACACCCACCAAGTGCGGCAAGGTGGGCTAATTGAGATCTTCAGACTCTGGCTAACCCTTTATTCATCTGAGTGGGGTAGATGAACCCCTGAGACTGAGATTTTTGGAAAACCAGCATGTATAAAGATATAACAGCCCAGTTCAATATTGGGAGGTGGCAGTTTTGTCAAGAATAGTGAAATCTGGTTGTTTTCAGCAGGGCTAGTTTTTGTTTTGAGATTAACATTGGTGCGAGTGTAGTGCCTGGAAAAACTACTCGAGTGTCCCACTGGGAAACTGATGTCCTCTGTGTAGCTAAAAGCAGATATAGCAGAGCGGCATCGCCAGCTTCCTCACACACTGCCCCACGCCTGATCCGAAGGCCAGATCCCATTTCCTTTCAGTGCTTGGCTTCCCTATTGCGACAGCCAGAGGAGATGTTAGTGACTGGAGAATGTGGGTTTTGTGATGCGAACAGTGAGCTGCTGGAAACTAGACCGATGCCGCTACACACAGGTCAGTGCCCAGCAATCAGAGGGTAAAATCTTTCAGTCAGTACTGACTGGGGCTGGTGCCCTGTAGGTGAAAGGGTCTATATCACAGCACTAAACCTTGTGCCCTTTATTTACCCCCAGTGGAGCTATTCTGTTTAAATATACAGATAAGGAAAAAACCAAGTAAGAAGGGCATTTTTTTATTACATTTATTGAAACAAAATGTCTATGTTCCCATGCTTTCTCTCTCAGATGGTTCCAGCCCGATTTATACAAGGTGAATTTGACCTTCAAGAAGCAGAACATCTGGGCATGACAATTAAAGCCATCTGCACCCAAGACAAGCAGGTTGTTCACTACCCACTCCATTCTGTTGCCTTCAGAATTTGGAGGAGGGGGGCTAATCTCCAGACAGCCATCCCTTTTTTAAAGGCCATCTCTCGTGCCTTTAGAGATGTGAAAATACGGAAAACCTGACTGCATTTCTTCCCAAGGAGGCTTAAAAATGACGACATGAAAACCATGCCACTACATCATTGCTCTCAAAGATTCTTGCTCTGTGATCAGTAGTGGATGGCATTGTCTGGACTCTGGATCTCTTGCATGGTGGCAATAAACCATAAAAGTTAGCAGTTCCACCCTGGATCCAGCCTGTCTGAACTCAGTGTCTCTTGTGGGATGGATCATGCATTTTCCTATCACTGTGAAGCTTTCACTGGACTCAGAACAAGGTCTGCCAAATGCTAAGCTCTTACATCATGGAGGGATAGCTCTGTGAGCCAAGCATTGGTCGCCTAACCCTAGGCTTGTGAGTTCAATCCTTAAGGGGACAATTTAGGAATATGGGGTAAAAATTTGTTGGATGATTTAATTGGGGGTTGGTCTTACTTTGAGCAGCGGGGTTGGACTAGATGATCTCTTGACATCCCTTCTAACCCTGATATTCTATGAAGTATCACTTTGAGTTTCTGTTTAGGAAGGCTGAAGACAACTAACACATTTTAATGCCCTTGCAAGTTCCACTCCATTTTCCTCAGCAGGACTTCAGAACAACTGACAATTATATGGAACACACCCCAATGTCCAGATCCATTCTAGTATATGGTAGGACAGAATTTAGGGGAGTGGTAAAGCCATATGCTCACCTTCACCTTGGCAACTCTTCTGGATTGGCAAGGCAAGTGCTGGCTACCCAGTGATAAACACAGAGGCTTCAAAAGCAAAGGTAGAAATAAAAAGCAAGAGAATGGGGTGATGGGGGATGCTCACAATCCAGGAATAAAGCTTTTCCATGCTATTTTAATTCCATGTATCGTCTCAGTGTCTCACTTTTCTTTTAACCTTGCTCTGGAAGTGAGGTAGAGCCCACAAGAGAACATTGCTCACACAAAGAGCCTCACCAAAGAGCTCCTTCTTAGGCAATCCTGGCTCTCTTCACTCCACCTATCAGCTATGTCTAGTCCCAGCTGCCATCTCCATGGTAAAGAACATTGTGGTGCAGAAACAGCGTAACAACAGAAGACACGAGGTCCGGGAACAGAGACCCTGAACACGGTTTACCTGCCCAGCTAACAAAGTCAATAAACTCATTCTCTGAGCAAGTCAAGCTAAGTCCCAAACAATAGTCCTGCCATTAGAGTTCTGGGAGTGACTCAGAAAAACCAGAGAGCTGAAGTTACACAAGCAGAAAGATATTTTAGAAAATATTCCACACAGTGGATGACACATGCACGTTACATCCTCAGAGATTTAACCCCTCCTTCCGTCGATGAGAAACCAGACGCTCAGAGAATTAACTGAGATTATATTGACAGTTTCAGGTTCCACAACAATTCACCTTGTATATGCCCTATAAACACTTTTCTTTTCGGTGTCACTCACATGCTCATTTTCTGCCTCGGTAATTCTCTACTAAGATCCCATTCCCATAACAAAAAGAAAAAAAAATGAGTGACACCTCAAACAATATTTGATAGTCTAACAACAATTTCCAACTTCAAAGATTATATACATAAAAGTTGAAAACTTTTGCTACAGAACCAAACCACTGGGAAATCATTTTCCAACTGACATTAATTCCCCAGCCACTGGAAGGAAGCCTTTAACTAAAAATATGACTTTTTAATGGGGGTTCCTTAACATTTTAATCTAGGCTCTAGAAAACATGTATAAAAACCAGGTCATTTTCCCTTTTAATCTAAGAATGGGGTGTAACAGGGGTAACTCCACAAACACAAAAGGACTTCCTGATTAGAGGACAGTTCATGAACACTTCAGCTCAGCAAGATAAGGGTTGGCTGAGTCAAAAATATTTTCAGAATTTTTATGAACAGAGACACCTAGGAAGCTAAAGAAAATGCCAAAAAAGAAAAGCCTCTTTTAGTAGGGATGTCTTTGACAATACAAAGATATATATACTTTTTGGCAATGACAATGACAGCAAAATTACTTCTTATTTATGAATCACTAGTGGAGCCAGATGATGGAGTGCAACAAGCCATACACTGTATTTGAGATTTCAACGCTAGCAAGCAGGGATCTATCAAGAGAGACAATTGGGCCAATATCTGCTCCCAGTGACCTTGGCAAAAGCCTTTGGAATCTTTTATAATTGTCTTCATTAATCCCCACTTTAGCTGGTTGTGAACTAGAATGCTGGGAGATGGGCAGTCTGAGATATCACAGAGCATCCTTGGGATGAATTTAATTGGTGAGCATGTTAGGAGGCTCATAAGTGGATCCAGACCTTCTTCTCACCATCAGTTTCATACTTGATGTCTTGATAGATGGTTTAACTTATTATCCACCATTAATGTCATCTCCCCGCTGAAGACTTGTTACATGCAATATGGGTCTTTCATTTGAATAGCAGTGACTAAGAATATTGGAAGCCACTTAAATATGTTCTAAATGCATTAAATTGGTAACATGCAATATTGCTTCATACTGTTTGCCAAGCTGCATAGTAAAAGTTTAAATGATTAAATGAATTTAATGTATGAAACAGGCACTACATATGTTTTTCCAGTGTAACATTTGCCTGTCAGTTAGTGTTGTGCAGAGATATCTAGATACCTTTGCCAGGAGAAAGTGAAATAATTGATGCAGCTGAAAATAAAAATGGCCTTGATATTAGTCATTACTTCATTCCCTTAAATACCTGAGAGTGCAGTGACAGAAGCTAGGGCCCGAGTGTTGATTGTCACTTTTATTTTTTCCTGAGTACTGATCCAGCATGTTCACATACAGATGTTAAACCATCACTCAGGCAACTGCTATAGTGAAAAATCAAGGTCATGTTTTCAAATTGCCTGATAATTATTTTTTTGTCCATTGCTAAAGAAGTGTTGACAGGCAGCAGATTTAAAACAAAGAAAAGGAAGTATTTCTTCACACAATGCACAGTTAACTTGTGGAACTCTTTGCCAGAGGATGTTGTGAGGGCCACAACTATAACAGGGTTCAAAAAAGAACTAGATAAATTCATGGAGGATAGGTCCATCAATATTAGCCAGGATGGGCAGGGATGTAACACCATCCTCTGAAGCAGTGGTTCTCAACCTGTGGCCTGTGGGCCACTTGTGGCCCAATCAGCCACTCAGCTGCAACCCATGTGACATTCTCAGGGTCATACAGGTAATATATATATTGTGTGGATGTGGTCTACATAACACAGAGAGGTGCATACACAGCAGTTGAGAACCACTGCTCTGAAATCTCCCTAGTCTCTGTTTGCCAGATGCTGGGAATGGGCGACAAGGGATGGATCACTTGATGATTACCTGTTCTGTTCATTCCCTCTGGGGCATCTCGCATTGGCCACTGTCAGAAGACAGGATACTGGGCTGGATGGACCATTAGTTTTAGCTAGTGTGGCCGTTCTCATCTTGTCTACATGTTCTCTCACTTGCAGACCCTCCACCATGCACTGCTCTCTGTGCACATCTACTTAACTGATTAACAACATCTGCAGCTGCTGGGGTGAAGTGTGAGGAAATACCATGCTTCAGGCCATAAGCTGTGTGCCTGTGGGGGTCAGGAAGGAATTCCTGCCCATAGTTCCCATGCACAGCCCCACACCATTGGCTTGCTGCATTGGGGGAGAGGTGTCTGCCTCACTTTAAAGTTCCAGGAGGTGCCCCCTACTGGAGACACATTGCCACATTGGCAGGTCTGAGGTTTGTGTCTGCCGTAGCAGGATTCTGTGTTCACTGCTGGATATTTCACTGAGACAAACTTGCCACAGGCTCTTTAATCAGTGGCATTGTGGTGGGTTACAGATGTCACAGGTCTGCAACATACACAGTAGGGCAACATGGGTTTATAATCCCTCCTAATGCCAGATCTCGCATGTAGGGCCTATCCAGTAAGGTCCATGGAAATCTTTCCATAGTTTAATGGTCTTTGTATCATGCCATAAGGCTCAGTTGTGCCTGATAGACACATCTCTGCACGGGGGTCACAATCCCTCCCCCCAACTCCCGGCTGGAGTGCACCTATGGGGGGGCCACACATTAAAACAGTGCAGCTTGATCCCCTCTCTACACACAACCGGTTTAAATGGGTGCTGCCCAAGGGGAGGTGTCTTGTGCCACACAGATGCTAGAAAGCTGTAGTCCTTTTGCGCAGGGGAGCTCAGGGATTGTGGTTGTTCTTGGCTTCTGTGCAAGTGGGTGAAGGTTTTTGTACCCTCTCTTCCCTTGCACACCCGCATGCACGAGCCCATAGCAGAGGGGACAGACATTTTAAAATTAGTGGCTAGAAGTTGTGCAACAAACTATCTGTGACCAAACACTTCCCACTAAATGTTAAGTATCACGGTTCATGGAGTGAAATGTCATGCCAAGAGATCTCACGGCAACTACATGTCGCAGACGAAAGGCTGTGTGGCTAAAGGCCTGTGACAGGATGACATGTCACCAGGAGAGCTAGCTACCCGAGGAAGAGCTTGGGAATTGCACTGACATGTAGTGATCATTTGCCTTTGTGTGGGACTCTGCAGAAATTTCTGCATAAGAACTGGAAATAAATTAGTGCAAATGCTGGCACTGTAAAAACAGCTGCATTGATTTTGATGGAATTATACCTGTTGAGTATATGGCCCGTGACCATAAATATGCGTCAAGCAAGTGGTACCTTGTAAATTTGTCTTTTTATCTATGCTCATTTGGGTTTCCTTTCCAAGGAGATACACTATGGCCTAATGAAAATGATTGTGTCACATGAGTAATACTTCAGTGATGTAAAATTTTCAGATCTGTCATTTTTAGAGCATATAAAAATATGTTTCCCTAAACCTAAAAGTTGAATACACATCAGAGTTATAAAACACTTATGTTATAAAATATTGTTAATATGTTGGCAGGGTCCTTATGTCCTGTGCCTTACTCATGACTCAGTAGTTTACCACTTCCCATAAACCGAGGTTGGGATTTTTTCTTATATCAACTTTACATAAACTGCAGTTATAACAGTGGTGGTGGAACCTCAGAAGGTTCAAACCTTCTCTTTTACAATCCCCTCTTCCACCACTCCCCAAGTCCAGGCCTTGTTATTCAGATTCAGAGTTGGACCTTCTTACGTAGTCCAGTCTGGAATATAATTTTTCATTTTTCAAATTAATATAAATGATATAAGGTAGCAAAAATTCTGTCCTCAGAAGTTGATGAAAAGTTATTCTTCCTGGCTGTACCAACATCAGAAGTCTGTGACTTTAAAAGTTTTTTTGAAATAGAATTTTCTTATAAAATCTTGTGTGGTCCATTCACTATAAAATACACAGCATAGGAAATATGGGATTAAGCCAACACACATATCTCAGTTTCTGGTGATATTCAAAACTGGTCTATCCAGCTTTGCCACATAGTTACTGGCTCTCAAGATGTCATCTGAACCTGTTAATATCCATGTAGTGCCTTGTAGCTCACAAATTACCTACACAGTTCATGGTTAGGACCTGATCTTGCAAGTCTTTTGCATTTGCCTGTGAAATACCCATTAATTTTAATGGAAATACCACATGAGGAAGACCATGGAGCTAGATTTTTAATCTACGGCATATATACATGCACATGCAGTCCCACCATATATACATTTGTGTTTGTTTGTGGACTGTATGCTGTATTCTAATCACATGTGGACTCTCTAAGCATAACAAACAGTGTCATCAAGTGAAAGATTAATCACACTGATTCAAATGGCAGGAGTTTGCACCATTGGCTCTAGTAGGCACTCAGGAGAGTGGCTGTGTAATCTAATACATTCCTTCAAATCTCACCATGGGAATCCAACACTTTTTTAGCTGGCAGCACTGTAAGTGTCATTTTTCTTAGGATATGTATAAATAAAATGAGAATGTCCAAAGGGCACGTGTAAATAAAAAGATATATACATACTTATACTCCATTTTATATTACAAAGCACTGCTGCTTAACAGATACCATTGCATGAAAACATTCCACAGGAAATCTGCTGCCAAATATGCCACATATTAGAACAAAATTGTATTTAAAATATTTGTTAAAAAACAGTAATATACCACAAACAAGTGAGAAATATACCAGCTTCATAGGGAGGAGAGCGCCTTCTGATTTTTTTCTTATGAAGCCAACTTAGCACTATCTCATGGCATTGCCTAATTCCTGCTTCTTAAGAAGGAAGAAAAATCAAACTCTTGAAAAATCAAACCAGTGCTGTATTTTAGCTCCAACTGAGTAACAGTTTGGAACTTTTGCCTTATACAGAGCCAATGTACAAATTCTTTACCATGCATGTTTGTACTGCAGTATGCGTAAACTCCTGTGCATAAAAAAGACCCTTAAAACCATTATATAAAACAGCTTACCTTTCCCCCAAAAGATCCCAAAAGCACTTTATGAACAGCATATATCTCCCCTCACCACTGAAATATAGAGCATTGTAGCTATTGAATAGTACAGAGAAAGCACCACACAACAATTTAGGATAGGAAGTGATCAATAATACTGTATCTTTTTGAAAAAGAGGAAAGAACGGGTTCAAGAAACTGGCATTTTCATTTTGTTTTCAGAACTGAAATGAAACGTTTCAATTTGAAAAGTGAAAGAGTCATTTCCATTTTATGTTTATTCCAAATTTCCCATAAAAATCATAACTTTAATCAAACAACATTTTCCCCACCAAAAAATTAGTTTTTGACTAACCTATATTTTGGTAGGAAAATTTTTCAGTCACATTTTTTTTACCAGCTCCACACAAGTCCTGGGTTGTCTTTCTGGATATCCTACAGATCTGATTATGACATTGGGCAGCTCACACAACCGGTGTACCTCTGATTACCATCTGTAAAATGGAATACTTATCCATTTTACAGAGCTGTTGTGAACCTTAATTGAACCATTAATTAAATGTTTTCAAGTGCTTTGAGGTTTAGGGATAGAAGGCCTTTATAAGCACAAATTATTTATTAGCATTAGTATTACTGAGCCATGCATAAGTAATATAAGAAATGGATGGTTTCAGTCAGAGCTGGTCAAACCAAAGGGAAGGTATATGGAACAGTGAAACTTGCATATTCCTATTTAAAAAGGAGAAAAAGGCTTTGAACATAGAAGAAAGGAAACCCAAAGTCCACATGCAAGAGTCGTAACAAACCACACACCTGTCCTACATCTTCATCTTTATCTCCAGTGTCATTTAATTGTGTAATGCCAGACTGCCCCATAATGCATACAATGTTCACAATGCATAGAGCTCATATTTCCATGGGTGTGATGTGAATTTACTGACTTTGGTGGGTTGGTACCTCTAAAGGGTAGATTGTGCCCCCAAGGCACAGCTACGCAGTAGGGGAAATGCAGAGATACATGTTCCCAGGAGAACTCAATAAAACCCATCCTTGAGTACCCAGTGCATATGGGGTTTCCTGGGCTGTTTCATAGGATGCAAGGCCACAGACCTCTCCTTTTCTTGGTCTGCTTGGGGAATTGTGAATCCCTACTGGCGCACAGAGCACAAGTGCTTCAGATGTGGAAAACCGTTCAACAGAGAATGCAAAGGATGCTGCTTGCACCTTCTCCAAATGCTGTGTGCTATGCAGAGACCAGCCAGAATCTGCCCCTCTGTTACCACTCAACCAGTGCAGTTGTTGGTTCCTCATCTTCAAAGATGAACCAAACACTCACTCACTTTTGTGTCGATATATGTTTCGTTCCCAGCACCTGTGCAGGTTCACAATAGCAGGTAAAAAGATTCTCAACCTGACTCTCCTGTTGGGGCACTCAGCCCTCGTCATCAGGATTCATCTCCAACTCTTCCCCTTCAAAAGTACTGCTGGGAGGTGGTGAACTTCCTATTCTTTTGCTCCTACAGCTTCAGAGCCTAAGCTTTGGTTTTCGCAGAACCTATGAATGGTAAATGTCAGGTCTTTATTTTTGCAGACCTGCAGTACTGGTATCAAAACATAAAAGACAGTAGAATGATTTTTATTCCTGTTTATTAGGAAGGCACCTACTCAAAGGGAATCGAGCTGTTTTGTCTGGTGTACAGTAAGTGTAAGCAATAATGCACAACAGGGTGGAGTCCAGTCTATCATTATGGTCTCATATTGTGCATGCCTGCAGAGCTTTGTGAATTGGTGCTCCTCTGAATTAGGTACATGGCATTATAACTGCACACCTTGCCGGGTATGAGTGCACTAAACTATTCTTAACTTTTATTGTGTTTTAATGTTTTGGTTAATTAGTTTCACCTCATGTGGCGAGGATCTCATAATTACATACTGCAGGTTCATCATTAGCCAGTCAGGTTGCTTTCTCAACTCAAACATTTGAGCAGGTGCACTTTGCCCATTGTTTAAGGATTATGGTGATGGAACAGAGGATGGAAGCTGTACTACGAACCTGTCTTCTCAATGAGCTGAGACACTCATTGAGAGTGTCAATGTTTAGTTGTGTTTAGTTTGCACTAGACTAAAGTGATTGGTAACTGAGACAAAGCTGAGATTTAAAATAGACCTGGCTAAAGATGAGTGAATTATTTGTAGCTCACGAATCATCCAATGAAGTTAGCTCTTATGTCTGTTTGTGAATCATCGCTGGTCAGACTTTGATGTTTTACAACTGTATTCTCTGATAAAAACTTTATGCAAACATATTTCAGTCTACAAGTGGTTTGTGACCTTTTAGCTTTGACTATAGCTTTGATTATTCACTATTTGTTATTCAATATGGACCTGATTCAGCAAAGCACATAAGCATGTGCTTAATTTTAAACATATGCTTAGGTCTCAGTGACTTCAAAGACTAAAAATAACGAACCAGGGATGGTTTCAATGGGACTGTAGCAGCTACTGAAACAGCGGATGGAGTCGGGCCTGCCTGGTGTGTGATTGGTTTGTGTGTTGTTTCTGCTTGTCTACTGGCAGATCTGGGTCTAGGCTTTTTGCCACCCCAAGCAAAAAAATTTTTGACTGCCTCTCTTTTTTTTGGCTTTTATATGTTTGCACTTTGCAATGTTTTTGTTTTATTTTGTTCTGACTGTTAAAAAATGAAAACAGAGAATTTGTAGTTAGAGTAAGTAAATAAATAAATGCTTTACTCCCCTTTACCAAGGTTTGATTACTCTGAAAGTTGAAATGATTTAAAACAAGTTCAAACACAAGCAAAATATTCAATTCCACATGCTAAACCACTGGCACCGACGCGACACGAATGGCGCTGATAGGGCGGCACAGTACACACAAGTAACTGTGATTCCTGATTTAATTAATCAATAACCGTTAACGTTAACACATTTATGCACATTCACATTATGAGTGATCATGTCATGACATGACACGATATTTTTTTACATCATGCTCCTATCGCACTAATGGAGATTTTTTTGATCTTCATGTATTTTTTTTTCGTACATTGGTGGATTTTTCAGAAAAAAAGGATGGCCGGTGCCGGAATGCCACCCTTGGAAATGTGCCACCGAAAGCACGTCCTTGCTTTGCTGGGGCCTAGAGCTGGCCCTGCCTATTGGGTCATTTCTTAACTATGCGCTTGTACACCGGAGAGCCCTGATCTTAGTTTGGAGTGTAGGTAATCTAGTATAACAACAACAGTGCGGCACGACCAGTACTGTGTGTGAACTCCAGCACTCTCCTGGGACAGTAGGTATTCCTGTTCCGCACACATCTGAGTAAACACAAACCCATTTGCACGAATGCCCATGGAAATGCAAACAGAAGAGAGTTCAAATCCCAAAGAGCTGATTGCTTTCACCATATTTATGCTAACACTTCTGAACACTGTTTTCCAGACCTTTGCCCGGGTCTAATCCTGACTCCTGCCCTGTTACAACTTGGAGTGATTTTTTTAAAAAAGAAACGTTAGGTTTTGGCCTGGTGTATTTTATTAGAGATGATCAGAAACCACTGACAGAGCTCCACGAAGACAGAAGCAGAAACACTATCCCTCTTTTTTAGGCTGTTATTAATATTTGTTCTTTATTAATAGTGATGCCTCAGGAAGTACCATACCTATTACCCGCATGTTAATACCCGCTTAGGTTTCATTATGACTAATACCATCATAGTGAATTCCAAATGAATTATTTATGTTTGGCCCCTTCTTTTAATGTCTTTGGCGTGTGGCATTTTTTCCTCATTTCCTGCAAAATGTCTGTGGTAGGAAAATACTCATCGGAGTCTCTGGCAGCTAGAGGTTGAAAATGTAACTGTTTTGCTTTGTATCCAATGGGGAAGCTGGCATTTATTGTCAGAGTAGAACATTTTTTACCTTTCCCATCTGGCGCTGGTAAGGCACCTATTTAAAAGGCTTGTATTAATTCTGGCCCACCTATTCTGTTTCCTCAAGCGAGATGCCTAGCTTTACTTTTTTTTCAAAATTGTTTTTATTACTTTACATTACAGCATTTTCCAAGGAAAAATCCTTGTGTTCCTCTAGGAAAAAAGGACAACCCTTAAAGTTACCGACCTTCTCTGTGCCTCAGTTTCCCACCTATAAAAGGGAGGTAAATAATACTTCTTTCTCCCTGACTATGTACAGCACTGAGCATGATCAGGTGTTGATCTCGACTGAGACCACTAGGTGTGACTGGAATACAAACACCATAATAGATGTATGCCTCAAATACAAACACCAACTGAAATGTATGCCCCCAAATTAAAAAAAACACAGCAAAAGAACTAAAAAAGAGCCACTGTGGTTTAACCATCATGTAAAAGAAGCAGTGGAGAGCTAAAAAGGCATTTTTAAAAAAGTGGAAGTCAAATCCTAGTGAGGTAAACAGAAAGGAGCATAAACACTGCCACATTAAATGTAAAAATGTACTAAGAAAAGCCAAAAAGGAGTTTGAAGAACGACTAGCCAAAAACTGAAAAGGTAATAAAATGTTTTTTTAAGTACATCAGAAGCAGGAAGACTGCTAAATATCCAGTGGGGCCTCAGGTGATTGAGATACAAAAGGAGCAATTAAAGACAACCAAGTCATTGCGGAGAAACTAAATGAATTCTTTGCTTCAGTCTTCACAGCTGGGGATGTTAGGAAGATTCCCAAACCTGAGCTGTCCTTTGTAGGTGACAAATCTGAGGAATTGTCACAGATTGATAAACTTAACAGTAACAAGTCATCAGGACCAGGTGGCATTCACCCAAGAGTTCTGACAGAACTCAAAAGTGAAATTTCAGAACTATTAACTATGATTCATAACCTGTCCTTTACATCAGCATCCATACCCAATGACTGGAAGATAGCTAATGTAATGCCAATATTTTAAAAAGGCTCTAGAGGTGATCCCGGCAATTACAGACCAGTAAGTCTAACATCAGTACCAGGAAAATTAGTTGAAACAACAGTAAAAAATAAAATTATCAGATATATAGAAAAACATAAATAGTTGGGCAAAAGTCAACATGGTTTCTGTAAAGGGAAATCATGTCTTATTAATCTATTAGAGTTCTTTGAAAGGGTCAACAAACATGTGGACAAGGGGGATCCAGTGGACATAGTGTACTTAGTTTTCCAGAAAGCCTTTGACAAGGTCCCTCACTAAAGGCTCTGACATAAATTAAGTTGTCATGCGATAAGAGAGAAGATCCTTTCATAGACTGAGAACTGGTTAAAAGGCAGGGAACAAAGGGTAGAAATGAATCGTAAATTTTCAGAATGGAGAGGGGTAACTAGTGGTGTTCCCCAAGTGTCAGTCCTAGGATGAATCCGATTCAAGGATTTATTCATAAATGATTTGGAGAAAAGAGTAAACAGTGAGGTGGCAAAGTTTGCAGACGATACTAAACTGCTCAAAATAGTTAAGACCAAAGCAGACTGTGAAGAACTTCAAAAAGATCTCACAAAACTAAGTGACTGGGCAACAAAATGGCAAATGAAATTTAATTTAGATAAATGTCAAGTAATGCACGTTGGAAAAATGACTAACAAGGGCCTTTCTTTACAAATGGCAAATGGGAAGAAGCTCACAGACAGAAGGAAATTTATTCAGAGAAAAAATGCCCTTCACCTAACTTTGTTTCATTGTTGTTCTTGTTTGTCTGGAGTACCATGGGGAATAGCATATGCTGTTATGACGATGTCCTCTTTCATTCGAGTTGTTCCCATAATTAAGCACCACTGTAATGATCAGATAGCAAATATAAACTACTGATAAAATTCTAACATTCATTTTCTTAAATAGCCTCTAGAAATGACGGGCTGTTGCCTCAGTCAAGGCTCGAGATGTAATACTGTCACGACATGTTAGTTTCCAAAACAGTAACTATACTAAATAAATATCTAGAAATAAATCATTTCAGTACTTGACTCTTTTTTAAAGAGTGAAAAAACAGATTTTTCACATTTATAAATGTTTCCTTTAGGCAAGGTTAGAAAGAAAAACTAATAATTGCTTCAGAACTGGTACTGTAATCACTTTGGAGATGACATATTGTTTATCTGAAATTAAGAGGACTGAATTCTGCTGTTTAACTCTGAAGTGCTGTTTATAATGGGAAGATGAGACTTTACTGAATTCGGGAGCTGGCAGAGGGACATTCTGCTACAGTTTCCCCACACATTGTATCTAACCCTATCTCACATTTTGCCTGTTGTACGATGAAATCCTGAGAGCTCTTTGGAGGCAGGGACTGTTTGTTTTATGTTTGTACAGTCCCTTGCACGTGGGCCATGACTAGGGCTCCTGGGGACTAGAGCAATAGCAATAATAAACGATAATAGTAAAATAATCAATAACATGGCACTTTTGGGGCCTGATCCAAAGTGGATTAAAATCCACAGAAAAACTTCCATTGATTGCAATGGGCTTTGACTCAGGCCCTTTACATCTGGGATACACACCTACATATAGGAGATTGCCAGAATCCAGAACACTTCAGACTACTAGCAAATGACTGAAGAAAATATAGGAATTATCAAAAATCGCCATTGGTTATTATAGTTCAACATCCACTCCCCAGCAATGGCTAGTACATAGTGACACAAACTTACACAGCACATTACACACACACATACATCCAGCTCTTGCCTTCCCTGATTTCAGTGGGTCAGCACAGATGTAGCCGAGGCAGAATCTCTGTAATTTTGTGGAGAGTTGGACTGTACAATCGAGTTGTCAAGATACTTCTCTCTCTTCTGGAATAAAACAATAGTTTGCCATCTGATGCCTGATCAGTGAGCCAATGTTGAACACCATAAAGCTGGTGTCCACACCACAAAATGTTATCAAACATCAGATGAATTAAGAATAGCCTATACAGAGCGGTAAACCCGCAGGTGCATGCAAGGTGCAGATTCAATATTAATAATGGCGCTTTTAGAAAACCAGCTTTCACTGAGACAGCAGAACGTGAACTCTGAAATGAGTGAGGATGCCTTTTCAAAACATGTCAAGATTTATTCTGTTCCTAAAACGACCAGACAGTTAATCCAACCTTTCGGCAGATGCGTGTTGGTAGGTGATTCTTTGCAGCATCCTCTGTAACTATTCTCATTATTTCTTCCTCCAGATGGGGACAGCTGGGAGATGGGTGGTAACAAAAAGCGTCTGGAGATCCCATTTGCCTGAATTTGTTATGTTACAGGTCCTTTAATGGGACACATGCTGGGAATGTTTGAGTGATTTGATGTCTTATATTGCTGTTGCTGGATCTCTCTGTGAGTGATTACTTTCCCCCTTTAACTTCAGTGGTCTACTCATATGAGTTGCATGATCTAGGCCTATTTGGAGTGCCAAGTTAGTCTTGGAGTGTCACTCATAAGCAACAATTTATTTGGAAGACTTTTTTCCATTTGGCCACTACAATGGTGCTTAGGAGTCATCGTTAAAGCAAGTATTACATCGTACATAGATAGGACATCAGGATTGCTGTCCAGAGGCAGAAAGTTCCATTTTGTAGAGGATTTTGAGATTTGGCTTCATTCTGACCAGGAGTGAAAACCAAAAACTTTGAAATTCTCAGTGAAGGAAATTTTTTAAAAAATTATGTTGGGTGGATCAAAATGTTTCATTTTGAGTTTGATTATTTTTAAAAGGTTGTATTATATTCTAGTAGATAAAAATTGTAAAGAAATGAAACAATAAGTCATTTCAAAATGAAACATCAAAATGTTTCATTCTGAAAGTGTTGAAATGGGATATTTCTGCACAGCTGGGTCCTTTTTTTCTGGTTCTTTTCTAAAACGGGATCCCAGAAAAACAGAGCTGATTTCACTACATGTTTCCATTTCAATGGAACTGCACGTTCCTTCGGAATATGATTCCTTTTCAGTTTCTAACCAGCTCTAGCCATCACTATCATGAGCTGGACAGATGTGCAGACTTCTGGAAACAGTGCATCTCTTGGGAATAGTCTTATTCCCAGACAATGAATATTCCCACCACTGAATCAGTCAATGGCAGTCAGTGCCACCTGCCTCGCTTAACGTGAGGGCACCAAGTAATCAATGTATTAAACTGTAGTATTTAAAATAGAGTCTCTTTTTATTCTCAGTTGGAAAAGTTAGGAAAAGAGTAGCTGTGATAATCTGTGAAGAACCCCCTCGGTGCTTCTATGCTGCAGTCCCAGTGCTGCAAATTGCCAAACTCTGCCTTTATGGACACATGACACTCAACACGCAGATTTTTTTCCCCTTCTTTTGTGTAAAAAAGTGTTTTTAACCTCCCCTACCGATGACCTCAGAGGTGTGTGGTTTTTATCAGCCCTAGTGCACTTGTCATGGCTTTGGCTTGAAGGAAAGCCAAGGGAGGATTAGGGAAAAAAATAATCCAAGAAATTTCTTCATTTCAAATGTCATTGTTTCTTATTCCTAATTAGAATGCAGTTTGTCTTATGGATTCCAAAGCTTTTTGGATTAGTGGTTTCAAGCATGAGGTCACTTTTCCTGCCTATACAACCACAGAATAGATTTAGTTGTAATGTTTGGTAACAACAGAGAAATAACTGTGGCAACCTTATGTGGTAATGCAGGCTCTGAACTGGTGCCATGCCTTTACTGGTCAGCTTGGGAGTAGACTGCCCAGATCTTTACATTGGGACATTTCTTTTACCTCTGATTCTTACTACAAACAAAGGCTTTACTTATCGAATTTCAGCTATCATTCATAAGGAATGTTTGGCTTGTGCAGCTACTTACCCGTTATATATACATGTAAAGATGACACAGGTTCATTCTTCAAAAGAAACAGACAAAAAAACATTATTCAGTGATCCAGATTCATTCCACGTGTGACTCCAAGAAATAATCCTTGGGCTGAATTTCACTTGAGGTGCAGAAAGATTGCTTTTGGTCCTAGAATGGCCCAATTAGGGTTGTTTTTTTATTCTAGTTATGATGCATATCTGTTCTGGCTGCAGGGCAAAGGAATCCAATATTAATTATTAGTTGGATCAGTATTAGGCGTAGCATTGCTAGGGTGACCAGACAGCAAGTATGAAAAATTGGGACAGTGGGTGGGTGGGTGGGGGGGTAATAGGAGCCTCTATAAGAAAAAGACCCAACAATTGGGACTGTCCCTATAAAATCGGGACATCTGGTCATCCTAAGCATTGCAGTAATCCCTGGCTCAGGACCTAATGTAATAAAAGACAGTTCCAGGCCCAAATAGTTTACAATCTTAGCACATGGTGATTGACAAAAGGCAGATGAAAACAAGCCAGGGCAATGGGTTGGAGGATAAAGCACCAGTGAAATGATCATGTTTTGGCTTCAGCAACATACCAGTTGTGTAAGCCAAGAACTGGCCATCTCTTCTCCGAGGGCCTGTGTATGTTATGTGGCTGTGGGGATCAGGAGGGAGGAGAGTTTGGGGGCTTTGGGGTCTCTGAGGGGTTGGTGTTTTGGGGAGGCTTGAAATTGGCAGGTTTTTTTGTTTATTCTTTTATGAATGACTGGAAGGGGTGGGTCTGGCTTGTGGGTGGTGCTTTTGTGGACTGTGATTTCAGATATCTGTCATACGGCCTGGCTCCTTTGGATAGACAAGTATCAGGGGGTAGTCATGTTAGTCTGTATCCACAAAAACAACAAGGAGTCCAGTGGCACTTTAAAGACTAATAGATTAATTTGGGCATAAGACCTGAAGAAGTGGGGTTTTTTACCCACAAAAGCTTATGCCCAAATAAATCTGTTAGTATAAATAAATCAATCTGCAAAGATGCATGCATGGGCATAACTTTATACCATTGCGACACCAGGCACGAGTCTTTGCAGGGTCAGGGCCTTATTTTGTGTTTGCGTGTATTGACGATGAAATAAATAAATGAAGTAAAGAGTACATACATGCGGGCGCATACAGATGTGTACACGTCTTATGTGCAAATCAGTTAAATCTGGGGAGTTACCAAGGAACCATCTCATTGACCCTCCCTAAAATCTTTGGGCCAAGCTGGTCCATACGGGAGTGATAATAGCTGACAGGAATTAGTTATGTTTGGCTAACACGGGAGTAGTCTCAAAAACTGTTTGGAAGGCCCACCCAAAAATGCAAAAGCTGGGCTCTGTCTGAACACAGAAATTGGCCTCGTGACTCTACTCCCACAAAAAAATTCTCGTAAACATTATGCCTTTTGGGTTGTATTTTCCTCTACATTAAAAACTGAGTGAATTTAGTGCTTGTAAACCTAAGGTCTGATAGCAACTGGCTAGAACCAGATGTTACAGAAGAGGGGAGCATATCGTACAAACAGATCATGCACACTTCACTATTCAGAAATACGTAGCTGCATTATTTATTCTCTGAACAGAACGATGTCTTAAGCAGTATGAAAACATTATGACTGGGCCTCCATTTTTTGGAATAGCCACAGACAATGCTGTGTTTTCGCCCAGATTCTACATTTCTTTTATACTGGTAAATGGATTTATTCTCGGACTCGAGCTTGAGAAGAAGCCAAACACTGAGTCTGCGAACATGTGTCAGGCAGGCCTGGGCTTAGTATGCTGGGTAGGCCTGGCCTTGTTGCAAGTTTTCTCACCCAGCTCTCTCAAAGCATTTCAGTCAGCAACATTGCCATTATTCCAGTCTGGTCCAATAGCCAATTCAGTGGTGATGTAAGTTACCTAGGTGTAAGTTGGCCTAAAAGGAATGATGAATTAGGACCAATATGGGTTACTGGAGATTTACCACCATTAGACATCTTGGTATAGAGACTTCAATGGGAGTTGAATCTGCTTATCTTAAGGATGAGTTTGTTCTTGGAACCTGTGTCAATTCAAAAAAATGTATGCAATTAAGCTGTGACCCCACTGATTGGCTAGTAATCCTATCATGAGCACATACCTGTGCTTAGAGCATGCATGACCCCCATGTTCTTCATAGAGATATTGTTATGATATGAATATGGCATAACTAAGATGTGTTTTGTGCAAGATGGGTCATGTGAGGTGTCAGTGGAAAGGTTAGGATTTATTGAATGTGATTATCCTATTTGTAAGCCTGTATCATTTCTGTATCTGAAGATAGGAATATTGACTATGTAACAATTATAAGTGAGTTTGCACCTGGAGAATACTCACCAGACAGAATGCGATCAGTCTGGCTGGTTAGTCAATGGGCTATTAGGGAGAACAATAGGACTTTGAAGATGCTAATCTCCCACCTTACTGGGAAGACTTCCTGCAGATTTATGGCTGCTTTAACACTGCAGGGTCATGTGATCATGTCACCTGGTACTGGATTCTATCTTGGACTGCTAGTATTTTTTCACAACGGGGATGGGGATCAAACTGGGAAAGAAAAGATTCCCGCCATGTGTAAATCCTATTTAAGGCTGGGAAGTGAATTAATCAGGGTTGGGTCTTCACTGAATTCCTGCCCCAGATGACTGCTGAAAACACCTAAGACTGATCTGTGGAAGAAAGAATTGTATCCAAGTTAGAAGGTGTCTGGCCTATGAAAGGAATACCTGGAGTTCTAAGCTGCAAGCAAGAACAGTTTGTCTTCAAGAAACTCTGCAACCTGCTTAAAACAACATTTAGGGTGAGAGATTACTACTTGTTGCTGGTTTCTTTAGTGCATTAAGCTTAGTCTGTGTGTTTGTTTTATTTGTTCAGTAATCTGCTTTGATCTGTGTGCTATCTCTTATAATCACTTAAAATCTGTCCTTTGTAGTTAATAAACTTGATTTTGTTTTCTCTAAACCAGTTTATGCAATTCATAACTGGGGGGCAAAAAGCTGTGCAAATCTTTCTGCACATTGAGGGAGGGGGCAATTTTTATGAGCTTACGCTGTACAGTTCTATGTGTAGTGCAAGAAAATACAATTTTGGGGTTGCACCCCTAGCTGATTTGTCCTATGCAGAGCTGATTTCAGTGTCGATGTCTTTCTGCAGTTGGGCGTGTTCCTACCTGTGTGCGGGCTGGAAGAGGCTTGAGGGCCAGGCTCAGCAGGACAGGGCGACGGAGCCTGGGCTGCTGAAACCAGCAGGCTCAATGGAACCCCAGTACATTGGATGGACTCCAGAGTGGGGGGAAGGGGTAACCCATCACAACTACCTTTCTCATTTTGTCAACATTTTTCTTGGACATTTTTCAGGTTTTGTTAGAAAAGAGAAAATGTATCAGGTTTCAGCAATTAAAAACTTGAATGTTTTGGTTGCCAACCTGTCCTTCCAAAAAAATTCCTTCAAAAACCAGTTTAGGCAGAAAAATTTCAGCCAACTAGCTCTGTGATGGCTCCTTCAGTGTCTCATATGATGAGTCCTCTGCGTCCCCTTTCTCTCCCTATGAGAGGGTCTGTCTTGGCCCCAGGCTCTCCTTGTGCTACACTCTTAAGTCCTGCTGCTTTTAAACACAAGTCTGGCTTCAAATACACCATGTGGAAGATTTTTCTCTCCTCTCTCTCTCCACCTCTCTCTCCACATCACTGGCTGCCTTTCTGGCATCTCTTCATGGATGTCCAGTTGGCAAGTTGAGTTCAACATGGCCACAATTGACTTATGATCCTTCTCCCCACCAAGCCTTCCCCCACTTCCATTTCTGTATCTCTCACCCTCCACCATCACTTCCCCAAGTCACACAGGCTCAGAAGCTGGGTGTTTTTGACTCATCTCTCTCTTTAGACCCACACATCTGGTGTGACAGTGACTTCTGCTTTTCTGCACTTCACCTGCACAACCTGCTTTCACTTTCTTGTCTGTTTCATCCAGCCATTGTGTCCTGTCTCCCATTTAGATTGTGCACTCTCTGGTGCATGGACCATTTTCCTTTATACTTGTCTGTACAGTGCCTAGCATGCTGAGGTCCCGATTATTGACTGAGGTTCCTAGGTTGTACCCTATTGACCAATACATAACATAACATACATACATAAAACTGACGATTGTGAATGACTTTCAGGGCTGTGGGTTGTGCGTCTGAATGACTTTGGAGTCACTGAATTAGAGTAGTAGGGCAATGATGAATTAAGCTGGGGCAATTTACAGAGGTAAACTGAACATCTAAAATATAGCCCTGGAAACTTGCTCCTTTTAGCAGGGAAGCCAGCAAGCATTTCAGACAGAGCTGGGAGGATATTGTTTTCATAGGAAACACTCTGTGGGTGTGTTGTAACTATGAGCTCTTTCTCTGGCCTGTCACCATATTATTTCTGAACTTCTTTTATTCCTCTCTCTCTCCCTCTTTCTCTCTCTCTCTCTCTGGAATGCTGTCCTGAGATCTAGCAAAAGTGCATTTATAGCTAAAATTACAAAAGTGGCCCATTATGTTTATCAAGGTAGGAAAAAGACTGCAGTTTGTCATAGCTGTCTAGAAATGGGAACGCCTTCAATTGGCAGGCTAGTGATCCCCTTCTATGTGTGTGTGTGTGTGTGTGGGTATTGAATACATGTGTGACTAGCCCTCATGATATGCTCTCTGAAAAATGGTGCCGCAGGGAGTCAAGAGGTCACAGCATTTCTAAGTGCTTAGCTTTCAGAATCTCTGCATTTCAGAGCCCACTTCCTGGTTTCCCACAACAATTCCACCAGCTTTGCCTTCTCACAGAGCAGGGTGTGAGAACAGGAATGAGTCATCCCAACGGGGCTCAAAGCTCACCCACGTCTGGGGGAGAAGAAGGTCTGAGTGAGCCGACGACAGTGAAACATTATCACTGCGTCGGGTTTCTGGAGGCAGTGCAGGAGAGCTGTGAAATAACTTCCTATTGTAATTAGAGGGGCGTGATGAGGAGATGGGCTGAGAATTGAATTGCTGCTGATGGGCCAACTTCAGCCCTGTCAGACATTTTGGGAAGTGGGTGTGAGCAAGTTGTTTTGACTAGCAGGCAGGCTGCTCCGTTAGCATCACGGGTGCAAGACTGGGCCGTTTCCATATCTCTAGAAAACTTGGAGGAAGGCCATTGGAGAGTAAGCTCTCCTTCTAGTAAAGATGGACCAGATACCTTGCATCCATTTAGGGTTTGTCTAGACTGCATCTGGGAACCCAGGTAGACAGACCTGCTCTAAATATGGTTGAGCTACTGTGCTAAAAATAGCTATGTGGACATTAGAGCAAGTGGGGGTGCAGCACGAGCTAGCCACTCAACTACATTGGGCAGGCTTGTACTTGAGCACCTGGCCCATTCCACTGCCTGCGCTGCAATTTGCCACACTGCTGTTCTGAGGATATGCCCTTGAGCCCAGCTAGTGTGTCTGCCGACCCAGGGAACGCTCCCAGCTAGGCATCCCCGGAGAGGTTCAGTCCTGTTTCTGTTTGATAGTGGATGTGTTTTTCTTCTTCAGATAAGCAATTTGCAGAGCAAATTGGTGTTTAGGAAGTTCAGATCATGGTTTGATAAGGCTACAGTTGCTGATTCATCAGAGCCCCTATTTTAAAATCCATCCCAAAGGAGCAAATCTTTAGCCAGCTATAGTTTCTCTTTCTCCCACTGCCCCAACCTCCCTTCCAAACAAAGATTGCAAGCGAAGGAACTTGAGGAAGGCCTTGCCCACCCCCAGGAACAGCCTGCAATCGGTGGAGCTGCACCATTGCTGACGCCAAATGCAAACAAGGGCAAGTCGTGAGAGGGGATAAACCTCAATTAGCTCAATCCGTGCAAATCCCATCCTGCCACTTTCTATACTAGCATTTCAAGGGGTGGTGTTGCGTTGTGTTATCTAGCTCCATCTACTCAATGTCTTTTAAACCTCTAGTCAAGACAAAACATGTACTTTAGCACATGCTGAACTGACAGAGGCTAAACTAGAATGTATGTCAGCAAAACCTTCATCGCTCAGGAGTGTGAAAAAAACTACACCTCTGTGTGACATGCATTTCTCTGGCATACGTGGCAGTGTGCACAGTGCTTTGTTGACAGGAGAGCTTCTCCCACTGACTCTCATTGCGGGTGGTTTAATTATGTCATCAGGAGAGCTCTCTTGGGTGCAGTTGCATCGGTACAGCTGTAAGCTCTGTAGTGTAGACACAGACTAAGTTAAAGTCTAGGGTATAACTGGACCTGCTAAAGTCAAGCTAATGGTTTTAAACTGTGCTCATGTTGGTGCAGAGTGAAGTTTTCCAGTTGAGTTAAACTGGCTCCACTGAGCTAACTTGAGGGAACAGAGCACCGATTTTCCAGTCCAGAGAAGACCTTAGGGATTGGAATCAGTTCAGCTGGATCAACTGCTGCGTCAGGCTAGTCCGGAAAGTGGAGAAGTTCATCCCACCTTTGCTGAATGAAAAAGAAAGCTCTTCCTGGCAGAGAATGTCTCTTTTCTAGGTTCAGAGGGGTAGCCATGTTAGTCTGGAATTGTAGAAGTGACAAAGAGTCCTGTGGCACCTTAATGCTCTAATACTTTAGTTAGTCTTTAAGGTGCCACAGGACTCTTTGTCACTTCTTTTCTAGGTCTGTACAATGCCTAGCACAGTGGAGCTCCAGTTTCGACTGTGGCCTTTTTGCACTACCATACTATAAATATTTACGAAGAAGAAAGAAAGATCATTTTTTGTAATGGCCCCGGGTTAAGTACAGGGCAATTGCAACACCAGATGTTCTTCTCTTGGGATTTGCCCATAAGGCAAGTTCTCATGGGATTCCTTTGGCATTCTGAGATGGATGGTGGCAGGAAACTTTTAGCTTAATAATCTCATGGATAGATGCCCCTAAATACTGAAAGTTTTACTTTGTAAATTCTGGCAGCTTATTTCCTAAGTGATGCACGGGGAAGAAAGTTTCACAAACTTGATCTTCTGGTCTCTCTGCATCCCTGTTTTCAGTTAGCCTGTTCTAAGCGATTTCTGCTGTCAAATGGGTGTGTTTACATGTGTGTATGCTGTTACCAAGTTACCAGTGGAACAACACATCCCAGTGCAGAGAAAGATACAGAGTGGAGGTTGTAATTTGCCCCTTCAGGAAAAAAAATCCATTTTGTAATTTTTATAAGCCGCAACATTTAAAACTGTTGTTTCACCTGTGCATAAAAAAAATGACAGAAGAATCATGGGTCTTATAATTTCGGTCAGAGAAAGAATAACAATTTTCACCACCTTTGTTGTAAAAGGAGAGCCCTGAATTCTGTGGAAGGTGCATGGAAGTGATACAGCACTAGGCAAGATTTTTACCACTTACCAGCTGTGAACATAAAAGTGAGCAGAATATTTTTTAGAGAGCTAAAGGTACATGCAAGGTTTAGGGTGAGTAAATACAGCAAATTCAGCATGTTAAACTGGACTGACTTATCCAATGCAGTTTCATAACATCATTAATTCAAGGCTTACATGGGTTTGACTTTTTTCTCCATCGAATTCACTAAGGAGTTGCACACTAGTTCACTGCATCTTCTGCACAATTACAGATTATTGTCATGGCAACAGCTGCATCACATGACAACTTTGTTACCTCAGAGACCAAAAACAGCCACTTAAAGGAACACACATCATCCAGTAATGGGACTTTTTACTGTTGGCCTCACATTGTTTTAAGAGTAATCATTTGCTTTTCCATAGACATATTTTCTATCATTTTGGTGATTTTTTAAAAACAGTATTTATTTGCTCTGTAGCAACTAATTTTCTCTTATTTTATCTGTTTCCGCTTTAAAAGGAAATGTAAGGAATACATTTGTTAAAAGAAAAAGAAGAATGAAATAGGAATGGATAAAATATTTCGGACAAAACTTTTTCTGCTGAAAAATGCATCTGGGTCAACAGAAAAATTTTGTGAATTCACACAGTATTGGCCAAATTGTTTTGGTTGCAAAAAACCAAAAAGATCTCCCCAAAATCAGAACATTTCATTCTGAGGGTTTTTTTAAACAAAACTTTTTGATTTTCGATTGGAAAAGATTTTTCTTTATCAGATATTACCTCTATTTTATTTTTAAAAGGGTTTTTTAGAAAAACCCTGAAAATGGAACAAAATGCTTTGATTTAGGTGGAACAAAATGTTTTGTTTGACCTGGAATTAATATTTTTCAATTTCTTGGTTCAGCCAGTGAACCAAAAAAAGCAATTTTTTGCACAGTTGTTAACTGTTAGTCTATAATTTGGGGACCCAAACGTCAGTAAGGAGAAAAGTAGGCAACATGGCTTTTTTTCTGGCAGCTGTTTTTAGTCCTGCCATTTTGTTTTATTAGGTTATAGAAGTAGGTATTGAAATATTCCTAATAACATTAGGGTGAACTCTTGGCTCCATTGAAGTCAATGGTAATTTGCCACTGATTTCAATAGGGGCATGATTTCACCCTTTGATTGTACCTTATGTCTTCAAAGTGCATTATAGACAGAGGGCCAAATCCATGCCTGCTCTAGGGATATTGAAAGTATTAATTATTCATCACTTAGTTAACTGGCCAGTTGAGACCAATAGAGGTATATTAGGGTCAGATATTTTTGGCCAATGTGCTAATTGTTCCTTACAGGTAGCACAGGTCTCAATAGGCCAGTGACTTTCTCCAGGACATTTTAAATATTTGTGGTTTTAATCTCCTATGAAATCTAAATTTGTTTTGTGAGTCCTACCCGTCTCCTTCCCCATTCTTCAGTGGCTGTGTTTAGTGAAAGGCCATTTCCGGCCAAAAAATGTGTTGGATGGAAAAATTTCAACCAGTTCTATAGTTAAATATTATCCCATAGTCACTGATGGGGAAACTGAGGCATCGTGCTTCAAGTCCTTTGGAGGTATAAATGTTGACATTGGCAAAAGCTGTCCCCTTTGTCCCTCCCCTGGCAGTAGCACCAGCACAGAGATGAAGGAGTTACACTCATTTCGCAGATCTCTGGTTGCCAAATCAGTGCTGGTTACATGACTTTGCCATGGATTAAACATGTTTTGTGACCAACACGCATCACCAATGATGCCACCATAAGAAATGACCTTGAGACTTCAATGGGTCTTGCACTTTCACCAGCTCTTGAGTTTGCCCAAAGTGGCTAAATTCCCAAGGCTACATAGTGAGCTGGGAGCACAAGTCAAGCATTCCTGGTTCTGTGTCTTGCCATCAAAGTGCCGGACCACTCGCCTTTTAAGACGAGAGATTAATTAATTATAGGCTGCAGCTGGGGAGCTATAGCTAATCCTCATGGCTTGGATTAAGGGAGTTAGGTGCACAGATCCCATTGATTTTAGATGGAAATTGGGTACCTAGCTTCTTTCAGCTACTTTGGAAATCCCTAGCTGTAGTAGTAAAATAAATAAATGAATAACTGAAAATCCCTCCTCTCTCGGGCTCACAAATGTTTCCTTTATTTTAAAGAGTTGTTGGTGCCTTACAGAGAGTGGAAAGAGAAATCGTATGCAGAAACAATTCTGCTTCTCTCCATATTATCGGAATCCCTGCTGATGTTACAGGTACTCGCAGAAGTGGAGTTCAGATTCTGCTCACAATTCTCCTGCTGTAAATTGGAGGCAGCTCTACGCAACACAATGGAGTCACAGCACCTTTATACCAGTGGAATGGAGAACAAGAATCTGGCCCACAGTTTTAATGCAAATCACCTTGGTAATGAGGAATAAGGAAGAGAAATACATCAATCATATGACACAACCCCAGAATTCTTTCTTAAAGCTTTTTATTTAGTTCCAAGAGTCAGACTGTATTTTTTATTTTATTTTATTATTTTTTTGCTTTGGTGTTACCTGGAATCCCAGCTCCACCGAGGACATTTTTATTAATGAGTCACAGTTTAATGTGGTTTTCCCTAGTTCAGTGTTTCTGGTAAATGAAATGCTGTTGTATAGCTTAATTGAGCACTGATATTTTATTTGCCTGTGTGGAGCACAATGACTTGCAATGCACTCACTCAACCTAGTTTTAAATTTCATGAGGACCTTTTACATATATATACATAAGCGTGAAAATAGAAGGAGAAAACTATGTTGCTTTCTTGCATATTGCTTTTGTTTCACAAGCAGCGTGAAATCATCAGTGAAATGAGTTTTCTTGGCTCTCAGCCCCATCCCCAGTGAACCCACCATGCACAAGTGATGCACATTTCAGGCTCCAAAGTAGCCTGCATGCATCAAGAAAAGACCACTGTAATAGTGAACTGATCCTAGAGTGTATGCATGTTTCCCTGCTCCAGCCAGTGGCTGGGTCAAGTAACTAAGCATCACTGCACAGCAACTCAGAGGTGCTGCTGCTTCATTTAGAAGGGACATAGAGAGGAGGCCTTGGATCAGAAAGTCTGGTGAAAGATATCTGCATGGAGCAGCAGCAGAAGCTTCAGCTGGGAGAGGCTTTAGGAGAATCCAGGCAGCAGAACCTGGGTTTGGGAAGGAACCACAAACTTGTGGGAAAATCTGTGTTGAGCTGCGTTGAACTGCTCCATTTGATTCATAAACCAAACTCTGAGAAGGGGGTGTACTTGAACCACGTGAGTTTATGTGCGTTCTTTGGGGTATCTGAGAAGGGCAAACTGAGTCCATAGACAAGTGCCCAGATGGGGCACTCAGCCCCCATAACTTGTATCCTCTATACCCTTCAACTTGATGTTGCTGACATTGGCAGCATCTGCCATGGAAATTAGACTCTTCCTCACATCCTCAAGAGGACAGGTGAGGTTGTGGCGAAGTGCGGTGAGGAAGCAGCATGGCCTCCTCCATGCAGCGTGACCTCGCACACGCCATGAGTGTGAGGTCGCACCAGCGAGGGCAGGATCACGTTCCTGGAAGTACTGGAGTGTCCGGTACCCTGGGGATGTGCTCAGTGCCCCCCACCCACCCAAAGTCCCCAGCTCCAACTTTAGAGAGTGCAAAAGACATTCAGTCTTTGTCACCCTTCTCCATATCCTAACACAGCAATGTCAGCTACTTCACACACAGATCAATGTTAAGGTAAATCCCATCTGGGGCAACGTGATGCTCCTGGTTTCCAAGATACTTCAGGGACCCCTCCCAGAAAACCTCCTACGAGAGGCACCAACTTTGCTCCTCAAACCTGAGCTTGGCTGGGAGCCTTCAGGGCTGCTTTAAATTATGGCAGCTACTCGCAGCGGCCTTTGGGCCACTCTGCCATCCAGAATAGCTGGAGTCAGATCGCTCTGACCACACCCCTTCTTATTTTCCACAGACCCTGGCGTGCTAGTTGTGTCGGACCATTAATGCCTCAGGCTGGAGAAATTCTTGACTGGGGGAATGATGACACAAAACCACCCGGCCTGCAGTAGCAACCAATATGGTCTGCTTAGATGCCTGCACTTCTGCAGTTCATGGGCTGGGCCCAGCTCCTTCTCCAGCAGCAGGACCCGGTGGGAAACTAACACCACTAACCACCTTCAGTTTTTCAGCCCTGGGAACCAGAGAGGAAAGAAACTTATCATCTGACCCACCAACACCCTCAGGCAAATTGAGGCCATGTAATTACTAAGGATCCTGGAAATCATAAACATGTCCTCATATGGCTACTGGGCACTGATTTCTTGTTTTTACTATTGTCCATTTGAAGCTCCTGTTAATGTTGCTTGCTTTAATAACCCAAAGCTTTGGCTCCCAAGAGTAGCTTTACTGACAGGCACATACTAGCGCATTTGTATTTTATGTGCTCTATGTCAATAGACACACTGACCAAAGTCTAGTAACTTGGCTGCAGAAAAACAGAAAGATATTACACTGACTGTAACTCCGAGGTCTTCCTTGGCCATCCCAAACCCCACTGCTTATACTGCTTGACAAAGAAATTTATCTTCCATATGGTGAAAAAAGAAAGAAGGAAAAAAATAATTCGTGTGCAAACCATAAGCAGAAAGTCAGCTGATCGAAATGCCCTGAACTTAAACAGGGCATTAAGCAGAATTAACAGACTAGCCCTCCTAGCCATCAGAAATTCCCGGTTGAATAAAAGATTGATTTCAAAGACTCAAAGATACCTCAAGGCCAACATTTCCAAAGAAGACAGAAGCTGATTGGAGCTGAAGCATTCCTGCCGTTCAGTGCATTTGAGTGAGCACTTTAAATCTCCAAAGATTGAACTATAAAGAGAAATTAGTTTATTAATAATTCACAGACTTCAAGAAGAAAAAAAGTCAAAAGCATATGCTCATGAACAAAGCTGATTTTATTTTCCCTGTTTAGAGTTGAGCAACATGTAGGAAAGTGGAGGGTGTCAAGTTCAAAAATTTAATTCAGGGTTGTTGAGGGTTTTTTTCCTCCCTATCCCCCACGTAAGCATTTATTCTGACTTCCTTGCTGAAAGCTCTTCAAATCCCAGTTGTTTATGTGAAACATTAAAAGTGCATCATCATCGTCAGGTCTTTAATAGTTTAGGACATTTTCATGGCATAGTTATTGTCCAATAGCTCTTAATTGTAGTGTGAACATTCCAGACAGGACATTGACAGGATGGAATAACAGAGGGTGTAGACCCCCTATTCAGCAAGGTCTTTAAGCATGTGAGTAGTTGCATTGAACTCAGAGCTTCGTCACCTTAGTTCACCAGGCATATGAAGTCTGTAGGACTACGCACATGCTTAAGATTGGCCTTGTTCTTAAGATTCTTACTGAACTGGGATCCTGTTGCATATAGTTTGGTCAATAATTTGGTGAGTGGACAGATTTACATAACAGATAAATATGGATATGAAACATCCTGCTATTTACTCTGCTACTAGGGATGGATGACAAAGATAACCTGGATTTAGGATGAAGCGTTCTGAAGTCTCCTGTGAAGAGAGAATAATAATAGTAGAACTGGTTGAATACTTTCCGTGGGAAAAAAAGACATTTTGTTTAAATGTTTCAATTATTTTTATGGAAAACTGAAAACCCCAAACTATTTTGGGTTTTTTAGTGAAGTACTTTGGTTTTCAGTTTTCAACAAAAAAAAATGTTTCTTTCAAAAATGTTCATGGAAAATATTTCCCATTTTCAAACCGGCTCTCAACAATAGCAACACCCAGGGCTGGCCTAACCATGAGGTGAACTGAGACAACCGCCTCAGGTGCCAGACTGTGAGAGAACGCCACTAGGACCAACAGTGTAGAAAATGGTGTCTGCTGCTGGTGCATATGTATTGTCTCTGCTCTAGATGCACAAAGATGGGGGAGTGCTGGGCTGGAGGAAGGAGGGCACAAGAGACAACAGGCAGAGAGGAGAAAAGGTGAGAGGGAAGAACAGAGAGCAGCAGGAGCTGCAGGGAGAGAGCGGAGGAGGAGCCTCTTAAGTACCTCTCTAACACTTCCAGGAGCCTGAGCTGATTAACACCAGCTTCTCAGGGAGCTTCCTGTTTCCTGCTGCTTCCCCGAACCCACTTGAGGCAGTCTACTGAAGTAGTAGGAGCCAGTTAGGCCCTTAAGATGCTGATATCTTCCCTCACTCAGGTTCTGCTACTAGCCTGCTTATTTGTCCCCTTCAATTGAGTGTTGAGGGCCACTCTAGCTGACACAGAACAGCAGTCATGAGTGAACAAAGAAAACGCCCCTCTGGGGCAGAATTCAGAAAAAGAAGGAAAGCAAAGGAAGCTTTTCTATCTAAGCAGGAAGGAGCTCTCCTGAGATACATAGACACAAATGACCTTCACAGACATGGTGACCTTCTAGCCCTAGTGAGGATGTGAGTGGTGAGGAGATGCCTGATCTTCCAGGTAGTCTGAGTTCAGGTGACCTGGCAGCTACTGCAGCATCCATCTCTCCATCTCAAATGGATGTAACCATTCACATTCCTGCAGAAGGACACTGGTGGCTAAAAGCAGAGAGGGGCTATACATTCACAAGCACTCTTATTAATCATTTATTTAGATTATTTGACCCTAATTTCAGTTACCTAAACTTTCGATTTTATTGCTGCACAGCTGGGAGCTGAGTTAGGAAATTGAGTGTCTGCAAACTCCACTCAGAAATTCTGTGAGGAAAGCGAGTTCCAAAAAGACAGCTATAGAGGTGTTTTGTCCCTTAACCATGCACTGGAAGTGTGCACGCGTGTGTTTTTCCTATTCATTTGGAGGGAAAACAACTGAAAAGCTATAGCTGGAGAAATCCATAAGATTTCAGTGTCTGTTATAACTTGGTAAGCATGCATTGTGTAGCCTGGCATCAAAGTTTGGACACATTCCCCAGTGGAATAGCAAAAGTGCTTTAATACCCAGGCTGTTACCAGTCCACACAGCCACTGTCTCTCTGCATACCTTTCATCAAAGCCCAGCAAGAAGGCGGGGGATGAGTGAGGAGGAGTGGAGGTGGGGGCCGAGAAGATCTTCACTGCACGGTATACACTACTTACTGGAAAGATTATGAAAGTCATAAAAATGTCAACTTCTGTATTTCAGTTCTGTAAACGACACATGCAGAAGACTCTCCACTCCGCCTTTGCAGCTAGCAAGAGTTGCCGTCAGCTTTCCGCTTGAATAACAAATAGAATGTTTTTCACCCTCCTGACAGGTGGGCTGCGTATCACAAACATTTCCCCGGCATTACTGCTCTAATCAAGTCCTGAGATGACTGAAGCTAAAATGAAGCTTTTCCAGATTTCTCCAGAAAATTTCCATAAACTACTTCTAAACTGGAGGGCATCTCCAGCAGTACTTTTGGTACCCGCTTGAATAGGTCTCAGGGGGGACTAGCTAGCTGGAGGTTTTACTCGTCCCATCACACCTCTAAAAAAGTCTCAGTTCTATATATTGTTTCTCAGGTAAAATGAATCAAGAAAAGGGCAGAAAAATGAAGAAAGTTAACCATATGTGATGGGCTTGCTTTAGAATAATACCAGAATTACTATTTAGAAAGAGGGACACCCAAAGTGCACCTCTGGTCACTTTCTCCAGGTCACATCAGGATGTGAGGACAAAGCAGCAGGTTTTCCTCAACCCTGAGCTCCAATCATTGAGCAGTTTCTTGGCCTCTACTGAGGAAGAGCCAAGAACAAATGATTGTTATGGACTGCGTACTGGGTGCTGATTCTGCCAAGCATTTGAGCTCACGCTTTCATTTAAGCCTATGTTAAAGTCCACCCCTATTCAGCAAAACACTTCAGCATGCGCTGTAAGTTAAGAGCTGGCGTAACTCATATCTGAGTCGGGGACTTAAGCACATGCTTAAATGGTCTGCTGAATCAGGGCTTAGCAAGATGCCAGCAAGGCATTGGTGTCGTGAGAGTTGGCTACCTTGGCTTTTGCACAGCTTCTCCTCTCATGAGAGTGGGGTCTTTCTGCTGTGGAAGATTTTTCTGCTACAAGCGAACATGGCTGACTTTGCTGCACACATGGAAGTTTTAATAATTAGTCCCAAGTAGCCCTGAGAGTTTTAACATGGAAACAAGTTCTACATTACTCGTTAAATTGGTCAAATTTCAATAAAGCCAGGAAAACATCTTGAAAACAGTATGAATGTAATTTACAAAGAAAACAATCCAAGCATCACTGCCAAAGAGTTTTCCAAAAGGAAGGAAGAAAGAATTTCATTTCCCACCCCCCCCACCCCGCCACACACACACATAGAATGACTGTAGTGTATATTAAATTAGCAGTTTCTGGAGTGGAGGAAACCTCGGTTGGACCCCCAGCGTTTATGGGAGGTTTTGTATCATTCATCAGGGCATGATATAAGGAAAGGTCTTTCCTTCGTTGTTATCTCTCAGACAGGTCACACTGCATATAGCTGCCTATAATTAGGTTTGTGTCAGTGTTTTCATTCTAGACAACCCCTTGTTTTCTGTCATTTTAAGCTTAGCTGTCAAACTCTGCACAGGAGGTGAAGTATGCCAAGGGGTGGGGGTCATCTCAGGTCAACAGCAAATACCAGATTGGATAGGATACTCTCTTTCTTTAAGACTGGCCTTTATTTAAGTTAAAAGAGAGAGAAAGGAGGCTTTCTAACACTTCTAATGTGTTCCAAAAATCTGAAATTGACATTGTATTATAATCTGAAAATCTGCATCCCAGTAGTCCACAATGTGAATCAATGTCTTGGGGTAGTTTGAAAGAAAATTAACAAAGAAGACCCAGCATATATTGCAATAAGTACAGCCCCAATTCAGCAAGGCACTTAAGTGGATACTTAACTTCCAAACACATGATTAGTCCCATTGAAATCATGTTAAAATGCCTTTGCTGAATAGAAATGGGATTGCACACAGGCTTGAAGTTAAGCATGTGCTTCAGCAGTTTTGCTAAATCAGGGCCTATGTGAACAAAGGACTAAATTATAGAATCGTAGAACAGTAGGACTGGAAGAGACTATGATGGGTCATCTAGTCCAGGCCCCTGCACTAAAGCAGGACTAAATATTATGTGCTCACCTGCCCCTTGCACAATATCCATTGGTTACGTTCAGTGAGGTTGCATAGGGCATGTAACAGCACAGAAGTTGGCTTATAGTATGTTAAAAGCCCTGTATTACATTTATCTTTTAAAGTATTAACCCCTTAATGAAAGAAACATCTGTTGGGACTATTCTATCCAGAATTCTTAGCAAGAAGAGGGATGTATCTGGATTTGAAGGGGAAAAAACCACAGCATGGTGAATTGCTGCTAGCAAACCTCAAAGTCAATGTCTTTCTTCAGAAAAACAATCCCACATGCATACACTCTACCATATAAAGTACTCCTGCTGAGTGATACTGATCAGAGTCGTCATTATTTAATATTTGTATTGCAGCAATACTACAGGAAATGGTCACGTTGAAACACAAAGGCTTCACAAAAACTGGCTGGTGATACAGCTGGCTAGAGCACAATTCCATTTGGCGACAACTTTTGAGGTTTCAGACTTTGTTTTTGTTCCACGTTGGAATTGAAAACAAAACCTTTCAAACATTTTCGCAAGAGGATATTGTAGCAAAAAGGTCAGGGTTCTGATTTGGTCTCTTGTTCTCTCTTTGAAATAAAATCTTCCAAACAAAAACCAGACATGACAGTCACAATCAGAATGAGTTACAAGTTCAAAAAGAAACCACTCAGATCCCTCCCATTCCGCATTTGGTGACAATACCATATAAGCCCCACATTACTAGTACTTGTGTCCCCAGCTGGTGGCTTTCAACAATTCTTGCATGCCCGCTGAGAATCCTGGCTCAGGAAAAGAGGAAGGGTCCTGGCAAGGCTGAAAATGGTGCCTTTCCCTAACGTTCCAGGCCTCTGGCCACTGCCTTTCCCCACACATTGCATCTAATGGAGTCCCTGAAGTCCTTGATGTTGTGTGCATTCGAACCACAGTGTATGTATTTCCTCACCCCACATTAAAATGCCCTGAAGAGCTGCCGGTAAAACAAGTGCATGGCTGGGCAAGATATCGACAGAATAGACTGGGGAGATGTTGCGCTGTATTTCTTACCTGAAAACATTCAATGGTGCCTTTAAATTCACCATTCCAAACTCTACATGGATCATAAACATTAATATAAATACCAGTGCAGAACATCTGCCTCAAGTATATTTCCATTGCAGAAGAAAATAACCACAGGCTTAAGAGTGGGTTGGAATAGAGAAACAGTGATTGTATCATCCCATTCTGAGTCCTTTGCTCAGAAAAATGTCATCTTATCGTAAGAGTCAAAGCTGACATCGAGATCCCTGCTGGCTGACGGATGTCTCACAGCTCTCAGTTGTGCAGGCGAGAATCCCCTAAAGGTCTGAACAATAGAGTCCCAACAGCAAAATCCCTAGTGTGTCATCTGACCCCGTTCCCTGTGTAGCTGTCCCCTCTTTGAGGAGGCTTCCTTGGGTAATGCTTCCATTGTGAGGAGCCTTGCCCAGAAGCCCGATCCTGAACAGCAGCAAGAGCTGTGTAGGATTTCTCCCTAGGCAGCCT
The DNA here is from genome assembly GCA_007922305.1 of Dermatemys mawii. Taxonomy (NCBI): domain Eukaryota; kingdom Metazoa; phylum Chordata; order Testudines; family Dermatemydidae; genus Dermatemys; species Dermatemys mawii. The sequence goes on along the minus strand of ML677358.1, from coordinate 18,115,738 downwards.
CTCACGAGGCCCCCAGCTGGAAACGGACACCTCAGGCCCTCCCTGGTCATCGCTAGTCCTTTGCTGCTCATTCATAACAGGCCTCAGTGCTCCCTCATCAGTTCCGGGGCTTCTCTTTGTGCTGCTGGGTTCCCTCAGGGGCAAGAGAAACAAAAGACCCCACTTCAGATGCTAAAGAATGTCTCTTTTCGGGGTCACTTTTCCCTCAGGTTGACTCAGGTCCTGAGTGGAGTCCCTTAAAGTGAATGGAGCCCCTGCCACAGAGGAGACCCCTGTACCACCTCCCAGCCCCTCTCCACTTGCAGGGAAAAGGGAGATCACAGGTGTGGCTTCTGAAGAGCCCTTTACCACGCCATTCCCGATACAACCCCGATGTGGCAAAGCTGCACTGTATTCCTGTCCCTCCTCCAGATCCCAGGCAGATTTTAACTGGAGAACAGGTGCCGTACATCACTCAGAGTAAGGACACCTAGTTCCACTGCCTCCATCCCAGGGGTTATGTGGAGCTCTGGCAGCTCCTTCCCAACGGCAAGGAGCTGTAAAGCAAATTCTTTTTCTTTAGCACACACGCTCCTATCACCTGTCCTTTCACCCCAAATCATTCCCCGCCCACAGTACAGTTCCCAAGTCAGCTTCCCCACAGGTACCGTCAGCCTGGGGCCACAAACCTGTTGGGAGCAAAGACATATTTAGGCCTGATAAGAAGTCTGTTCTGATAACGGTTAATAGCTTACACTTAAGTAGAGCTGTGCAAGTGTAAGAAATTGCAGCGTAATCATGTTTGTGAGGAAAATAAAAGTAGCCACAAAGCTAGGAGAAACTGGTTTGAACTAGTACTAACCCTGTACTGACATGGAAGAAGAGTTAACATGGAAATGAGGAACTAATACATATACATGAGAAAAGATAACAGAAGTTAGAAATAAGTCAGCCTAAACAAAAGGAAACTGAAGCTGTGAGTAGACCAGTGCCAGAGATGACTGTGAGGTCTTGTCCTGATGTGCTTCCCACTTGTGAGTAACTGAGCATTCTTTACTAGTGTTACACCTTAATAAAGATTTGTTAGACCTAGCTGCTCAGTAATGACCCTCTAGCCAACAAAACCACAGGGGCCCCAGGAACAAGGCTCATGACATTGGCTGATAGTGTCCCAGGACCCACCCGTCTGTGCACAGTAACTTCTGCATCAGTCTCTAAATAGAGTCTTCCACCATCACATCCAAAGAACTTACCGGAGAGGGACAAAGCCACCTTCAACCCTACTCTTCTTAGCAGGAAGAGGAAGTGAGCACGAACTCTCTCTCTGATGGTGACTAGAGAGTTCACCCTCAGAAACCTTCCCATTAACAACGTTATTGAAATCTGTACATCTCTGCAAAACATTTCAGCACTGATGAAACAGCATTTTTTGGTGGAAAAACATTTAATCAGAAATGTTCTGACCGGCTCTCGCTGATGATATATTTACTCTTTCCATGAGATGTTATTCTGTTGCAACTGATAACGTATGTGGAGGAAAAACAAGTTGTTGAAAATCCACAAACACATTTTTGGAAGTACAGTATGTTTTTCAAAATGCCCCTTCTGTCAGGGGCGCTGGAACAATTTGTACAGTGGGGGTGCTGTGAGCCATTGAACCAAACTATAAACCCTGTATGTGATGGAAACCACTTTAAGTCGGGGGTGCTGCTGCACTCTCTCCTCTCCCACCATCTCCCCTGCTCCCTGCTCCCCCACATATCTAGTTCCAGCACCTACACCTTCTGTGTTGTTTGGCATCCATACACCATGGGAGAAGCTGTGAGATTTAATTCATTAAAGCACCTTGATAGCCAGAGTTCTGTGGAGCTCTATAAGGACAAAGTATTATTATTATTAGATGTTTTCAAGGACAATGTTTGTGCAGGAGATGTTGAAACCTTAACCCAAGAATTGCACCTATAGAATCAGGGGAAGACTATGGAAAGTGTATTACTACTGACGCAACTCTTTCAGTTCTCTTTTCACTTTTGCTGCTCTTATAACAGCTGTGCTCCATCTCTGAAGCATATTTCTCTTTATCTTTGGCCACTTCGTCAGTGTTGGCAGAAGGCAGAAAGAATCTTAGGTGGGGCTGTTCTTTTAGCAAATTAAACAATGACCAAAACTTCGTTCATTTCTTCCATCATTATTTCCGAGTTCCATGGCTTCATTTGGATTTAGCAATATAAGCAGCATATCTCTGCTCTGAAACATGGAGACCAGCGGGCGGAGCACTCAAACACCGTAGAGCTCGTGGCAAGCCATTTTCTCTTGCATGGGAGGACTCTCATGCTTGGTCTGCTCTTCACACCCCCCACATGGAGGGATCCAGGTACAATCTAGCCCTTAAAATGTTTACATACACAGCTGGGGCCCAGTTCTGCAACTGGTGCTCATGGGGATTAGCACTTTGGCAAATACGCCCACTGAAGTCAATAGGCCGATGAGAGAGGCTAAATGCTACTCATTGTGAATAAAGGCTGCAGAATAAAGCTTTACATTAGCAATCCTATTTGTGAGAGGTTTCCATTGGCATCTGTGTTACTGTCTCTATTTACACCAGCTCAGGATTTGGCTCAGAACAAGTATATCATATTCAAGGCATCCATTTGTGACTGTGGTCTTGGTGAAGGGAGTTCATTCTGACCACAGATTTGCCTTTCAGCTAGAAAACTTTTTTTAAAAAAGCCCAAAACACTGACATTTGTGAAAATATCCATCCAAATTACCTCAAAAGAAAGGGTCATTTGAAAGCTGAGAACTCCCCAAAAAATGTTGGCCAGGATTTTCAAAATGCCTAGTGATTCTGGGAGTGAACATCCAGGCAGAAATCCTGGCCCCATTGAAGTCCATAGGGAATGGCCAATGACCTCGAAGGGGCCACAATTTGATTGCCAGTCTCTGAAAACCAGTACACTTCAGGGTGTCTCCCACCAGACCTCCGAAATGACAAGCACTTATGAAAAACATTGGTCATTTTGTATGATTTCCAAAAAATCTAGCTCTGTAAGATCCACCCTTTCCTGGTTGGAAATACAGGGGTTTGCTGTCTTCACAGGACAAAAAAAAGTCCCCAAATCTCTTCCAGCCTAGGGCTTCAATCGCTGGTGTCCCCTCTCGCTGCACACACTGATATGCCAAGTTAATGTTATGATGATCTTTTGGCAATCCCGGATGGAAGAAATAGAACACCAATTTAAATCACAGAGAGCGATGCAGTGCACCTATCATGATTAATCTGGCTGTCAGTTTTAATTTTGGGGACATTACCTCACTCAACACTTGCTGGAGAGAGCGGCCAAAAATGATGATGTCATCATCGCCAGGGACATCTGACCCCGGCTGCTGATTGCCAGAGCTGAGTGCAAGTTAATAAATCCCATGGTACCTAGATACACAGTGGAGTTTTATTACAATGCAGGCATTCCAGGATACCGCTGGAATTAAATGATCTGGGGAGGAAAAAAAAATAACCACTACTTTTTCCTAGGTAGTAAAACTGTAAAATATAATTGTCCTGATACATTTCAGATCAGCTTCCTTCAGCTGTCATATAAAGTTGAGGTTATTCTACTGCAGAGTTAGGCAGAAATGCTCATGTTTGAGCTAAGCATGGAATGGGCCTCAAATAAAAATTCTGGATATAAAGGCTGCCCACCTCCCCCATTTCTCCCACAACTGGGCTGACCTGAATTGGGCAAATGGTCCCCTAACTTTGTGGGTCTGAGTCAACATCTCACATCCAAATGTAACCCACTGATGAGAGTGTGTTACCAGTCTGCCTTGGTACCTGAGGAAATGAATCTGTTACCACCCTGCTTAGAGACCCTGGGGTCTTCAGCTCGGGCTGTTAGCTGTGAAGGTCCCCGGTTCAGTTGCTGGGGTCTCGGCTGTTGCAGAAGCACTCCCTGAAATGGGGAATGCTTGGAAATGCAGGTCCTGACGGGGCACTGGTCTGGCCGGTCACCCCCTCTGATTACTGAGAGAACTGTGTCTGCTAACTTACACAAAGACACACATCTTTGCTGGTACCTTGTTCCAAGCAGCCTGAGGCCCTTGCCGCGTACCAGTAGCCCCTACCCCAGCAGAGAGTAGGGCCAGTGGCTGTGGCCGCTCTACTCTGCAGTTCAGGAACAGAGTCAGGGCTCTCCTTTCTCCCCTCCCATCCCCAAGGCATAGCAGGATAACTCCTCCTCTCCCCCCAGGGCATTGGCAGAGAGTCTGGTCATCTCTAGGAGTGGAGCCAAGTATCTGCTGCTGTGGGCTGTCTACAGATTCAGTCAGACTATGCCTGGGTCATGGGTTCAAGCCTTTTCTTCGCAACTACTTTTCCCTTCCAATGAAAACTGTGATTCTGGTACCCGTGTGTGACTCTGGGAACGGGGGCCCTAGGTATAGGCCTAAAGTGCCTACCTATGACATAATCCTACCTTGCTTGTCCTCTTGACCCCGTGTCTGTTCATTCACCTGGTTCACACTGTGTGACTACTAGTCTGTAATCTCTCTGGGCCTCGACTGTGTTCGTGTGGTTTGTTTGATCCCTGATCCCTATTTGGAGTCCATAGGCACTACTGCAATAGAAATATCAGATAGTATTAATGAATAGTGTATCTCAATTTTGCCTCTTGGTCCCACCTCCGGACAGAGCCGCAAGACAAGACAGACAAAGTATTCATAGGGTTACCACGTTCCTATATCAGTCGCACCATAACTGCTCCCAGGTTTATAGAGTGCTTTGCATGAAAGAGCAATTGAAGGAGGACTCACGTTGACTAACTAAAGCCTTTGAAAGTAGGAGCCTAGCTGGGGACTTGCGCACTGGGGAAAACTTTTCAAACAGAGCTTGTTTGGAATTTGGCTCCATTTACCTTTCAAGGATTTATAAATAATGCTGCTTGCTACTTTTGCTCACTATTAGAGATGTTTGGTTTGGTGTTGTCTGTTTTTCTCTCCCAGCCCCTCCCTCTTCTCCTCCGTCTGGATATTGCAGTGAAGTTATCAGCCCGAGTGATTTGACATAATCATCATGGTCAACACAACCATTTCTATGGCAACAGAAGATGATGCCATAAGCACAGGACTCCGATGTAAGGAGAGGCAGGGCTGAGAGCACTAATTTCAACACAAATGTCTCTAATAATGGCAAGTTGAACACAGAAATTTGCTGGGCAAGGAAAGGACTTTTTCTATAAACGTTCTTGCCTTCCAAGTTGTACTCCAATGGGAAATTCCCTCCTGAAAGTCCTCCTTTAAATACCAGTGAGTTCATGCAGTGATTATGACAATAAGAGAGTAAGCCAAGTATGATACAAGCAGGAGCTACACAAGCTCACTAATGCAGCCAGGTTATACCAGCCATGGGTCCTTCTTGAGCAATGAAGGGCTCCTGACTATGCCTAAATCTTGGTCTTGTCATTTCACTAAGTGAGGACTTGTATGATAGGTTGCACTAAACTCCTTTCACTTCTTACCTAAGGGCACTTGAAGGCATTAAGCACTTGGTTGGAGGCCAGCAGCAATTCCCTTGTTCAGATCCTGAGGCAACTTTGATCCCAGGATTACAAAGGAGAGAAGAAGGCTGGTTTTCTTGGGCTAAAGGCACTGGCCTGGGCCTTTAGTGAGCTGGGTTCTTCCCTCTGCTATAGACTTCCTCTGAGTCCTTGGGCAAATCACCTAATCCCTTGCTGTTCCCTTAGAATGGGCCTAATACACCCTAATTTACAAGAGGGCTGTGAGGCTAATCCATGAATGTTTGCGGGTAGGCAGATATCCCAGCAATAGGCAAATAAGCACTGTAGAGCCTCAGTCTCGCATCTCTGAGCTGTGTCTATCTTAGTTTTACTTAAGAATATTGACTGTCTGAATGCGCACAATGCAGGACATGAGGTCAGAATCAATAACTGGGTACTGTTCACAGGTTTTCCATTTAAGGAGCTTTGCCCTGACAGGGCTGTAAAACCTCAGTGAATATGGTTTTAATAACCAAATGGTATTTAACGCACAATCACTGTCTTATTAAGTCTAAATTAAATCCTTACTGGAGACACTTCATTTCAAGTGTGACTGAGCTTTTCCTGGCCTGGAAGGAGATACTTAACTGACATTTCTTGAAATCTGGCCTCATGGTTGAGCTGTGTAGGGGCTCAGGGGGCTGGGATTTAAATCATATATTTTGATGATACAGCTCATCTGGTTAAAGCAGAATATTTGGGGACAGAAACAAATGAAATCTCACTTCCCACTGAGCTAGCTCTTCTGAGATCCACAGTTCAGCACTGTATTCGAAACACATCTATTGTGACTACCTGCCCTCAGCATCTGTTTGGTGTTTCAAAAAGGAAGAAAGATATTATCCCATGATCTCCTGTTCTTCTACTCATAGTGTCTTGTGGGGTATCTCTTAGGTCAATGACAAGGCTAACATTCTAGTAAGGGAACACTAATCAAATAAACATTGCATGCAAGCAAAATGCTACTAACTCTAAGTTCAGTGTGTAGCTAAAGTGTTACCTACAGATCTACTTAGGGTTAATGCTTATTTACAGCTTTCCCCAATTTGCAAAGCATTGACATTTGCTAAATCAGTAGCATCATCAGCACTAATTGGGAGTTCCACATGTAACGTCCCTGTGTAGAAAGCTGAAGGGGGAATACAGCTCATGGATGAATGGTATGCCTGTATTTACTCGTGCCAAGACCACAGCTAAAGAATGTCCAGTCTAAAAGGGTCTGAAAGAAAACTTGAAAAAAAATCCCACAGCAAGACGAGGAAAATCAACAAGTATATTACCCCTGTGCTTCGTGCTCCAGCTATGCAGTATGTTGCGGATTTGGGGGAACGGAGATTAACACAACCAGTGTAAATTAAGATGTATATAATGCATGACCTTTGCCCAGCAAACCTCAAAAGCTAGGGTGCCACCATTATTTCACTGATGGGGTCCTGACAGTTTTGCGACTAAAAGCAGTTAGTGCTTCCTGCTAGGTTTCTGATGCGCACTGTGGTGCTGCCAGCTCTTTCTTGAAGCCCCTTCTCCTGGAATCATGTGATTATGTGAGATTCTCAGTTTTTACTTTAAAGAAAATAGTAAGTTTCTAGCCCTTGTGGTTGTGGAGAAAAGGATGAAAATGTGACCCGAGTGCACCCTAAAGATGCAAAGACCAGAGACAAATTAAAAAAAAAAATGTTGTCCCTTAAAAAATCTCACAATTTTGAAGCAAGTCTAGTGAATTTTTTGGAGGCCTGTCTCATGATTTGTGCACACTTGGAGTTGGTAATACTGCTGCTGCATGAAAGTAGACAGGCAAAGCCAACACTCTCAACATTGAGTTGATTTGATCTGACCATTAAAGCCAGAATTCCACCTCCCACAAGGCCCAGGGGGAGATGCTTAGTTTGCTGGTGCTTGAAAATAAACTAGATTATCTCTCACAGATCGCGGCAGGTAGCTCTGAATGAGATGCTCTGAATGTACACAGAGGTAGAGTGGGTCCAGAAAAATGCAAAATGCCAACACCATTTTATTGTATTCTGCAGAAGTTTGCAAACCCTATCTGTGCCTTCACCAAAGAGAATTTGCATTGCTTTCTCATTATTATTATTATTATTGCTATTATTTAGTATTAATAAGTAATTATAGTAATTGATAAAGTGCACTGAAAGGCAATGTAACTGTTCACATAATAATACGTTGTCTATTGTGCCTTTCATCTGAGAATCTCACTATAATTTACAGACTAATTATTTCATTCTCCAAAATGTCTGTGTAATACCAAGTCACAGAGAGACAACATGAGCCAGAGGCATAATCCAGAATAAAACCCATTCTCACCAGACTTCTCCTACCACTCTGTCCAGTACAGAACCCAGAATCAGAGCCCTTGATCCCAGTCCCATTTCATAACTATTCACCTCACGCCCTGGTTTAGGCACCCTTTTATCACTGAATCACTCTATTGTATGATTTTCAGACAATGAAGAATTCAGCAAAGTAGAATATTTAAGTACTTTTATTCTTCTTGTTCCAAATCTGGCCCAAGATTCCAATATTTAGGGAAATACATCAGGTTGTTTTGTTCTTACTGATGTACCTATTTATTTATTTGTTTGTGTTTCTTCCATTAATTTCCCAAAGCCCAGAAGTTTTGAGAGCTTTTTCTTTTGAAAAAATAAAGTCAGCAAGAGAATTTGCTCACACAGCTTGTTTTGCCAACTCTCCTTTGTCTATCTTTAATTAGGAAGGGTTTCATGTGATGAAACCAGCCTGTTGTCATAAGTCATCCACATGGTAAATTAAAGCGGTCATATTGACGTGGCGGGTAAGCCCTCAAAGCATGAAGTCAATCAATAAAATCTATGCAAAATTACTCTGAGCATATTAAAATCTTTAATACACAAATGCAGATTTTGCATTTCTCTGCATAATATTTGTGCACAACCTTCCTGCTCACTCCCGTACCCTGCCTCTCTAGTCTTATGCAAGCTCTGTGCCTGACACACCACAGCATAACACTACCTTTACACTAGTATGACTTCATAGATCCATCGATTCCAAAGGCAGAAGGGACCATTGTGAATCATCCAGTCTGATCTCCTGTATAACACAGGCCACAGAGCAGCCTCCAAAAAATCTCTAGAGCAGATCTTTTAGAAAAAATCCAATCTTTTGGTTTAAAAATCGTTGGTGATGAAGAATCCATCTTGCCCTTTGGTAAATTGTTCTAACAGTTAATTACTCTCACTGTTAAAAATGTATGCCTTGTTTCCACTCTGAATTTGTCGTGCTTCCGCTCCAGCCTTTGGATCATACTATACCCTTCTCTGTAAGACTGAAGATCAAATATTTGTTCCCTATGTACATACTTACAAACAAGTCAGCCTTAAATTTGCCTCTGTTAAATTAGAGAGATTGAGCTCCTCGTGTCTGTCACGATAAGGCAGGTTTTCTAATCCTTTCATCATTCTAGTGGCTTTTCTCCGAACCCTCCCCAATTTATCAACATCCTTCTTGAACTGTGGACACCAGAACTGGACACAGCAGTGGTCGCACCAGTACCAAATACAGAGGTAAAATAACTTCTCCATTTCTACCAGAGATTCCCCTGTTTATGCATCCCAGGATTGTATTAGCTCTTTTGGAGACAGCATCACATTGGGAGCTCATGTTCCACTGATTATCCATCCCTTCCCTCCAATCTTTTTCAGAGTCCCTGCTTCCCCCATTCTGAACGTAATGACTACAGTCTTTGTTCACAGATGTATACATTTACATTTAGCCATAGTAAAATGCCTATTGTTTGCTTGAATCTAGCTTAGCAAGTGGTCTGTCTGATTCTGAATCAGTGTCCTGTCCTATTTATTATCTACCACACCCCAATTTCTGTGTCATCTGCAAAGTTTATCGTGGTGATGATTTTATGTTCTCCTTCAGGTCACTGATAAAAATGTTAACTATTGTAGGTTCAGAACCAATCTCTATGGGACCCCACTGGAAACACATGCAGTTCACGATGATTTCCCGTTTCCAGTAACATTTTGAAACCTATCAGTTAGCCAGTTTTTAATCCATTTAATGTGGGCCATGTTAATTTTATATTGTTCTAATTTTTTAATCAGAATGTTGTGTGGTACCACGTCAGATGCCTTACGGAAGTCTAAGTATATTACATCACGCTATTACCTTTATCAACCAAACTTGTAATCTCATCAAAAAAAGGTATCAAGTTAGTTTAACTGAATGTGTTTTCCATACACTGATGTTGATTTGCATTAATTACATCGCTCTCCTTTAGTTCGTTATTAATCAAATCCTGTATCAGCAGCTCTGTTATCTTGCTCAGGATCAATATCAGGCTGACAGACCTATAATTACATGGGTTATCCTCTTTATCCTTTTTTCAAATTGGCATGACATTAGCTGACTGCCAGTCTTCTGGAACTTTCCCAGTGCTTCAAGATTTATACATAATAATCATTAATAGCCTAGCATGCTCCTCAGCCAGCTCTTTTAAAAATCCTGAAAGCAAGTTATCTGGACCAGTTGATTTCTAAAGGTCTAACTTTAGTAGCTTCTGTTTAATATCCTCCAGAGCTACCAGTGGAATGGAAAGACTGTTATCATTATAATTTGGTCATACTACATTATCTCCTTTTTACCCAAATACAGAACAGAAATATTCATTGAATACTTCTACCTTGTCTGCATTATTATTGATAATTCTACCATTTCCCTCTGCTAATGGACCAACACCATTGTCAGGATTCTTTTTTCCTCTAATATATTTTTAAAATTCCATCTTATTGTCCTCAACTCTTCTGGCCATAGAGTTCTCCCTCTATCTCTTGGCTTCCCTTATCAATTTCCTACAATTCTAACTTCTGATTAATATTCATCACTATCAACTTCCTTTTTCTTCCATTTATTGTGTATGTGTGTGTGTATATATTTATTTATTTGTCTGTTTATTTGTTTACAGCTGCCTTCACTTCCTTTCTAAACCAGGTTGGTTTTTTAACCAGTATGGTCTTCTTCCTCAACTGTGGGATTGTGGATTTTTTGGACATGGAGTAAGGTGGTTCTTAAATGAATCTCAAGAATCAGAGGGGTAGCCGTGTTAATCTGGAATTGCAGAAGTGACAGAGTCCTGTGGTACCTTAAAGACTAACTAAATTTAGTTAGTCTTTAAAATGAATCTCAGTTATCATTCACATTCTTCCTCCTGGCTTATTTGCCTCATAATATTTTTCAGTTTTGTTATACTGGCCCTGTTGAAGTGCCAAGTGTATATATATTGGTCCAGCCTTCATTCTGCTTTCACATTATAAATGTGATCAAATCATGATCACTTGTGCCTAAGCTACCATTAACTTTTAGTTCTGTGATCAGTTCCTCTTTATCTGCTAGGGCAAGGTCTAATAAAGAATTTCCCTGTGTTGGCTGCAACATAGACTTGAATGGAGTTACATTGGCATAAACCTGGAGTAACACACAGTGGCAGATCAGACTCCTTTATTCCAGATAAGTGTCAACTAATTTCCTACCGTACCCTTATTTCTATTTTTTGCCCTTTTCCTTCCCCCCTCACTAATATATCAAAAGGGGTAGCAGAATCAGGGGGAGGTGCAGTTCATGCTAGCTCTTCCCTCCTCAGCCGAACCTTTGATGAGACAGAGCTGAGAAAATATGTGATCTCCTCGTTTCATGCCCTGATACAACACAAAGAGGACAAACTAGAAGGGAGAGGGCAGCCTGTCATGGAGCCATTCAGGAAGGATCTCGCTGCAGCCTATATTACATTAGGAAAATTCCCCTCGGCGAATTGAAGGCCTGTACTGTGGATGTTTTCTCTCCCTGGTTGTTTCCCTCCTCGTCTAACATTTTTGATATTTTGCCCACATTCTATGGCTCAACCCTCCCCTCTTGCTCTTTTCCTTTCCCCTGGAATGCTTATGCAGATATTGAGCGTGTGTTAGTCCCTGGAAGGAAATCTGGATGCAAGCAACTTTCGGGAAAGAGAAATAAATCAGGGAGCCTTGGAGGAAAAATTGGACTTATTAATGCTTAACAGGGGTAAAGGCACATACTAACAGGCAGAGTTTATTTCCAGATAGATCCTGCATAGATATGTCTATGATATATTTCTATCTATCTTTCTAGATTCTTATGTCATATCTGAGTGTCTCTTATACATTAGAGAATTTATTCCCACAATATACATGGAGCTAGGGGGTATTATTTCCATTTTAGGGTGAGGGAAAACTGACACATGAAGAGATTTGTTTTCTCCCTCTTCCCTGTAATTCCCTCCTACAGATTTTCCTATAGACGGAGAGCTTGGTCAAACCCGAGGCTATCGAAGATTTAGAATAGCCCTTGAACTTTAAATCGTCCATGTGCTTTCCTGCTCCTGGCTCCTAGAACTTTGTTTAATGCCATTGCTATGTGTAGAACTGCCTCTCAGGTGGTTTGAACTGAAGTACACTTGGGTCCAAAGCAGACTGACGACATGATGGGCCAACAAACTGGGGGGGGGTGTTGTTCGGTTGGTTTTTGTTTTACTGCAGCATAATATTCCAACAGCTGAAGAAAGAAACCGAAAGTCTAGCTGGAGAGATGTGAAATGAGGAGGTGAGGCATGCCTCTAATAATCAAGCTCCTGAAGAAAACAGCAGTGCAGCTAAGGGACATTTATTTCTGAGCATCGCATACCCAATGGCTTAGCATCTGCAGTGCCATAGAATAATCAATATTTGATTATTATTGGACCTTGGGAGGCGATAAGAAGGGAAACCACAGGCACCTTGTAAAAGCAGCATGCAGGGAACACAGTCATGGGAAACAAGTCACTCAAGGGTTCGCAATGTTGTATTGGACACAAGCAAAGACCCAATATAGCATAAGTCGACCCTCAGCCAAGCCTGGGTTTCTTTCCATATTGCTCCTTCACTGATCTTCATGCTACATGTCTTCTGTCTGTTTCTAGTGGCTCGAGCAGGGCTGGCTTAAATAACTCTTGGGCCTGCTTCAAGCAGGGAAAAGCATCAGTGGTACACATCATCAGCTTTCCTGTCTGTGGGTTTGCCCTTCGACCTGGCTGTCCATTGCTGGAAGGGAGGCAAATCCTCACTAAAGATGAGGCCTTCAAATTGTTAAGGAAGGAAGTGGGTAATTGTGATGACTGAATTGTAGTACTAGGAAAAGGCTGAAGCAATCATTGATGGTTTATTGTATTAACATTCCATCTCATTCAGAATCATTCCATTGCATCTTCTTGGGAAGGATGGGGGAGGGAATCCGTTTGTATCCTCCATTACTGCTACCAGTCGAAGCTCTTAACTAGGGCTCCAAAGAGCAGGTTTATGCTCCACTTTGCTCTTCCCTTTTGCCTGTCAATGAGCAGCCCCCATCTCTCATTTTCAGCCATTTGTCCCCTTGAGGAGAGCTTTGAAAAGGCCCCTTTGAGCATTGTTGTACATGCTGGTCTGTTACTGAAAAAGTCTGGGTAAATGCTCTCCAGTAAGAAACACACCTAAGGGAGGGCAGATGAGCAGATGTTGCCGCAAAATTATACATACACTTAAAATTATTTCTGCATTATCCTTGTAATAAAAAAGACCTAAAACTTTGTCATTACGCAGAGAAATATCTTGTGCATGTGAGTTTTACAAACACTGTCTTAGGAATAATATTTATTTATCAAAGATGGTCAGGCAGGTTTCCCTGTCACCAGACTGACTGCATCTCCAAAAGTCAATTCCTGGAATTATTACTCATTCGTTAGTTGGGCCAAACTTCCACTAACTTCACAACTTCAAGCTGAAGCCAAGTGGAATTTGGCTTGAGAAAGAACTGAGCAGTGACTCTAGATTTTGGACTTCTAGCTCTTGTGGTTCACTCGTCACAGCAACAATAGATTTATTGTTCACTCGGGTGTCGCATCATGTTGGCAAACTCCCACAAACTGCCAAGAGCAACTAAACTCACCTTTATGTGTCCCTTCGGAACTAAAGAGCCTGCACCGGAAACTCCCAATCTCACCCTGAACCTTTGGAAAAACTAGAGATTCCAGTCAGCCATTCCTTTAAAAAAAAAAGAAAAAGAAAAAGAAAATGCTCACTCATTAGATGGGTTTCTCTACGTCCTTCACATTCTTTTTGTTCAGCTCTGAGAGGGTTCCACTTTGGCTCATTTGGAGGTGAAATAAACAAATAATTAACTCGGAGGGGCGGTGGGGAAAATTCACATGGCTAAGTGCATTATATTCAGAAAGCAACCATTTTCTGGCTGTGAGTATGATCCAGTGGGATTAACCTCAGAAGCAGCCCACACTGTGAGTCAGAGTAGAGTCCCATGGGAATTACCACTGTTTCAGGGTCCCAGAGTTAGTGGATTTGTCTGGTCATGTTGTTAAGTTGATGAGTGGTCTTTTTTTTATTTTTTAATCTTCCTCATCAGTTGTTGATTACTGGGTGGTGGCTGTCTTTATCATCAGATTCCTTCCAAAAGCAGTAATACTGTGATTCAAGCTACAGTGGAAAGAGGGAAACAAATGTGACTGACACAATAATGCTGAGTTAAATTGTTTTCTGTCCTTGGGTTAATAGGGCGGAGAAGGGTCATACAGTGAAACACCTGTGTGGCCTACACTGGGACAGAGGACAATGTTAGTACCTGACTGCTCAGTCCTCACTTCCTTTCGGGAGAAAATTGCCCGGAAAAGGTCAGGAGGAGCCAGGACCATGCCCCATAGAATCATAGAATCTCAGAGTTAGAAGGGACCTCAGGAGGTATCTAGTCCAACCCCCTGCTCAAAGCAGGACCAACCCCCAACTAAATCATCCCACCTCCTCACCAGACCACAAATTGGAGCTCAAACACTGTGAGGAGCCATTTGCACCATCATAATAGATAGTGCACTGTGAGCATCCTCTTGTGCTCATTCAGTAGACCTGGGAGAGATGGTGTGTCCTGAACAGCTTTATGCCTTCCCAAATGGTGGTGCTCTAGCCAGGAGGAGGGGCCTACTGGAACCACTATAGTCCAGAGGTGTCATGCTCCATCAACATCCTCTACACCCTCTCTCCAGGGGCTGAAATTTAGCCCTTAAACTCCCCAGGTCTAGGTTTACCCATGGGTAACACTGAGGATAGTCGTACCTGACAGTAATGCAACTTGGAGTGGTGGGGTGAAGCTAAAGAAGGAAAATGAATGTTGAATTTCAGGAAAAGCGTCCTGAGTGTGAGTTATAATGATCTTGGAATTGTCATTTTAAGAAGCGGGGCTCCCTGGCAGAAGTACTATCACCTTAGACATTTAAAACTAGAGCAGCCAATGGGCTAGCTTGTTGAGGCTCCAATCCAAGCCCACTGAAGTCAATGGGAATCGGTCCACCTTATGTATTGTAAGAGCTTTGTATCAGATGCCTCCTGTAGAGACTGGCCTTGCATTGGTGGGGGATGGAGTAGAGGACTTAAGGGCCTTCTTCAAGTCTGATTTCTATGGTTCTATGATTGTCTGATAGCTAGGGACCTCAGAGGGGTGTGTAAGACTTTATTAACAGGTGTTTACAAATGTTTGAGATCCGTGGCTGAGAGGCACTGAGTGCACAATATTGTTAATTATCATTTGCATGACCGTAGTGCCTAGGAGTCCCAGTTGTGACTCAGGACTCCATTGTGCTAGGTGCTGTACAAATGCAGAACAAAAAAGTCCCTGCTCCAAAGAGTTTACAATCACAGTATAAGAAGAGGCAACAGATAGATACAGACAGGTCAATTTGGGAGAACATGGAAACAATGAGACAATGCTGGTCAGCATAATAGAGAGGAATGCACCATCCCTGTCAGGTGTTTGTCTAACCTGCTCTTAAAAATCTCCAATGATGGGGATTCCACAACCGCCCTAGGCAATTTATTCCAGCGCTTAACCACCCTGCCAGGAAGTTTCTCCTAATGTCCAACCTAAACCTCCCTTGCTGCAATGCAGGTCTATTGCTGCATGTCCTATCCTCAGAGGTTCAGGTGAATAATTTTTCTCCCTCCTCCTTGTAACAACCTTTTATGTACTTGAAAAGTGTTATCATGTCCCCCCTCAGTCTCCTCTTCTCCAAACTACTCAAACCAAGTTTTTCAATCTTCCCTCACAGGGCATGTTTTCTAGACCTTTCATCATTTTTGTCGCTCTTCTCTGGATTTTCTCCAGTTCGTTCACATCCTTCCTGAAATGTGGCACAATGATCCCTAGATCCCTTTCTGCAGTACTCCTACCTAGGAAATCATTTCCCATTTTGTATGTGTACAACTGATTGTTCCTTCCTAAGTGGAGTACTTTGCATTTGTCCTTGCTGAGTTTCATCCTATTTACTTCAGACCATTTCTCCCGTTTGTCCAGATCATTTTGAATTTTAATCCTGTCCTCCAAAGCACTTGCAACCTCTCCCAGCTTTGTATTGTCTGCAAACTTTATAAGCGTTCTCTCTATGCCACCATTTAAATAATTGATGAAGATATTGAATACACCTGGACCCAGAACTGATCACTGTGGGACTCCACTCATTAGGCCCTTTCAGCTCAACTGTGAACCACTGATAATTACTCTGGGAATTTTCCAACCAGTTTTGCACCCACCTTATAGTAACTCCATCTAGGTTGTATTTCCCTGGTACGTTTATGAGAAGATCCTGAGAGACAGTACCAAAAGTCTTACTAATTCAAAATATACCACATCTACCACTTCTCCCGACCCCTCCCCCTGCACATATCCATAAGACTTGTTACACTGTCATAGAAAGCTATTAGGTTGGTTTGACATGATTTATTCTTGACAAATCCATGCTGACTGTTACTTATCACCTTATTATCTTCTAGGTGTCTGCAAATTGATTGCTTAATTATTTGCTCCATTATCTTTCCAGGTACTGAAGTTAAGCTGATTGGTCTGTAATTCCGCGGGTTGTCCTTACTTCCCTTTTTATAAATTGGCACTATATTTGGCCTTTTCTGATCCTCTGGAATCTCTCATGTCTTCCATGGCTTTTCGAAGATAATAGTTAATGGCTCAGACACCTCCCCAGTCAGCAACTTGAGTATTCTAGGACATATTTCATCAGGCCCTAGTGACTCGAAGACATCTAACTTGTCTAAGTCATTTTTAACTTGTTCGTTCCCTATTTTAGCCTCTGTTCTCACCTCATTTTCACTGTCATCCACTATGTTAGACATCCAGTTTCTACTAATCTTTTTTTGTGAAAAGTGAAACAAAAAAGTCATTTAACACTTCTGCCATTTCCACACTCCAGAGTGGAGTGTGTCCAGTAATTTGGGCTCTGTGGTTGAATGGAAACAGCATGTAGGAGAAAAGCTAGGAGTGTCTAGATCATGGAGTTGGTGGGGATGTAACATGGTGGTGGTGGACAGAGAAGAATGGGAAGAGGTTCAGTGAACCCCAAACAAAGCAAAACTAAGCCAGAAGCATCTAATTTCACCTGGTTCTATCCATAGCCATGGTTTAGCTCAGTTCTGGTTCACTGAAGGATTTGCAAACCACAGTGGACATGATCCAGTTGTTCGGAGTGTAACAAAACAAAAGCCTGGATGCCATGATTTTGCATTAAAAATAGTCACATGGCTCTGCTCCAAGCCCTTTCATAATGAATCTGGTGACACAGCTCTGGGACACACCACAAATATTTTATCTGCAGCATGGGTCCGGTTTAAAGAGTAAAGCTTATGAATGCTGTAACCAATACCCCCACCACTGACACCTCAGTCTAGTGCAACCTAAGTCCTTTGAAAAGGGCCAGAACTGGAACAAAGAAATAAACACAGGCACAGAAACTTTTGCAAAAAATTGCTTTTCTTGCAAGAAACTTCAAGGATATTATTTCTGTATAAAGTAAGGCAGATCTGATGACTAAAGATGAAAACTGCAACTAAACAAGAAAGACTTCCAGAATTCTCAAATGTGAAAGAAAACATCTTTAGGCATGGCACATCATTTTCTATTTGCAGTTTGTAAAGTAAAACACCATCATACAAAAGAATATTTAATGCTATAAAGAAATATCCAACCTTCTGCAGCTAATAAATATCAGATTATCCCTTACTACTGCATGAGAAAAGAAACCATAAAGGTCGCAGGTGCCTGTGATTTCTGAATCAAAATGGAAATTAAGAAACTAGGGTTTAATAATCCTTAACGTTTACTCTTTGCAAAGTCTGTTGTTTGATGAGAACTGGACCGGCATCTATTACAAGGTCAGAAATTATATAGAAGGTCCAGTACTGTTCTAAGCTCAGAAGACAAATAACAGGTCATGTCCATATGTGTTTTGTGACTATATAAATAAAACAGATCCCAAGTTAATTGGAAGTGAGAGATAATGGAAAAAACCAAGGGTAAATGACCCCATGCAAATTGGGTCCTGCCACAGAGGATTTTTTTTTTATGAATTTGTTTGCTATTCAAAATAACTTGAATTTTAAACTGGGAATAAGATTCATTGTCTTTTAAACAGGCATGGCATGTTACCCAGTGGTACAGGTTACCAGGGGATGGGTTAGGTTCTCCATCCCTGAGTCTTTAGATCAAGCTCGGAGATTGGGTTCTCAGCTGGTGTAAACGAGCTGAGGATTTGGTCTGGAATGACTTTCTAAGAGATATGCTTTAGTCCAATGACAAGTCATTGGGCTCAAGGCAGGAATTACTGGGTGAATTTCTATGATTTGTGTTAAGTGGGAGGTCAGACGAGATGAGCCTTAGAATGGAGGAGGAGGATTTTTTGCAAAACTAACTGAATTGCCTGTGAACTCTTTACTGCAAACAGTCCTTAAAGTTTTTGATAGTTAGAATTTGACCCACAAGCTGCATGACTGGTCCTTTAAATCGCCTAGTATTGGTTTTTTTCCTGACCAGCCAAGGTGAGACCCTTCACTGTGCAGAAGTGCTCTTGCAATCTCCACTTACTGCAAACATACTGGTGAACAGTTGAAAAAATTGGCGGCAAGAACATTCATGAAAATAGCTCAGAAGGTTCCCAGCCCCACCAGAACAGACTGGATCTGGAGTGTACCAAAATGCTAGCTGAAAATGTTGCTGGGTTGTCCCAGTACTAGCTCACAACGGAGAGCAAGCCCAGCAGCTTTCAGTGGAAGAAGTATACTTTGCTTTTTAACCATTTTAAGTTCTATGAAACAACTTTGTTGCTTCAGCAACTATTTCCTTTCCAGCAAACACTCAAAAATATTGTGATGAAAACTGAAGAAAAATAAAGTGATGGCATTATGAGAGAAATAAATTAACAATATTTATACATTTAAGCCCTATTCTTATCAACATTTACACTTATGCCTAATTTGGCATACATATTCCACCTGAAGCCAGTGAAACTACTCATAGCCATAAAGTTAAGTTTATGTGTAAGTGTCTGCAGGACATGGTCTTAGAGGTGTTGTCAATATCTGAAACTAGAAAGTTCCTGGTGCTTTAATACAGTAGGTACAGTATGGAGATCAAAACTTAAGGAACTGCTGATAATCTGACCTTGTTCAGTAGCAAAAATTAAAGATACTTCAAAAGCTAATCAGAAATGTGGCACGTAAGGGGTATTATCCAAGTAATAGGTCAATATATACAATAAACATCCTTTCATCAAGTAGTCACTTTTAACCTTAATAAACTAAAATGCTACTGAGGACTACAGATCAGTATATCTGCCTTCGTTTTAATCTCATTATTGTTAGGATGATGGCAGCTGTGAACAAGCAATGCATCACACAAACAAATACAATTGCATTTATCAGGCAAGAAGCAGGCCAGTCATAAAGCAGAAGGTTCCTGCTCGCTGTATGTTAAGGGAGGAAGTTCTGTGTATAATTTTAAAGAAACAGACTCAGCATTCTTTCCAAATATTTTATTTCAAACATAAAGCACGGGACCCGTACCCATACTAATCAAGAACAGATTTGTGCCAATACTGGTGCATGCTTTCATTATTGCATTATAGTTCATGAGAATTATTGTGCATAATTAAATAGAAAAAACTTGACCTTGGAATTATAAATTGGTCACCACAAACCAACGACTCCACTTGATGTGTATTGTCATTAAATTTATTTAAAATGAGAGAGAGAGACAGTGACAGAGAGAGAGAGAGAGAGAGAAAGAGAGAGAGAGAGAGAGACAAAAATTTTTCCCTTGTAAATCATTAAAATGCATGAAGGTTTAAAGCACACCAGAAACAACAGACTGTGCATTCGCTTAGGAGACTATGCATAAGAAACCCTACTGCATTTAAAAACAGAAAATGAGGTTTTCTGATATCAGTATGGCATGCTGGCAAAACATAGTATGCGGGGCCTGTTTGAAGAAAACGGTGAAGGTAGGAAGGGGTGTCTTATTGTTATGCCCCTGTCCTGAGAGGGGTGTGTTTGTCTTGCAGGAGTTTAGGGGTCTTCTATGCAGTGCAATTTGCAACAGTCCAGAAGATCTTTTAAGGTTCCTTCCACAGGGCACCTAATTGCATTACAGTAGATGTGATTATAATTATTAATGTGGAATCCCGCTTCTCCCAGAGAGAAACCTGTTGGTTTGAGTTTAGTTTTCTGAGGGGAGAACTGTAGCAATAGACTGAGCTACAGACGTGAGCTCTTCTTTGAGCAAGAAAGGAAGTATGATCTACTGGTTAGAGAATAGGGCCTGGGAATAAGATAGATGTTAAGTTTCAGGTTCTGACACTGACTTTCATTTTGGAAAGTCACTTCAGTTTGGTGCCTTCCTTCCCCATCCGTGAAGTGGGAAAACACTATGCACAGTGTTCAGCTCTGAGACCCCTGGGGGGAGTCTCTGCATAAGTGTCTAGTCTTGTTATCACAAACCATCGTGAGATGATTTTCCCCTCCACTGATTAAAGTGTTATTCCTATGTGACGACGTATCTTACGTTCGTGTGTCGTGGCATAACTCCAAAGAGAGCTCATGGCAAGAAAGAACTGGATTTCTTTTCCCTCTCCTTTTTATTTTTTTTATTGGCCCCTTTACATTTTTAGACTGAATTTATTGCTCGTGAAATTAACAGCCCAGGAGGCCCCAACGCCTCTATTTAAGCACTGAACAGAAGCAGCATGAGAGATAGCACTGGAACCTTTCTCACCAATATGCCTCAGTCCTGACTTAGAGAGGACCTCTTTCCACGTGAGAAACATAGCTTGTCTCTTTGGCTTCATGGTGCGAGGACCAATTAATGCCAATATTGATAACTTTACTTTATGACACAGATACCCTCCGTTCCTTAACTGTAAGCCACCTACACTATGGCAATGTCTTAAAGTCACTGCCAACTCTGGCCATACACATCCCTATCACCTGGAGATGAAAGGCTGTGTATTCTATTCCTTGTTCTCTGAAGCGTCCATTCGTTGCCTTCACCTGCATGGGACATAGCAACTGATATAAGTATTTTGTTCCCATGATGGCAACAAGCAACTACTTTGGCATTGTGGGGGGGAAATGCAGTCCTTTGAACGCAAGGCTGCATATGCTGTTGAAACCAGTTGAGTGGTGATTGTGCGATCTGGGTATGGTTTCACGCCAGATTTACAATGTTGTATCAGAGATAGGTAGCGGCAATTCTACTTAGTTACCTCCGAGAGCCACAGAAAGATATCTCTGGGTGGTGGGCACTCCAGGGGTTAGGATGAGACACCTCCCCCTCCCACCCTCCTCCCCAGGAAGCAGGTTAGCCCAATCTGCTTACAGCAGAGTTTCTTTTATTGTCCTCGGAAGCAACTGACAGTGGTCACAGTCAGAGACAGGATCCTGAAGTAGGTGGACCACAGATCTGACCCAGTCTGCCAGTTCCTCTATTCTATGGCTTCTCTAGTCCTGAAATTCAACAGGACAGAACTAAAGGACACCTACTTTCCTCAGATCTGAGCTACTCTCATGGGAATTATTGTAAGTTCTTGCACAATAGGGTGTTGACTGGATGTTACATAATTCCAGCACTGTTTGCCTCCCTCTTAATGATGTCATTCTGTGCTATCAGCCTAATGCAGCAAAGTTGGCCTTCGTCAGCGATTTTCTCACTTTTGATTCCCTCTCATCACCTTTTTTTTTCTTTTGTCAATATTCATTTTAAATGCTTGAAGTTGGGCTCCTTTTTAGCTGACTCTGCTCCATCCGCCTCACACCCTTCAGGTGTGTAACTGACAAAGGACCATTTATGCACAAGGGAAGACTTTAAATGAGTCTCACAAGGAAGAGTTTGTGTAGGAATGAAAGGACGTCCCAGGTTTTTGCTGAGTAGAGGATGTGATAATAACTACGTGGGGGAGGGGGGGGCAGGAGGGAAGAGAATCCAAATAGGATTTTTCTGTAGCAAGACTCTTGGTCAAAAGATGTAAAGATCTGGCAGACACATGAACATTTTGCTCCATGGGCTTTCTGGAGGGACAGCTGCCACTCCGCAAACCTGCTATTACCACATTATGCTTAGGCAAAAGCATTGATCTCTTCCAATTAGCGATGGAATTGAATATGTAAGAAAGAGAGGGACTGATCACCAAGACCAGAGCCAGGGAGGAGCTGGGAGACTTTGCCACACAGTGCTATGACCTGCAGCACCCTCTGCTGTTCCATCTCTGAGCCTGTCTCGACCAGAGATTGCCCATCATTTCAAACCGTCTGCCAATTTTGAGATGTGGAACAGTAAGAGACCAAACAAGAACCTTTCTCCTGTGAACAGTCAGGGCATGAGCCCAGTTTCCCCTGTGCCTCTTTTCCCCCTCAACATATGACTTTGAAGGAATTACTTCTGACAAACACCTGCATATCCCCGAGCAGAATATGGATCATTGTCTTCAGAACATGTGCACTGCTGGTCAGAAATGTCCTAGAATATTCTGTGTCCTGGAAT
Organism: Dermatemys mawii; assembly: GCA_007922305.1. Classification (NCBI taxonomy): domain Eukaryota; kingdom Metazoa; phylum Chordata; order Testudines; family Dermatemydidae; genus Dermatemys; species Dermatemys mawii. The sequence continues at coordinate 18,093,305 of ML677358.1, read as the reverse complement.
ATTTTCTGCTTTCAAAAGCAGTCCCATTAAGAGCTTGTGAAACCTGAAGTGACCAGGAGAGCTCAGTAGGACCTCATGAAACTCATAAGTGGATTTCTGAAAAGGTAGCTGCTCCTCACAGAAGGCAGAGAAGGGAAAACAGAGGAGGCTGGGAGTTCTTATCAGGTTTGGACTTTTTCCCACCTCAGCAAGTCTTCAAGTTCTGCCATTTCTTAAGAGTCTCTGAACCAGTAATACATAAATGAATTACTTCCTTCCAGAAACTCTCCAATGAGCTCTGGCCAATTAGACCAAAATTAGGACACAGTGGGCTAAATTCTGCTCTCATTTACCCCCAGAAAAACCTGTTGAAATTGCCCAAATGTAACTAAATGTAAACAGTGACCTCCATGGGGCAGGATTTGAATGGCAGAGATGGTCCCACTGCATGTCCAGTTAACAGCTAGGGCTGCTGCCCTCCTGTACCACTCAATGTGCATAAATCCAGAACCTATAAAAGTTCCCCTTTAAAGCCTGATCAGGTACAAAAACTTAATGCACCACATTAAACAATAAGATGAAAGGGATTAGTTCAAATTAATCTGATTTTGGAGCTGGTGGCAAATCAACTGTTCAAGACAAGGGCCTTCTTAATTAACATTTTAAATTTTAATGTATCAGTAATTTAGGGAAGTTGCTTGCCTAGAACAATTTCATGAAACAAGAATCAGTCATCATGAGGTGTGGGATGATGTTACCTCCCGGGCTAATCAGGCGTAGCCAGAGATAACTGGATTCATTATTTGTTTTTGCACACTCATTGTGCATCTGTATCTTCATGCATTTGCACATTACATAATATACAGTACTTTGAAATCTTTTAGTAAAACTCTGCCAATCAAAGCAGAGTCTTCCCATAATTGCGGGGGGGGGTAGGGGAGGAAATGTCTCATGGCTCCTGTCCCAGGAGAGAGTCCCTCCCCATACCCCTGCCCAGCAAATGAGCAAATAATATAAATACATTTTACATTTTAAAGGGATACTTGTTGTGAGTGAAAGGCCCCTGAATTGAATCAATAGCATTGTTGCATTTTAGAAAAATAAATTGCTACCCCACACTTTTAGTCAAAGACTGCCACGCTGCTAAAATTTTAGCTTCTCTGTTGAATATTGGAAAGCACTATTAGACCACAAATATTCTTCCCAGAGAAAAATAGAAGCCCACTCTCTTGGGACATTTAATACTATCCAGGACAAAGCATTAGCAAGTATACCACGGGGCACAATCCTGCATTGACAGGGAGATAGTCTGAATGCCCTGCTGCTAAAAGGTCTTTCTCTCTCTATTGTCCATGATGCTAAACCCCGTGGGGTGTTAGCTGAAGAATACATACAAATTTGGGCTCCACTCCCACATCAGTGCGTGGGGATTAATGCCAGTAACTCCATTAGCATTAATGGAAGTCACCTGTGTAAATTCCTGCCCTCTCACTAAGGAAGATAGGATACTTAATGCAGAGAGTACTCCACAGGGATTGGCATTTGGGGGGGGGGATGGGGAGAGTGGAAAGGAGATTCATTTTTCAGATCTGAGATATGCTTCACTGAATTACATTTGTTTGACTGTTGCTCTGTCTGTTTGGAGAAAGTGCCCTGGAAACAGCCTTTATGAGAGATCCTGGGAATCGGTGCAGTCTACAGCTTGGGGTACAAGGTTTTATTGGGAGTGCTCTGGGCTCCATTACAAAATCTGCAGCTCACTCATTGTGTGACCTCAAGGACTAGATCATTCAAGGGAAAATTCCCATTAACATTAATGGGATCAGGATTGGGCCCTTGACCCATCTGTTTTTCTTTGCTTCCCTGCCTGTAAAATGGGCCCAGGTCGGCTTAGGAACCTGCCTCACAGATAGTGCTCAGAGACTCGTGGAATGTGTCTTGACGAGGTACAGGGAAAAGCTCAGCAGACAGCGGGTACTGAACACAAGAGCAAGGAAAGACACTGTCAGGTGATGCAAATGAAAGGATCAAGCAGTGCTAAGGAGAAGGGATGGGCAACTGGCCGCATCCGCCCTGCCAGATCATTTTATTTGGCCCAGCACAGCCCAGCTTGGGACAGGTAATCCAGCAGTGCCGAAGCCAGGGAGGAGGCTGTGGGAGGAAAGGTGAGGGGGGCACCTTTACGCAGATGTGCACATGACACTGTGGCAGAAGTGAATGTCCCAGGTAGGCCCAGCTCTGTGGGACAGGAACTTCCATTGTGGTGTAAGTGTGGGACAGGGTCACTCTCCAACCCACCCATCAAGGCCCTACCACCACCTTACGGCAGCACTCAATCCCCTCCATCACACCCCCAGTCCACCAAAGGTTTTTAAAGGATTTTGAGGCCCTCTCTTACCTTAGAGTCGCCCGTCCCTGCCCTAGACTTTCCCCATGCTTTCTGAGTGAACCTTTTTGGCTGGATGTGCCGGGTTGAGGAGCCAGTCAATATGAGTGAAGACTGCACGTCACCTTGGAAAAGGGCTTTTGTTTATATTTTAGGGTAGACAGCTTCCCTGCATTATATATGCAGGAAGGTGGTGGAATCTCCTTCCTTAGAGGTTTTTAAGGTCAGGCTTGACAAAGCCCTGGCTGGGATGATTTAGTTGGGATTGGTCCTGCTTTGAGCAGGGGGTTGGACTAGATACCTCCTGTGGTCCCTTCCAACCCTGATATTCTATGATTCTATGATATGATGCTTGCGATTGTTACCACTGTTTGCTTCCTCTTAAATACAGTGCAAATGTTCACCGCTGCCTCACTTCCATCTTTCACATGTATGCTGGGTGAATGGCTACCCACAATATAATAATGGAGAATCATGATGAAGGTTTTGGAAAATGTGCATATTGGGGAAGGAGTGGTGTCAGGCTCTTCCATAGCATGTGGAATACTCTCCAGGGCACCACATGGCAAAGACAATCTGAAGAATAAAGACACCACAGCAATCGCATACATCCAGAAGAGTTAGCACTGAGGAGACTCTATGAATTTCTTCAGGGGTTGCGTCACAGTGCAATGTAGCCAACTCTGGGGTAGAGAGCAATGAACAACTATGAACAGCAATGACATTATCACCAGGAAAAGGAGGGCAATTTACTTATTTGAAATTACAGGAGCACTTTGCATAGGCTGGAATAGAATGTCCAGAATTAGTGTTTAGCCCGGACAGTAACATTAAAACCCATCTCTTACCAAACGAATTCCAATCTTCTCTCATACAAAATGCAGCACATCTGGCCAGGCAGTGCCTCCTAATATGCCCTTTGGTTCACTATTGTCTTAGACAGAAGCATGCCACCGACATGACATCACCCGACACCTGAGGCTTCCTGATCATGTGTTGACCAGGTCTAACCTTGACTGACTAGAAGATCTATCCCTGCTTGAGACCACAGCCCAAGACAATAGGACTATAGTGAATGAAAATGTTGACCACTATGGATGTAACAGCAAATCAGGAAAGTGCAAATGTAGGAGACTCATTTGGTCTCTGTAATTAAGGTTCCCTGAAGATACACAGCAAATATAAAAATATCCAATACTTTATGGAGTTCAGGTTTGTGGAGGGCTTTAGTGCTTTTGAAAAACACCAGTTCAACAGCCGTTCAGAATGAAGCCCTCAATATAGCCACCAAAGAGGTCCTGTCTATCTCAAACCTATTCTGGAGAGAAACTTCTTTCTATAGGTCAGAGAGTAGAGTACTTCTATGCACACCGTCATTAAACTCTCCACTGAAACTGCCAATTAGTACTTGCTTTGATTGGTCACTTTTTTGAGGGGTTTATACCAGCTCACTAATAACTAGGCGGCTCTCGGATAGTAACAATTGGTTATCACTGCCAATCTGGGGTACACTCAAGCCACCCATCTTGAATTGAAATGTTTCTTGAGCTTTCCAGTCTGCCAGACCTCTCCTTTTACAGTAACTCAGTCAGCGTAACAAAAACCCTGCACACGTCTGTCTAACGTAATTTCCTGTTATTATAAGTGCCCCTTAAGAATGATCTCTTTCAGTTTCAGCAGATGGGGAAAGTGTTTCTTTTATTTTTTTCATTTTGCTTACATAGCATATAGTCAATTTCACCATTTCTGCTGTACAGTGATTCAGCTTAACAAGTGGGTCTTACACAGAGGAACGGGGGCGGAGGGGTTAAAAAATAGGAAAATCTGACTGTAAAATTGAGCAGTGGGATTCGTGTAGCACCTAAAACTCAAATGTCAGTTTGAGGTACCCATTTAGGCAACAAGGCATCCTCTTGGGTACAGCTGAGCTCACCTGGGATGAGGGGTGAGGCAGGTGCCATTTCACTTTTAATAATAATATTTTCTGCAATGGAAATTGCTGCCACTTTGTCACATCTCAAGTCCTTTCCTACTGGTAGCTTCCATTCCATCAATAAACTGCAGCAATGCTTTTCAAAATATAGTCATAATAAAAAACAGAATAGGGATAGGGCTTGGAGAAGTGAAAGGAAAATCTCCATGGTGTGGGACAGTCAGGAGCAAGAACAGAAAGCTGAAGGCCACATGGCACAGATGAAGTAGAAACCCATCTAAAGAAGGGACTGAAGAGTTCATTGCTTTAGCAAATGGAACCTTGGCAGGCTTTCCCCAAAAAGCAGAATAACCTTGGAGTCAGGATGACAACTGGAATTTCAGCTCTCCCTAAACACGTCCTATTCAGACTCGTCTGATAGCAAGCAAAAATTGGACTGTGGAGCTAATCTGGTAGATTCCTGTATTGTCAACATGGGTTGTGTGCGCCATAGTCAAGGGACACTGGGGATCCAGAGGGTTTAATTTTTATTCTCCATTTTATGCACATTTACCATACACAGTTTCAAGAATGTCAACACACAGAAATACTTACTGGAATCATAACCTTAGTTGGTGATGCCAGTGCAGCAAACACCTCAAAATCAGCACGTCACTCTAAAGAGTTTGAAAACCCTGGCAAATTTTAAATGCACTGAGAGTCCCTTACAACAGGATGATTAGAGCTGATAGAGAAAAAAGTGAATTCTTCATTCAAAATTTCCCCCCAAAATTTCTCCCCCTGATTTTCTAGTGAAATGATTCAAAGTTTCTAAAAAGTGTTTTGATTAGACTCAATGGAATAAAAATAAGTCTGGGTTTTGGATCTCCTTCTCTCTCCCAAAATCCTTTCCCAAGACCCAAAACCATGAAAAAATTATTTTACATTGATATGAATGTTTTTAGTTTTGAATAGAATCCAAACTCTTTTTCCTTTTTAATCATGTAATTGCAAAGTTTGGAATATGAACAACTTGCACATGCAATTTTTTTGACCGTGCAAAAAGATTTCAACCAGCCCTAATTAAGATACTTCTCGGGCTGACCCAGATCCAACTGGTATGGTAAGGATTGCAATGAATACTTGAACGGGGCCTGGATCAACACCCTGGATCAAAACATCCCTGAACTCTGCAGAAGTTCAGCTTCAGATGCGAACTTTTTGGTGGCCAGGGTGAAAATCATTTTTGGTGCATCCTTCCCCAGCAGCTAGGCAGAAACTAACAAACAAAACCCACAGCTGGCCAATGGGCAGAGCAAAATCAATCAATTAAAAATATAGGCCAGTCAATCAGAGGAAGCAAAAATGACCAACCAATCAGAGTGGAGAAAAAAAGAGCCCAGTAGTTTGGTGCCCAAGGAAACTGGCACTGAGGGGGCAACCTCTCTGTTCACCCACCCTTAGAACCATCCCTGAGATGGGGACAAAACATTTTTGCTGGCCTATAGGAAAGCTGCTCCTTTTTCCCTGACCACATTAAGAAGTGATACTTCATGAAATGATTTCACTCTCTTGCTTCTTGGGTCAACATTTACATATGTGCAGAGCAAGTGAAGAACGCCGCCATGTGAGGAAATGATTGGAAAATTCTGAAAGTGATTGTGCATGGCAATAAAGAAAGAGACACATTTTGCTTTTTAACCCGTGTACCACACCCATGTTCACATTTTTATGGAAATCTTTAGTTCCACTAAATTAATTCTTCCAAGATCAAATTGTCTGGTACATCTTGCAAATATTTTTTGAGTTCAGTTTTAAGAGTGACACAAAAAAACAGAAAACCCCAAACAAAAGGAAATATCCAACCCTAGGCTCCCATGCTCCAATTCAGCAAAGCACTTAAGCGAGTGCTTCACTTTAAGCAGTTTGTCCTTATGAAACAAGGCTCTGAAGTATGTGCTTAACCTGAAGAACATTTGCTGAATCAGGGGAGAGGGTAGATACTGAAATGCCAAAATCTGCAGCAATCCTTAAGCCAATTGGCAAAATCTATACTATAGGATACATAATAAATGTATTAAAAATATGTGTGCACACAATTATCAACCTCACTAAACCATAATAATACCCCTCTCTTTGGAACCGCACCCTTTGGAGGAAGTCATTCAACAGACTCATAAAAACATTCCCCACTCAGGTATTTGTGTACGTGTTTTATCACAGGTGAACGGGCCTTTCTTTGATTTGTACACGGGATAATTGCATTTCTCAGGTGGTTCAAGTCACTCAGCTTTTGGCCTCGGGTGCTTAATAACACTACCCAAGGCTGCATTGCCTGCGAAACCTTTTTACTTGACTACACCCTGCCAATTCTCCAAAGAATAAGGATTTCTTTCTAACACTGAGATTTACCAGCTGGCTCTTCGGAGAGCGCCAAAAGACCAGCTCCCCACTGCTTCATAAAGTCACAACATTCCTGTCCCCTGGAGCCCAGTTTCGCAGCGATTGGTAGCTGAATGGAAGCACAATTTGCATGGCCCCAGGCTTCTTCCCAAACAGGGAAAATTCCAAGAGACTGTGGACTACTCTCAGAATATGCAACTGATACATATAATCTAGACTAGCTTTCCCAGTCAGACCTTTGACTGGGGAGGAAGAAGCGCAGCTGGCAAAATTAATCTCCTCAAATAAATTTGCATAATTCCCCCCCTGTTTTCCCTTGGCACTGGAAGATTGGCTTTCACTGTCTGGGGAGGAACACAAATGGCAGATGCTGTGTGTCTCTGTCACAGGGTGAGCATGGGTCAGAATTCATCTACTAAATATCCCCAACAGTTTAACCAGTTCTGGAGAGCTGCAGTCACAGATCTTCCTCTGAAAGGCCCTTTTTATTAAAAAAAAAAAAAAGAAAAAAAAAAAAGAAAGAGAAGCTGAGTGGAAATGATTCCATTTCTCCAGCAATTGCATGTTTCCTTTCAAACTCACACCCTATTCAGAAATAGACCTTTTGTGTTTCTTTACAGAACTGGCCTCCAGGATGAAGTATCTTCTCCTGCCTGGATGAAGAACTCATTACAAATGGGATTTTTTTCCCAAAGAGCTCAGAGCCAAGTTTTTGGACAAAAAATAATGTAATTTAATAGTAACAGATCATTTTAAAGCACCACAGAAACACTCTCTAAAGGTTTCAGAGTAGCAGCCATGTTAGTCTGTATCCGCAAAAAGAGGGAGGCGTCCTTGTGGCACCATAGAGACTAACAAATTTTTGGGGGCATAAGCTTTCATGGGCTAGAACCCACTTCACCAGATGTATGAAGTTGTAGCCCACAAAAGCTTATGCTCAAATAAATTTGTTAGTCTCTAAGGTGCCACAAGGATTCCTCATTCTTTTTACTTTCTAAAGTGTTCCCAGCAGTTCTAACTTTGAGCTGGTTCTAGGATTTTTAAGCACGCAGCAAACTCTACTTAAGAAGCATTTTTCAAACTTGGGTGTATAAAGTTAGGCAGCTAATCTACATTTTAGTACCACAATCATTAGCCTCATTTTCAGAGCCCAGATTGCAGGTTTTCAAAGCAGCTGAGAGAGGCAGTGCTGGATTAAGACTCAGAAAACCTGGGTTCTCTCCCTGCCACTGACGTGCAACATAACCCTGGGAAAGTCACTTCTTCCCTGTTGACCCTTGGTCTCGTTGATTTAGACTGTAAGTTATTGGAGCACTGACTGTCTCTTTCTAAGCATATCTGTGTACAGCGCCTAACACAAAAAGGCCCTGCTCACAGTCGTAATATGTGTAGACCCTGCTGTGAACAACGATAGCTGCAGGTACACTGTGCCTCTGAAAAAGCAAGCTACTTATTTAGGTCCTGGTCATACAGTCAGGTACACTTGGGTGGACATTTGTAACCACACTGTGTCCCACTAAGGTGACGGGGGCTCCTCCCACTCTGACCTGACTGACAGACTGGAGCCGTAGTTGCATACAGACAATGGCACCTCATTTTTAGCACCCAGGTTTGAAAATGGCGTTTCACTTTTACTTCCTATATGGGGAAAGGAGCATCTATCCAGGAGAAGTCCAGTCTCCTGAAAGCTACTTTTTGCATGAGTTATAACCAAATTGCTAGAGGCTGATAACAGTGATTTCCTTTAAGCAGTGACACAAGTCAGATAGATGAAAGGCAGCTCCCCATTAGCTGCCCTGTGTCCCCATTTCTGACCCCAGAGGACCACTGCCTGCATGAGAGATAATTAATCTCCATGCTGGTTCTGTCCAAATGCCATCCCTCCCTCGTCCCCAGCAGCTCCAGCCACTGGTGCCAACTTATGCCTGGCCTAGAGTGACATATGATAAATGGGGAAGGACACAGCCCCAGAGTCCAGCTCCGCCCACCCCCCATAGCCCACTAGCCATGCATGACCAGTCAATGGACCCCATCAAGATGCATTAAACTGCAGCATGTGGCAGCATGAGATCGAAGTTCCCGTGTCATAGAGCAGGCTAGAAAACACTGAATGAAAACAAAAAGTGGAAATGTCTCTTTTCCCACATTTCTGCCCCACTTCCCACAGCTCCATTTCTTTCAGTCGGGGGCTGTAATACAGGGCGCAGCGTCATGAACAGCGATGGGAGAAGCTCGTTTGAAATGAGGTCCAGTCTGGTTTGGATAAACACCTGCCAGCTTACTAAGGAGGGAGATGTGAACTCAAGCTGAGAAATTAGATATAGATCCAGATTTCAAAGGTGGCCACATACATTGAGTTCAGCTTGACTTGGATGTCCACCTCCCAGCACTTCTCAGTCTCTGACTCCACCCTACCTGACTGCCAGTTACTGCAATAGGCTCGTAGCAATTATGTTGGGGTATGCACTGAGCACGCCTAGTGTTCCCCCAACATTCTAGAAGGTGGCAGGATCTTCTTGGGATGATTGAATCTTAAAGCCACCACCCAGCCTAAATCCTTCTTCCTGGCTAGCAGCTTTGAAGTGCAGCTCAGCTAAGGAGAAATGACAAGAACCATAAGGGTAAAGAATTCCTCCCTTTGCCCTACCCGCAAATTGGGTCATTGGGGACAAGAGAGATTAGCCTTCTCACAGCATCAGTATGGGACCAGAGCACCACATCACTGATCTGGGGCAGACAGGCCATCAGCCACAGCAAATTTTGCAGTCACTTTGGGAACAGAGAGAGGGTATTTTCTCCAGTCTTATCTCTGTAGGCATCACCTTTGCATTTCTGCCATTCTCAAGTGAGATTATCAAAACCAGCTGATTCTGGAGATAAATCCATTAGCACAGAGCTTTTGTTCACTAAGCCAAGCCACCCAGCCCCAGAGCTCTCCACTGAAGATGTAATTAATTTCGTGATTAGTTGACATGACAGCCATAAACAACAAATCTCATTAATTAATACAAGACCATAAGTGTCTGTGTTGGTCCTCAGTTATACATTCGGTGGCATTTACCCTGTCCTTGCTTGTCTAGAAATCTGTTACAAAAACCTTTTAAAAATGGGGCTTGGGATGGTAAAAGACACCACCTCCTTAAGCTCCATGTTAGCAATTCTCTCTGAAGATTATCAGCCAGAAAGGCAGCCTTCCTCAATGTAGCTAATTAAGAGAACCACCAGAGTTAATATATTCTCTACAAGCCACTTCCATTGTTCTGATAGCATAGCTTGTATTCTTCAGGCTGATAAAAAATCACAGTTTCCTTTTAACCCAGTATGTCCCATGCACCCAACTTCTTGTTTCTTATTGCATTAATATCAGCCTGGTTCAGGCTCTCAGAACTATTGTGGAAATCAGCCACCTTTCAATCACTGCTATGCTAATTTCAGAGCCCTCCTAAAACAATGTTACCTGTTCCCACCGTCTAACCTGGGAAAAACCTTAAGAAATCACATGATCTGAGGTCATTTTGCATTTTGGATTGAAAGACAAAGGGAAATCGTTTCTTTAAATATATCTAGAAATGCAGTGAGATTAAGCACTGTAATAAAAATTGAGTTGATTTTATTTTAAGAAGGTGGAGGGGGAAATCTAAACCTTTTGTTTCTGAAAATGGAGGGGAAGCTACAGTGGTAATACCCTGTTTATTCAGTATCTTGATGGATATTTTTCCTCTTAGGAGTTACACATTGAGGCAACAGCGGTATTCCACTCAGGAGTACAGTATATTTGTCACATTTTCTTGCAATGTCACTTTGTCTGTGCTGTTTCATTGCGCCCTGTTCACGAAGAAACAATTGCCTTATTGTCACTCAAATGTCCCAGGAGCTATGGAAGAAAACACAAAACAAAGGAGGGGGAAATAAAGAGACAGGAGCAGTGGGACGTCTTGTCCTGCTTAAATTGCTACTTAGTCGAACCACGTGAGATGCGGTGGTTGGGTTTGCAGAGCTCTTTGCAACCCCATTTTTGCTATCACTTCAGGAGGGTTCACGCCAGCCTTCCCAAGGTTCGCTTTGAGTAGCTGGGATCAAACTCACCACACAGTGAAATATAACAAAAATGGCCACATTTTCCACAGCTTTGGGTCAAAATCATGGATTTCACATCATCTCTACCTCCCTACTTTCCCCACCCCTCCCCCACACACAGAGTCTCCAGCTATCTCCAGTCTTCACGCCTGAGAAAAAAAATTTAGAGCTCTTCTAGTTATCACCAAGTAGCTTCTCCTTTCCCCTCTCATCAGGACAGCAGCATGCCTCAAATACGCAGATCAGACCAAATAGGGTCAGGTGAAGCAATCAGAAAATAGTAGGCCACATTCTCGAAATCCTGCATGCTAAGTGCACGAGGGAGAATTCTACCCGCATGGATGTGCAGGAACTACAGTTAGATGGGTGTGATATTTCCAGACTGCATGTGAATACACTCACATGTATCTGAGTCCCCTGTTCTGCACTGCTTATAAATGGATGTACAGAGAGTAGAAGCTACAAGTCTTGTCAATAGAAAGGCTTCCATTCTAATTAAGACCAATTAATCAGGGGTTAAAATGGGCGGGGGGAATCAACATCATATGCCCACCTTTCTAGGCTTCCCCCTTATATGGTTAGACAAATACCTGCCAGGGATGGTCTAAATAATACTTAGTCCTGCCAAGAGTGCAGGGGACTGGACTAAATGACCTCTTGAGGTCCCTCCCAGTCGTACGACTCTATGATACAATTCCTGGCATTCCCCAATATACAGAACATTTTTGCCAGAACTAGAAAATGTCCTGGACTGAAAACTCATCACATATTTCAGTGGTAGTGGGGGACAAAAGACAGGGTCATGGATCCAAATCCCCAGATTAAAACATATCCCTGGGATTTTTATTCAGATTGGATTAAAAAACTCAAATATCTGTTTTCTGGATCCTGTTGAGATGTATCCTAAATTACCAGGTATCTGTTTGATGAATTGGAATCCTGTTGCAACACATTTCAGGGACAACCATGTTGAAACCGGCCCATTTATATCTGTGATATGGATGGCACTAGCAAAGAAAATATATTCTAGAAACATCTTTGGATCCAATACAGCAGAGGAGTAGTGACAGCTTTAGAGAAATTTACCTCTAGTTGGCCAGTTCAAATACAGCCCTGATCATTAATGTTCAAATATTTTTATCTTCTGATGCCAGTTTATTGGTCAATATGAAGTGAGCTTGGTGATTTTCCAGTTGATGGGTATCCATATCACAATTGCCACTAACTGACACTTATTTTCATCAGGGAGCCAGGAACAAGAGAGAACACTGAGGTAACTTTGCTAACCCTTCTCTGAGATAATGCCCATTTCTAGGCCAGCTTGTAGCACCACTGCTTGGGATGTGCCTCCTCTGTGAGTAGATACAGGCTTTCAGTCCCCAGTTCTATAAAGAGCATGAACTTGCCACGCACAAAACACATAGAAAAAATAAAACCAAAAAACCCAGCGTTGAAGGTTTGGGATTTACTTTACTTACCATGCTTGCAGTGGGCCTCTCTGTTGGAGTCTACGGATACATTTGAGTGAAATACTACACATCCCTCTTTATTTTCTTCCTTTTTTTCCATTCTGGGGAATTTTACTGTTGCTTTTTAAACAATGAAGCTCAAGGATCATATTAGATTGCATAGGACAAACCATTTTAAGTGGTAGGCTTAAGGATGGAAAAAATGAAAATTACATAATTTAATAATGAACCGCAACAATGGAGTAAAAAATCTCTCTGTGGCATTGCTGACAGTGATCATCTCCGGGTGCCAGCACTGTTGGCTGTGAGGCTCCACGATTTTCCCCTTGCCAACGCAGATCTTGCCCGCGTCTGTTTCCAAGCCTTTCCAAATGCAAACAGCACACTGGCTGGTTTGCATTATCCTGCTGCATATCCATTAGTTTGCTATGAAATACTTTTACTTTAAACAGATTTAAAAATTGGCATATTGAATACAGGCATGGAACATCTTTCCATTAGCATCGTGTCTCCCTTACACGAAAGGTATGTGGACCAAGTTGCAGGTCTAGATGTATGTGAGCAGTTTGTCAATGAGAAGTTTGCACTTGATGCATATTTAGGATTCAAAATTGAGGTATTCTTGGCTTTTCCCCCACCCAAAGTTAGCCTTGTGACCAGTTGTGACCCCAGTCCCACAGTGCCTCATGGTCACTATTTGATTGGTTCATTCCCCAGGCCTGAGAGTCTCTCAGCATGGCAGTTAGGGGCTGGACATGTGTGTGGAAACCTAGGTAGGAGGTAATTTGTTTGTTCTTCCAACTCTCAGCTTCTGGGGAGACAGTGAAAGGCAACACGGCTTCTGGTAGAACAATTCTACTGAGGTGAGGCACATTGGAGCCAGCAGGCTTCCTTACAGGAAGCTCCAGGAGCTTCCACATATCCCCAGTCTGCACCTGGAGGGATGTTCCCTCCCTTCACATCCTGGACACCTGAATTTCAGCCCAGCCGGCACTTATCATGGGACTGTGCCAGAGAAACTCTGCCAGGGAACCTTGGGGTGTCTTCTCCCTTTGGCAGGCATACCAGGTAGAACCATAGGCTTGGCATGGTTTCCATTCAAAACTCACACACTGGCCATGTTTCATTTGCAACCCTTTCAGCAAGGCAGGGGTAAAGTTTGTCTTTGTATCAAGAGCCATGTCCTATCTTGTTTCAGTGTGAACATCCTGGACACTAGTACCTCTGCCCCTTCAATGTGGGTTTTTGCCACTGAATGCAATAAATTGCTCCATTTGATAACTAGAGATGTCACAAAGCTGGCACTACTGGATTATTCAATCACAGGCTATATAGAAAGCAGGGGAAATCTGTGGACAGATGCTTGCACAACCAGGTCCTTACTAATCAGGAAATCCAAATTCTGAAAGAAATAATGGAAAAGAATCTGAGGAGGAGCCACAATGATAAAGATAATACAGTTGTTGGCATTATAGACACTTTCTTTTGCTGGGCAAGTTGTGATATGCACCCTACTGATTATGTGTGAAACCAGTTCAACTCTTCCTTTCAATCAAGTGATCAAAATAGACCCAACTGAAATGAGAGGAAGGCTCTGGAAATGGCGATGCAAAAATTAATTCAGCTGGAATCAGGACTGGCCCAAACCCTCTCCAGAAATTCCACTGGAATTTAACCCCTACCTTGAAGTTCCAATAAATTGACCAGTGTGAGCGATAAATTCACTTCTTGTAAAACGTCTATGGATGAATCTCCTTTCTTGTTGCATCTACACATTCCCACATTCCCCTGCCCAAACCATGCAAATCAGATTGGCTCCTAACAGCCCAGCTACCCAAAATATTTGAGTGCAAGATTTGCACAGCTGCATGTTTGATACCTAAGCCATCTATGGGATTCAGCATGGGCTGCTTCTCCGAGTTTAGTGTACGGATTGGAAAATGGTTAGAAGTTAAAAAGTAGGAAAGTCCCTGGACCTTCACCTGTTTCAATAACTGAATTTGAAACAAAGACTTAATCAAGATTCTGAAGTAGTCAATTGACTTAGGACCATTATTTTTTCTTTTTCTTATGATATCCCTACACATTCTGCTTCCAGCTGGGAAGGAAGATACCAAAATACCATGAGACTAGCTCTTATTACAGTACTTCCAACTCAGCTGGAAGTAAGACTCAAAAACAAGCTTGCAAGAAAACCTGGCTTCTTGGAAATTTTAAGCCCAGATTTGCAGCTCAAAAAGGTTCAGATAATTTGGGTAAATACGCAGACTTTTAGTTTGTTCATATGGGCCCAAACGTCAAACCTTTAAAAAGTGACTACACCAAGGTTTCAGTACAGTGGATTTAACAAAATGAGCAAAAGAAATCCACAGCAGAGTGAAGAAGCCCTTTTTTTTCTTTTCAGTGGTTTATATTTTCTATTTCTCCTTGTTCTGGCTCTATATCATTTCCTCATTCACACTGGAGCAATGGTGTTACAGATGACGGAGACAATATTTGATTCAAGCCCCGAACGTCAGACTTGTGCAAACATCAATGGGCCAGGTTGCCTGGCAAACCTTCACAATTTTGTTCTGAACTTATTTGGAAAGTAAAAAAAACAATCCATCCCCTAATCAAAACAACTATTTACCCTTTTTGGGCAAAAAGGTAGAACAATGTCAAGTTTTACACCAAAATATAGATATGCTAGAATTGAATTGTCAGTTTGAAAGGAAATAATTCATACCCCATACATCATGATCTCAAACGCTCATCAGCTGAGCAATGAGAGAAACAACTGAGCTTGCTTACTACCAGCTCTGCTTCTAATTCCTGGAAAATTTGTTTGCCAAAATGAAAGCAAATGCAGGCCTGGCCAAAATGGTTTTGTACTTAAACAAAAAGTTTCAGGGACCATCATGTCATGTCAACTTAAGTTGACAAAAGCTGCAATCGTTGTACATAAATAGCATCCTTGCTTCTGAAAAGTCCATTCGGAAGACTCCTGTTTTGTGAATTGTAGGAGCTGCCCAATTTAGGCACAATCCAACAGCTATTGGAGTCAGTGGGCAAAATCTTGACTCTGCCGAAGTAAACGACAAAACTGCTGTTGACTTCAATGGGGCTAGGATTTAACTCAGTAGTGAAATGGGACTGGATCTTAAATTGTCCTCCCAGATAGACATCTCACAGTGTTCCTCCTGCACTGCAAACAGAAGGTTAACTTATGCATTTGAAAAATATTCATTTTAACTTCCTTTAGCTAGGGAAGACGGACCTGGTAATGCAAGAAACAAAGATCCCATCTTCGTGAAAGTTCAATTATTAAGGAATAAGACCAATAAAGGAGGAAAAAGAAATATATAAAATACACAATACATAGACAGGGGAATTCTTTCTAAATGGATAATTCTTCAGAGTTTTCCAACAGGAACAAGCTGATTATTGAGACCCTTGCTACTCACTACTGCTTGTGGTGGTGCATGACTCGAAATAATAATAGTCCTTAGCATTTATGTTTAAGGAGCTCCATGAAAAGTCTACCAAATCCTGCTCATCTTCCTCACAGGAAGAACTGCAGTCACCACTGTGAGATGACCTGTGTGATTCAGGAGTGCTGGCTTTAGCTCGGTGTCTATTTAAACTGTCAAGCCACTAAATCAGTGTTACCAGCCCCTGGAAACCCCAGGTGGAGATGTTGTAACTTTCCCAAAGCTGTGGGTGGAAATCAGGGTCAGAATCGGGATGTGCTGATTACCAGTCTGGGGCTGAGCTCCTCAGCCCACCGTTATGTGCTCTGTGTCACATGACTGACTTTTTATTTTGAAAAGAAAAGAAAAATGGCCTGCATTTCTCATCCTGCTTTTCCATGCATTCATTCATGCCATGTACTGCCTTTGTGCAGTCCATACAGCAGGTTGTAAATGAGATACAAGGGGAGAGGGGGAAACCCATCTGTTACTGCACAAAGATTGCAGATGAATCTGTGCAATTAATGCTCTGCTGTGCTGTCCTGTTTGCTGTGTGCTGTATCACCCACTTCCCATATCCACCCCAGGCAGAGAGAGATGGGCAGCCAAGTTCACTCTGTCCCTGTAGCCAAATCTACCAGGAAAATTCCGAGCAGCCTATGAAGAGTTTTGAGTTTATTTGACATTATTCTTACTTCACCCTCGGGTTTTCATTCTTCTTTCCCCCTCCCCTATCCCCCAGTGAACCTGCTCCCAGATCATCCTCCCTGAATGAAAAACTGGGAAATGGAGCCAGTTGTGCAACTGCAAATAGAACTAATCAATGCAGCTCCCTGGACTTTTACCGCTATTTACACCAGTGGAGGACTGGGTGCATTGTCAAGAATCAGAGGGGTAGCCATGTTAGTCTGGAATTGCAGAAGTGACAGAGTCCTGTGGCACCTTAAAGACTAACTAAAGTATTAGCGCATAAGCTTTCATGGGCTAATACCCACTTCGTCGGATGCATGCAGTGGAAGTATCCAGGGGCAGGTATAAATAGGTAGACAAGAACCAGGTTAGAGATAACAGGGTTAGTCTAATGAGGCTGAACCTGCTTGTTATCTCTAATCAGGGAGGGTGAGGTATTCCTCTAGCAGCGGAACTGGAGGTGTGAACAGCGAGAGAAGAGAAACTGCTCTTGTAGTTAGCTAGCCATTCATAATCCCTATTCAGTCCTGAGTTGATTGTATCAAATTTGCAAATGAATTGCAGCTCTGCAGTTTCTCTTTGCAGTCTGGTCTTAAAGGTTTTTTGCTGCAATATAGTGACTTTTAAATCTGTAATTGTGTGTGCAGGGAGATTGAAGTGTTCTCCTACAGGTTTTTGTATATTGCCATTCCTGATATCTGATTTGTGTCCATTTATCTTTTTCATAGGGACTGTCCAGTTTGACCGATGTACATAGCAGAGGGACATTGCTGGCACATAATGGCATATATTACCTTGGTAGATGTGCAGGTGAATGAACCAATGATGGTGTGGCTGATCTGGTTAGGTCCTGTAAGGATGTTGCTAGTGTAGATATGTGGGCAGAGTTGGCATCAAGGTTTGTTGCATGGGTTGGTTCCTGAGTTAGAGTTATTATGGCATGATGTGTTGTTGCTGGTGAGAATATGCTTGAGGTTGGCGGGTTGTCTGTGGGCCAGGACTGGTCTGCCTCCCAAGGCCTGTGAAAGTGAGGGATTGTTGTCCAGGATGGGTTGTAGATCACTGATGATGCGTTGGAGAGGCTTTAACCGAGGACTGTAGGTGATGGCCCGTGGTGTTCTGTTGTTTTCTTTCTTGGGCTTGTCTTGCAGCAGCAGGCTTCTGGGTACACGTCTGGCTCTGTTGATCTGTGTCCTTATTTCCTTGTGCGGGTATTGTAGTTTTGAGAAAGCTTGATGAAGATCTTGTAGGTGCTGGTCTCTGTCTGAGGGGTTGGAGCAAATATGATTGTACCTCAGTGCTTGGCTGTAGACAATGGATTGTGTGGTGTGTCCGGGATGGAAGTGGGTAGCATGAAGGTGGGCATAGCTGTCAGTAGGTTTTTGGTACAGGGTGGTGTTGATGTGGCCGTCATTAATTTGCACCGTGGTGTCTAGGTAGTGGACCTCCCGTGTAGACTGGTCCAGGCTGAGGTGGATGGTGGGGTGGAAGCTGTTGAAATCATGGTAGAATTCTTCCAGAGTTTCTTTCCCATGGGTCCAGATGATGAAGATGTCATCAATGTAGCGTAGATAGAGGAGGGGCGTGAGTGAACGAGATTTGAGGAAGCGTTGTTCCAGGTCAGCCATAAAGATGTTGGCATACTGTGGGGCCATGCGGGTGCCCATAGCGGTGCCACTGGTCTGGAGGTATATATTGTCACCAAATTTGAAATAATTGTGTGTGAGGATAAAGTCACAGAGCTCAGCAACCACTTGTGCTTTGGCATCATCAGGGATACTATTCCTGACAGCTTGTATTCCATCTCTGTGTGGGATGTTTGTGTAGAGAGCCTCTACATCCATGGTGGCTAGGATGGTGTTTTCTGGAAGATCACCAATGCATTGTAGTTTTCTCAGGAAGTCGGTGGTGTGATGGAGATAGATGGGAGTGCTGGTGGCGTAGGATCTGAGTAGAGAGTCCACATATCCAGACAGTCCTTCAGTGAGAGTGCCAATGCCTGAGATGATGGGGCATCCAGGATTTCCAGGTTTGTGGATCTTGGGTAATAGATAGAATAACCCCGGTCGGGGCTCTAAGGATATGTTAATTTGTTCCTGTGTTAGTGTAGGGAGTGTCCTGAGTAGATGGTGCAGTTTCTTAGTATATTCCTCAGTGGGATCTGAGGGAAGTGGCCTGTAAAATTGGAGTTGGAGAGTTGTCTGGTAGCCTCCTTTTGGTAGTCAGACCTGTCCATGATGACAACAGCACCTCCTTTATCAGCCTCTTTGATTATGATGTCAGGGTTGTTTCTGAGGCTGTGGATAGCATTGCGTTCTGCACAACTTAGGTTGTGAGGCAGGCGATGTTGTTTTTCTACAATTTCTGCCTGTGCATGTCAGCGGAAGCATTCTATGTATAGATCTAGACTGTCATTTCAGACAGTCCATACGAAAAAGGATAAATGGACACAAATCAGATATCAGGAATGGCAATATACAAAAACCTGTAGGAGAACACTTCAATCTCCCTGCACACACAATTACAGATTTAAAAGTCACTATATTGCAGCAAAAAACCTTTAAGACCAGACTGCAAAGAGAAACTGCAGAGCTGCAATTCATTTGCAAATTTGATACAATCAACTCAGGACTGAATAGGGATTATGAATGGCTAGCTAACTACAAGAGCAGTTTGTCTTCTCTTGCCGTTCACACCTCAGGTTCCGCTGCTAGAGGAATACCTCACCCTCCCTGATTAGAGATAACAAGCTGGTTCAGCCTCATTGGACTAACCCTGTTATCTCTAACCAGGTTCTTGTCTACCTATTTATACCTGCCCCTGGATACTTCCACTGCATGCATCCGACGAAGTGGGTATTAGCCCAAGAAAGCTTATGCTCTAATACTTTAGTTAGTCTTTAAGGTGCCACAGAACTCTTTGTCACTGGGTGCATTGTGTTCACATTGGTAAAGGGATGATCTCATCTGCAACTCTTACATTGTCTTCGGTTTGCTTGTAAGCCTGTGTATACTTTGAAAGTGTAGGGTTTCCTGTACAGCGCAAATGCTCCTTTGAAAATAAAACAGGAACGTCGGCAGCCAAACCCTCCACAGCTGCTCTGTGGTAAAAGACCTGAGGGTTATGAAGGCTAGAAAAGATTTTGGCTTCAAGTCTCTAGGAGATTATTAAACAACACAGAGAAAAGGAAAGTATTTCTGCAAAGCATGGAAAGATTGTGTGATAGTTTCCTGTGAAAATGATTTCATTGTCAAAAATTCAGTGTGTCATCTTTGTTACATTGCAAAGAGGTGGCAGGATAGTCATTCAAGCCAACCCAGTGTTTCTTTCCTGCCTACTAACAAGTTAGATGGGTGATAAAGTGTATGACAGTAAGAGTGCTGGAAGGGATATAAAACTACGTGCCTCAGGGATTAAACCAATCTCTAACTATCTGTGGTTATCAAGAGCCTATCTAGGGGTCAGATTATCCCATAGCTACCTTACATGGGGTTTCTTGCACCTAGACTGACCCTGGGGAGTGGAGACCTTTGTATATTTATAGAACAAACTCATGCTTCCCCATTCTGTCATGGGGACAGTTCAGCCCTCCCACCTTAATACCAACTGCAAGGAAATCTTTCTGAGGTTCTTCTGGTAGAAATTCCCTTATGTTATTCGGTTGGAGGAGGTGGAGTGTATTCTTACATGCGATAGACTGAAGGACTCACTTTTGACTCCCACAGATCCCTGGGGATCAGCTGGAGACTGGAGTCATTTTCATAGGTGGGATACCTCATTGGCAATCCTGGTACCTGTTACGTTCACACCACACAAAATGAAGTTAAATAGAAAACATAAAATATTCTTGCTGTAACACTACTTTATTTCTTAGAATTCAGAACCATAACACACAAGAATCCCAAACCACAGAGAGACAAAGCAGGCTGCTCCCTAAAACAGAGAGGCACAGGTTCCCAGCCCCGCTGTCTCCACATTGACCACTAGGTGCTGACTGCCATTGCTCCAACCACTAGGCCTGACCCTCCACGTTTCGGTTTCTGATGTACACTCCTTGTGAATGTTGACCAAAATGCCATTTCAGAAGTGCTTGAAAATTTCTGTGTTGCTCAAAATTTTCCCGTTTTCCACAGAGCGATTCAAAATAAAAAATCCCAACTCCTTTCTGTTGGAAATGGGAGGGAAAGTATTCTAAAGCATCTAAAAGAGGAAAAATTGGGGGGTTTAACCCCCTTCTCTATCTTTTCTCCCCTATCCCCAATTTTGTTTCAACTCTGTTCAGGTTCAATTGCAATGAAAGACTCCCTCTCCCCGCCCCCAACATCAATATGAATGTTTTTCTTTTTATTGCAAACTGGAAAGTTTTCAGAGGAATTTTTTTCATTCCATTGAACATTTTCCATGAGAAAAACAACCCTGAACTGCGCTGCTCTACTCGGTGTGTAGCCATCTCCTCCCCACCCCCAGCCTGCCCAGTCCCCACTCCCCCACCTGGACCAGCAAAATGGATTGCCAAGGGTATTGAGAAGGGTTTGGGGGATGGGCAATAGTGCAAAAATAGCTGACTCCCCCTTCCCAGAACCATGGAGGAGCATTGGGGGGAATGGACAGAGCCCTGTTTTTCCCAGTCCCAATGTGACCCCATTGCTTGACATGAGAAGGGGGAATCATTGTGCCTATCTATCACCTGGCTCTTTGCTGCGTGTAGTTTTCCCTTCAGAAGAGGCCTGTCCTAGCAACCCCCGAGAAAGAATTGGGTGGTTCAGAGGGTGACATGCCCTGCGCAGAATCTCCCCCATATCCCAGGATTTTCAGTTTTGGCTGCTTCAGTATCATGGGAGGCCCTGGGACTCACTCTCCTTTTCTGTCTTGACTCAGCCTCTTCCTGGCAGGGATTATCCCCTCCTCTCAAAGGGAAAGCTGCAGAGCAGCCAGCCACCTATTCTTCCTGAGCAAGGAGCTTGACAGCCTTCTTTTCAGCCCAGCACGCATTACCAGCTGCCCTGCCGTGAGGGAGCTGGACTCTGCACCAGGCCTGTGCTGGGCTCCAGAAGGTGCCGGGGGATGGGGGAGGGAGTGTGATCCAGGGCCGTGCGGAGTGGCGAGAAGAGGGACGGGGAAGAGAAAGAAGCAGCTCCCCCAGACTATGGAGAATTAATCCTGTATATTATCGGTGAGCGTGTGTGGCCGAGGAGGGAGAACTCCCGCTGCAGGCTGGACAGGGCAGACAAAGAAGGCATTCGTGTGTGGGTCACAGTATAAAAAGACGGCACAATCTGTTGTGGGTTTGACTCCAAATACTTCTTGGTATTCAAACGAAGGACCCCTCCCCCACTCTTTGTCCCCAAACTTCCCTGGCTTCTCTTTCCTCCGACCAAGAGCCTGGTCTCATCTTCTCCGCACCCCCAAAACTCCTTGGCTCCGGTGGGAGATTGAAGTATAGCAGGTTTCAGGATTAGACCTGTAGGGCCGTGAGCAGATCCAAATACCCTCAGAGTTCAGGGCGCAGTTCAGATCCAGGCTTGGCTCATCATGGACTTACAGCCAGGTTTTCAAAAGAAGCTCAGCGCCTGAGTTTCAAGAACTCAGCACCCTTAAGAGGGGCCAGATTTTCTTAAGAGCTCAGCTCCAAAAGTGCACCCAGCGTGCTGAGTGCTTAGGACCTTCTGGCCCCAGTTATGGGTGCCGAACTCAGCTGAAAATTCTGGCCATGAAGGCCAGACGCTCAGAACAGTTTTGGCTTCTGCATCATGCTTCCAGCTCATCTCGAGCCGTGGCTTTGTGATAGTTCCTCAAACGTGGGAGGAGCCTCTTCATCCAGACATTGATCAGGGCTTTTTAGGTTCCTCCGTGTCGAGTGAACTGTACGATGCAATTGCACCTTTTCCCAGAGAGTCTTTACTTCCTTGTGGGAAGGATGAAAAGGAATCTGAACCCAAAACTTCTTTTAAATAACAGCACATGGATAAAAGGCCTGGGCTGGAATAAGTCATCTGAAACACATAAGAACTCTCAGGCTTGAATCTCCCAGCTGTTCCTTTAGAGAAAAAGTGAAATGTATTTTGGACAAACCACTTGACTGCTAATGAACCACAAACACATCCCCTGCTCCTTAATTTGCATTCAGTGCCAGAGGAGAGACGCTGCCTTTAATGAGCGCTGCCAGCCACTCTTACCAGCACCAACTCCCCAGCCACTGAAAGGAGCCTGCAATCCCTCCACGGACCCTGCTGCTGGCTAAATCCCCAGGCTTTGGATGGCTGATGACTCCAGCTTCCCCACCCCCCAGGATGTTCTTGCATTCTGCCTGCCATGCCTGCAGGAGCCAGAGGGCAGTGAGCTGCTCTGATCCCCGTCCGGTACATGCACGTAGCTTTTAATCCAGTTATGCAGCTCCCGCTCCTTGACAGATCCTCTCCTTTTTCTGCATTTGCTTTCAATAAGGAAGCGTAATTTGTTTGGGCGCTTTCCAAGGTTGCAGGAACGGGGCCTTTGCTTCCTTTTGTCGCTTGCACGTGGAAAGCTGAGAATGGGATTTGAGAAGGAGGCTGGAAATGGCCCTGTGATGCCATTATTTTTAAACAACGCTTTTAAAACCCTATTAAGCAAATTAAATTTCAAGAGCCGTCTCACTCCCGCATTCTGGTAAGCCCTTCCCCCACCCCTTTCCTCCCATTTTAAATTGGCACCTTAGCAGGCACTTTCCCATTGGCTGGCTCTAAGAGAATCCATCAGACATTGATTTTGACACTTAACAGAATTAGAAATGCCGGCCATCCATACCTCTCTGGCCTTTCACAGGGAAATGAGCACTGGCTGTAACACCATTAGGATGCTTCCTTTTATCACATAGCTACTCTTATAATTAAATTTACTGTGTAGCACTTCCCCACCGCACTCCCTCATCTCCTCCGTCAAACACAACAATGCGCTGATTTACTGGACTTGAATCCAGCCCTCTCAGCATGTTTAAACCTGATCTCCAACCTCAGATAAAGTAGACATTCATTGTGCCTGATTCTCCATTCTGTTATTCCCGTGTAAACTGGAGAAGCACTGTTGATGCTTCACGGATTTAAGCCACTGCAGGCTATAGGTGAATCACGTCCGTGTCTTGCACACTTTCAGTGCAGACTAGTAGTGCTTGAATTATGCAATGCTGAAAGCACTGGATGATCTAAGGACTTTGGTGAATCTCTCTTGTAGACACTAATAAACAATAGGACATGTAAAGTCCTAAAGTGCCCACAAGGAGGTATTGTTGGGGTTCCCAACCCTCCAGGATTGACTGGGAGGTCTCCCAGAATCGGAATCAATCTCCTGGCGGCCATTGAATGTCCAGTCACTGGTGCAGCAGGGCTAAGGCAGGCTCCCTACCTGCAATGGCTCAGTGCAGCTCCTGGAAGCCGTCGGCACAGCCCTCTGGCTCCTAGGTGCAGGGGCAGCCAGGAGGTCTCTGCACGCTACCCCCACTCCAAGCACCGACTCTGCAGCTCCCATTGGCCAGGAACCACAACCAATCGGAGCTGCAAGGGTGTGCCTACAGGCAGGGGCAGTGCGCAGAGCTGCCTGGCCACCCCTGAACCTAG
The DNA here is from genome assembly GCA_007922305.1 of Dermatemys mawii. Lineage (NCBI taxonomy): Eukaryota > Metazoa > Chordata > Testudines > Dermatemydidae > Dermatemys > Dermatemys mawii. The sequence continues at coordinate 18,069,348 of ML677358.1, read as the reverse complement.
GAGCCGGACATGCTGGTTGCTTCTGGGAGCCACCCAAAATAAGTGCTGCTTGGCCAGAGTCCACACCCCTCACCTCCTCTTGGACCCCTATCCCAGCCCCAGACCCCCTCCCACACCCAAAGTCCCTCCCAGAGCCCGCACCCTCTCCTGCACCCCAAGCTCCTGCCCCAGACCTGAGCCCCCTTCTGTAAATTCCTGCCCCACCTTCCCAAGCCCCTCATCCCCAGCCCCACCCCAGAACCTGCACCCCCAGCTGGAGCTTTCACCCCCTGCTGTACCCCAACCCTCTGCCCCAGCCCGAAGAAAGTGTGTGAAGGGAGATGGGGGAGAGCGAATGACGGAGGGAGGGGGGATGGAGTGAGGGCTTGGGTTCTCGGAGAAGTGGTGGGGCAGGGCCTTGGGAAGGGGCGGGGCAGGGGACAGGGCAAGGGTGCGATTAGAAAGTTGGCAACCCTAGGTATAATGAACCTGCAGAATACAGTGACTAGTTGCCATGTTGCTCTGCTGGGTTCCCTGCCACTGAATCGAGTAACTGGCTATCCACGGGAAATAAAATAAGTGAAAAATAAGGCTCAACGGTGAACTGAACTGCTTTGAAAGTGATATGTTTTGCCATATGGCCTGATACAATGATCATTGAAATCAATGACAATCTTTCCACTGACATTAGTGGGCTTTGGATCAGGCCCTATTTCATGCAGATCATACAGAGTTAGTTAGCAGGAAAAGCAATTCTACCCTGGTAGTCCAATTCCCAAGCAAGTTCACTTTGGGCCTTGGTTGGTTAGCATCAAGTTTCATATATGCTCATCAGCCAGAGACCTAGGGAAGCACAGTTTGTTCTGTACCTAGCATTTATCTATTTTACCGTGTCTGCAATGCCAAGCCAGATGCAATAGGGAATATAGGCACAGGGTTAAAAATTACACATAATTATGATTTAAACCATTAAACTACTCAGCACCTGGAACCCCGGTGAGATCATATTTAGAGATTAATCAAATATATATTTGAAAATCTACTTCCTTTTACTTATTTTCCAGTATCAGAGACTAGGGGACATGTAAGAGCTACAAAAAGATAATTAATTGAAATAGGCAACATAGGTTCTAAGAACTGACACATTTTGTTCTGTTTTAAACTGTAAAAGTCTCCGCAACTGTTGAGACTACACAAGTATTATGTGTGGTTAAGGACTGTGAAAATTAAAAAACATTATTCAATGTATTTGCCAAAGCTTTTTGGTTCACCAGCCTTTGTCATTGTTTCTGCTGGAATGCAATGGGAGTTGATATCACGTTGTTCCCACCATATAACTTCTCAAAGTACAGACAATTGATGCAAATGATGCTACCCATTAGCAATAAATGCTTTCACCGTCTCCAATTCTATAAATCTCTAAACATCACAAAAAGCTACTTCTTAGTGCCTCCCATGGGAGATTAGAGATGGGACTTCCGTGGACACAACTGGTAGTAGTAAGTAGGGGTTTTTTTCCTCTCGCTCTCTCTCTTTCTGTAATAGCTGTTTTGGGAATGGACATTTGGGGAAAAAAAAGCATTGAAAATTAAATCTACTTCACCCTTGCAGTGTGTTGTTTCTCTTACATTGTTTTTTAGATAGATATTGTCCCTGAAGAAAATTAATCTTGGAGATGATTTTTGTGTGATTTGCATTCCTTGTTACTTTTCAGGTCCTTTCTGCAAAAGCTAGGAGAGTAAATACAGCATAAGAGTCCCTTGACTTATGGACTTAGTTTTAAGTGATTATTTGCATTTGTGGTACAAGAGGCTACATCTGGAAACACACACACCTGACAGAAACGGCCCGCACAAAGTACTATACAGGGTGGGAGATTTGCATCAGAGTTTATAAAGGGAATACATGTAACAAATGGAAGATACTGTCCTCCTTTATCCTGTTCTTTATATGCTAAGGGCCAAATTCTACTCTCAACTTCATTGTTGCCAATCCCCAGTAACCCCAGATTAATAGAGCAGAAAGCGGAATTACTTTATTTCAGTAAAAGTTCCTTGCCCTCTCTCTGTTCCACACTGTAAATAATCACGCCTCCCGCCCACTCAGAGGTGGTCTTCAGAACCTCCCCATCTCTCTTGTTTAGAAATGAGGCTTTGGAACCTGGCAGAATTCACGGGAGAGAGAAACATGGCTGCTGCTCCCAGAATTGGGTTCAGTCCACTCACAACAGCCCTGCTATCTAACTCCAACACGCCTGCCTCTTTAAAAAACACCCCCCCCCGCCCCCATGGATGCTGCTTCCAGAGGCTTTCGCTGCAATTTTTCAAGTGACTCAGCATTCCAAAGAGCGTCGTTAATTTGAGGCGCAAACCTGACATGGGGCACTGTGCAATCCAATCTCCCCTCGTCAACTGGGCAGCCTCATTCCTCCCAAACCCCAAAGCCTGGGCCTTCGGGAAAAAAACATGAGGCTGTGGGGGCAGATAGGTTGTGGGGACTCAGGACAGGGGGTGGGGGCTGTGTAGTGACATCAAGCATATTTTTCATGGAAACCTAGGTGAGCTCCTTTAAAGTCTCCCACCCTTTTCTCCAGAGAGTAGTTTTCAGTAGGGTGACCAGATAGCAAGTGTGAAAAATCGGGATGGGGTGGGGGAGGGGTAATAGGAGTCCATATTAAAAAAAAGCTGCAAATATCAGGACTGTGCCTGTAAAATTGGGACATCTGGTCACCCTAGTTTTCAAAACAGCAATAGCAGGAGCTGCCTATGTCACTTATCTCCAGCAAGTCGTTTTCTGCGGTTTTCGCTCCAGTACAGCTGCAAAGTATTAATGGAATAATATTTAACTGCTCCTTGTGAATGGGGCATTCAGAAATGCATTCATTAATGCTGCCAGGTACAGTACAGTCTTCATGATCTAGATATCAATAATAATTACACACTAACTGTGCTTGTCTTATTAATCACATTACGGGGCCTTATTTGCCATTGGCCTGGTCCTTCAGCAGACATTTCTGACAGTGCAAAAGGAGTGTAAATTATTATGTGTATGGCGGTAGCACCTAGGAACACCACATTGTGCTAGGAGCTGTACAAACACAAAACAAACACTCCAACCCCAAAGAGCTTACAACTCAAGAAAGTAAGTAGTTACAGATCAAAATGACAGCATTACACTCACCCTGCTCTGGTGTAAGTGATGAGCAAGGCAATGGAGAATTAGGCCCTCTCCCTTGGATCCTTTTGTAAATTAATTTTATTCTCATCAAACCTGAAGAGTACGCAGTATATGTCTCAATATGTTGACCTCAGTGTCTTTTGTTGTACGCATAGCCCTTAGTTAGACTCACTCCCAGTGAAATCAATGGGAGTTTTTCCCAACTAAGTTTAAGCCACACTAAAAGAGTGTAGGTCTTTCTCGCTCCGTTAGTGGTTAGTCCATATAAAAGGATAATAGTCTACTACATCTGACAGCCAATGGAGTTATGCTTTTAGCTCTTGGCACGTTCTCACCCAGTTGCACATTCATACCTTATTGCTGACACTGGGAGGTTATTACCAGAGGTCTGAATAAAAGCCAGGCAAGTGCCTCAGACTCTGACCCAGTATGAATGCAGCAGCTTTAGCAGGCAACACCTTATGGCTCAGATCCAATTCTCAGCACAACAGGAGAGGATGTGAACACTTTTTACATGCTTTTTGCATAATACTTTGAGTTCTATTTTCATCACAGCTTCATCCCGCCCACTAACAGAGAGGCCTCTCCATGGCATTGCCACTGGTCCTGCAGTGCCACCTCAATCCAAGTGCGGCCACAGGAACCTCACAAAGGCTAGCCTCCCTTCTCTGCTTCTTCGCGGCAAGCAGCCCTCGTCCCTGTTCCATCACACCTGGGGCCGTCTTCCATCACTTCCTTCCCTGGCTAGTGCTACTGAGATTTAGGCTTCTTCACACACTTAAAAGTTGTCTTTCCTCGCTCCCCTGAGGTTATTTTCTCCTGTCTCTGGGTGTGATATAAAGCAGACATCCCTTTCCAGCCTTACCCTCTTGCTTCCCCTTCTGCGTTACGGCCCTGCTCCAAAGTCCAATTCCTTCCTTTCCATTAACTTCCCTGGGCTTTGGATCAGACCCTAAACTTACTTATTAATCTGATCCTGCCTGCAAAAGTCCCCAGGAAGTCTGTCTTCTGTTCATACTTCATCAGGGTTGCAAAGAGGCAAGAATTTTGTATCCATTAGGAAAGGAGAGCTGATGTGTCTTGTCCAGGCTCCTTTAACCATCCGCCCTTGCGGACCAACACTGGTTTCCAAAACTTTCCTTTCTTAAGCTCCCAGAGCACTAGCATTTGTTTTGCTGTCCGAGCAAACACACTGGGCTCTGTCCTGGCTTTCATAGTCTGTGAAGAACTTGGCAAGAGCTGTACAGTAAAGGATTATATCTGTGTACGACATAATGCCTCCAGGGTCATGCATGTTTACTGACAACCTTTGCCACACTTGCACTCCCCTTCCAAAGCTACCCTGGAATGTGTCCCCACATTGGTCTGTGTAGCACTACTAGAATATATAGGGAGCGCAAGGGTACCTTCTGGCTGCTTCCTACACATGGCCACTAGATGGGGAAAGGAATGCCTAGGTATTCTTGCTACCGTAAGGCTATCCCTGGACAGTTGCAATTTGGCTCTTTAATGTCACTGCATTTGGCTAAGGCCCTTTGGACTGAGTCTCTCTGAAATGATCCAATAGCCAATGTCACTATCAGTGAGCCCAAGTCAAAATTTGGATCCAGAGCAATCCATTCCCAGATGCTGTGCTATGCTTGGACCCAAGAGTTTGGTTCAGCTTTGTCACTAATCAATGATACTTGTACAGGTGTTTGGGCACCATGGAGGTGAGGGCCATAGAAGTACTCTGGGAAAGTATCAGGGAAAAAAATACTTTATTGTGGACAAATGTGTGTCACAAAAGAAACAATGTAAATATCATATCTTCCAATTGCAGGCTGTACAAAAAAAAAACTACCACAACTAACACAGGCCTGGGTATTTGGTTTTTGGCAAAGCAAGTCTGCTTTTCCCTTGTCAGGAGGTGCAGGTTGATTTCTGGAGACAGGAACCCCTCTTTTTGGCTAAATACCTATTTCTTTTTTTTTTTTTTAGTAGCACACCATCGAGGAGCAAAACTGAGCAGAGATGAATCATGTGTGGTGGAACTGGGGGCTTACTGAATAGAAGACTTTTAGAATTCACTTGATGTTGGCACATTAATACACTTTTTCCTGTACACTGAAGGTAAGGTCTACGATTTTATCACATAAAAGTCAGGGGGAGGTGGATAAAACCCTCAAGACTCAGACCATAAGGTTATTTAAGCAGTTTGGTCATTCTGTTCAAATGACATGGGAATGAACCAAACCTAGACATAGCAGGACATTGTCAAGGTGGAGGGGACCCAAACTTGATGTACTTTCTTTGGTTTATAGACTTGCCAAGTGCTTGTAGCCCTTTGAACTATGGAATGTACGTTTTTCAGAACAAATAGTTTTATGCTTGCTTTTATTTTAAAAGAAAAAATGTGGAAGTGTCAATAACCCAGCTCTCCTGAGCAATTCTAGAGCAACAAACCCAAAGCCAAATCTGGCTTAGTGGGTCTGGGCCCTCATCACACAGTACAGGAGACCTGGAGTAAATGCCATATATATTCTTAGTAATGGCAAATGTTTTTGTATTTCCCCTGGTTGCATAAGTACTGCCTACTAGAAGTGGAAATTTGTTTAAACAGAGCCCTGGGTCTGTAAATAAGTGTACATTGACTTACTTCTCATACTGATCCAGTATTATCGAAAACGAGTTTGTTTATCAGGTTTGATTGATTAAGATTATGATCCAAAATCCATGAGTTGGAAATGTATTGTACACATGACTTAACAAGAAAGGATGAGTTATACAGATGCTTAGCTACATGGAAGGAAGATTTACTTTAAAGATTGTGTGCCTTAACAGGAAAATTATAATCATGTTGTTTCATTAAACAAAGCAATTGTGTGATTTCCACAAGGCAAACTGCTTCTTACTCTGTTCCCTAGTATTAAGAAGAGGATGTCTTGTTACCATTGATTAGCACCAGACATCCACTCACTGTTTGGCACAGAGCAAGTTCATTCATAATAGAAAAGCACGGCCTTTCTCAGAATAGGTTCTGCAGTGACTGACTTGGCAAAGGTAAAACATGGAAAGCATTTCTGTTCAATGTCAAGCATTCATTCACCTTCGGACAGCTCCAAAGGATGTCTACCCTTCAAGTGATGGCTTGAGCCCTACATTCCCCAAGCTGCATCATCAGAGATGTAAGTGGAAGTGACTGCGTGAAACGCAAGATAAATCATTTCCATATATTGCTGAGCAACACACAAGAATGCTGATGCACCAGAAATTCATCCTGAACTGATAACCAGTAGTAGTGAGAGAGGAGGAGGAAATGTAACAGCGGAGAAGCCTAAAGTTCCACGTTGCATCTCTTGTAGTGTTGAAGAAAAGATTCCCCCAATCCCTCCTCTCATCTGCCCATCTCACTTCATTACAAACAGCCCAGAGAGCTGTCATGGACTCTCTTAGCACATCCACACACCACTCCCCAGAGCTTCGTAACTATCTAGCATTGTCTCTTTGATAGGCATGTAGGAAACAAATGAGGAAGAGAAGATGTCTGAAGGGTCCATTAACATTGTTAGGTTAGATGCGTTGACAATAAGTCGATTCTTTTTGACATGACTGTCGCAATAATGAAGGTACATTTCTGGATGACTCTTCTTAATGTACGATAAGATATGGATGGCCCATGTCTTTTTGACACATGTCCAGTATATCAAAGGGTGGCATAAGAAAAAATTGTTTTATTGACACACTAATAGGAGATAAAGTTTAAGATTAATGATGCTGCTGCCTTTTTCCTGTCTTATTTTTGAGAGGATGGGGGCAGATCCTCTAGAGAAGAAAGAATCAGAGTTCTACCTTCTGAAAGGAAAATGAACACCCACCAAGACCCATCGTAAAAGGTCCCTCTTTTCTCTAGAATCTGAGAAAAGACATTCACAGGGAGAATGTGCAAAATCTTGAAAATCATTCTGCAATTCTCCCTCTTCCTTTGGCTGCAGTGTTTGGAGTGACCCTTTGCCAGATTCTTCTTTGATTCATCAAAGTGATGTTTTACTTCAATGGAAAATATACAGAGGGGCCATAGTGCTAACCGAAGAAAGCAATGCATGGCTGGGGAAGAGTATGGCTTCCTCAAGAGTAAGAGAGGTTTCAGTGTGTGTCTTGCTGGTGTAATCAGTGGTGTCAACAAGAGTCTGGGATGGGGTGGAAGCAAATGAGAAATTCTTTGTGATTCATCCTTTTTTCCTTAAAAAATCCATGGACTTAGTATCACCCTTCTGCTGCGTTCTGCACTTACTGATACTAGATACACTAGAACATTATCGTTTCCTTGCCTGTGTTCACCTGCTGTCTCTTGTCATACACTTATACGCTAGGAGCTTTGGGACCATCTTTTTGTTCTGTTTGTACAGCACCTTGTACAATGGAGTCCATGACAGAGGTTCCCAGGCACTATCACAACACAAATTATTAATGTGCAATGTAATGTGTCATTAATGATTATTAATTATTATTATTATTATTAATAGGAATAACATCAGAACATAAAGAACATAAGCAAGTTATTATGTTTGACTAATTTTAAAATATTCTTCATATTGTTTGGCAGCAGGGTAATTCCAAGAGGAACACTCCACATAATTGGTGTATAAATGAAGGCAGCACAGAAAGGAAATTATAATCCCACCAATTTTACCATTCGGCTTTTCCATTTGTTGTATTTTGTAATGAATATAAAGTTTATATTTTCTAAGATGTAGCAGGAGGGAGTCAATTCCATCCCATCTTTAGATTCATGGAGCTTTGCCATGCTTCCCTTTGGTTAGCTCAGAGGAATGAGAATCAGGATTCCTGAATTCTGTTCTGCACTGCTACTGACTCTGCAGGGCCCTGGGTGTTGGCATTCCTGTTTCCCAAAATGCTACCTTCCGTTTGTTTAGCGGAGTGACCTAAGTACTGTCATGTTGAGAAACAAACATGTCCCTGTGTTTTAATTAGATAGGTTAAGAACCAAAACCTTAAAATGAACCCCTCCAAATTTCAGGATGGTTCAGGCTTGAATTCCAAGGTCTAAATTCACCAGTATAGTCTGATTCCTCACAAAGGCTAGCAGCCCTTCTCTGCTTCTTCGTAGCAAGCAGCCCTCGGCCCTGTTCTACCATACCTGGAGCCTTCTTCCATCACTTCCTTCCCTGGCTAGCGCTACTGAGATTTAGGCTTATTCACACTCTTTAAAGTTGTTTTTCCTCGCTCCCTTGTGGTTATTTTCTCCTGTCTCTGAGTGTGATACAAAGCAGACAATGGCGACTTTTTTGGTGGTTCACACAAATATTGTCCAAAGTCAGATAGTGTGAGCAGGCACTGCCGTTAGGCTATTTTACGCCATGTTCACAAGCACGCAGTGTGTCATCCATAGCATTATCAAATACCACTCCAAACACTGAGAAGCTTGTCAGTGAGAAGAGAATCCAACCATCGAGTAAGAAATAAATAAATTTCAAACCAAAATGTGTCTGCTCTTTTTAATCATGTCTCAACAAAAATAAATAAAGGAGGTGGTCCACAAAATTTTTTTGATTGGCCTGGTGGTCCATGGACTGAAAACCTATGTCCTAATCATTGAAACAAGGAACTGGAATTCTGAGCTGAGTTGCAGCACTAGCACTAAGTAGATAAGCAACATGAAATCATAGCTACCTGACCAGCTTACACTAAAAGGCCTTGGGAAAAAAATCAATTAATCAATTTGTTTATGGAGGCAACATAGCAACAGCGAGCACATGAAGCTGATTGGGTGACTCTATGCAATTCAACTTCCTTATTAACAGATGGGTGCATCAACGGATTTCAAATTTTAGGCTATTGATTTTCATTAAGAAGATTCATTCCTACCTACCCTCCCTCCCCAACTTTCCTTTTTATGTCTAAGTAGTAACATGCTGCGATTAGGAATTAACCAAGTTACCATTTCAAGAAAGTGATTTCAGTATATTGGGGCATCATAAAACTGGACTAAAATTGAAGCCAGGTTTGTCTGCTACCCTAAGTTTTTGCAGAGGCAGTTCAACAAATAGCTTTACAGAAAGGTTTAAAAAGAAAATTATCTGTTTAAAATTAGCTTGGCTATTGGTAAACTTTCTATTGTGGATGTATGTGTGTAAATTGTGTTCATATTCCATACAAGACAGCTGGGTGAATTTCCAGAAAGCTTTATGCTTATAATTTATAAAATAAATATAAACATTATCCTGGGTGTATTTTAAAATATATGTTTTAAAATAGTGTGTAATGAACAGACTGGCTATAAATATGTACAGTATCTTCCACTTATTCTCTTCTTTAGGCCAAGTTCTGGAGCTTCTCCGCCAGGTACCTTTCTTATGAGATTTCTGGTGCCATCTGTTGAAAAGTACAGGTCTGGGACTCCCTAGTTCTGTATGTGGCACTTCTGGAGAGGCAGTGGAAGCAGAGCTGCTGTGATAAAGAGTCAGCAGAATGCTTTGGTGGCCCAGAGCTGCAGCGCATTCCAACAGATGTCCTTATATTAGGAGTTTCTGTGAGGAAGGTCTGATCAGGATTGTATGTGGAGTTTTCCCATTCACTTCACTGGGCGAAGGATAGGATTGATAATTACAATCTCAGCCGGGCCATCTCTGCTTTTAGGAGGTTAGTGATGTGCCTGGTTCTCTTATGGACTCATCTTGCTGGATGAATGGCCATTACAGCTGCACATTTGCAGCTGCATTTCCATTCAGCAGAGTTGCTATGTGCTGATCATCTGGGTCATGCAATTGTTTCTTTACTCCGTTCGTTACTCAGCATTGCAGAAGCTACACAGCACGGTGCACTCAGTGTCGAAAATCCTGACATCTGTTTTGGGGAACACAGCTCAGACTTTGGGTTTGTAACATACCCAGCCTGCATGTTTCACAGACCCCTACAGAGGGAGCTCTTCTTTATGTTTCCTCTCACACATTTAAATACAGGGAACGACTTTGGGAACAGTTGCATCTGAACTTTGCCACTTCCCCAGTCTTTCTACAGGGAACTACTAAAACTCTGCATCATCCCTGGCTGTGGAAATTTCTCATCTGAGTCCAAATTTTATGGTTCAAGCCCAGATGCACTTTTATATTTTATATCTATTTTATACTGCAGAACCAATTTCCTTGATCCATGAGAGATGGATATTTCAACTCTTTGTTAATTTCTTTTTGGATTCTAAAGGGTAACCGAGAATTGTTGACTTCTTTGGGAATGAAGACACAGTTTCCATCCATCCGCATCCAGGAGATCAGTTCAGATGCATTCACGCTTGCACAATATATATGCCCTTTACATCTTATATAAAACATAACCTCATTGCTGTTGTCCTAAAGCTCCCTTGGCCTGCTGATGAACAGCATGCAGTCTACCTCACTCCATGGGCTTATGACTAAACTAAAGGTTTCTGAGCCTAAGGTGACTCTGGGGTCTTCTCTGGGGGGCCTGACACGATATCTTTTGAGATCAATGGCATATTTCCACTGACTGCAATAGGATTAGATTGGGCCCAAAGGGGAAATTCACTTGTGTGGAGAGACCCAATGCTGGCCTGTGCATCACTTAAATTCCCGTAAGACCTGGGACTTCAACAGTGCTTCATGTCGGCCTTCTCCACCAGGGCAAAGGTCACTTGAACAGAAGGAGAGAGAGAGATTTTTAATTCAGGCTCCAGCATGTACATTTACGCACTGATTTGGAGTACTGTGGCCAATCACATTGTAAATGACAAGGCTTCAAACCAGCAAAGATGATCACATAAGCCATTTCATTTCTAACCCTTTTGCCTACCAGGACCCTAAGCATTCTGAAGACCATGATGTATAAAGGTAATCTCTCCTTTAGGGGTGAAAAAAGTTTCACATGATTTATAACCCATTTTGTCAATGATTTCTTCAGGATCTTTGCCTCATTTATGCTCTTGACCTTGTGACCTCCTCATACTTTTATTTAGATCTGGGCTCCCTCTGTGATGATGACATTAAATGTCACTCTGCCAAGACTGCAAGGGCAAAAGGTAAGGAACCAAAGGCAAATGCTAGATGCAAAAAATATGTGTTTGAAAGAAGAATAAACACAGAGATATGTGACTGTTTAAAGCATATTATCACCCCATGTTGATTTACTTCAGGGGCCTTTTTATTTACTGAACAATGTACAAGTATCTGAATATACAGCTTTTGACAGAGCAAAGAGTTGGTACTGATAATAGCAGCAAAAATATTTGCTGTAAATGTCATGTCATGCCTCATCCATAATGTGATTTTTTCCAGATGGTTATTTTTTCAAATTACTGAATGGAAAAATATGTCTTAAGACAAGTACACATAAAAATAATTCTTTTTCCTATTATTCCTTTTTTCTCTACATTTGTTAATGCATTGCTGCTTACCATCGAATGATATGCTGAAGGCACCATAAACATCAAGACATCTGATTAATAATACAAGGCCATGCATACATAATTCTTCACTGGCAGTATAGCTGACCAGGAACTATTTTATTATATAAACTGCAAAGGTGTGCAATAGCCCTCAATTCTTCAAGATGGCTTTGAATACCAAAATAACCCATTGATAAGTGGTCGAGTGACATTCAAACTGACTCAACACCAAGCAATTCCCCCCTCCCTCACCTCTTTTGTTAGGTGGGACATAAGCTTGGTCTCCTGATCCTCAGTGACCTCAGCTTGCAGTCCCACCCAGCAGAACACTGGGACCAGTGCCTTGGTCCTGACTTCAGCTTATGTTTTCAGTGCACCATGAGACTATCCCAGGTACAGGTGATCTCTTCTGTGAAATAACATTAATCCTTGCAGTGAGGGGTACTTTTGGGGGGGGCTGATGGGAGGCCATCTGGCCTTCACAGAGCAATTTAAGATCCAGAAGAGTTCTTCGGGACATTATTTTGCTGATTCAACAGCCAAGGAGAAGTAGAATCTCTTTGCCTCCTTTATGGCAGTAGCATGGCGTTGTAGAAACTCCTTATGCCAGAGGCCACATGTTTGATGCACTATGCTGATGTTCTTCCTTCCCAGTTTTCCCGCTATAAGTCTTCTGAGAACTATGGTGCCCTTTGTGGGTTGTGGGGTTGGAGAGGGCATGTCAGTCCTGGGACAGAGTCCAGAAAGTCGTGCCTTACTAGTTCTTCCATTCCCTGGCCTCATGGTTGATTAGAGTTTTCTATAAGTGCATTTTATATAAGTAAATCAGCCTCTGTTCCAGATGGCAGCTGGATAGGTAATGGAACACTGATATTTTTTTTGAAGGCTTCAGAGGTGATCCTAGCAATTACAGGCAAATCGGTTGAAGCTATAGTAAAGAACAGAATTATCAGACACATAAATGTATACGATATATCGGGGAAGAATCATCACAGCTTTTGTAAATGGAACCCAGGCCCCACCAATCATTTAGAATTCTCTGAGGGTGTCAACAAGCATGTGGACAGGGGGGATCCAGTGGATATAGTGTAATTGGACTTTCAGGGAGTCTTTGACAAGGTTTTTTACCAAAGGCTCTTAAGAAAAGTAAGCAGTCCTGGGATAAGAAGGACTGTCCTCTCATGGATCAGTAACTGATTAAAAGATAAGAAACAATAGATAGGAATAAATGATCAATTTTCACAGTGAAGAGAGAAATAGTGGAGTCTCCTAAGATCTGTACTGGAACGAGTGCTGTTCCACATATTCATAAATGATCTTGGAAAAGGGGTGAACAGTGAGGTGATAAAGTTTGCAGATGATACAAAATGACTCAAGATAGTTAAGTCCAAAGCTGACTGCAAAGAGTTACAAAGGGATCTCACACAACTGGGTGAGTGGGCAACAAAATGGCAGATGAAATTCAGTGTTTATAAATGCAATATATTGCACACTGGAAAATGTAATACCAGGTATTCATACACAATAATGGAGTCTAAAGTAGCTGTAACCACTCAAGAACGAGATCTTGGAGTCATTGTGGATAGTTCTCTGAAAACATCCACTCTGTGTGCAGTGGCAGTCAAAAATCAAACAGAATGTTAGGAACCATTAGGAAAGGGACAGATAATAAGACAGAAAATATCATAATGCCACTATATAAATCCATGGTATGCCCACATCTTGAATATGGTTGAAAATGTGGTCGCCCCATCTCAAAAAAAATATGTTAGAATTGGAAAAAGTACAAAGAAGGGCAACAAAAATGATTAAGGGTATGGAACAGCTTCTGTATGAGGAGAGATTAAAAAGACTGTGGTTGTTTATTTTAGAAAAGAGACAACTAAAAAAGGATTATAAAATCATGTATGATGTAGAGAAAAATGAATAAGGAAGTGTTATTTATCTTTTCATATAACACAAGAATCATGGGTCACCCCATTAAATTAATAAGAACCAGGTTCTAAACAGACAGAATGAAGTACTTCTTCACACAATGTACATTGAACCTGTGGAGCTCATTGCCAGGGGATATTATGATGGACAAAAGTATAACTGGGTTCCAAAAAATGAATTTGATAAGTTCACAGAAGATAGGTCCATCATCTGGCACCAGCCACTGCCGGAAGACAGGCTACTGGGCTAAATGGAGCATTGGTCTGACCCATTATGGCCATTCTTATGCTCTTCAGTTTTGGATTTTGGATGATTCCCAGAGTTTTCAAGGATGAGTCATGGTGGTGATTTCTTCTTGTCACGCAACAGAGAAAAATCCTACTTCCAGCCAGTGGATGAAGTGGTCTGACTAGGAAAGATCTGACTTTGACTTACTTGTGTCCATATTCAGCTTGAGGATTCAAGTCCACGGTATGGCTTGGGTAACTTTTCCCTGGTTATGTCTTGTGCAGGAATCACTTTACAGCAGCCTGATGTAGTATTTGTATTGTGCTAGGCCAGTTTTCTACATCTGGCCAGGAACAGAAATGCAGCGCAGGCTAAAACCCCATGACCACATCTCTGTTTTGCATAACCCCATCTATGTACAGCCATGCCAGGCTTTGGCCCATTACATGGAGCTTTGAAAAATGTTTGGCATAGCATCCCTGGTGTGTTTTTCCTGAGAAGGTGTTCAGCACAAGTTACATTTCTTTCCTCTAAAGCATACAGCCTAGTAGACAAAGGGAGCTGGCCCCATGAAATGAAAAGCTGTTATAGGCACAGTATGTTCTTGTGTATTAATGCCATGTGTCATGCAGAATGACAGCTTTTCCAAGCCAGCAGTGGGCGTATTGTTTGAGAAGACTGGTTAATATAAACTGGAGATTGGCTTTCTAATTTAGGACCTCAATCTGCCAGGTGCCGTGCACCTCTTGCAAGGTACTAAGCAATCTCAGGTCTCAGTTACTCTGGTAGGTTTGAGGGCTTGTGGCATTTTGCAGGACAGCGCTCTTAATGCAGACCAGTGAGTGAAGTATGAGCCTACCAATTTCTCTTTAAAAAAATTGGAAAGGGGATAGAAGGGCAAAGTTCAGAGTGGTTTCAGATTCCCATAACAACAACAAGGCTCTCCTGTCTCCCAAACACTTGCACATTTCCTTAGAAACAGGTGACAGATATCTGCAAGGCCGGGTCTCCCTCAGTTGGTTGTGGGTGTTCCGTTCTTAGAACGGTGAGAAAGATGCTACTCAAATAGTTCCAGACAATGCTGCAATTTATTGCCAGAGTAATCGGTGTGACTTTTCACAGGAAGGCTAGAACAAGCATTCTGGGTCTGAAACGTGGGTCAGTGATATATAGCAACACCAGGCCAATTCAAACAGGTTAAATAAATTGAGTAGTGCCTCATCTATCTTTCTTTCCATCACACACACACCTGAAATTAAGAGATTACAGTGCCATTCACTGAATCACATTGAGTTGCTTCAGTGCAGGGTACAGCATCCATTAGGATGTCTTTATACAAGCAGATGCTCCCCTGAGCCAATGCAAATGTCCCCAAACTGGTGGGCTCATCATCTGCACTGTAAAAGAGGCCGGCGAATGTTATGAAATACGTTGAAAATTACCTGCCTTCTGAGTGAGAGGTAGACATAGCTGTCAGCATCTCTGTTTGTTTGAGGTGCAAATAAAATAATAACACTTTGCACCACTCATTGGAGGATCTCAAAACACCTCATAAACAATCAGGGTCAGATTGTGACCTCCCCAAGGAGTAACCCCTTACATCTCTGCTCAGCCATGTTAACCCTTCTCACGTTGCACTGCTTCCTCCCCAAGGTGCAGGGAATGGCTGGAGTCTTGGATGCTACCATTATACAAAAAACAAGCAGCCGTAGGAATAAGGGATCGATTTTTCAAAAGAGATCAGACCACAATGGAGAATTCATCCAGCCATTGAGAACAATGGGAGCCACTGAGAGCTGTGACCTTCTGAAATTCTGGCTAACTTCCTTTAGGCTAGTAAGGACCCAATCCAACCCCAATTGGAAAGCTTCTCGGTGACTTTAATGGTAGTTGGGTTGGGTTCTATTTGAGGGGCAGGAAGGTAATGTAGTCCAGTTGCCAGGGTGATGGGCTAGCCCTTAGGAGACATGAGTTCTGCTCCCTATACTGTTACTAGCTGACCTTGTGCCTGTTACTTCATCTTTCTGTAGCTCTATTTTCCCATGTGAAAACAGGGGTAATGTGGAATATTTACCTCTTTTGTAATGCACTTTGAGATCTGCAAGTGAGCTGTGTTACATGAGAGCTAGGTATTATTATAATGAAGGCCTGTGCCGAATTTTGCCCACATCATGGGCACCCCTAACTCTGCCTCTTGAATGTTATATTTAAAAAATGATCTGCCATCAGCATCACAAAAGAGCATAAATATGATTTCAAATTCAAGTTATAAATCCATAAAAGCAAAGAATTAAACACAGCACTTGCCTTTCAGTGAACAAGAACATGATATTCATTAATTCAGCCCACATTCAATTACATTTACAATGTTTTTAGAAGAGAAATATTTTAGTTGGAAAGCATCATCTTTTATAAAAAAAAAAATACCATAGATGGTTTTAAACTCCACAGCTGTGGAAATCTCATTAGGTAGTTTTAGATCTGCTGGCATCTGGAAAAAATCATTCCCTTCTAAACAGAAAAATATGTCATAAATGTCATAACGGGGTGTTAGAGAACCATATGAAATTACTTTGGTTCTTCAAATCTGAATGGAGGGGCTGAATTGTTAAAAATAAAATACTTGAGTAGGCTTTAAACAGTTTTTTTGTCAAGGCCTGATTACATGTAGTGAAGTACAATGTACCGAACACTGAATTCCCGCGCCAGCGAAAGCCAAGAGACTGGGACAGAATGTGATTTTATACCGTGCCTCTTGTCCCAAGGTATCCCGAAGTGTTGCACAAAGCTGGGTTCAACCCAAGGAATGCAGGAGACTGAGTAGGCCGATGCAGCAACCCAGAGCTATTTTGCACTGATTGGCTGCTCAGGACATTAGAGGGCAGCTTTTCAAAGGCAACTAAGGCTCTGGAAGTCCAACTCCTATTGACAGCCTGTTTATACCCTGTGGCAGCTTTGAAAACTTTCAGCCAAGAATCTGCTTCAGAGCTTGAACCTACAGGGGCTTTGCACCTTCAACAGTCAACACCAACAGGAGCCAGCAGGGGCTGGAAGCATTCAGCCTATGCTGCTCTGAGCCCTCACTGGGGGTACAAAACGTTGGCTGCTATCCCTGGCTCTTTTGGATGAAGATCTGTACGTTCTACATGAGTAGCCATCAGAGGTGGGCAGAAGGGGCCTCGGTTAAATATACCTTCCAAAATATCCCCTAACAATGTAGCATCCCTTCCTAGTTCTGATCGGGCAGGTTAGGGAGGTGCATGGCTGAGTGCTAGAGAGAGACGAGCACATGCTCATTCTTAACAAACAGAAGGGTGGATTGGATTTTCACTCGTATGCATGCCCCATTTGTTCGGGTTTGTGACTCAGAGTGCTCCCAACACCCACGAGAAGGTGGCTCTGCCCTGCCTTCATTGCACCACTGGGCCTATCAGGTGGTTGGGTTGCTGCTTGGAGGAGACCTCTCCAAGGAACAACCCCCATATGTGCTGTAGGATGTGTCCCGAGGATTCTGTAGGTGTCATTCTTCCTTGTGTTCAAAACTGGTGTAAAGAGCCACCAAGGGAGCCATTTTCAGTGTCCAATATCTAGTTTTATTGGTCCTACTAAACCCAGGAATGATGCTACATATTATTGAGTGCCACCTCCTGGCACCGTATCTAAGGATTATTCACATACCCACAAACAGTTCACTTCAGTAACATTCTGAACCCGTACTGTAACAATGCTCAAAGCTCTTGGGAGTGCAGAGTGGCTGCTAGTTTTTCAGGTGTGGCTACAGAGACCAAACTCTATGTTGGACAGCGGGATACTGGATTGCAGGGGTCTGCAGGTTGCAGTCACTGCCAGGTTTTGGTTACTGTTTGTGTTATTATAGAATATTGAATTAAAATTAATGTAGTTCCATGCCTGATACAAACGGGGATAACTCTTTGTAAAGTGCTTTGAGATCTACTGATGAAAAGCATTAGATAAGTGCTCAATGTTATTAATGTTAATAAGGAGATCAACAAGGAAGCAGAGCGCTGCTGAACTTGGTTTTGCTCGGATAATACATAAAACTAAGACTCTGATTACTAATGGGCTTTAAATATCCCAAGACACTTTCTGTAAAAATGGGGGTATTAAATCCAGTGTCCTGGCCACATATGAAATCTAATATTTACACTTCTCTACCAACCTAGAATCCTCCTACTCTTTCGATTGGGTATAGGGTTCTACTGCACATCTGGGCCTGAATAGTTAAACTGATCATAATTGTTTCATTGTTACAGCTGTTTATTACATCCTTCTGGTTTTTTACACTTAGATTTCAAGATCTAAGGACTATCTTGTGTTATGCATTTGTAGGGTATCCAACACAGTGGGGTTGGAGCCTCCAGAAGCCACCACAGTTTAGATAATTCTATCTGTTTCTAAGCAAAAAATAAATACATCCAAAATTCTGCCCAGTTTTAGACCAGGCTGGGGAGACACCTCCTGCCAAACCGACCTCCCTTGGGATTCTGTAGATCATCCTCATTTTCTCTTGGCAAGTTACGGTACCAACCGGTTTCTTGCACCTTCAGTTTCATCACAGCCACAGAACAGACAGTAGCACAAAAAAAGAGTGACTTAATGCCACTTAGTCCGGCTCTGTCCTCCTGCCCCCATCACAAACCATCAATCCATTTAAATACCAAATGAGAAGAAGGGAAGAGTTTGTGTGCAAGGGAAATGCCAAATACTGTTTGTGTTTAAAAACTATGATGTGCCTTTTAGTCCCTAGCCCCAATCCCCATGGGAAATGACGTTCAAATAAGCACAAAGAAACTATTCTTTTCTGACTAATGTTTTTATAATAGGATTGGTGCCACTACATGCAACTGGTGGCTCCCCCCACCATCCATCCAGAACTGTATTGAAGCTCTAAAGGCTTCTCTCCTCCTAGTAATATAATATGTATTTGTAAATTGAAATAGCATCCTCTAAGCATATTGGGCAAACCACTTTCCCAGCTCCTACCTGAGATACTCCACAGAGAAGGATGGGAGGGTGGGAATCTGGTCTCTAGTGATACACACACACACACACACATGGGGAAGGGAAGGAAAAGGGGATCCGCATAGAAGTCAATCCTTCTCTCCTCAAGTCCCTCCCACCCCACCACCTTACTTCACCCTAAGCACCCTCTGTGTATTTGCTGTACAAAGAACCCCAGTAGATATGAGTTTGGGACCAGACAGGGCGTGTGCTTTTTTTGTGCCTCACCCCCAGTTTTGCACCCATACTGTGCAGTGGAACAGCACTGGGTCTGCTTTTGGGACCCTTTGCTTCCCCCGAGCAGGACAACTCCCTTAGTGCATACACTGATCCAGATGTTGGCTGACAGGGGCCAGCAGGCTTATGCCAGAAAATCCATGAGTAGCCTGAGATGGAAGTTTTCCACCATAATTCTCCAAACTGACAGAGAAGATGCTTTACACTTTCTAAAGAGCATCCACAAAGAGACATGGGGTGGAGCCACTGGGCTGTGAAGCATGGTTTGCCCATTTCTTTGTACACTGACTCACAATAGCAGGTACACTGTCACCCTCACTGACAAGGGACTTTTGCTAGAAATACAAATAATCTTCCCAGGTGCTGTGCAAAGAAAGGGGCCATGGTTGATCAGAACAGGGGCAGATGATAGTCCTGCAAAAATTCCCATTGACTTCTGTGGCGCAGAATCAGACATGTGATGCACTGAATTACCCGTTACATCCATGGAGCTAATCCTGCCCTCAGGTGCACTGGTGTAAATCACTCCACTGAGGTCAATGGACTCTCTCCTGGTTTTGCTGAGAACAGAATCTAGTCGGGATTTCTTTCAGTATTTCAGAGGCGGGGGACGTTGTCTATCTATTCCACCTGTTGCGGCGGTTGCCATAGTAAGCAGCAGTTTTTATTGAACAGAAGAGCTGGTAGTCATGGAAAGCCTGAGCAAATAGTTAAGTGCAGAGAACCTTCCTTTCAACGAGTTCCCCTTAATTTTGGAATGTGTATGTTTGACATGCGAGTCCGTGCACCATTATGTTTTTATATCAGGCCTCTTGCATCTACAGCACTCAGAAATAGTGCACTGCAGAGCCAGCCAGCCCATCCCCTCATTAGAACCCACTTTTCAAAAGGGCTCAGTTCTAGTTGTGACCCAAAAGGGCCAGAATGTCCAAAGAGAAGGGCAAGATATTTTTACAGAAATTCAGGCCACTGGCATTTTCTGTATTTCTACACAATGGAGTATTGCTGTTTCATTTGCTAATCTTGATTCACACACTTGACTGAAAATGAGTCGTGATAGAACCTTCCCATCTTCTTTTGTTGGTAGATGGATGGTGGCCTTGTGGCGAAGACCCTAGAGTAGGACTTGAGAAACCTGAATTCAGTTCCTGGCTCTACCATGGACTCCTTGTGTGACCTTGCGTATGTTATTTGGTCTCCCTATACCTCAGTTCCCCACTGGTAAAAATTGGGATAATAATCCTTATTCATAAATGATTTGGAGAAAGGGGTAAACAGTGAGGTGGCTAAGTTTGCAGATGATACTAAGCTGCTCAAGATAGCTAAGACCAAAGCAAACTGTGAAGAACTTCAGAAAGAACTCACACAATGAAGTGATTGGACAACAAAATGGCAAATGAAATGTAATGTGGATAAATGTGAAGTAATGCACATTGGAAGAAATAACCCCAACTATACATACAATATGACAGGGGCTAATTTAGCTACAACTAATCAGGGAAAAGTTCTTGGAGTCATCGTGGATAGTTCTCTTAAAACACCTACGTAGTGTGCAGCAACAGTCAAAAAAGCAAAAAGGATGTTAGGAATCATTAAAAAAGGGATAGAGAATAAGACGGAGAATATCTTATTGCCCTTCTATAAATCCATGGTGTGCCCACATCTTGAATTCTGCATTCAGGTGTGGTCTCCTCATCTCAAAAAAGATATACTGGCATTAGAAAAGGTTCAGAGAAGGAAACTAAAATGATTAGGGGTTTGGAACAGGTCCCATATGAGGAGAGATTAAAGAGGCTAGGACTTTTTAGCTTGGAAAAGAGGAGACTAACGGGGGATATGATAGAGGTCCATAAAATCATGAGTGGTGTGGAGAAAGTGAAAAAGGAAAAGTTATGTACTTGTTCCCATAATATAAGAACTAGGGGCCACCCAATGAAATTAATGGGCAGCAGGTTTAAAACAAACAAAAGAAAGTCTTCTTCACACAGCACACAGTCAACCTGTGGAACTCCTTGTCTGAGGAGGTTGTGAAGGCTAGGACCATAACAGGGTTGAAAAGAGAACTGAATAAATTCATGAGGTTAGGTCTGTTAATGGCTATTAGCCAGAACGGGTAAGGAATGGTGTCCCTAGCCTCTGTTTGTCAGAGGGGGGTGTTGGATGGCAGGAGAGAGATCACTTGATCACTACCTGTTTGGTTCACTCATTCTGGGGCACCTGGCATTGGCCACTGTTAGTAGACAGGATACTGGGCTGGATGGACCTTTGGTCTGACCTGGTACGGCCTTTCTTATGTTCCCTCCTCCCTTCCCAGCCAATGCCTTTTCTGTCTACATTGTAAGCTCTGCAGGGCAGGGACTGTCTCCTGCTATCTACGATAGGCCCTAATCTTACATGGGACCTCCAGAGGCCTCCCCATAGACCTCATCAGAGCCATGGGAATTTATACCAACTGAGGATCTGGCCCCTGGGTTGCAAAATTTCTTTAGCAACATTAACACCCTCTGAGCTAAGTACAGTGGCTAACGGGGAGAAGCACTGCTTGGCTCCTTGCTGTAGTAAATAGCCAACACACTGATACTATCTTCATCAGGCAGAAGTCAGAGGAAGTCTCTGTGCAAACAGGTGCATGCTAACAAGGAAAGCACTCATGTCACGCTGCTAAGTATTTGTGGGTGGCTGGTCAAGCGTAGCTGCCTTTCAAACTGCCTCGGAAGGAGAAATATTAATAAACTCCCTGCAGCATGCAGATTTGATTGAATTTCTCATGGATCATAGCTCGCCCGCAGCAGTGTGCCGTACCTGTCAAGCTAAGACATTGTTCCATAATTGTTCCTGATGCATTGTGTGCTAATTACCATTGCTGAAAATAATCTCCAAAGATTATGGCAGGCATCATAAATAACAAGCCGGTGGTTCGACACCGCATTATGACAAGGCCTCAATCGCTCTTATCTTTTACTGGAGTGGAGCTTATGCATTAGCTTTACTAATGAATCTTTTTCATTTGTACAAGTGATGTTTCCATTTGACAATGACATGAACATAAAGTGGAGGTTAATTTACTCTATTGCGAGAGGTTCATTATTTAACCTGACATTGAGGACAAAACAATGTAGCCTAATAGATGGCAAATAGAAATTAGTTGTGATGAATTTTGCCATGTAACACTCGCAGGCTCAGCGGGAATGTATGGCACAAGCCGGTGAAAGGATGGGTTTTCCTCTCCAGTTATACCACTTCATCTCCCCTGTTCCCAAGGAAGATTTTTTCCACCTCTCAGCACAGCCAGAACTTTGTAAAACGCAATGGATTTACACTAACATAAAAAGCCGTTGGTACTAATGACTCCGCATTGTCATTGTGTCAATTTTTATCAGATTAGTCGGCATTAACACTATATCACCAACTGCCTTCCAAGTCAAGCTGCAGTGAATTGAATTGGATTCAGGTAGCTATTAGAATGGCCAATTTAAACACGAGGTGCTTATCTCAGCTTAAAGCCGTTGACAAAAAGGTCTGGTCACTTTCCTAACATTTTCTGATATGTGTGCTCTGGGCAAGCACTGTCATATCCAGTTGCTGGTTCGGTTTATCCCCACAGGCCTTAAAAATATATCTATCCAAAATTAATTGAACATCATCAGTGTGGTTTGAATCAAGCAAATATTTTCCTTGTTTATTACAGAAGCGCATTGTACTGCATTTCAAGAGGGTTTATTAATAGTTTGCAATGAATTCGCAGAGTGAATTGCAATAAATTATGCAGTCGTATTTATAGTACAGACACATTTTAGAGGACAAAAGTTGACCTTTCCCAGGCCTCAAACAGAGCAGGGACAGGGGGTGCCTCCATCATAACCCAGCTTTCATGGTTTCATATCCTGGGTCTTTCAGCTCACAGAGTGCATAAAATGTATCTGTCCAAATGCTAGTTTTGTTTGTTTACAAACTATGGGGTATATTCTTTAGGGTCATGTGACCCCTGCTGGGTTTGGTTCTTATGGGCCACAGGAAATGAACTCTGTAGCTTCTATTCAGAGGATTTTGCAGTTCAACAACCCCAACTCCTCCTGAATTCTGGAGCCACTAACTACCCAAACATCCCTGGAACATCCCTTCATCTTACCTCAGCCATGTTCAGTGGAGGGTGAGGCTACTGGCTATCCTTCCCACTCCATTTTAGGGTGTGGCTACCCCAGCGACCCCACTGCGCCATAGAAAGCCAACTGGCAGGGGAATGCTTAGCAGCTCAAACTACCGAGGGGTGGGGACATTCCTTTTCCAAAGCCCCCGAATGAACTGCAGGAGGCAATGATCTTGATCAGGCCCTCCCAAAAAGACCAGAGAGGGGGTTCCATTACCTCATGTTAACAGCTGACGTAAAGAGCAGCCACAGAAACCATTTGCCGTGCACAAGTTTTATTGGTCCTACAAAACCCGGAAACTATGCTACATGTTCTTGATTGCCAACTATTGGCACCTTATCTATTAACTTATGACTCCCATATATATAGATAGACCTCTTCTGTGACCCCTGGGTCCTCCTGACATCTCTGGATGACCACCCAGCACCAGAAGGGAATGGACAGGGAATAGAAAACCAGTCTACTCTGCATGCAACTAAGGTAAAGATTGGACTGGTCATGGGAATGGGTGATGAGTGTGAGGGCCCAACTGGAGGAAGGATTCCACAGAAGTTTGTAACCGTAAATTGACATGCAGATTTAACACAGATTTAACTGCACCTGCAACTGAAAAATAATGTGGCTACTCCTTACTGCGAGAGGAGGCTGGTGCTCATTGATAATCTACAAGGGCCAGACTGGCAAAGCTAGACTTATTCAGGCAGTCGCGAGCACTTTGTGCACACACGCACCAGATGTGCAAATGAGGCATGTAATTGACATGTGCATGCACAAACACTGGATCTGAGTGAGAAGCTGGTATTTCTGCAGAGAATTTAGACACACAGCACTAATTTCACTTTGCAAAGCTGGCCTCAAATTAGTGAGTTAGCTTGCTGGAACTTGCTGCCTCATTTTTAGGAAACTAGGGGTCAGAGGAATGAAGAACTACACAATCTAAGTTACTTAAATGCCCCTCATTCCCAAGGTGTCTTTAGTGTATTTACCTCACAGCTGTCAACGTCATCATCTCCAGAACACCCTTATATTTAGCCTCGATGGCCCACTATTCATAAACGGAGAATTGAGGCACCAAAGACCAGAGCACTGCGGAGTATGGACATTCTGTTTCACAGAAAATTTCAAGATTTCAAAAATTATGATTTTTTTTTGTTCTGATTATGAGTAGAAACTTGAAACTTTCAATATTCTCAATAAAAGAAATTCCGGGGGACGGGGAATTGTTTTAGGTCAATTTGAACATTTGGGGGTTGATTCTTTTATTGTATACTGTGACAAAGCTCTGTCCTTATCTTCGTGGATTCTGCATTTCCTGGTGGATTTCACTAGCCTCAGAGGCTCACTGTGACCCTCCACATAACCCTTCTCTCTCTAGAGACAAGGTCCCAGCCTATTGAACCATTTTCCTCATAAGCCAATGAGGAGAAGCTATCCTTCCTGGCATGGTCTCGGTTGTCTCCCAATCTCAGTGATTAATTACGGGAGCTAGAAATGGGGGAGCCCGGGCCCACCCTCTACTCCAGGCTCTAGCCCAGGGACCCTAATAGTATCAGCTAAGATGGCTGACCTTTTAGCCACAGAACATAATACAATTCCCTGGGCTACTTCCCCACAGCAGTCCCTGCTTCTTCAAACTCCACTTCACCCTTACCTCAGGGCCTCCTTCCTTGCATATGATATATCTATCCTCAGTCTCACCAACAGCACAACTTCTTCCCACAGCTCCTGACATCCACACCCACCTGACTAACTGGGAGGTTTTTAACTGGTTTCAGCCAGTCCCTGATTGGCTTCAGGTGTCCCAGTCAGGCTAGCTGTTTCTACTCCTTTCTAGAAGGTTCCAGTGGTACCAGGGATTTGTTTAGCCTGAGACTCACATATCTGTTCTTCAGCAATTTCGTATAGCCATCTGGCCTTGCCCCATCACAATACTATTTTGTAATATCACATACAGTTCATTTAAACAGTTGAGACAAAAAGTCATTTTGAAAGGAAAAGCTGATACATTTGGGTCTGGAAATTGCTGAGGCCCCTGGTTCCCATCAGAATCAATGGAAGTCAGATGTCTAGGCCAGTAGTTTTCAACCTATTCTCATTTGCAAACCCCTAATAACTTTTGAATGGAGATACGGACCTGTTTGGAAATTATAGACATAGTCTGTGGACTCCCCTGGGGTCCGCGGACCCTGGATTGAAAACCCACTGGTCTGGGTGATGTCAGAAGTCCCCCTAGATGTCTATTTGCATCTTTAGGCACCTACGGCTTAAGAGATGCACGCGGTGTTGTTATAGCCATGCCAGTCCCAGAATACAAGATTTACTTCATATCTGGCCTGAGATACTAAGCTACTTGTACCAGAGACGGTGGCAGCACAGAGAAATCATCCTGGGTATCTGGAGTCCTGCCCCCAGCCCCTGTTCTGTCTTTCTTCCTCACATAAGGTTTCAAAGGAGCTGCCACACATAGAATCTCCATATGCCCTGCCCATCAAGGGAAAGCATCGCGCTAGCCCCCAGCTGGCTGGTGCAAAGAGTTTTAGGGGGCCTAGCAAGCAGCAGCCTGCTGCATGTTCTATGGTGCAGATCCGGTGACCTGGACACCACAGGTAAGTAGCATTTGTAGTCTCCCCATGGAGGGCTGAGGGCTGGTCCTGCACTCAAGTTACAGGATAGGGATTTTCCTTCCCCAGCCCCTTCACCTTTCACACATGGAAAATCCCATTTGTGGGTGGGTGAAACAAAATATCACCTTCACGGCTGGAGAATCCGGAATCTCAGTGACACTGCATGGGCAAAGGACGCTGGAAGAACAAAATTCCTATTTATTTTCCCAGGACCCCAGGGTTAAACCATCTCTATCCTGGCAAAGAGCGTGAGGGGATTTTAAACGGCTGCAAGTGGCCAAGACCATGGCTTAATATTTCATCTGAAAGGCAGCCAGCCGCTCCAGCAGCAGAGGGATTCCAGTCCTGACATCACGCTGGGGTATTTTTCTTGGTGGGGGAAAGTGTCACCTACTGAACTGCCTTCCTGCAATTGGATAGGGAGCCCATAAAGGCAAGGGGGTAGGGGAAGGCTATATTCCCACTTCCTTCAGCAAGACCGTATTGTGGTAAGAAAAAATGTCATTCCAGGGGTGGGTTAGGCAGCAGTTCGACTCTGCCCTCCTTTTACTGCATATTATTATAGCATTACATTCATAGTTAAGGGTCAGCTGCCATTTCCTGAGGTTTATAACTTGCCTCTTTTAATTAACAACAGGCTGAAGCTTGGAAGGGAGGTGGGGTCAGCCCAGATGTTAATGTTATTCTAAAAATGCCTTGTATCAGTTAAGCCAGTTAAAGCTATATTAAGTAGCGAACATTTGGGGATGTGTTGATTCCGGCCACATTTTTGAGTCAAGTCATGAAGAGAAGGCTTCGTTTGGGATGGGGGTGGGGGAGAATAAATTTGGTTCTACCTCGTCTTCCCTGTGAATGAATCTGGGTGGACACAGAAAAAAGCTGCTTCAGATAGCACTGCCCAATGTTCATGACAAAGAGTCCTGTGGCACCTTAAAGACTAACTGAAGTATTGAAGCATAAGCTTTCGTGGGCTAATGCAGGCATGCATCCGATGAAATGGGCATTAGCCCACGGAAGCTTATGCTTCAATACTTTTGTTAGTCTTTAAGGTGCCACAGGACTCTTTGTCACTTCTGCAGTTCCAGGCTAACACAGCTACCTCTCTGATTCCCAGTGTTCATGTTTTTGCAAGGCAAGACTTTAGTGCAGCAGAAGGCATGATGAAGTGTTAACCATTCTGCTCACTCTCTACTCGTGACTGCAGAGCCAAGAAGATGTCTGTAGACGTGAGTAACAGATCTGGGCCGACCCTATAATGCTAAAAGGCTGGGTGCATTGACATTTTGCAGGGAATGAAGGACACACAGAGCAAGCACAATGGTGTGAACAATTCAATTGGCTTTGGTCTACTCCAGACCTTGTTGCCAGTAGATCATGTGAATGTGGTATAGTCTCTAGGTACAAGATTGTGAATTGAAGAATGAAGGGAACTTCCTGACTCAGTTTTGAATTCCCTGAATGTTGTGGTTATGGTGAGCTATTTCCTGTTACTTTAACACTGATTTCTGTATTTTCCATGCCAAGCACAGTTTTGTCTAGGTCAAAACCAAGGCTCAGTCAGGTTCAGTCAAAAACTTCTTGATTCCCAGTGCACTAGTCTGCAAACTCCAAAACCCTCTTAGGAAAACCAGGAGATTTCCCCTTACTTCTCGGCAAAGGCAGACCTGGCAGAAACAATCTTAAGTAATTACTGTAGGATCTCAGCACCTCATCATCTTTAAATGGGTTTCTCCTCACATACTCCTGTTAGATGGGGCAGTGCCATGATTCTCAGGTTACACATGGAAAACTGAGGCACCAGGAAACTAAGATCCACAGAGATATTTAAGCTTAAATAGCCTATTAAATCAATTGAAGTTAGGAGCCTAAATACCTTTTTGGATCTGGGCCTAAGTGACTTGCCTATGGTCACAGTCTGTGTCAGAGCCGAAAAACCTGTCTCCCAAGTCCAAACGCCATAACCACTGAACCACCCTTCCTTGAACTGAGATCTCCTCCGACCAAGACCCAAGCAAAACACACTGGAGTACGGGCGTGCTATATAGGATCATACGAAACAATTCAAACTAAAACAATACCCAGTGGGCTAGATCCACAGCTAGTGTAAATGGTAGGGTGACCAGATGTCCCAGTTTTATAGGGACAGTCCTGATTTGAGGGTCTTTTTCTTATATAGGCTCATATCACCACACACACCCCACCCTCATCCCAATTTTTCACATTTGCTGTCTGATCACCCTAGTAAATGGGTTCAGTTCCATTGACTTCAATGCGTAGACATACTCTGATTTATGAGATGTGAGGAGCAGGTCCAACATGCACTGGGGTGCAATAGACTTTTTAACATTGTGTTTCTTCACTTACCCACTAATGTGTAACTAATCAGTCTTCTTCACTGCACCTCCCTAGCCATTAAAGCGAAATATCGAGGTTTGACTGCCTCCCTATGTAGTCCATTAGTTGAGTTGACAAGTAATGACCCATGGATGGAGAAACCCTTCGTCTACTCCCTTGTTTGCATTCATTAGTGGAGACTTCAGTATCTCTTCACAGCTGCTGTGTCTGAATGCCCAGTGCAAGGTGTTTAGGGAAATGGCTAGAACAATTGCTTTTCCCCTCATGGCTAAGCTTCCAAATCCTCCCTATGCAAAAAGAGACATTGCTCCCATGCTAACAGAGAAAAATGCTAACAAGGTAATGTTTCCTGGTTTGCTTTCATTTCTCTCAGCCAGTTGCTTTCTTCAGGTAAATATCTCATTCAAATCAAGTCCAAAGTGTGCCGTTTGCTCTGTGTCCCTCATTAGCAAACAGCAGGCACATACATAGTGGATCAGCTGATTGCAGCTCCTGGCTTCTATCACAGGCAAACTGTGGAATTCCTCCACACTGAATTGCACATAGGTGTTATGTCCCTTGGTAAAGCATGCCTCATACAAACACCTTGAGATCCTGGCTCGAGCTTCTCAGTGCCATTTTCTTTTATGTGCAGAAAGCAAATAACTTTACAGATTCTTTCTGGGCTGCCCTTTGCCATATTTACCCATCAGAAGCCACCTGGTTTTATCATGTGCTGAGAAGTTGCACACTCCCTTGTAAACTCGATATTCATTTTTTTCTTAGAGCTTGAGTTTCACTGGGAGAAAAATAATAATATAGCAATTTTTAAAAGTCCTCTTGCTATTCTTCATGAAAGCATAGGGCCCAGTTCTCCTCTTGCTTACCCTTGTGTGAATAAGAAGTAGCTCAGCTAAAGCCAATGATATTAGTAAGAAGATAACTTAACCTATAATCTCTCCATCTCATTGGAATGGATTCCAAGAACAAAGATGACATCACTTTGAGTCCATGTCCCTCACTGGGAATTTTGCCACCAGCATCAGGGTCGCATCAGGCTTTGTTTTGCTCCTAATGCATATACCATGGATACTTTTTGACCTGGTTGCCCCTGGCTCCTCTAGAGAGGTAAAGGGCAGAAGGCAATAGGAGATGCAAAGGCTCCCATGCACCAAGTGCAGAGATACAAAGACATCATCATTAGTGTGGAGTATTGATATTTGAGAGCAAGAGGATGAGAGCTCTGAAGTTTGCTCCTTGTGTAGTGGGGAAATGGCAGTGGAGGGAAAGATGCTAAACACATAGAAACACCTGCTGGAAGAAGCCTGTGTTAATATAGGGGGAACATCTGCCTGGAATGCAGTACACTTCTGAGGCATGCAGTGGAAAAGAGGAGCAGCAGCAGAACCAGGCACAGATCGGGAACACGCTAAGTGATGTAACATCCTCTGTCTGTTTCTGCATCCCACCCAAGCAGGACTCTACACTCCATGCTAAATGGTTGACAGCAATTCCTTACATTTTACATTTGTTCCACTTGACACCATTGACAAATGTTTGAAAGACCTTTGCTTAGAAACCCACGAAGCACGTGCGAAGCATCTGCTCTTCTCCTCCGTGCTAGGAATTTCCATATGCAAGTGAGTAGCAAGGGATTAGCCAAAAGGACTCAGGTCACTACATGGGGTTTTCACTGTGGGCCAGATTCCAGCTAGTAAGCTCTCAAAGGCAGAAAATCTCTTGGGCAGGTGGAGAGTGCAGGGCAGAAGTTTTCCACAGCAGGTCCCTCCGTAGCAAGATCAACAGAGGAGGCTCTGGAGTTCTGCCTGGAACTAAAGGGGTTTGACCCCATGGAGCGATATTGGGGATCCTAGTTATACAGCTGCCACCGCTCAGAAGGAAAGAGACTTCCTCCGGCAGCAGTTGAAAGAGCAATGATGAGAGAGATCAGACAAGGCTGGGCCTCTCCCATACTGACTGCCGCAGAACATGGTCTTAAGCCCCCTACAGAGTCCATATTCTTGTGCATGTCCAGTCATGGCCCAGCAATGGGAATGGTCCACCTGACCCCAAGTAGTTTAATTGTGCTTCTGGAAAGAATAATCTGCTCTTGGCACGTGGGTAGGGAGATGGAAGGCTGAGAGTGAGTCACTAGTGCTGAGAATATAGGTACAGGATAACCTTACTATGGCAGTATCTAAGAGGTACCCATTTTAGGGGGGTCAGTAAGTTGTGAGACGGTAGTTTACAAATATTGCTAACAGTTCATTGCAAACTGTCAGCAAATCTTCTGTCGTTTTCATTCTGTCAGCAGAACAGGGATACTGCTTTGTAGTTTGCTTCATGTTGCTTCCCAGTTCTATGGGAAGTCTGAAGTAAGAGTGCAGGTCACAAGCAAAGAGTGTGCTCTTGATGAACTAATAAGGCTTCTAAATCTAAAAAATCCAATCCAGACTATGAGATCCTTTTTTTTTTTCTATCAGGAAAAAGTGTTAAGCAGTTTGCAGGATTCAGGAAGGCATGTGAGTGCAGATCCAATTAAGGGAGACTGAGAAGATATAGGATTCTGTTCTATAATACAGGTTTTTACCCACTGGGGCATTTTTAATTTTTTTAATCTAATTTTTTATTTGGGGGCAGGGTTAGTAGTTTCAAACTGTATTAATCTCTGTCCATGCTGTGCTGATCTAGAGCCATCTTGCCATCTTACATCTTTCCTGGTCCTCACTAGTTTTGATTTTCCCAATCATTTGTAACTACTTAATCAATGGCCTCTTATCTTCTCTAGGAATTATGTTTATAGTTAAAAAACACTTTTGTCTCAAAGACAGATGGAGGAAAAGGTGAGAGTGGAAAGGAGAAAGGAATATAAAGGGAATAGTAAGGAGGGGAAGGGGTCAGACAGATTGTAGAACAAACCCTGTGTAAATTTATAGGGAGTGTCCTGATTTTTCACATTGGTGTTTTCTCAGCCACATGTTTAAAAAATAATGTGTTCAGTTTTCTTTGTATGTTGAACATTCTCATGTCAATTTGAATGTACTGAATATTGGAAATTCAAGACCACCTAGGACATTTTTGGAGAAATATTTTAAAACACTTCTCAGTATTTGATAAAATATCAGTAGGTGTTTCTATCTCTCTGTATATTTTTAATATGCCTATCACCAGAGTACCTGGGCATCAATGAACTTGAGGTTGTGGGAACTGAAAGGGCTTGATTTTCAAAAAATAAATGTGGCATTAGATACACAAAGAACTGTGGGCCTTATTCCACTCTCATTGCATGGATTTCATGCTCCGCTGACTTTGGTGGAGTTGCTCCTGATTCCTGCTGCAAAACAGAAAAACTATGTGCCACCTCCGAAGGGAACTAGAGAGGAGGCCACAATGAAGATAAAAATATGATGTATGCAAGAATAATTTGAAATGAATGGTGAGGTGATCCCATTGGAGCGTACCTATTAAACAGCATGCAAATGGGGCAGAGAGAACAGGAAGCCAAGAAAAAAACTAAGAGTTCAGAGAAATGCACCCGTTTCTCAGAGGTTTCCTTCAGTGATGCTGAGAAATCTGGCTGAGTTATCTCAATACGATATTCACCCCAGCTAGGGTGACCAGACAGCAAAATGTGAAAAAATCAGGACATGGGGTGAGAGGTAATAGGAGCCTATATAAGAAAAAACACCCAAAATCGGGACTGTCCCTATAAAATCGGGACATCTGGTCACCCTAACCCCAGATGAAATTCATCCACAGGAGAAGGGGCCAACACAACACCTGTGCTGCTGGAGAACCTCTAAGCTTCGCATAGGTGTTCAGCTGTCCTCCTCTGAGCCGTTCCCAACAAGGAGAGCTGAGTTTCAGAGAGACGCAAAGATCTGCCTCTCCACATTGATGCTGGAGAGCATCTGCTTCCCCCATCTGTCAGTAGTGGATGCTAAGGAGCCCTTCTTGTAGGATCTGTTGCACTCTGTAGAGAGACCTGCCTTGTAGCTGAGGCAGGCATGTCGCATTGTGCCTCCACCATGGTTTGAAAGTCATTGGCACTGGAAGGGAAGCTCTCACCATGCTAGCTAAGGAGGAGTGGGAGCTATAGGGGAGAACTGTGTGCTTGCCCAGGCATGGGAGGGAGAGTTCTGAGCAGAGGAAAGAGAATTTTACTCACCCTACCAACACTTCCTTGCTTCAATCTCCGCCAGCCTCTGCATTTGCTTTTACTACAGACCCTAACCCTAATTCTGAGCAGGAGGAAACAACCATGTACCATTGTGATTTAATTTCCAGAGTCTAGAATTCTGGACCATAGTTCAGCGGAAGGCAAAGAGGCAGCCCATTTCTACATGACTTATGGGGGCCCTTGGAAAATAAACCTAAGAGGGGCCAAAGTTCTGGGTTTGCCCAGAGTGTTAGGGTCTTATAGGCTTTGAAATACCGTCTCAGGGACAGTCTCTAGCACAACCTGCTGTCTCTAGCTACTGCTGACTGCCAGTCTCTGTTGTTGTTGTCCTCTGCAGGATGCTACAAACTGCTGTGGTACATCCCTGTCGTTCACAGTGGGGGCTCTTCTCTTAATCTGAGGAACAAGTTTGTTGTGGGCATCAAGGTTTCAGGAAGGATCTGAAGAAGGATGACGAGGCAGCTTTATAGACAAATACTTGGAGGCTGACTTACATAGGAGGGTTTACCTTTCTTCCCAAACTCCTCATTTCCTTTATGATATGTGATAAAACCATAGCAAAAAACCATGAACAGATTCTGACGAGCTGCAAACTTTCCAGCTGATCATTCTCCATTTACTGCATCAGAAAGGAATATTTTTGTATGTTCTTTATTCATCTGGTTGAGCAGGATATATTTTATTTAGACCACACATGTGGCAGTGTATTTATAAAGCAGAAACCTCTGAAATACAGTTCAGGTCTGGATTCTGGAAGGTCTCTTCCAAGCTGTTTCATGAATTATCACTCACTTCTGCGAGTTGGTGAACAATCCAGCAAACGTAGCAGTCACCAAAGGGGCTGGTCAGTATGATGGAAAATTGCTATGAAAGCCTGGCATGAAACATATTGGGCAGGCAGAACTGAAAACAGGTGTTAAACGTTCAGAGCACTCCTGCAAATCACAGGAGAGACTTTTTCCCACTATCCTCCCTGCTCTCCAGAGTCACTACGGAGGCTCAACATTGAGTTATCACCATTTAGAGTGGCATTTCCCTCCAGACTGCACAAAGCAAAGGAGCCATATTAGCAAATTTATTGAGTATTTCATTAGATCAATATGGAGTATGATTTAGGAGACTCTTCCCAGGCTCTTTAAATCTATTTAATCAAACCAATTAATAAAAAAAAGACCCAGAAAGTTGAAACATATCCTGTAAGGTGCATCATAAATATGCTCCCTTACTTAAGCTTTTGATCTCAGCCAGGTAATTAACGGCTTTGGTTAAGTTCGTGTCATTCCCTCATGCCTGCTCATGGCCATAAAACCCCATGGCTATGGGTAGCTCATGGATTTATTGTTTTTCTTACTGCAGAAGCGTCTCTTACTCTATTCCCATTTTTTCCTCCTCCTTCAACTTTCTGTACCCGTGGTCTGTGCAGCTGTCTTGTCAGATGCAATAGCCCCCATATCTGTGACCGCCCGCAAGGCTGCCTGTGTTCAGCCATTTGTGTCTCCCTCTTCCACTGGATGGCGCACCGGACAGTACTCACCTCTTCTCCCCCACTCCCTCCAGCAACAAATGTAATCAATGCACAATGCAAGTGCACAATACATGCCATCAGAAGGCTTCAGCTCTCCAAGCGGCTTTCCCAGAGCTGTGATTTGGTCATTGCGTGAGCCAGGCTCAGACTGCCATCGCTCGTCGATGGGCATCAGACACACATCAAGGGAAGTGAAATAAATTCATCAGGATGATGGGGCTCTGCTTCTGACCCAAAAGCAAAGGGGTGGAAATGATATTCCCCAAAGGAGTGCGGAGCCTCCTGATTCCTCAGCTGTAAAACTCCCAGGCATCTAGACAAGTTTGCTAGCCCATCGACAGGAAGCTGAAGGAGAAAAAAATTAAGTGTCCATCATCATAGGGAGCTGTAGCATGCTGGAGAGAGAGAGCGTGCATTTCTTCCCAGAGTCTTTAAAGTCCAGAGATCAGTGGTATCTCGCTTTGCAATCAAGGAAATCCGGCTTTGGGGGAGAGACGGGGCAGATGAATGGCTTTCCTCTAAGTACTAGCATATCAATATCTGAAGAACATCGGTCATAACTCTTGGACAAATCTATTCAACAAAATAAACACCGTTGAACACGGGGGCTATTCAGCTGCTTGGAAACAGAGAGCTGGAACTGATGAAGGAGACAATCAAGAAACCTCTGTCTTAATTCTGCTCCCAGACAAGTGTTGAGTTTTTCATGGGGGTGGGGAGAAGATGTAAAAATAATTTAAACTAGTAGATTATTTTTTAAAAAATGCATTGCCCTAAGAATGTAGAAATAAATGGCATGAAATCGAACTCTTCCTTTGAGGTAAACAGGCATGGCTCTGTCAAAGCCAATGGAGCTGTGTTAATTGACGCCATCAGAGGGTTTGGGCCAGAGTGTTGTGGCAAAAGGTCGAGCTCTCATGGGATTAAAAGGACATATCGTTCTCAGTGAAGCATTTAAAGGAAAATATAGAGAAGTCTGCGCACCGGCAGGGTCTGGCTTGTTATTAAGTGAATTCCAGTAGTGATCAGAGGCCTCACGTGTGATTAGGACTTCCAGATCACAACAGTAAAATATCGGGACACACTGGGGTGCTGTCAGCCCCACCCACACTCCACCCAGGCTCCGTCCCTTCCCCACGCAGACCCCCCGCTCCTCTTGCCACCATGCCCCTCCTCACCCCCCTGCCCATCGTTGGCTTGCTGTGACCCTCCTCAGCCCCCAACCTGCCACTCACCTCCTCACCTCTCCCGCCTGCCTCCTCATCTAAATATCGGGACAAATGGCATCTCAATTGTATACTGGTTGGGACATGAGACAAAGGGTTAAATAGTGGGACATCTGGTCACCCTATGTGAGATCAGTGCCCCATTGTTCTAGGTGCTGCACGTGTACACAAGTGCATCTATAGGGTGACCAGACAGCAAGTATGAAAAATCAGGACAGAGTGTGGGGAGTAACAGGCCCATATAAGAAAAAGCCCTGAATATCAGGACTGTTCCTATATAATTGGGACTTCTGGTCACCCTATATGCCTAACAGAAGACACTCCTAAAGTGCTTATAATCTAAATTGATGAAACAGAAACGGAGTGGGAAAAGAAATGATTAATGTCCCCATTTTAGAGATGGGGAAGGGACTTGTCTGAGGTCAGCTAGCAGGTTTGTGGGAGAACTAGGAGTTGAAACCAAGTCTCTGGAGTCCCACTTCAGTCCCGTGACCACAAAACCATCCTTCCTATCAAGCTGTCTGGAGGTTTTAACAAAGTAAACACTGCAGTTTGCTGGGTCTGGGCTTGAACTACTAACTCTGGTTTGCTGGGAGGGGTAAACTCAACATACTCAAGTCTCTCGTATGCCCCCTAAGTCTGGAGGCATGTCCCACCTTTGTACTTACAACAAGCCCCCAGATACCGCTGGAAACACCTCCAACCAAAGGGGTGGGAGGGAAGCTCTGTGTCCTGATTGGAGGGGAGGGCGTCTGCTGGTGGAACTGGAGCACAGGGGCCTGGTGTCATTGGGGAAAGAGGTTTGCTGGATTCCTGGCTGTGCAGAGAGCCGTGTTCATTCAGCCTCAGAGAGCATGAAGTTCACAAACAAATCAAACTGTCAACCAAGGCTCAGCCCAAGTGGGCTGAGCACAGTGAGTACCAGGTCTCATTCTTCCTCCCACCCTGTGTGGCTGTGGAGCCCCCCAAGAGCCCTGTTTCCCACCTGGAAGGCAGAGAGAAGATGCTACATAGACCTCTTTGTGCCCATGGAGTGAATCGTTGTTCAATGGGCTTTCAAGAAATGGTTTTGCCTCCAGGACTGGGAGCAGTTCTGCCTAGTCACACGTTTACCTGGGATTTCACAGGACCAAAGCAAAAGGGTTTCCAAGCTTCTTCCGCTAGCTAAAGGAAAACCTCGGCAAGTGCTGCTTGT
This sequence comes from Dermatemys mawii, assembly GCA_007922305.1. Taxonomy (NCBI): domain Eukaryota; kingdom Metazoa; phylum Chordata; order Testudines; family Dermatemydidae; genus Dermatemys; species Dermatemys mawii. The sequence goes on along the minus strand of ML677358.1, from coordinate 18,033,137 downwards.
CAAAGGGCTTCTAAATCTGTACAAGTCCAGAGTAGGCTGCTGCCCCAGCCATGCCCCCCACAGGCTGATGCTATTACCTTAGCTGGGCTATCACAGGAAACTGCCCCCTCCCCATATTCTCCATAACCCGTGCTCAGCCAGCAGGGAAAAAAACTTCTGGAAACAAGAAAACAAATCCATAGCTAGTAAATTATATATAGCTCTTATCCTACAATTAGTTTCTAATTCTGAAAGGCTGCAGACAGCCAGACTCCTGTGTAATAATCCCTGAGATCAGATTCACATTGAACTGAAGCGCTTGAAAAAGAAAAGGATGCAAAAGGAATGGACAAAAAATTGGGCTATGGAGCGACACCACTTTATACCAGTGAAGGATCGGGTCCCTTACTGGGTTTAGTTTAAAAGTGAGATCCTTTCAACAGTGACTTTCTTTTGCACATATTATTTTTTTCCTACTGTAAAAAACCAACCAATCAACCAACCTCAGGGCTAGATTCTTCTCTAACATTGGTTTTCCATTGGTATAATTCTATTGGCTACAATAGGGTTACTCCTGGTTCACACCAATGTAAGGGGGAGGAGAAGGATGCAATTAGTATATTGAGGTGGGGAAAGAGGTACCTATGCCCACATTGGATAATTAGAAAAATATACTATGCATTCATTTATATATATATATATATATAATATTGCAAAATGGGTGATACTTAAAATTAACCATTCATCATAAATATTGATTACTAGCATAGTAAACAATAAATCAAAGAGCAGTAATCACTAAATCAAAGATTTATACTAGCAAAAGAACAGCAAAGCAATTCATCAATTTCCCACTGAAACCAATGATTAATTAGGTTCCAAACTGACAACACAGAAACTGGTTTACAATTAAGGCTATTACAGCTGGGATTTTATTTTATTTTATTTTTTTAAAAAAAGAAACGGGCTGTACTTGAAAACACAATCTACTGAAGCAGACACTCCACCTCACCCCCTCCCCCAAAAACTGAGGAAGATTAGGTGATGCACTTGCAGGTCCACCTATGATTTTTCCATTTACCCAGCACACTGGTCAAGGAGAGGAAGGACACAACATTTTGCTAGAACTTCAGGGCAAGATCTTTGGTCCAGTCTAAGCCCCTTGTGCACCAGTGCCTCAAATAGGCATCCAACCCTCCGCACAGGAGAAGAAGTCCATGGCTGGTGTAAAGCCAGCAAAGCTATCTTGTTGCAGCATCATGGATCCCACCGGGACCCCTCTGCCAGCCAAAGATTCTACCCACTCCCCAACCTCGGGGTAGGGAACACATTGGAGAGCTGGTGTTACTCAGCCTCACATCCTTTAAGTGGGCCCATGGAGGATTTCAATTTACCTCTAAAGCAGGCAGCATTGTTCTGATGTGGTGAGCTGAGCTGAACTGGGCTTTCTCCATTGACTGACATGGAGCTTGCCAGATAATTCAACTGAGCTAACATACGGGGGCTTTTTTGTTACAGAATTCTCTGAGCAATAGACGCGGCTCCCTCTGCCCGCCCGTTGCTTCATGGGAGCGTTTCTGCATTTTTTGTTCGCTCTCACATCCCGTTAGCATTAGGAGCACAGTGCAGGGGCCATTGCAACATCTCTGGCAGCCCTGGAGATTTCACCAAGCACAGTCATCCTCTCCTCCTGCACCCTTAGGTGCGGGAAGTAGTGGTGTGAGGGGTGCCGCAGCACCCCCAGCTTTTATGTGGAGCCATTGGCCTCGAGCCCAGCCCCCCAGCCACTGGCTCCACACATAAAACCTGGGGGTGCTTCCCACACCTATGCCCTGCTCCTGGCCTTCCACCCACACTCCACTCCCCAGCCTCTCACCTCACCTGGGGTTCAGGTCCTGGCCACTGGCCCCATGCCCGGGGCCCCGCACCCGGCCCCCAGCTCAGTGGGGGTCCTCTCCCAGGGCTCCACTCCTGGCCCCAGGGCTGGGGCTCTGCTCTTAGCCTCATATATGGGGTTCCAGCTCTGGCCAGGCCTCACGCCGACCCCCAGATGTGGCCTCAGCCCCTCACCCCTCTCTGGGTCCCCCACTTCCTGGAGACACAGCCCTGCTCCCAGCGTGGGATGGACAGGGGTAAGAGGGCTGACTTTCAGGACTCCCACTCCTAAAAACGTCCCAGCACCACTGCCTGTGCTGCAGCAAAATGGGAGGGGGAAATCGGGGATTAGCCCTGACTCAGGCATGCACTCGTCAGTCAGGAGGATTAAGTCCCAATTAACATCAATATCCTCTCCTTTCGCTTTCTGCAACAATGGTGGGTGATAAACAAATTTGGCTGCGGCTGCCTGTCTGGCAAATGAGTACCACACATCTGCACGCCAGATGTGTCTGTGCCGTTGCTCATTCACTTTTGCTGCGCAGGGGTTCGGACCAGGCAGGGGATCCTTTCAAAAGAGAAAATGTACAGCAGAGTTGAGAAACCTTTTCTCCCCCTTTTCCCTGCTCTTTTATCTCCTTTCCTTTGTGTGTTCTGTTGGGTTTGCTTTGCCTCCCTTCTCTGGCAGTGGTGCTGAATGCTAACGAGATAATACTTTGTCTGACCCATCTGGGCAAATGCCTGAATCACACTTTTAGGATATTAGCCAGATATGAAAAGTTTCCTGCTTACAGATATTGGACATCTTGATGGAGAAGTGACACTAATACCATCTCACTCCCCCTTGGTAGGTTAAAAAGCAGCCACTGTAGTTGCTTTTAGATTGTGGTTTTCAACAGCACCAAGGGTCTTTAGACACCCAAATCCTATTGAAATTAAATGGAAATCAGATAGTTAATTCCCATTGGCTCCTTTGGAAATCCCACTCTGAATTGTTAGTAATGGAAGATTTACCCAGAGAAGTGGATTTAGATCATTGACAACGTGTCCTTCTTTCAGGCTCTGGAAACGAACGAAAAGCAACCCCCTTTCCCTCCATTTTAGAAACCTAAGCATGAAAAAGTGCATACATATAGTTGCACCTGCATCAGCTGTGGGTGTAAAACACTGTTTTGCACATGCAGAAGTCAGGAATTTGCATGCACATACACCTTTGAACCCTCAGCTCATGTGTATTTTTCAGGTGCTCGGCATGCATAACTTGGCCATGTACAAAACTACATCCATGTACAAATTTGCACAGTTTGGGCCCAAATAAGGAAACATCAGAAATCCATTACATTCTGCAGTAGATTTGAGGGCCTGATTCAGCTCAGAGCATTATAATGAGGTTCATGGTAAGAACAGGGACAGTGCCATGTGGCTAAACAATCAATAAGGAGCTTTATAAAGATGGAGCAGTGGAGCACATTAAGTCCCCGTGAATGCTCTTTCTGACCTCATCTTGTCTTGATGCCTGTGTTGCTCACGCTGAATCTGTCTGGCTATTGAGCTCTGCAGGCTCAGTGTCTCTACTTATTTGTGTTAAAGATGACACATGGAACTGAATAACCCAAGTGATGCCAAAACTTCAGAACATATGGTGTTAGCATACAAACAGCAGAAACAAGAGCACATTTGGGGAGTGCTGTGGGGGTGGGGAGTTGGTTAATTAGCCTCATCTACATTTTTCAGCTCCATGGTTCATAGGTACTAAATCATTCCAGACATATTTAGGTTGCCATTTATTACCAAAATTATTAAATGCGAACTTTGCCATCTAGCTCATGTTTTAAAAAACCCCTTTATTCCTTCAATGTGACTCAAACTCTCATCCCTTCTGACATAACAGCATCAACAGGCTAATAATTTAACTGTGTGAGTGTATGCACGCAGGCACCCAGCGTAAAACAGTCTGTATAGCTGGTGCATGTATTTCTACCTGTCTAATAGATTGGAGTTTCAAAGTGTGGATTCAGAACTAAAGATGTGGGTATTCAGAAATGAGGTTTTGGTTGAGGCCCAATTCCAACACATACACACTGTTACTAACAAATATTTCCTACTAGGAAATCGTATTAATCTGAGCATTCAGTTCACTAGCTGTTAGATAAGTTGAATGCATGTGTCAAAGTAATTAAACGTCACCTACGACTGTATAATCACAATGGAAACATCGATGCCAAGGGGTGATATTTTTATTTATCGACTTTTAGAGCATGAAGGTACTAAATTGTAATGCCTTTATTTTCTGCCTTCTTCCCTGTTATGTTTCCAGTGATTTCCATTATAATCCCCTTGTTTCAGACACTCGTTACTTTCTTTACAAAATTATTAATCTTTTAAGTTAAAAATATCCTGACTTGGTCTCAGGCTAAAGATTAATTTTAATTATACCATATCCTGAGCTGGTGTAAATCAGTGTATCTCCATTGATTTTAATGGAGTTACACTGACACTCATCAGCTGGAACTCTGATCCGTTAGGAGTAAATTTTGTTCCTTCGTTTCTGAGTTCAGCAAAGGGGAACATGAAAATATCTTGTTTCAGTAACAAAACAAAAAACTCTGAGTGGGAGGGGTCTGTTGGCAGGAGATTTCCAATGAGTGGGTCATTGATCTTGCAAGTTCTTTCCCGCACGCTTTGGTCCAGCAGAGTCTGAGTTTGAGTTTCAGGGTGTCTGCTGAGAAACTGACTATTTTCCCAGGCATTTGAAACAGACGCGTTGTAACAGCAATTTTCTGCCTCTGCCAAGGCTTGTTTCTTACAACAGGCGCAAATTCAGATCTATCTACTCCAAGAAGCATAAAGCATAATAAAGAATATCCCTTTCCCTTCCCAGTCACTGGTTATCATAAACAAAACCCTCAGCAGAAGTGAAAAAGAAGATACCATGAGGTTAAAAGCAGCCTTTAAAAGAAAATGATGTTGTACATCATCCCAAAATTTAATATGACTTTATGCACAATAGTAATGTGCCTGGTAATGCAAAGATTTTTCTAAAGTAGCTTAATAACAATCCAATATTCTCTTCCTTAAAAAATGAAAATGTATGTCAAAAAGGGATCTAATGTAGCTGCATCTTGTATTCATTGATGGAGCTGATTTACATAGATAGCATTTAACATACTATCATCATTATCCTATCAGTCTTCTGTCTAATCCAGAAGCCTGAAGACAGAATTCTCAATGTTCTCTGAGGTAAAAAAAAAGCCAAAATTAAGGTAAAGAGAGGGAAAATTGGAGAGGGACAGATGAATATCAAATTGGATGTGATCAAAATTGATTTTTTAAAATTTTATTTATTTTTTTTTTAGCCAGAAAAGTACAAGCTTAAAATGCTGAAGAATGGCTAAAACAAACAAGACACTAGAATACAGCACATAGACCTGGAGTGATGAGGAATAAAAGGGAGAATTATGTTAATGGTTGGGTCTGTGACTGCTTGTGGAAACTGTTCATAGTCTGCTGGTAATGATTTAAATTTCAAATATTTCAGATATACTGTACAGTGCCGTGGAATCAAGATGGTATATAATTTTCATTTCCCTCCCCTCCTCCCTCTATTAAACAAAGATAACACTAGTGAAAGATGTCAGGTGAAGAACAGGGAGAGGCACTCAGATACTCAAGTAATGGAGGCCATATAGGAACCAGACAAATAGGTAGAGTAAAATCCTGACCCCATTAAAATCAATGGGAGTTTTGCCCTTGACTTCAGTGAGGCCAGGTTTTCACCCACAGATCCTTTTAGTTGCAGAACAGGTATACAGGTAGGGCCAGTGAGCATTTCTCCCTCATGCACTTTGACCTACCTTAAGCCTGACCTGGGGCGACCACCTAACAGGCCAGAAGGGTACCTCAGTTGTTCAGACCTATTCACTCCTTATCCTCTGCACTGAGACTCCCTGCAAAACTATCCACTCTACCCCATCTGGGATGCTCATTTTGGCAATGCGAACACCTGTCCGCTAGAAGAAAAGAGCTGCCAATGCCAACAACTTCCAAGTAGGCCACAAAACTGCCCAGCAGAGCATAAGGACTTTCAATAACTACATATCAGAGGCAGATTCAACGTCAATGAGCTAGAGGCATAAGGCTCCATAACCTATTCCTAAATCCCTGAACTTTCCAGAACCCTTGTGTTTCAGGCATAGCCTACAGAAGCCTTGATAGGTTGGCACAGCGCATGGTGGTTAAGCCATCAGTGCCTGACCAGTTGCACTAACTGGAGTATGTACTTCCTGTAGCTATTAAATTCCAGAGGAGGTGGACAAGAGAAGGGATTGCCTATTTCTTCGTTGCAAACCTTTTTCTTGAAAACAAGGTCAGCATTTCAGGAACTTGCGGGAGGAGACGCAAAGTGAGTGGTCAGGTCAGCAAGTGGGTGGAGGGTTGTGAAATCAGAAAACAACATTCTGGAATCAACAACAAAACTAGCAGAGAGATTCCTTGTGTGAGGGGGCTGGGTAGCTATGTAACTGTTATGACAACAGCTGGGTGGGGAACATTTTGTCTGGGACCTCAAATATTTTTAAGAGTTCTACATTTTTCACCATCTCAGAACTGGAATCTTGAAAATATTTATGAACCAAAATAGGGGGGAAAATTGCTTCAAGTCAATCAAAACATTTTGTTTCAGTTCCAATCTTTTTCTTTTCTTTTCTTTAACCTTAAATTTCTAAATCAAAAGTTGTTTCAAACTGGAAAAACAGAAATTTTCTTTTTGAAAATGTCAACACAAAACATTTCAACCATTTCAAAACTTTTTTCCAACATATTTTTGAGTCAGGAAATTTGTTGCAACCGCACTTGGCTGTCCAACATTTTGGTTTTGGCAAATAGGCATTTTTCAGTGAAAAAAATGTTTAGCAGGAAAATCCTGAACTGCTCTAGTAATGACTTTCTTTTCTGAATGTGCACCTTTAAATTTCTAATAGGAATCTGCTTAACTGCAGCAATGTAAACCATGTAGGGAAGCAGAATTAATGCTACTTGGTACACAGGAGACACACACTCTGTGCTCTCTCATTAGAACATAAGAGCGGCCATACGGGGTCAGACCATGGTCCATCTCGCACTACACCCTGTCCTGGACAGTGGTCCGTATCAAAGCTTCAGGGGGAGTATACAGAGCAGGGCAACTATGGAATAATCCATCCCTGTGTTCCATTCCTGGTTTCTGGCAATCAGAAGTTTGGGGGTCACCCTAAGCATGGGATTGCATCCCTAACCTTCTTGGCTAACCGCCACTGACACACCTATCTCCATAATTTATGAGAACACAAGAACATACTGGGGGATTTTTTGAAGGAATTTGGGTGCACCTATGGTTACCTGCATGGCAGAGTGAGTCTGGGGGTGGTTGTTGCATAGCTTACATACTGGAAGTGTCAGGGAGCTGACAGCCCGCACAACCAAGTCTCTTTCTTGCTGGAGGCAGAGAGGTATCAAAGTGACTCTCACTCTCGGGTATGCTGAGAACCTTGGCCCAAGGAGATGAGCATCTAAGTATAAGACAAAAAACAACAGGTGATGCAAACAGACACACGGGGAGTGGCACAAGGAAGCAATGTTGGTTTCCCTGATGGACAGCAGTTAGTACCTCTATAACCCACTGGTCGGTGTGTGGGTCACAATTAGAATTAATATTAGATTGCCTTGTATGAGGGGGCTGCCTTGCAGGTTTGATTCCAGATTGGGTCCTATTATATAGAGCTGGGTAGAAATTTTCACACGTAACTTTGAGATTTCAATGAAAAATTGAAAGAAAGAAAGAAAGAAAGAAAGAAAGAAAGAAAGACATTTTCCCTCACTCCCCACTTTTTTGAGCATGTATAGTAGAGTCCAAGGGGCCACATTTTAATCTTATTTACACCAGTGTAAAACCAGAGTAACTTAATTGTGTGTTGCTATTGTAAAACGTTCAGCTCCTTGCCCCAAAAGGCATGTCCATTTTAATGGCAATTGGGTGGCCCATATGAAATGAGGTGGCCATCTCAATGAGTTTTCTTTTAAACATGTGTCCATGTGGAGTCAGTTCAGGAGTTAATTGGTGCCCTTGTCAGAAATCTCCCAAGGGACAAATGAATGAATGAACTTGGGGACTGAATTAACCTGTGGTCCATCAAGATCTGTCCTCAGGAACATTAACTGCACAGGGTGAGAGACTCTCATACTCTTGCTGCCTATATTATATCTCTTCTGTGGTAAACACGTTGGCCTCCAAGAGTATATTATAATCAGCTAGGGCTAGAACTGTGTGTCCTTGTCCTACATGCTGAGCAAGGGAACAGGGGAAGTAAGATTTTCCACCTCCACCACGCTCAGTCAATCCAGGTGCTGGGCTCAGATCTGGACCAGAGCGCAACCCTTATTCTCCAGATTAGAGCTGGTTAAAAATTTTCAGAAACTGAAAATTTAAAGGGAGGCGGAATTCCCTTCTCCAAATTTCTTTTCTGACCAGCTTTGCTCCAGGTTTTCCACCTTGCAAACAAGGAGTGGGGTGGAGACAGCTAGGAGAAGGGAGTGGGTGGAGTGTTTGCTCCATCTCCTATTCACAGGCCAGCATCATTGTCTGGGCATTATGGGAGAAGTAAATTATAGCCTTTCAAGGGCTACACTAACTTACTTCTCCTCCTGTAGGAGGAGGCCAGCAAGGGAAGAATTGTTACTATATGGATCCCAGTTCTTTTCCTCGGCTGCTCCTGGTACAGAACAGTTACCGACCACCCTTACTCTGCTCTGAGCCTGAAGGTACAAGGAAGCCACTGGGAATTATTTTTAGCTGCCTGGAAAAACGATTCCTTGCTGGATGATAAAGTTCCTGTTGATTTTTTTATCAGCAGGACATCAGCTTATTTTTTCAGAAAGTCACGAGTCCCTTCATTAGAAAGTGAAACTAATTTGCCAGCAACAAGACATAGCAGCTTGAAGAAATGTGGAACAGCGGGACCATCTAAAGAACGTTCAGCGAGAATCTTTCATCCAGGAACATGCGCAAAACGCTAGCTGCTATATCAACTTTTTCTGACAAGTGGCCCCAGTGGAAAGTTCCACAATCTGTATTTTGGTTCTTTGCTGGATTGGAACAATTTCTTTTCTAGAGCCAATCAGGAGAAACTGAGTGAGATTTACAGTTCCAATGACCAAAATATTCAGCCTTGAATCTACAGACTGCCTCTTTAAATACATTACAGAGATTATCAGTAATGTATCAAGGTGTCTTTGCAGGGTGGTATAAACTTCTGCTGCACTACTTATTGCCATAAACCATACTTCCAGGTTTTTATTTATATGCACATTAGCTCAATATGATTGGATCTGTAGCCGGCACTGGGGATTGAAGTAATTTATATATATCAATAAAGGTCTCCAGCCAGCCACTGGGTGCTCTAAGGGGAACAGTAGTTCCATTTAAAACATTAGGAACAGGAGAAATTGAAAATAACTCTCTATTTAGAGGCCAAGAAGTAAGACAGCAGGCACCTGAGGTCCCAGCACAGCAAAGCTATACTAAAAAGACTGTTAAAATGTCATTTTACTTGCTTATAAGCCACAGACATAAAGCTTAACCCTTTCCTTTCCACAAACAAGTCTTGGAAGGAAAACATATTTTTAAACCTGAGATGTTCTGAATAACCCTAAAGAATATTAACATAAAGCTGTGGGCAACCTTTTCAAAGAATTCAAGGGGCTTTAGCTGGGAAATTTAGTTAAAGCCAGATCAAAACCAAAATTAAAACCTTTAATTCAGTTAACATTAAAACTGAAACATAGCTATAGAAATAAAACCTAAAGCCACCAATAATATGGACATGATCAATATTCCTATATCCTCACTGATGCTGTTCATACAATCTCTTAAAGAAATATACACAAGTACCACACTGCACATCTAAAACAACTATAGCTAGTATGTTCCAGCTCTAGTGTTCATTAGTCACATTACCTTAAAGGTAACAATGCTTTCTGCCCGTTAATTTTTTTTAATAAATAAAAAGTATGGGGCTAACATGAAGTTTAGGAGCTCTGCTAGGACCTTGTTACACATCTACTGTCCTTGAGTTTCCCATGGATCTTAGAGAAACTTACCCTACAGGCTAGATTTTAATGGCATTTTGGCTGTTACACACTACTTAAAATTTCATCTGAAGGTGATTTTTTAACGATATGTAACTCAAAAATAGCTCAGCCGACTTTCTTCAAATTTTTCAGAAAAATTTACTTTGGCTTTTTGAGAAAATCTGGCAATTTTCAGGTCAGATTAAGTTCTTTATGGTTATAGGCCTATAATAGCTCTACCAAGTCATAGGAGAAAAATAGAATGTATAAGCCAAAGAAGTTAGTTGCATGCTTAACTATGGATCCATGACCTTTGTCCTCTGGGGCAAAAAGCCATGTGAAACTGTTAGAAAGAAACATCCTCTAAACCAGGAGGCTCCGTTCTAGGACTTCTCTATCTTTTCCTTCTCGTTGAACAAATAATCGAAAAGAAAATGTGAGCGCCTTCCTCTGCTTCCCACTTCCACCGCTCTTTCTCCTTTGCAGGAATGAAGTGCCCATGTTTCGCAGAGTTTCCCTTCACTTCCTGAAGGCAAAGGACCCTTTGGAGGGCCTGAAACACTGGCATGTAGGATCTGCCACTTTGCAAAGGGAAAGCCACAGCAAGCAAGCGGCAATTCGCTTTTTCCTTAGTAGCTTAAACTGAAAGTAAATCCAGAGCGATGCTAAAGGAAGCACATGGGGGTTGGTTTGTTAGTGGGGGGTGGAGGGGTGGGGGGATTGAGCAAACATATAGCACTGCTTATGTGAGCACATTGAAGAGAAACTCCCACACCCACCCATTACACCCACTCCCAGCCCTCACCCCAAGAGGAAAAATGTCTTAACCAAGAACAACATTGCATGCAATAGAATTCCTGCCTGGAAAAAAGCTTCCCCACCAGATTTCCCTCGCGCTGCTGCAGTGCTTTGAACATTCGTGCTGCCCTTGTGCTGCAGCCAAATTAAATCCATTTCTATTCAAAAAGCAGAGCCTGCCCCGCTGTTCCAGTTTCTTAAGGGTTATTTCTTGTGTGCCGTATTTATTTGCACTGTTTTAGCTGGCAGTTTTCTGTGCTTTACCTTACAAAACGCATTGACTTGTGCTGCATGATGGTTCATGCTGAAGAGACACAGTGTGGTCTAGTGGGTAGAGACACTGGACTGGGGCTCAGGAGAACCTGGCTCATGTTCTTGGCTCTGCCAGTGACCTGCTGTGTAAAGCTGGGTGGGAATTTTTCAATGAATGTTTTTTTCATAGAAATGTGCCCATTCATCAAAACTAAAACTGTTTCCAAAATAGGGCCTGTTTCGATGAATGAGTGACCTCGGTAAGGTCTTCCCTGCTTATTGCCTCTTTTCGCCCTCTCCGCCCTTCGTTTAGACTGTAAGCTGTTTGGAGCAGGGACCATCTCTCTATACCAAGGGTGGGCAAAATACAGCCCACAGGCCAGGTCCGGCCCACCTAACATTTCTGTCCAGCCCGCCAGGCTCTTTGGCTGTCCCCTTGTGATCTCTGGGCCGCTAAAAGTCCCACAGCAGAGTGGGGACTGCTGCTGGCATGTCTCCTGCATATCTCTGGCAAAGGGGAGGAGGCTCCATGCGCTGCCCCCGCCCCCAGCATTGTCCTCACAGCTCCCATTGCCCAGAAACCAGCCAATGGAAGCTGCTGGGGCGGTGCTTGTGGATGCAGGCAGCACATGGAGACCTGCTGCCCCCTTCCTCCCAAGAGATGCGTGGAGATGTTCCAGCAGCAGCTGGCCACAGCTACTTCTGGGAGCGGCATGGGGCCATGGCAAGCAGGCAGCCTGCCTGAGCCCTGCTGTGCCGCTAGCCGGGAGCCGCCAGCCGGGAGCTGCTTCCCAGCCAGAGTCTGCACCTCGCATGCCCTCCTGTACCCCAACCCCCTGCCCCAGGTCAGAAGCCCCTCCTACACCAAGCTCCCTCCCAGACTCCACACCCCTCACCCTCTCCTGCACCCCAACACTCTGCATGAGCCCGGCACCCCCTTCTGCACCCAAACTCCCTCTGAGACCCTATAACTCCTCCATTAATATAGTAGAAATGTGCAGCCCATGACGATTTACCAAAATTCATGGAGTGGTCCCCCTACAAAAATTATTGCCCACCCCTGCTCTATACAGTGTCCTGAACAGTGGGGCCCTGATCTCAGTTAGATGCTCCTCCAAGACACAGAATAAATCATCTCACTGTTACTTTCAGCACAAGACCCCATGCACTACTTAAGCCCAGCTACAGCTCCGTGATGGTTTTTGAGGGCCCACTGGTGCAGTATCCACCAACAGGTGCCTTTGGACTGTCCCTTCACAAGTTCACATTAGCCGGCATGGAGAGCAGCATTGGAGGAGAGTTCAAGAGATACACCCACTACACAGAGCCTGGTAACCCTAACTTGTACCTGGGGTGAGGAGAGGCAGCTCATAAGTTAGAGGTGTGGTCATGGGAAGTGGGCCAGTGCTGCTAGTTTACTGGGTAAATTTACCACTCTGTACTTCATCGGCATAAAGCCAGATGGATCAGCTTTCTCCTCCACAGCTCCTGACTGGTACTGTTTTATGGAGGCGCTGGTGGAAATGCCATCATTACGGTTGCCCATAGATATGCATTTGCAGTGGGTTTAAAAGACACTTTACCCTTGTACCAAACACTGTAGAGAGGTGCACGTCAGCCAGAAAAAGTAATTCTCTTATGTGTCAGTGAGTCTGGGGTAGGAATAACATACAGAATGCTTTTCTAGCACGTGTGTGTGTCGGTAGAAGATTTTGATGTTACTGAGGGTAGAGTTAAGGTTATAAAATAAAGGGGAAAGGTACTGAGAAATACTACAATTTGGTAGATAAAAAGTTAAATGAAATGAAATTTGTACAGGAGCCTATACCCACGCCCCCAAAACAACAGAAGATGTAAAGTACAGTTTGCAGAACTGAAGACTCTGCAAATCTTTTTGCATACTATATATATGGCAGTAATGGTCCTTTCTAAATGCTGATAATTACAGGATTTTTCTAAACAAGTGCATTAGTGACTCCTTCCTCCTACTCTGCATGGAGCTGGAGGCACACAACACTGAAAAGTCTATGTTCTTCTCACGTTATTAAATGTGCTCTCTTCTTTTATTAGGCTTTTTAATAACATTTAAGATACACCCTGGGGAATTTTTGCAGAAAGGGAACATTGGCCAGCCTAATTTGTACATGAAAATACTCCCTAGGCCAGCGAAACAAGATTCAGATGAGTTTTTACACACAGTACGATCACGAATACAATAAGTACTGAAGGTGCTTTCAGGTACAAAAAATACAACAAGGAACATTTGAAGCCCATGAGTTGTGCTTTGGAAGCTGTCTATCTATAGACATTTGTGCTGGTCAGTGATTACATTTGCCATGTATCTCATTTTTCTACTGCAAAATTCAATCATAAGACATTTTTACTCCAATATCTATCATCTGTAAAGTGCTCCCATAACAGGGAAGCAGTGGCTTTGCACCCAGGTTCAGAATGCCAATCCTGAATATTTCATTCACAGGCTGATGGAAACAGGAGGTCCCGGTTGAATGCTACAAGAGAGCCCGTTGCCAGGAAATTCATTGGAAGGCAATGATGTTAGCCATGAAGGCAGACCCTTGTGTCTGACAGAGCTAAGGCCAGATCCTGCTACCACTAGAGTCATTGACTCCAGGAAAAATAGGATTAGAGTCTGACCAAGATGACAATTTCCTGCACTATCCTTGAAAGACCTGATTGTACTAACTTTATGTATTATTGTGAGCCAGGACTGTATACAACTTCTGTATGGAGGAGATGTGACAAAGATTGCAACCCCATGCAGTATCTTTGTGGTCCATTGTTTTAAATGAATGGTTTATGTACGATTGTGTTCTACTTGAGGGTGGGCGGGGGGCACTACTGCAGCACCTCCAGGAACTAAAAGCAGTGGGTGGTGATTAATGCAAATCCCCCAGAGAGATACCATCTCCCAGGGAGGTTTGCATATACTAGTTCTGATTAGATTCTCCAGAGAACAACAGATGAAGAAACAACTTTGTGATAAGTAGCCTGAGTTTCAGCTGACTCGGGGCCTTCTTTCTGAGACAGAAAACGGACAGGACTTTCTGTCCAAGGGGAGAGCCAAGACTTTCAGTAAGGATTGGAAGGACCTGACCTAGTAAAGCCCCATAAGACTTATGGGTGACCTCTGATAAGCTTTTACCATGTTCGTAGGTTCTTTTATTGATTTAATATGTTTCCTTGGTAAAGCTTTTACCTTAAGAATAAATGTGCTTGCTTCTATATGGATGTATGACAACGTATGACTGCTGGCTATTACAGCTGTCATAGCCTTCAAAGAGAAAGCAAGACACAGAAGCTTCCCTATTTAGGATGTCTGGCTTCTAGGGAATCTACAGTTAAGAAGGGAAATGTGCAGCCTCAAAAAACCCCAGTCAAGAGGAAGACACACGCAAGTCTTTACCCAAGAGAGGTGATGGCTGAGGAGCCTGGCGCCTAGAGTGTGTGCCCGGGAGGGGCTGCACAGGGGAAATACAGGTGCAGCAACCCTGAACTGTGCCATGGAGCTCTGTTGAGAAGCAAGCTGCCAATAATACCCAATGTCACTGAGCCAATATCTCTCCTTTTAGTCTATACAAAATTTTTGTTAAGCGTTTGTTATCTGCAAACATACTTGGGCACCCAATCTGTTACTTTGCTACATTTTTTTAAAAAAGCATGTGCAATATTTTAGAAGAACAATAAGGAAACAAAACTGACTTTGGGAGGGAGAAAATCATTTCTAACCGTTTTCTTCTCTCTATGAAATTCTTCCTAGTGGCTTGAAGTTTTTAATTTATCTCCCTCTTTAATAGCTAGCAAAGGAAGATGCTAAGTGTTAAAATGGACTGTGGGAGAACACAGACACATTACAGTGGTGTGAAATTGCACACACCTTATGCGTACGTAAATACTATTCGTTTAAAATGACAGTGTTAAAAGCGGCTATTTTTTCCAATCAAATTACGTGGTTTGAAAAATTGAGCTTTTTGAAATAAAAGTTAAAAAAAGAAGGATGCCTATAAATGTGAAAATGGATGGGGAAGATGATTAGCATTAAAACAGGAAGGATGGTCTTGTGATTAGACTGCTACTCAGAGATCCATGTTCTATTCCTTGCTCTGCTAAAGACTCCCTATGGGACCTTGGACTTTGTCTGTGTTGTTTGTTTAGGATCACTGAGTGAACCCTTTGCTCCCATCAGGAGCAATTACTTGCACAAGTAATCACACTGATTTGAAGGGAACTTAATAGTCAGGTAAATGCTCATGAATGGGGCAAGTAACTCATAATCTCATAGCCTTTAGACAGTAAACTCTTTGGTGTATGTAGAGCACTTTTGTGTCTGGACAGTACCTAGCACAGTGGGGCCTTGATCTTGGTTGAGAGCTGTAGGTGCTGGCATAACACAAATAATAAATTTATAATACTAAATTGTATCATTGGCTCTACATTGCATTAGATTTCCACCTTTGTAACTCTGTGTTCAAATGCTGACTCACTGTGTTGGGTGGCCACATCTATCTAAAGCTGCAGAATACTCTGTGCTTTGCTACACATGGGCTCGTGGGAACATTGTCTTCAGTTTCATGAGACCACAGATTTGGAAAGGGCGGTGTTTGTTTTTTTCTGCACCTCTCCTGTTTCACTTTGTCTGCTGCGTTTTGAATGAGCCCAAAATCTCAAAGTGAAACTCAGTGGAAACCCACAAGTTTCTCTGTGCTTTGAAGCCCAGCAAGCCCATGTTCATCCTTTCAGACAAAACAATACCCTGGCTCAGATTCACTTATAGTGGAATTCTCCTCTCTCTTGCACCAGAGTAAACTCTACTGCAGTTGGTTTAGTCCTGGTTTACTCTGCAGGACAAGGAGAGAAGACTCAGGCCAACACTGTCTGGGAACTTTTCAGTAAAACTGGTCTGGGTTTCAAATTTGTAACAAAACCAAGAAGTGAAAGCAAGTGAGTCACAAACCACAAAAGTAGCTGAAATCAGGTGAGTTTTACACAATTTCCATTTTCATGGTCAACATTTGGCCTAGTTCTAGTTACATCCTAATTCCTGTTAGACATTTGTTCACATCTCCACAAAATCATGCTTGGTGGCTGAAACCGTGCAGGGCTTCGCAGGTGAGAAATCCAGTGCAGTGTCCGAATTCTGAAAATCAACTTACAGAGCACCAGCGAACATTTGGCCTGTCTTTTGCTAGTATTGAGTCCTTTGCTTTCTAAAGTCATATATTGACCCACAAATGTATTCGATGCAGGGGAACCAGCTGTGTATCAGCCTAGGCCAGAGAAATAAAATGTTTGTTTAGATATATTATACGGTGGCAAACAAAGAACACTGAACTAAATTCTGCTCTCAGACACACCTGTTGACTTCACGGGGGTGGTAGTGTTATTCTGAAGGCAGAATTTGGCTGAACATCTTTTATTTCAGAGCCTGAGAACCAACTGCATAACACCTGACATGGATGATGATATTTGAAACCCATGTGAGAATGGGTGATTACACATGGGGCCTGTCTCGGTCTTGTCACTTTGTGTCTTTCTGAAAGATGAATGTCAGGAAAAGTCTGGGGTTTTAGCAGCCTGAAAAATTGTTACTGCATTTTGTGATTCCATTTTAGCTTGCAGTGAGGCTGGTGTGGTCTGGCATGTATGTGTATTTGGGTGGGCAGGACGGAATATAGCATATCCTCAGATAACCCTGGTCCAGGATGCTGGTGCTTGGTCCTTACCATCCGACATGCAGTGACTTATTGAAGAGAAAAAGTCCTGCCCCAAAAGTGATACTGCTGCAAAATCACTGCTGCTGAGTAATATGACCCAGGATACTTTATATTTACTAGCGCAGATATGTCTCATCCTTGCTCCATTCGATACTTCCACAAGAGACGTATGTAATGAGTCAGTCACTGTGACTCAGATAACCCCGCTGCTGATAAAGCTGCTGAGCATCTCAGTGCCTTTTGTCTCTTTAAAACAATGATTTCATCATTCCCATTTGTAAATGAATCAAAAGTAAAACAGGGAGATGGTAGCAATCAGCTCCACCAAATGACTGATCAGTTTCCGAGAAACGCTCATCAACCTCAGATGTTGCATTCTTGCCTCAACCTTAGATCATCAATTCAAACCTCCCATCAAGCTCATCTGACACTGACAGTGCAATGATTACCGAGTAAAACTCTATCATGACGCAGGCTAGAAAAACTACTGAGAGCAGTAGCAGGACAGGAACATCTCTGTTCTGGGCAGAGGCTGCCTGTGGCAGGCAGTAGAGAGGTCTTGCTTGACTTCTACCGCCTCTTGGTATCTCAGAATGGCTCTTAAAACCAGAAAACCTTGAGCTTTTGGAAAATTCCTTGTCTCAGAGATCCTAGTTGTTGAGTATGGACACCAAGATGCCAAATGTGAATCTTGCTTAAACATTCACCACTCCTGCTGGCCTCAGCAGGAGTAGGACACAGGTAATGAAAGGTTGAATTCGGCCCTCTAGCCATCCTATAGGAGAGGAAGTGTCCATTTTAGGGCCATTATGAGTGTCCAAATGGGGCAACCAAACACCATATTTGTTATATGCTAGAATCTCGTGTGGCTAATCACATGAGTCGAGCTTCTTCCCTGTGCAGAGAGCCAGCAGGAGGCCTTTTGAACTACTTCAGTCCCACTCACGCCCCATTTAAAGAGGGGTGCATGTTCTTGTCTGCCCCTCTGCATCATCCTGTCCTCTTGGGGTGGTGTGTGACTCCAGCCACAGGTTGGTGGGCCAGTCCCTAATGCAGGGACTGCAAGTGTGATGGACCGTGTGCAGGGTATGCAGGAGGCCTTTAGCAGCATGGCTCCTTCTACTGACACAACAGCTATCCACACTCATGACCTGAGAACAACTGAGCAAAGGAGTTTGTTGCTGACCTGCAGCTGCTCTGTCCTTTGTGATGATTAGTAGCATTGGCATTACACTAGGACAAAAGGCCTCAGTCAGGGATCAGGCCACTGCTGGGATAAGTGTTGTACGAGCACATCAAGACGCGAGTCCCCCGCGTGGCGGGAGCTCCTGCTCCGCAATGCAATGGACGAAAGAGATGGGGAAGGTAGGTGGGAGGAGGAGGCAACAGTGAAATGCATGAGCATCAATAGCCTTTGCTTACTGCCTGCCTTTTATTATTGAGGTAGTGACAGGTCTCTAAGCTCCTAGGAGTGAGGCTGGGTTTGCAAAGCCAGGACCGGAGTGTGCACACCTACCAATGACCCAGGAGAGCTGTGTTACTGCCCTGTGATTGTGCTGTGTAGAGAGGTCCTGCTAGCAGCCTCTTTGAACACTGGAGCACAAAAGAAGCCTACAGTGGTCTAAGCTAACCCGTGTGGCTACTGCGTAATCAGGTAACTATCCAGGGAGACCTTACTTGCCCACTGGAAAGCAGAAGCGTGGATAGGAAACGGGTTGCATCATGACTGATAATGGTGCTGACAGCTTTAAAAGCACTCTGGGACTTTTAAAAACATGGCTAACCGTTCTGAGTGAATGTTTAGTATGGTGGGAGCTGCTGTTACACATACAAGAAGATCCAGATTGCTTGGAGAAAATAAAGAGCATCTGCTATTTTCTGACAGTTAACCTTTCCAGATTTCCTTCCCCTTCTGAATATACACTACAGCATCACTGCACTGTACATAAAAATAGGTATGCTACTGAATCAGCGGCTGTCTTAAAATGCCAGGGGATCCCCTTGGTGAAAAACTATCCATGGAGAATTTTCCCAATTTTGTTAACGATTGCATCCGCTGTCCCTAATGATAAAATGTGGCAGACAATGGGAATAATAACTCGGAGAGTGCCAGAATACGCTTGTATTGGGTGGGTGGATAAGGTGCCCTGCCATGCTTAAGCACATTTCTCCTAGGAATTCCCTGTGGTACATTAATTTTTGCCGATTACTAATAGCTGCTACATTGTCTCTAAGGCAACTGGCCCAGATATTATTCACTTGCAGGATGAAAGAACAATAGATATATTTTATCAGTAATGCACAAAACAACAGCCACATTTTTATTGGTCCAAACTTACTTTTAACTTACACGCCCCTCTCCACATGCTTTTCCTGTATCTTAAGTAATCTGCCTTTTAAAAAGTCTAGCCCCGGTGGAAGTGAGCAAAACTACCTGTGTAAGCCATGGGAATTTCAACTTCTTTCATCAGTGAACATAAGGTTAATCTGATCCCTGTGTCTTGCCTTCCCATCTCCCCACTTCCCATAGTCTCTTTGAAATATTTTAACCCATGATAGAATTTTTCTGTGAAACTTAGAGTAGAAGCAGGAGAGGGGCTTTAACTACAGGGGCTTGGGTTGAGCTGAGCTGTACTTGATTCAGGAACATAGGTGGGTTTGGGCCACCTTTATGCTCATCCTACACCAATTCTTAGACCAGCTGCAATCTTTGGCACATGTTAAAATGGCTTTAAGATTATTCTAACTTATTATTATTACTTATTATTAATACTATTATTATTATTTATTATTATAAGTAATATAATACTTGTATAAGTATATACTATACTTATATAAGTATATATATGGTATGTATAAGTATATAATACTTATATACTTATAATTACTATAATAATAATTACTTATTATAAGTAATATAATAATTATTATTATAAGTAATAATTATTACTTATTATTACTTATTATTCTAACTTGTGCTGTCTGGAAAGAGTCCCTAAACTTCACACAAATCAACCAACCTTAAATGTGTTCCCTTCTGTTCTAGAATAGAATTGTGCTGTTTGGGAGGCTGGGGTGTGCATACTCTTGATTTCATATATTTTGGGGGAAAATTTCCATCAGCATAACTCAACTGTAGGTAAAAAATTTAGGCCAATGCAGAAGATGCATAGTAAAGATTAAATTCCCCCAAAGTTCTATTAGTTTTCTCATGGTGGAGGAGTAAAAGAACGTCACTGGAGTGTGTTATGTTTGTGTTATTAAATTTGTTGATTTTATGGTAGTGTAGGTTTGATACACGAGTATCTAGAGTCTGCATGTTTTTATTTATTACTATATATACTCTAGTGTGTATCAACTGGCATAGGCAGGTTATTTTGTACTGTGTGATAGTGTAGAAAATGGTATTGGTTTAGTATACTGCAAATAGATCCTTTCAATAGAAAACAGGATTCTATGGTACCTGAGTAATTTGTCATTTTTGTAGATATTTTTGAAAATTCTAAGTAACATCGTTATGATCGGTTGGGTGATATAAGTGGGCTGGGGTGAGAGATTTCCTGGCAGCGGGGGATTGGCTGAACCCTCTCTCTTGTTCATGTTGAGATATTTGAATGTTTGAATTTTTTTTAAGTTGTAACATTTTGTGCAGAATGTTTAATTTTAAGGGATAGGGGACATTGGCATGGGTAGCCGGACTCCACCGAAACCCACTTTCAACCTTAACTCCAAATCTGGCTGAAATTTTTTTGAATTGTGAAATTTTGACTAAATTTCCAAATGGGAAACTTTTTGAGAAACTTTTCACAAATCACTTTCCTTGCTCTGTAGAGCTCATAAAATTTTTCAAATCTCCAAAATTTGATTCAAATTCTGATTTTAAAAATGAGAATAATTTTTTTTAATGAGTCTTCCGTGCAACCAGAGATATTTAACTCCTTCTTGTAAAAGAATTCAGAAATGCACATTCCCTCTCAGAGCCTCAGTTTTCCCTCCTATAAAATAGGTATTATATTTATCTTTATTTATGAAATGCTTTGAAGATTAAGGATAAAATGTGCTAAATAAGGGATTGCTGTTGAGGATGACGATGCCTAAACAAAATATATGTGAATGCTTATTTTCAGTTCATGTGTTTACATTTAAACATGTAAATAATCCCATCCTTATTCAGCACAGCACTTAATCAAGGGTGTAACTTTAATGTGTGCTCAAAATTAAACACATGCTTAAATGCTGTACAGAGAATAGCCCTTAGATGAGAATTGTGGAGATTTAAAAGGGGTTGAAATTATATCAGAAAATAGGTTTCTTGTGAATTCTATTACACTTTTAGGACCACTCTAGTTCCCATTGATTTAAATGGAAAAATCCCCATTGATGTCAGTAGGAGTTAGATTAGGGCCCTTATAAACTTGAGAGGTGTTATAGTATCAGTGAAATAATGAATGGGTTTCACTAGCAAAAGCAGCTTCTAGTAATAGCTGAATATACATAGGACACACAGGTATTTGCTGGATTTCCTAAATTACAATTCCATGTTTTGTATTTTCTCATATTTGTTTACTAGTACAAATATTCAGAAGTCTCTGAAAGGCAATTTCCAATTACACATTCAACTGTAACATTCGAAATTTGCACCATATCAATTAATTACATAAATAAGACCTCCATACAGGAAAGAGAAACCATACCACATAAATTTATACAACTAACCAATCCAGTACAGCTTTTGAAGTTCTAATATTTACAACAAACTGTCCACAGACTATTCACGGAGGTAAAAAAAAAAGTAATTTAAAGTAACTGAACATACACACACACACACACACTGCAACAATGTACATTTAAAATAAAAATTTATACACATTTTAAATAATTCAGTACCACAACAGAATATCCAGCCAGGCTCATTAAGTTATTATTGTATCCCTATTCTCCGGTGCATTATTTACCAATAAATTGTATCTTGGAGGGTACCCTATTAATATCAATGCAGAACAATAATCAGGACTCTGCAATGTAAGGGTATTGTGCTTCCAGAGTACTGAAACTTTTGTTAAATCAAGAATGTTCAAACACAGATTCGTAGTCCCACTGGCGGTTACCTCGGTTCAAGGTGCTTTCTCTGGGAAAAATGTTTCTTCTGGGCTACAGGAATTGGCAAATCTGCTTATATGTGAAACCCCACTAAAATATACCTAGCTAAAGGGAATTTCACCAAATTGGAGATTTTTATGGAAATGTAAAGGACAGAGAATGACATCAAGTTTTACTCCAAATCCCTCTCATTGCAATGGAGTCCCAAGCATCAGATCAGATTTGCTTCTTCTGTCACACAAACTTGTAAATAACTGAGGAGCCAGTGGTGAGGCTAACACTGCTTTAATAGGTTGGCTTAAATGTCTACATCTTTGTGTTCTTATGAAAAGTTCTCGCTGCTGAAATTAATATGTAAAGGAATCATACCTTAGTGAAACTTTTTTTAAAATGTTCAGAACATTTTGTGAGGTTGATCAACTAGGACTTTTTTTTTTCAATTCCCAACTTGGCTTCACTGGCAGGTATTCACAAGTGACAATTATTTCAACATTAATTTGATGGCTCGCGACAGCCCCAGAAATGGGATAGAATCACCTGGAAGCTGGCATTTTGCATTGTACGACTCTGTCTGTGTAGTAACTGTCATCTGCCGTTCAGTATGGTAAATGCTATCTTCAGACAGTTTTCTAAAAAGTTATAATTTCTTCTAAGTGATTGAAGCTCATGGGTCTCTCTCTCTCTCTCTTTTCAAGCTGCAGCACTGAGAGGCAGTCTAGATGACAGGCTGGTTTAACGCAGCTCTTGCCAAGATTAAGTAGTTGTCAGACGGATATCATTGGAGACTAAGGGCTTGCTTTTTGAAGTCAGTCTGAATTGCTAACTAATGGGGAGCTTGTTTCTAAACGGGTCTCGATTCTTTTGTTTCCAGGGATTGACACTTCTGCAATAACAAAGGCCCATGCACTCTATGCATTATACACAATCTTATGCTGGTCGCCATGATTTCTAGAAAAGAGGACCTAGAGAATATCCCTTTCACATCTGATTTACAAATGCAGAAGGTAGGGTGACCAGGTGTCCCAATTTTATAGGGAAAGTCCCGATTTTTGAGTCTTTTTCTTATATAGGCTCCTATTACCCCCATCCCCTGTCCCGATTTTTCATATTTGCTATCTGGTCACCCTAGCAGAAAGTGTCCAGTGCTGTGCTTTCTGAACCTCCCCAGTTTAAAGGACCTCATGATTTATAGTCAGATTAATGTGTTGGTAGCACTATTTTAAGTCAATTAGGCCAGCTCAGATATTGCATTTATCTGCATGGATACCCAAAAAGATCTCACTGCTGTCTGCTCTATTTTCAAACGTTGTTTGCGGTGGTGCTGTAGCTATAGTGGTGCCAGGGTATTAGAGAGACAAGGTGGGAGAGGTAATATCTTTTACTGGACCAACTTCTGTTGGCGAGAGAAACAAGCTTTCGATCTATCCCAGAGCTTGAAAGCTTGTCTCTTTCACCAACAGAAGTTGGCCCAATACAGCATATTACACCTCACCCACTTTGTCTCTTTTTAAACTTGGTAGTCAGAAATATTTTGTGCCTTTATTGCCTGTTGTACAGTACTCACCTCTAATCCCAAGTACATCCAGTGACAGACAGGACAACCCACAAAGAATGGGAGTAGCTTGGGTTGACAGGTCAACTGTCACACAACAAGTTGTCACATGAGAACATGGCAAGTGAAAAGTAGAGGAAGTTGCCTAAAGGGTGTCATACAAGCTACTAAATCTCCAGAAACTCTCACTCCACTATGGAGTCTGCCTGGGAGATATAAAATGACTGAGGTGTGAGTAGATCAGCATTTGTTGTACCAACCTCAGTATCCAGGAGTGCAAATCTTGTGAAAGATTTAAATTCAGTCTCCTTTCCTAGCCTTATCCAACAAAGTGTTTCCCAGGATGCTTTTCTTGTGGGTGGGAGAGGTCTACTCTGCAGAGACAATGTCAAGCACTTGAAGAGTTGTTCCGTCATAAGATGGCAATGAGAGGTAGAGGGCTGCCATAAACATTGAAATCTGCAGAGTTGGAGGAAATCTAATTAGAGGAAAGTTGCTGTGTTCCTCATGTCTATACCAATGAACAACAGGGATAGATTAGAACAGATGTGCTGAGTAGGATCAATGGTCCCTCTAACCCAATATCCTGTCCCTGACAGTGGCCAGTACCAGGTGCCTCAGAGGGAATGAGGTTGCATGTGGTTGCATCCCTGACCATCCTGGCTAGTAGCGAGTACTTTCCACTTATTTATCTAATTCTTTCTGAACCCAGTTATAGTTTTGGCCTTCACAACATCACCTCGCAATGAGTTCCACAGGTTGACTGTGTGTTGTGTGAAGAAGTACTCCCTTGTGTTGGTTTTAATCCACCATACCATTGTCATTATACTCCTGTTCCAATGAGCATTTTGTGATAAATGACAGCACTGGAAACTGAACACTCTATTCATCAGTGGAATGGATGCAATGAAAGCAACAGCACTGCACGCCGCCTTTATACTGACCTACCAATGTACATAGAAGGATGACAGAGAGGTTCAATCACTATTTTCTTTTCTATGCCAATCATGCAAGGCACTGAGTTTGCAGGATCAAACACTTAGTCCTTGACTTCTCTACTGAGACGGCCTGGGATACCAGGTAGCAACATTTGCCAAGCCTGCCTTATTCATTAGTTCTTGGCAAGAAGGTTGTGTCCTTTTCTTTGAGATCAGGATCTCACCAGTGTTATCCTTGCCTTCATCACATTGCAGTTAGATTGCTCCAGTGCTCTCTGCATGTGGCTGCATTTGGAAACTACAGCCTGTGCAGAATGCAGTGAGCTGCTTGTTAAGAGGTGGTTCATGCGGAGAGGACATTACATCAACACTCCAGGACCTGCACTGGTTGCTGGCTGAGTTCCAGGAAAAGTTTAAGTTATTGGTGTTGACCTATAAAGTCCTAAGTAGTTTGGTTCCTGGTTACCTAAGAAACCAAAGTTCTTCTTATGTGACATTACAGCAGTTGCAATCAACTGAGCTGCCCAATTTGATTTCAGTGTGAGGTGGAGGGACGACATCCGCAGGACATTTTCAGTGGGAAGTCCTAGACTTTGGAACTTACTTTTCCCCCATAATCCATCAGAAGCCAGATGTGGTCTTCAGGGTAGGCAATGATCACATGTATGCTCCCAGTCTTTTTCTTGGACCAGGGTTGATTGATGTCTGAGGATCAGCGAAAGAGGAGCAGGTTGTTGTAGGCTGTGGCGTTGTCAGGTTTTGTTCCCTGTAAAGGGCCTGGAGCACTGGCCAAGTGCTTTATATATGCAAATAAAGGAATAATTGGGGAAGTGTATGTTTGGTTTTTTGTGATATAGACACATGTCCCGAAAGGAACTGGACTTTCAAAAGGTCACTGAACAGGTTCTTGGATCCTTAAAGCTGTTTGATGTAGACCATAGGCCATACCAAGCTACTACAGACATGGGCTCTGTTCAAACCAGTGCTCTCTGAATCACTTTACCAAGCTTCAGGAGTTTATCATAAGCCATCCATGTACTTCTAACTTCTTTTTACTCCTTACCAACTGAAATTTGAAGCCAACATAGTGATATCTTATATACTACCAGTATCAGATTATCTAAATTCTAAACTCCAAATTCTATTTTCTAAATGTATAAATTAAATTCTCAGTATAAATGCATTGTAATGAGCTCCATCTGATGTAAAGAAATGTCCTCTGACTCCATTGAAATTGATTCTACATTACCGTATATTTACAGTAAATTAACTCTCTCTTCCATATCTTATATAGTATACTAACTGGCACCCAAAGCTGTTTTCTCTCCACTGACATGGTTATACATATATAGAGAGTATGGGCCACATTCTGATCTCCATTACACCAGTATAAAGCCTGAGTAATGTTCCTGATTTCAGTGGAGTCACTTCAGATTTATATGAGTGTAAATGAGAGCAGAATCCAGCCCTGTGTGTGCATGTATGGACACAGAGGTCAAAAAACAAATCTGCCTTGTTGATACATATATAAATACACATATGGCCATATATACTTTACATGTGCATACATAATACACACATTATATATATGTGTATACGCACACATGCACAAAAGAGGGAGAAACTGAAAGACATGTTTAACACTCGCAATTACAACCCAAGATGCTCCAGCATTTCAATGAAAATCTGCAGTGACTTTTTCAGTGGTATGTGCCAGAATCCTGAACTAGTACTAAGGGACTCATCTTTGGAAGAACCATTCCTGCAAACCATGCTGTCACTCCCTAATGCTCTCCTAGACAAAGGCAGCAGCTGTTTTCCCAGGCCCTTGCCGAATGATTCCAGCAGATTAAAATATACATGTATATATTTATGCAGACAAGAAGGAGGGAAAGTGCGACTTCTAGTCAGTGCCTAAATTTCCTGCCTCCGAAGCCCAGCTGGGTAGCAGGAATTATAACAGAAAACAGCAGCACAATTAGCTGGAGTTCTGTAGCTGTCTGCAGCAGACTGCTTGCTCCTGTCTCTCTATAGGTGGTCTCCCAGTTCATCAGTTCATAAATAAGTAATTTGAAATGTGTTCCTGGGGGAAATTTTCCTCCTTCTCTCCTGAACAGACTGTACTCATCAGTTTTCCTGTTCTCCAGGTACCTGGCGTTCTCATTTATAATGGCCAGAGGAACTATGCTGTTCTAATTCTTACTTCGTTACATCTCCTAATGCTTGTTTTCAACTGCTTCCCAACTCCGCATTTCTTTATATATTGATAAAAAAACCTCTTTGCATATATTATTTATTGGCACTCTCATGTTAGCTTTACCGCTGATTTAAATGGAATATTTTTACATACAAAGTAAGGCTGAAGTTGCGTTCAGGTCTCAGGTTTAGATATTTTGATTTAAATTATAGAGGGGAAAAGAGGGGCAAAATCTTTGTCACTGGTTATTTCCCACACCTCTTTGTCTTGCACCATCCGGGCAGGTATTGTGCACATGTCAATGAATTATTATAAGGGAACATTTTGGGGCAAACAGAGGCCAGACCAAAAGTATATGGAGATGGACTGAAGAGTCTGTGGTCACTTCCAGAGAGAAAGACCGATCCGAGTTGAAAACCTGAGCTTTTTAATCCTCCCATTGACTTCAATGGGCTTTGGCTCAGGACATTTCTGATTGTTTTGCTTTTTTAACCTTCTTGCAATAAGCAATGGCTGAAAGATGTTTTGCTGCGTTTATCTAATGGAGAATTAGGGGCCTATATCTCTTGTTCAAAGAATGGACCTACTGAAGAAGAGTTGAGAGCAATGGGGATTTTGTTTGAGTAACGACTGCAGGGGCAGAAATTCCAAATGCAAATTTCCAAAGGAAGTTAAAACTATTAAATGGAATAGGGGAACGCGGGATACTTTTAAACTCTCTGGAAAATATTGTGATTAAAATATTCTCCATTAATGCCAGGTTTCTCAAAGGGACGAAGGGAATTTAAGTCACCCAATACCTACTGAATTTCAATGCCTTAATTATTCGTTAATTATAAGATACATTGCTTATCACCCACAATTGGGGCCAGATTTTTCAAAGGAGCTCAGCTCCCATTTAGGGACCTTAATGAAGCAGACACCACTGGATGCTGACTGTGCTTTTGAAAATCTGACTCTTAATGGGCATAGTGAAAAAAATAATACATGTAAAGCTCCCTAAAGCCTAAACTAGTAAAGAAAATAAACTCGTCGTACAGGCTAGAAAGAAAGGTTTGTAATAAATGGATGGAAGAAAGTCCTACAAAATCAGATGAAAACCTGCTCAGACCCTTTCCCTGAAAGAAATAAAAGAGAGAGAGAGATACACTCTTTATTTAGTGGGCAAAAACAGGGCTCTATAGACACGCTTCTCTTTGGAGCAATTTATTTTCAGGTTTCAGTAGTTTTTAATTGAGAATAATTCAATCGAAGCACATGGGGACTCTGTCCCAGAACGAGCGTGCATCTCAAAACTGGCACCTAACAAATCATTTGGACAACCTGATTCTGAACGCATGGAGAATTGGCAAGAAGAAAAGAGTCACTCACACACACACACACACACACACACACACACACACACACACACGCTTTTCTATACCCCTGACTCAATATGCATCTGCTCCCTAATCTCCATGCATGTGGCTACCCCCGCAGCACATTATAGGGAAGGCTGCAGAAAGGCAGAGGAAGGAGAAATGTCCAACGGGTTACTTTGCTTCAGGACCCCCTTATCTAAAGTCCTCCTCAAAAGAGGAAATGAGTTGATTTGCATTTTCCCACTGAAGCATGCAGAGTGGTGGAGGAATGTTTCTTGTTACATTATACTGTATTCTCAGATTTGCCCTAGGCCTGCTCGCAGGCTCTAACAGCTCAGAAAACACCTGTATGCTTCCCATTTAAATACACGCTTCAGACAGATCTTTCTGGAGGTTTTCAAAAGCAACAGACTAATATTTTTCCTTGCTCACAAGTCTTTTTTTATTTCCAATGCCAAAGGCAGGAATTAATCATAAGCCACCCACATTTTATTTCCTCCCTTGTCCCCCTGCCCCTCAGAACACTTTTGTCCTTGTGAAACTTTTGCTTTCCGTTAGGCTCTGAGTTTCCAAAGCGCAGTTTCCCTTTGTGTGGGGACAATACTGTCTACAAAAATTATGACTGCAATTGATCCAAAATGTGTTGCAGTGAATGCAAAGCCTCTTATTAGCTTCAGTGGATTTAGAATCAAACCCTAAGTAGCTAATTTGTTGCTAAAGTTAGTTGTACCGCGGATTAAATGGCAGCCACTATCTGCTACTAATTGCGGGTGCAAAGAAATTGCATGCACAAAATAGTAACCCTGACACAAGCACCTTTAAAAATCCACCCTGCTGATCAATGATTTCTCAGATAAAGGTTGCCCAGGGGACAGTCCATGTACTCTGAGTGAATTGCTGAGAGCCTGGAGTTCCCGAGTTCTAACATAAGCCCTGCCACTGACTCTGTATGACCTTGGGCAAGTCTGTTAGACCATCAGCAGCTCTGTTTCCACATCTGTATAACTGGGATAATGATACTTACGCTTTTGGACACTTGTGAGGACTTTTATCTGCAAAGGATTATGAATTAGTAGTAGTATTATTGTTAGACTAAAATACAGGGAAATATGATTAATTTCTCAGGGTGTGTGCACAAGTGTCTAACTTGGTGACAACTCTATTCTGATGTCTAGCCTCCATAAGAGAGCTCCTTAGCAAATGGCAGGAATGTTGTAGGTACAAAAGGCAAAGAAGATCCCATTGGTATAGGCAGGTGCTTGAAGCCGAGTTATACAGTGACAGGTGGAAAAGAAATATTAATTCCCCACATTTCATGGTGCAACATGCAGATGTCCCTGATTCCTCCCTCTGCCACACTATTTTAGAGCATTTTCATTAAGAAAAGTGAGGAATTTTCCAATGTATTCAGTAATTTCCCACCCTGTCTCCTAAGTGATGATTTCATGTGTAACTGGCAGGAGATGAAATTTCTACATATTGAATCTCTCTCTCTCTCTCTCTCCCTCCACCTCCACTCTCTTTTCCAGTCCCCAGGTAGAAATAGTAATTCCTCCTATATAAAAATGGGGGGTGGGAACATTTTCTTTCTTTTCGAGCATATAACACAGTTGTGCAGGCTAATTATAAAATAATGTTTAAACCTTTGGGACTGAGACAGAAGGTTACGAAAATGCTTTAAAATCCCAGTGCTGCAATAGAAGAATTTGATTAACTGAAACAAAGCAGGGCTCTTGAAAGTTTAAAAAACAAAGTATGCACAGTACATTCTTTTAAATTTATTTACTGGCCTCCTACTTATCAACATTTCAGTGGTGCATGGCAATTCTTTCCCATTCCTCAATGAACAATATAATTAAAGGTTTCCTTTTCTTCCAAGAGAGTTTTGGCATTGAAATGCACAAAGGCTACACAGATTTGTCCCTCAAGGTCTGATGTTAGCATTGTGCGGATAAGACTCTAAGGCCTGAGCTACACTCGGGAGGGGGTTTCTTAGTTCGACTTACCTGGCCGTCCTCATAGTGGTGAATTGACCGCAGTAGCTCCCCCCAACAACTCCACTTATTCCTCTTGCGGAGTTAGAATTCCGGAGTCGAAGGGGAGCACGTTTGGAGATCGATTTATCACATCTAGACGAGACGCGATAAATCGATCCCCGATACATTGAACAATACCCGCCAATCTGGCGGATAGTATAGATGTACCCTAAGTAAACTTGACTGTATAAAAAGACTCCTCAGCATCACTACACTAGGAGATAGTCTATTACTCTAGTCTTGAGGGGACAGAGGGAGTAGAGGGACAATTCTATCTCCAGTCTAGGGGACTAGCAAATCTGGACTGGGTAATTGTCCGACAGTCCTGACTAAGCAGAGATGAACTCTGACAGATGTAGTCTTTATCACAGAGTGAAATAGGCTCACAGCAGAGTTCCACCAACATGAATGTCACATTTTATGAATTGCTGTATTGCACACTGCAGTTAGCAGAGATTGGCTGGGCTTCAGGGAGAGAGAGAGAGAGAAACACCACAGCCTTCCTCCTTCGAGAGGGAGCGTTCTTCCTGCAGCCCCCAAAAGCAACTGCTGCCGCTTCTTCTCGAGCCAGTCGCTGTTAGGAACAAACAGGGTCCACAGCAATGGGAGAGGTTAGGCCATAATTGTTACCCTCGGCAACTGCAAACCAGAGGAGTGGGGGAAGGATGGCCCCGGACCTCAGTAAAACAAACAACAAAGCAAAGAGAGGGGCTTAGCACCCCATAGGAAACCATAGCAAATTTTCCTGCACTCTGGGCCATCATGATGCCAAGAGGTATCTCAGAGGGGACACGCTACTGTTGTCACCTCCACAAGCTATGAAGAGCTGAAATATCAGCACTGGTAGAGAAAATGAAGATGGACTTGAGGCCACCTGTCACACTGACTCAGCTCCTGCCCAGAGACTGCTCTGTCGAGTGTATTCAAGAGCAAGGCACTAGGGCTGGGAAAGGCAACTTCTGCCTAGGAATGGTGGGAAACCCACCGTACTTATTTTTTAAAAAATTGTTCAGCAGGAAAACTGATCATGCAAGCCTGTGTTTCATCACACTACAGCAGGGGTGGGCAATCGTTTTGGCCCGAGGGCCACATCTGGAAATAGAAATTGTATGGCAGGCCATGAATGCTCACAGAATTGGGACTGGGGTGCAGGAGGGGGTGAAGGCTCTGGTTGGGGGTGTGGGCTCCAGGGTGGGGCCAGAAATTAGGAGTTCAGGGTGCAGGAGAGGGCTCTGGGCTGAGGCTGGGCTTGCAGACTCAGGGATGGGAATTAGGGGGTTGAGGTACAGGAGGGTGCTCTGGGCTGGGATCGAGGAGT
The DNA here is from genome assembly GCA_007922305.1 of Dermatemys mawii. Lineage (NCBI taxonomy): Eukaryota > Metazoa > Chordata > Testudines > Dermatemydidae > Dermatemys > Dermatemys mawii. Next base: position 18,001,896 of record ML677358.1, on the reverse strand, counting down.
TTGGAGGGCAGGAGGGGGATCAGAGCTGGGACAGTGGGCTGGGGCATGGGGAAGTCTCAGGAGTGCAAGCTCCGAGCAGTGCTTACCTCACGCGGCTCCTTGAAGCAGTTGCATATCCCTTCTCCGGCTCCTACACAAAGGTGTGGCCAGGCGGCTCTGCACACTGCCCCATCCATTGGAGTGCTGGAGGGGGCCATTGGTGCATGTGAGCCAGAGTGGGGCCATGCCACAGCCTCTGGGAGCCACATGGTGAAGCCCCCAACCCTGCTCCCTGGCTGGAGCGCCGGAGAGGGGCAAGCCTCAGACCCCGCTCCCTCACAGGAACTTGAGGGTTGGTTTAAAATGGCTGGCGGGCTGGATCCTGCCCGCAGGCCATAGTTTCCCCACTCCAGGTTGAGTGGAGGCTAAATCAAGTGGGAAAGAGAAGTTTATCAAGATATTCATTTAAAATAGGTGAGCACCATAGCATTATTGATTGAGGTATAAGCTTCAGCGGGGTGAGGGTTAGGTTTGTACACATTTCCACAAAATGTCACGTGCCGTGTCTAAAGTAAGACTAACAAAGTATCTGAGGTAGGGTTAGAAAAAGTAACAACTGGGACAGATTTGTAGTTTTTAAGGCCAGAAGGGACCAACTTAGATTACAAGCTCTTTGGGGCAGGTACTGTCTTTTCATTCTGTGTTTGTACAGCAGCACAGGGAGACCCCTGGTCAATGGATGAGGGCTCCTAGCTGCTACAGTAACACAAATTATAAATTATAATTGTGATCATTGAGTCTGACCTGCTGTATAATACCCGGCGGGTAACAGATGGTTAATTTCACTAAGCTCAAGAGGAAGTAACATAGTTCTGTCTGGCTCCATACAACTCCACCCACCAAAACTCCGATGCAGAATATCAGGTTACAGGTATTCCATCTTCAGAACCATGCCCTTAGAGGTGGATGTTGTTATGAGCTATTTTGGGAAGCAGTAGTGTTATATACATGAACCTTCACTCTGGGCTCAGAGATCTTTTAGGGTGCTTTTCTGAATGTATATGAGCCTCTTTGGTGAGGCTGAAATAGAGCTATGATTTTTTTGCATGAAAATTTTAATAGAAATTTTTATCATTTCATTTTGGATGACTTTCCCTGCCCCATATTTGGAAATTTTCAGGGTCACAGCCTTTCTGTGAAGACCTTGGAAAGAACATCCTGATTGAGACGTGAGATCTTTGGATGAAATCCTGGCACCAGAAAAGAGGTAACCCCCAAATAAAGCAGGTTGAATTTTTTCAGGTTTTTTTTGTTTCACAATCGAGGTTGAAATTTTTCCATAAATGTTTTCTGAGTTTTGATCAGCTTACAGAGCTAGTTGAAATTTCTGGCAAAATTCAAAATTTCAATGACATTTTTTTCAAGAAAAAAATTCAAAATTTGCAGCTTAAACATTTTCACTGTCTTTTGACTAGCTCTAGTTCTTTGGCTTCCAAAATTGAAGTCAAATATTTTGCAAAGCCCAAAATGAAAACTTCAAGAGAACAGGAGTTGGCACACATTTTCCAGCCTCTTGTGCTTCTATTGCACATCCATAATACTGGAAGGGTAATGTTTGCAAACTTAAAGCAGCACAAAAAAAGAAATATGAAGAGATCTTTTCCAGTGAGTCAAACTAGTTGAATGTCAGATTCAGATATTGCTTGGGAAAAGGGTTGAATTTATTTACATATTGTCATTATTTACATATTCACCTGTCCCTAATCTCAATCAGGAGAGTGCGCTAGGCCAGGGTATGGTGAAACCATTCTGTCTTTCTTTATATCTAGTTCAGCAGCTGTATTTTAACACGGAACATGTCAGAATATATTGTTCTTTGGCCATGTATTACTAAGATCAACACGAGGAGAACCCCTTCTTACAGTTCATGCTGCCACTCAGTAGGATCCCCCTGTTATAGCAACCAGTTCTGTACATAACTTACAATCCTTTTGCTTTTCAGAAGCATCTCTTTCCAATACACCCACTGAACTGCTCCCCCAAGGCTGGGTAGTGCGAGAGACAATTTTATTTATATTGTATATTAAGGAAGTTTTCTGGGCTGGTTTAAGTTTGGTGGTTTGTTTCATGGAAGTTCAATGGGAGAAATCATCAGATGATGAGTGGGAAAATGTGTCATGCTGTCTGGAGTGATTCTCTACTGTGAATGCCAGCCTCAGGGCAAACAAGCCCAGCAGAATCCCCAAACTGCTCACAGGTTCTATCATTAGATTTCACCAGCCCAGTAACAAGTGTGAATTCCTGCAGCACTATAACAGCGTTACTATTCAGTCACTGAGCCTCATTGGGCATTTCCTAGGAGAGGCTGAGGGAACTGGGCTTGTTTAGTCCGCAGAAGAGAAAAGAGTGAGGGGGGATTTGACAGAAGCCTTCAACTACCTGAAGAGGGGCTCCAAAGAGGATGGAGCTCGGCTGTTCTCACAGGTGGCAGATGACAGAAAAAGGAGCAATGGTCTCGAGTTGCAGTGAGAGAGGTCTAGGTTGGATATTAAGAAACACTTTTTCCCTAGGAGGGTGGTGAAGTACTGGAATGGGTTACCTAGGGAGATGGTGGAATCTCCATCCTTAGAGGTTTTTAAGACCCAGCTTGACAAAGCCCTGGCTGGGATGATTTAGTTGGGGTTGGTCCTGCTTTGAGCAGGGGCTTGGACTAGATGACCTCCTGAGGTCTCTTCCAACCTGAATCATCTATGATTCTAGGATTCCAGTCTCTGTTGCCACCCAGACAAGCTGGACTATATGACAGATGGTCATTTTACACCAAAATCAACCACATTCAGGTTGCTCCCAGTTCCAAAGGACCAGTCGCATACCCAGGTCAATTGTACTCAGACCTCAAACCAAAGACAGTGCCTGTAGCCAATCCTGTAATAAACTGACTAAAGATTTATTAACTAGGAAATGAATTATTGCCAAGGTTAAGACAGGAAACATACCCACACGCAACTCAGTTACAGTCTTGGATTTTAAAAGGTAATATAAGCTTCTATAATAAGCAGCTCCTTATGTCCTTTAGGGCTGACCCCTGCCAAGCAGCATGGAGATCTCTTGCTTATGTTTAGGAATCTTTGTTCCTCTGAGTCCAGACAGCACAAAGACCCACTTTCTCCTTGTCTCTAATTTTTATCTCCTGTCCTCAGAGTCCAAACTGATAGAACAAGTGTCAGCACCCGATTCCTCTTCAAGTGTGTGGGGAAGGCAATCCACAAAGTGATTGTCCCTTTGATGTGTTTCAGTAGCCCTCAGGTCTGCAGAAGCAGCACTTTACACTAATTAATGCTTCTTTTCTGTTTGGTAAGTTACCCAGTCATGGAGGTTTTCAATACAAACACTCAGTATAACTTTATACCATGGGCTAGAGAAGTTATAAGTGAGATCAATATATGCAGCATCCTACACTATTCATAAGGTCTAGACACCAAATGCATTCTTTCACCTCTAATATTTGTCTTAAAACACATGGGTAAGGCAGACTGGTTTCCAGCTATATATTTGTCAGTGTTCAGTGAGGCCTGGGGCCTTGCCATGAATTGGCACCCGGTGTGCCAGCATCACAATGTGTGATTGACACCCACCAACTGTGTGTTGGGTAAGTTTGGCATTCCCTTCCCACCTCCCTATTCCCTGAAACACACACACCCCCCGAAGAGAGGACCAGCAGAGATCTGGAATGCCAACCCTTGCGCTGGGTGTTGCATTCAATCCAGATAACAAAACCAAGAACGGGCAGCTGCCCTCCCTCTTTCATATTTGCTGATATTTCCTACTTAGTTTAAATCAACCTTTTGATTATATCAGCCATAAAGTTTTATGGAGGTTTGGGGGGTGGTTTTCCCCTTCAAAATGACCATTCTCCTCTCTGTGATAAAGTTAATTTTATCCTCTTTGTTCATTTTCCTAATCTGCAAATTATATTCCTCTGTTTTCTGATTCCTGACTATTGGAAAAAACAGACCTTCTATATTTCCCCTCTGTTTCCAGTTTGAATAGTCTTTGCATTATCTTGGACCTTAATCTCTTCCCCCCTCCCGCCCCACCACCGGCCTTTCAAGGAAGCAGCAAGCGCACCAGCAAGTGTGTCAGCCAGGAAAAACAATCCCAGCTCCTGCTCCACGCTCAGCCCTTTGGACTCTGCTCTCATTCTTTTATTTTTTCCAACAGCAGAAAGTGTGGGAAGGAATGGAACTGCGGTAGGGAGGATTAGGGATTCTAGGACCCACTCCATCCTTTTAGAAATCCTTCATTTCCTATCGAGCAGGAACACAATTTTATTTAATCTGGAAGCCAAGCATTAATGGCTCAGGAACTAGCGATTGTCTAATATTGCAAAAAGAGACTAACCTGATGTTTCAGGACACATGTTCATTTTGTCACGGGCACAGACATACACCCACCCACAAAGCTGTGATAACTTTTAAAGTAACCACAGCCTCATTGGGATGCATGCAGGACTGAGAAGTGGGGATGTTATGTATGCCTTATGGGAATGGGAATGCATTAGGGATGAAATTCACCTCTCTGTGCAGAACTTAAGTCTTGTGTAAGCCCCACACATAAAATGTAAGTAGAACTGAATGGGTCAAAGTTTTTGGGCTCACACTCTGCACGGGAGGGGTGAATTTCACTCTGCATCCATAAATGTGTGCTTGTACTCCAAGTAATAATAATACAGAAGTACAGGCGAGTCTCATCTGACACTGGGGTTACATTCCGCAGTCAGTGTGTAAAGCGAAAACCACGTATAGTCAAACATTCATTGAGTGGAATGGCGGGCGGAATCGCCCGCACTACAGATATAGTTTTGAAATGATTATTTTTCTATTTTTCTCTTTTTTTGCTGACCACGCAAAGCTGAATTTGCACATGTTAAATGCACATAAGAGGCAACTCGCCTGTAGTGTGGTTGATGAGCTATGAAGAATCATGAGATAGGACTACATGATTGATTGCTATGGGCAGGTCCTTCAGGAAGATGGGCGAAGCAGTAGGGGAATCCTCAGGGCATGTGAAGAATCTGCTGCCTCCCACTACAGTTACCAGGCATAGGCTAAAAAGGGAGAAAAACCCTCCATGTTTCTTGTTGTCAGAGCACAGAGAACTGTGCATTTCAATCGGATGGTTGTTTGCTAGGGTCTAAATGCAACAGTCTAAATCTTCTTATATTGTTGTATGTATCTTGGACCCCTCTATGTGTAACAGGTCCATTGCAAAGCATGAGAAATGGATTCCTTTACTAAAGCCATTTGTATCGTCTGGCCTGGGAGATATCATGTCCCACCAACTGAGGCTTCATTTTTGGAACACAGCAGCTGCCCAGAGTGACTCCCATTGAACCTGAGGGCCAACAGCTTTCCAAGGCAGAAACGCCAACAAGTGATAGATCCGCCCAGATTTAAACTGGCTCAGAGCAGACTGTTATGGCTGGGACGGACGCACCACCCACCCAGGCCGGAAGTGCGCTGTACTTTCTGGAGAAACGCAACCACCAGAAAACAATGCACCCCAGGGTCAGAATTCTTTTGTGCTAGCTCAGCAGCCCCTTGTCCTGCCAACCTCCCTCTGCGTCTTAGCCTCTTCTCTTCCACTCTGCTCCCAGTCTGCATGCCCTCCCTCTGGTTCATTTCTTCCCACTCAGCTTCCTCTCACTGTTCTCTGCTTTCCACCTCCTCCTCTCCCTCTTCTTTCCCCTCATCCTTTTCTATTCTTTTTTCTCTCATCTCTCCTCTGTTCTCTATCCCCTCTTTGTTCATCTCATCTTCTCTGCATGTTCTCTCTCTCCTCTCCTCTTAGGTTTCTTTCATTTTAGAGCCTTCTCCTTGGTCTCCTTCCCTCTGTCTCCCTTTACTCTCATCTCTCTCTGCTGTCTTCCTACTCTATTGGTGTAATACAGTGGAAGCTGCAGTTTGGAGCTCTAATTTGTGATGCGGACTGTGGAGCTGTTCTTGTGGCCCTCAACTGCAAACAGAAGATCCACCTGAGAAAATAAGGCACCAATTAATCACAGCAACCAATTTTCTGTTTAAAATCCAGGTATTATTTTGCATTAAACACCCCACACCCTATCTCTGATTGCACACTGGCCAATGAGCAAGAGCCACAAAAATATTTATAGAAGGACCTATAGAAGTCAAGGCTTTTTTTTTCTCCAGTAAACATGGTGATTGTTTAATTTCAAATGTATGTGCAAAGTCTCCAGAGTGAGGATTTAGACCAGAGCAGGAATGAGTCCTTATTTGTAAGCTGTTAGTCTTGGCAAGCTGCAAAATGTTTTTCCCCAAATGTATTTTACACTCATAATTACTGCATGCTGGGTTTGTATAAAAACCCTATAACTTTAAATGTGTGGCACGATCTATTAAAATTTATATGTAATTCACGGGCACACTGAAGGGAAATAACCCTGAAAAGAATGCGAGAAAGAGTTGGGAATTGTTTTATTATTATTTTATTTATTTATTTATTTATTTATTTTGCAGTCTGTTATAAACTTCAGTTGTCTCTACTTCTCCAATGGCAAGTACTCATGCACCACGGCATGTATGCACCAGGTAGTCTGAAGTCTGGGTTTTGTTAGATGACAGCGCCATCTAGCAGGTAAACGAACAGATACTTGCCCAAAAAGACACAGAACGCCAGATATGGGTGAAAAGTGCTTTTTCTAAGAAAATGTGTTCAAATTCAAAAGCAGGTTTTAATCATCCTGTATGCAGAGTCCTTACTTATAATTACTGCATTCTGGGTCAATATAAAAATAACCTTGTGTAACTTTGCAAATATGAATACTTGTCCACAACCCATTTCCAGTGTGAGTGCTCAAATATTTGTGGAACGTGGGTTTTCAGAGTGTATATTGATGTACAACATTTGCAGTTTGCACTAAGCAGGTTAGCTACATGACTTACATCAGTTGCACACATTAATTACATAAATGATGGCACAAATGATGCATTTTATATTTGATTGTCATATACACCCTAGTGTAAATGGTCTGCAGATCTAGGAGCATAGGAATTACCAGGTTGGCTCAGACCAAAGGTCTGTCTCTGACAGTGGACAGTACCAGTTGCTCCAAAGGAAGGAGCAAAATGAAAGAACTGACCCTTTTGTAAAGTTTTTTCCTACCGCCCATCAATTACAGGTTGGGATATGCTCTCCCCAAAGATCAAAAGAAGAAATTTGTGAATAATTTCAAATAAGGCCTGATCCATCTCTCATTGAAGTCAATCAGAGTTTATCCACTGACTTCAATGGGAGGTGGATTAAGGCTACAATGAATTCATTGGAGAATTTCACAATCTTTTTGCAAACAATTTGCTAGCAGGATAATGTGGGGCGGGAGTGGGGAGGAGAATACATGGAGTAAATTATTCATTGTGAATTATTCTTGCAGCTCTGCAAAGCAGAGGTCTGCCTAAACTGCACCACCTCAGTGAGCCCTGAAAAGAGCCATGGATGCCCTTATTGTCCGATATCAATACTGTCAATTTGCAATTTCATAAATATCTGCAGAGCATCCAAGATTTTTATGGTAAATTACAGCTGCATTTTAAAAAATAAACTATAACACAACAGTTCTGCACAAAACAATTCCATTTTCACATTTTAAATTTGCAACACTTGGAAACCAGCCCGTGTGCATTCTTTACACAGAGGAAAGGTAGTCTAGTGGTCAGAGTGCTGAGGAGAGGCAGGTTCTGGTCCCTGATCCACCACAGACTCTCTGTGTGACCTTTGACAAATGGTTTCACCTCTCTCTGACTTAGATCTACGTCTGGGAATTGGGAAGAATAGCCCTTCTCTCCCTCCCAGGGGTGTTCTGAGGACAAATGTGTGAGTTGATCATGTATTTACATTAAAGACTATGAGGTGCTCTGATATCATGTTGAAAAAGGCCATATAAGGACCTTAGATAGTAGATATATTCTCTAAACTATGTCCACTACCTTTGCTGTCTAAAGACAACAACATCCTCAGCTAGCAGTACATTTGCAAGCTAAAACTGCTTTAGCCTCTCTATTGCAATGTATTCATTTCCTTTAGGAACCCTTAGAGTGCATGCTATTTAAAATATGGGCCAACGGTGCTATTTTTCATTCTACAGATAGAGAAAGCTGCAGGTACTCTGGCAAAGCTGGTGTAATTATCATCCATTTTGGAGAGTGCCAACAGGTTGCAGGACTTGGTAGAGATGGTTTAGCCCTGATTCTCAAAGGCATTTAGACAGCTAATTCCCATTGATCAGGTAATTTATGACTGAATATTTGCTCCACTTGACTCTGCTGTGAGTAGGGTAACCTAAAGGAGTGCTCTCCCCAGCCTGTATGGTGGGATGGGGTTTAGATCATTAGCAGTTATCTAGAGGGTAAGGCATTCTTCATCTGTGGTTCTGCTTGATGCAGTTGGCTCCCCAGTTCCAAAGCACAGGGGGAAATGAAGTCTTTCCTGTGTGAACTTACATTCCACAAGCTCAGCCCTGGCCTGACCAAACGTCCACTTCTCAGGAGTAACTATTGGAAAACACGTCATGAACCTATGAACACGCCTTGTATATCACAAAGGTATCATTGAAATGAGGGCTTCTGCAGACAAGTGGTCAGGTAGCAGAGACTCCTCTGCACAGAACAGGTTGGATCATTGGCATTTTCTCCAATTCGAGCACACAAGAAGGACAAAGGACAAAGTTCCTATGCTAACAAACACATTGTGATCTTCATAGCCATTGTTCAGAGCTTTTCGGTAACCTGTAGCAGAATGAACAAGCCAGGGCTGAAGCTGGAAAGTCACTGTGATTTGTTGTGGTGGCTAGTGCTGGGGAAAAGATTCATCATTCTGACAGCTAAAAGCATCCTTCATCCCATGTTAGTAACAAAGGTATGGATTATACAAGGGACAATGCAATAACGGATTCCATTTCTAGCACACCAGTTGTTGAACAGCACAAAACCACCATATACATCAGATGACAAGGGGACCGAGGATTAACATATCCTGCCGAGGCAACGGTGAGAATTAGGCCCTCAAATACTATAGCAATAGGGGCCATAAAAATACTTAGATAGGGAGGAAGAATACTAAAGCCTGTACTAAAGTTTTCCAGACTGAATCCCCAACTGCTAGTGCTGAGATTACAGGAAGTATCAGGGACGTGATCTCTCAGGGAATAGTTGCAATTTTGATGAAAACTCTTCAGTTGAGAGCTCTAGACTCTGGACCCGGGACAGACGCTCCTGCATGATTTCCAGAGTTATCACACAGATAGACTTCAGAACTTCTTCTTAAAGTCCTGCAGTGAAAGGGACACCCAGGGGGCAAATTTGTTATGGATGCCACCTTGAGGACACCAATATCCCTGTAAGCAGAGTCTGCCAATCTGTAGCTAGGGCTTTGCAAACTCCACTGGCTCCCCTCATTTGTTTCAAATTCACAGCCCTGGTCCTAAGCTACAAAGCCCTTAATGGACAAGGCAGGACTACTTGAAAGGAGATAGTAGAGAGGGCACTGGAATGGAACTCCAAAGACCAGTTCCTGGTTCTTTCCATGATCTTTTGTGTAATCTTGAGCAAGCCATTTCCTCTCTCTGCCCCTCTGTGTGCCCTCCCACTCTTTGTCTCTCTTCTCTGGTTAGAGTATCAGCGCGATGGGGCAAGGAATGTCTCTCTGTGTCTGTGCAGCACCTAGCAACACAAGGCCCTCATCTCAGTTGGGGCCTAGAGTGCTACTGTAATACTTATAATAATATGTGCATGGACTACAGAGTCCACAGTGATCTCCATGAGAGCCAAGGTCCACAGAGATGAGAAAGCTGGAGAGACTCAGATGCTGAGGACCATCGGAGGGCATTGGGGTGTGGAGGCAGAACACCGTCAGCAGTAGGATCCAACCTATGGAACTCCTAGGCAGGAAGAACTAGACTGATCCCAAGCCTGGATGTGTTCAGATCAACGTGCCTTTCCCCAGAAACTACATCTAGTAAACAAACAATTCCTCCTGGCCTGTAAATTGACATCTGCCATAAATCCAGGGGAAACGAGAGAAAACATCAGCTGCTTTGGATTTATATGATCCACAATTTTGTCTAGCACTTAGATGCCAAGGTGATAGGTGTCTTATAAATATGATAGCTAGATACACAGAGTGGGAAGAGGGTCCATAAGATTCAGAGCATTGGATGAATATTCTTTAAGCGGGGAGTCAGTAAAGCGCTGGGTCTTAGGAACTGGTGGTTATGTCTTTCAGCTAGGCTAACCCTAGAGTTGTGTCAGAGAATCCAGGTCATCAAACATTCACATGCACATACACACCATGACCTGCCATCTTTCTAATGTAAACTAGCCATCAACAAGTTTAGGCTTGAAATTAGACAAAGATTTCTAACCATCGAAGGAGTGAAGTACCAGAACAAACTCCCAAGGGGAGCAGTGGGGACGAAAAACCTAACTGGCTTCAAGACTCAGCTTAATAAGTTTATGGAGGGGATGGCATGATACAACGGTCTACAGTGGCATGTAGCTCATCTGTGACTGCTAGCAGCAAACATCCCCAATAGCTGGTGCTGGGACACTAGATGGCGCCGGCTCTGATTTACTACAGAGAATTCTTTCCTAGGTCTCTGCCTGGAGGATCTTGCCCACATGCTCAGATTATAACTGATCACCATATCTGGGGTCAGGAAGGAATTTCCCCCCAGGTCAGATTGTTAGAGACCCTGCAGATTTTTCACCTTCCTTTGCAGACTGGGGCACGGGCCCTTACAGGTTTAAGCTACTGTAAATGGTGGATTCTCTGTAACTTGAAGCCTTCAGATGAAGATCTGAAGACTACAGTAACTGAGCCAGTGGTTAGGGGTCTACTGCAGGACGAGGAGAGGGGGAAGGTTCTGTGGCCTGCGATGTGCAGGAAGTCAGATAAGGGGATCATGATGGTCCCATTTAACCTTAAAATCTGTCTCTCTAACGAGTTGATCCCCAGATGACAGTGTTGCAATTGCATCATTAGGTGCATTTTGGAGTTTTATGCTATTGCCTTGTAAGGGTGCACAAGACATTGTGACGGTAGAATGCTAAGGGCACTCTCATCCTTGACTCCAGGAAAGGAAGGGGTGCTCACCCCCCCCCCCATTCCGGGGGGTGTGTGTGCTCATTTCTCCCCACACACACACTCTTGGGAAGGAAAGGGTGCTTATTTCCCCCCCCCCACACACACTCCTGGGAAGGAAAGGGTACTTTCGGCCACTGTTATCAGTCTTTGCCCTGTTATCGCATATTTCCCATGCCGAACTTGGCTCTCACGGTTTACTTGCCTTGAAATGAAACACCTGCATACTAACAAGACAGAAACAGGGTATTAGTTATTCATGAGGTATGCATGAGATGCAAATGTTCCTGTTATTTCTTTGCCTGTGTGCCCACGCGCAGTGGGCTTCTTCCCCGGGCATTGCTCCGATGCGCCGAGTCCCCGTTTAGTGACAGCAGCGAGTGGAGCCCCCGCTGCAGGTGTGTCATTTTGCCTTCAATAAACTCACTACTTCTATTCAACAGCTGTTTGTGTGCCTCGTTCCTACGGGACAAAAAAGTACCCTGCAACATTTGGCGCAGCGAGCAGGGTCCCGTGGAACGATGCCCTTTTGGTCGAAGGTAGGGGAGGCAGGGGAGTTGTCGCTGCCCCTGCAGCGCATACCAGAAGAGCCCCCGACGGAGCGATGGGGGCCGGTTGCACGACTGGTGGCCGGCTCGGCAGCCCCGGCGAAGTGGCCTGAGTTTCACCAGGCGGCTGGGGTTACTCCAGTGCATCTCGTGGAGGGACTGCACCAATTGTGAGTCAGCCGGCAGTCTGGGACGGAGCGGCGCGCTATGGGTGAGTTGGCGTGGCTGTTTCTAACTGCGCTCCGGGCCCAGGACAGTGAGCTTCTGCATCTGCAGAGGCTTGTAAAAGGTAAAATGCAAAAGTGTTTGGCGCAAGCAAAGGCGCGGGCGGTAGCACAGGAGGTGGTGACCTTGCAGGCGAAAAGGGCTCAAGCCCCCACACGCTGCTGTGAGGCACTTGTGGTGTGTATTGCCGACAAGCGACACGTGAAACAGGGGCGGAAGCCCATCACGGTCGCCCAGGTCAGGGTGGTTACAGCAGCCCCTTTGTGGGACCCTAAAACCTGGGAAGGCAACATTTAAAGCTCTTTCGCAGCCTCGAAGAGTGAGAAGGCTGACACCCCCCCCCCAACAGGCGCACTCGATGCAAGAGTTGCGAGCGGGGGGTAATTTACTTCAAAAGGCTATTTGTACCTTTAAAACAAGTAAGCTACAGAAAATTGTAAAAAAATTTTATCAGAAATCGGGGGAGGAGAGAAAAGCAGAAGCCGGCGCGCCCGGTGAAGCCGAATGCCCCGGTAAATTGGAGTCTTCCGCGTGCCTTGTGACGGGGAGGCGGGTCCCCCGTTCAGTATGTGGCCATGCGCCCGACCCGGGAGGCGGGGAACCGCCGCCCCTTCATCCCACTCACGATCCAGTGGCCGCATGGAGGGACCCAGCATGTCATGACCTTGCTAAACACAGGAGCCAAAATCATCATCCCCCACTCCACGCAAAAGGTGGGGCGCTCGACTGTAGTACGGAGCCTGGGTGGCTCGAAGCTGTGGGCAGTCGCCGTAACTGTCACTCTCACCCTGGGTAAGGCACCACGCCCCCACCCCACCCCACGCGACAGTGCTAGTGGCACCCATCAGTAAGTACATTTTGGGTATTAATGTTCTGCAGTGGGGGGCAAGTGGAGACGCAGTATGGCCTCCCCTGGCATGTAGTTACTAATTTTGCTAATGCTTTTGTTTTAATTATTATTATTTCTAAAAGTTAAAATCAATTTGTATTCACCTGGCAACGTACCAGCAATAGCAAAAACAAAGCGCTGGGTGCTGTGACCTGTAAAAACCAGACTAATGCCTCCCTTCATTGGGAAGCGGGGACTGCTCTTTCTGTAATTTGTGTCCGCTCTCCCCGCCTTCCACAGGTGCAAAGCAAAGCAACAACCACCACAGAGGGCACCCCCCCCCCCCGGCCAATGTCTAGTAAACTAATCCTAAAAAAAAAGCTAAAGCCGCAACCATCCTCGCCACAAAAAAAGGCTGGGCTGTTATGTTACAAAACAAAAGAACTGCCCCCCCCCCCCCCCAACGGCCTCATGGCACCAACTAATCAAGTGCTTTTTTTAATATTCTTGCAGGGCTGCCTGTCTGTTGGCAAAAGCATGGTTGTAACTATGTGGGTGGCTCTAGCCCAAAATGCCCTAAACTTTACTGCCTTTTGCCTCCTCCATACATATGCGGTCGGCAACGTTATGAAAACCTGCTTTTTAAACATCAGTGTAGTGTCCTTCATATTACAATGCCACAAACTCCTAAAAAATATGTATAAAATTATTGTTTATATTAATTTTTATAATATAAATCAAATATTAACACAGCCCTCTATATAAATATATGCTTTTTATATATAAATATTATTATAATAATTATATATATAATTTTTAAAAATACTACTACTTTTTGCCAACGTCATTTGTTTTCCTTAACCCTTTCACTAAAATCTCTAAAAAAAAAAACCCAAAATATAAAAATACGCAAAACATTATAACAATAAAATACTAAAAACGCTCTCATCCTCAACTCCAAAAAAAAAAATACTCACCCCCCCACTCTGGGGGGGGTGTATACTCATTTTCCCCACCACTCTTAAAAAAAAAAAATACTTTCAGCCACTGTTATCAGTCTTTGCCCTATTATCACATATTTCCCATGCCAAACTTAGCTCTCACAATTTACTTACCTTAAAATAAAACACCTACATACTAACAAAACAAAAAAAAATATTAATTATTCATAAAATATACATAAAATACAAATATTCCTATTATTTCTTTACCTATATACCCACACACAATAAACTTCTTCCCCAAACATTACTCCAATGCACCAAATCCCCATTTAATAACAACAACAAACAAAGCCCCTGCTACAAATATATCACTTTGCCCTCAATAAACTCACCACCTCTATTCAACAACTATTTATATACCTGATTCCTACAAAACAAAAAAATACCCTATAACATGCCTGAAGCCTCTGAGGCCATGTCTACATTGCATCTGGAAGGGCATTTCCCAGCCTGAGTAGACAGACACTCACTAGCTCTGTTCAAACTGCTGCACTACAAATAGCAGTGTAGCTAGGGGAGTACCATGGGCAGAGGCTCAACCTAGCCCCCCGAGTATGTACCCAGGAGGTCTGGGTGGATTTGCACTCAGACAGCTGGCCTCAGCTGCTGCCCATACTGGCTACTCTGCTATTTTTAGCTCACTTGCTGGAGCAGAGTTGGGGTGTGTCTGTCTGTGCAAGATGGGAAGCATGCTGTTAGCTGCAGTGCACACGTACCCTTAATGCCAACCAATGAAAGGAGGATATTGGATTACAGGGACTATTGGTATGACCATATTATCCTAAGAACAGTGAACCCACTCTCTAATCCCTTATCAATAACTCTATCAGCTTTTCCTGCCATAATGAAAGTGCTGTTCTACTCTGAAGAGGGACTCAAGAGATGGTATCTCAGGGTTCCATATTTATTGTCTCTTAGTGACTTCAGAGCAAAGTGTCTTTGTTTACAAACAAAAAGATTGCCCCTACTGGGTTCTTTCTGGCTCATGAATCATCAGCATTAATTGAAAATTCATTAATTGTTCTGTTGCTTATAAATTAATGTATTCATTATCACTCATTCATCTATGACTTAAGGACCAAAACTGTACTTGGAGCTATGCAAGTAAAGACAGGCCTTAGAACATAAGAACATAACATAAGAACATAAGAAGGGCCATACTGGGTCAGACCAAAGGTCCATCCAGCCCAGTATCCTGTCTACAGACAGTGGCCAATGCCAGGTGCCCCGAAGCGAGTGAACCTAACAGGTAAAGATCAAGTGATCTCTCTCCTGCCATCCATCACCCCCCTCTGACAAACAGAGGCTAGGGACACCATTCCTTACCCAGCCTGGCTAATAGCCATTAATGGACTTAGCCTCCATGAATTTATCCAGTTCTCTTTTACACCCTGTTCTAGTCCTAGCCTTCAGAGCCTGCTCAGGCAAGGAGTTCCACAGGTTGACTGTGCGCTGTGTGAAGAAGAACTTCCTTTTATTTGTTTTAAACCTGCTGCCCACTAATTTCATTGGGTGGCCCCTAGTTCTGCTATTATGGGAACAAGTAAATAACTTTTTCTTATTGACTTTCTCCACGCCACTCATAATTTTATATACCTCTATCATATCCCCCCTTAGTCTCCTCTTTTCCAAGCTAAAAAGTCCTAGCCTCTTTAATCTCTCCTCATATGGGACCCATTCCAATCCCCTAATCATTTTAGTTGCCCTTCTCTGAACCTTTTCTAATGCCAGTATATCCTTTTTGAGATGAGGAGACCACATTTGTACACAGTATTCAAGATGTGAGCGCACCATGGATTTGTATAGGGGCAATAAGATATTCTCCGTCTTATTTTCTATCCCTTTGTTAATGATTCCTAACATCCTGTTTGCTTTTTTGACTGCCGCTGCACACTGCATGGACATCTTCAGAGAACTATCCACTATGACTCCAAGATCTCTTTCCTGAATAGTTGTAGCTAAATTAGCCCCCATCATATTGTACGTATAGTTGGGGTTATTTTTTCCAAAGTGCATTACTTTACATTTATCCACATTAAATTTCATTTGCCATTTTGTTGCCCAATCACTTTGTGAAGAACTTCAAAAAGATCTCACAGAACCGTCTGCTTGGGTCTTAACTATTTTGAGCAGTTTAGTATCATCTGCAAACTTTGCCACCTCACTGTTTACCCCTTCCTCCAAATCATTGATGAATAAGTTGAATAGGATTGGTTCTAGGACTGACCCCTGGGGAACACCACTAGTTACCCCTCTCCATTCTGAAAATTTACCATTTATTCGTACCCCTTTTTCCCTGTCTTTTAACTAGTTCTCAATCCATGAAAGGATCTTCCCTCTTATCCCTTGCTTTGGGAGCCTTATTATATGATAATTATTGTGTGTGTGTATAAGAGAAGAAAATCCAGTTTATCTTCCTGGACTGTTCAGTGTCAGTTGAAAGTGTAAAGGAGGAGATGGTAATGAAAACTTAGCACCCGGTGAAAAACACATTGAAGTCAATGAGAATTTTTTCACCTCCTTCAATGGGCTTTGACCTCATCTCCTACTCCTAATAGACTCTGATTATGCCTGGAGGGCAGATTTGTTGAGTAAGAAGGTGTTATAATATCAGAGGGGTAGCCGTGTTACTCTGGATCTGCAAAAGCGGCAAAGAGACCTGTGGCACCTTATAGACTAACAGGTGTATTAAAGCATAAGCTTTCGTGGGTGAATACCGATGAAATACATCCGACGAAGTGGGTATTCACCCACGAAAGCTTATGCTCTAAAACATCTGTTAGTCTATAGGGTGCCACAGGACTCTTTGTTGCTTTTTAAGGTGTTATAAGGTCACTTGTCAAACAAAATCTGCACTTTGTGGTGCCATCATCTTAAATATGCAGAAAGTACAATATTAAAACCTCCCTCAGTCCAATAAACGTGTTTTTACTATAAGTATGCAACCTGTGCTAGGTAAAGGCAGATGACCACTCTGTATAAACAGTGTCAAGTATTAGGGGGTAGCCGTGTTAGTCTGTATCCATAAAAACAACAAGGAGTCTAGTAGCATCTTAAAGACTAACAGATTTATTTGGACATAAGCTTTCGTGGGTAAACTTATGCCCAAATAAATCTGTTAGTCTTTAAGGTGCCACCAGACTCCTCGTTGTTTCTGTATAAACATAGTCACAATAACAATGACATATGGGATTGTCCAGCCTGTGAGATGTGGCAGGCAACTGTACACTAAACAGTAGAATTAGTGGTCGTGACTAGAGATCATTCCCAGTGACGCCTGTTATCATGTTTGCTTTTTTCTGACACAGTAGAAAATAATATACTTTTACAAAGAGCTCAGAATTTTGTACTCCACCCTCAATTTAAGATTCTTTCATATAAGATGTTATTTTGCTTTCTATCCCCATGATCCCCGAAAGCATTCATCCCATTTATAACCACCTCCGTGATTACAGGTATCTCTGATTTACATATCATTTTGGAGTATCAGGGAAGGTAGTTTCATAAATTCCTGTCATAATGACATCTGATTGTGTGGAATTTGAAAGACAGAGATAACGCTATCTTTTCTTTGACAAATTCGGGGGGCGGGAGGGGGATGTGTGTGAAGAGAGAGAGCTGGTAAGAAATTTTTTCAACAAAATTATTTTTCATCAGAAATGGCCATTAAAAAATACAAAGCTTTTCATAAAAATTGCTGAAATTATCAAAATGTTCCATTTTCTGTGCCCTTTTTACTGAATTTTTAATCATACATTTTATTATTGTCATTTTTTAATCATTATCAAATATTTTTACCAAAGCCCACATTTTCCTACTGAAAACTGGGATTTTCAGTAATAAAAAAAATCAGAAATGATTTTGGAAGTGATTTCTATAAATATTTCTGTAAACCTATATTCATAAAATTATACCAAAAAATGAAGAATGGGTCCCTGCAGAACAGAAACAACTTTAATACTTCTGAATTTTTGAGAAACATTTTGCATTTACTTTTGACCAGCTCATTCGAGATAGTGCAGAGTTGAGAGCATCACTGTTTGTAAGAATTTTTCAGATCAGCTCCCATCTCATGTGTTA
The DNA here is from genome assembly GCA_007922305.1 of Dermatemys mawii. NCBI lineage: Eukaryota > Metazoa > Chordata > Testudines > Dermatemydidae > Dermatemys > Dermatemys mawii. The sequence goes on along the minus strand of ML677358.1, from coordinate 17,984,077 downwards.
CTTAATTTTACATATTACTATTTGGCATGATTGCTTAGAAAACACACAAATACACACATTATATAGTGTATTGCCTATTGTGGATGTTTCAGAACATAGATGAACACACCATGGGAGCAGAGAAGGGAGGAAAACGTCTGTGTATACATTTATACCAACACACACATATAAATTCTATGTGAGGACTGTTAGAGGCAAAAATCTTCATCTCTTTGCAAATTTCTTAGAAGGGCTTTGCAAATGAACTTCGATACACCCACCCTGGCAATACACAGCACACATCTTAGCTGCCCAGTTCTTATCTCACTGGTGACTCTTTCAAGGAAGATATGAAAGTCCTATTCTTTCACAGGAGGACTGCATGGAATTGAGGATTGTATGGTTCTGGGAGACTTACTGTATAATATCTGAAATTACTAGACATTTGAAGACAGAAATGTCTTTCTCCTTTGAGTATTGCATCCTAAGTGCCAGCCATAGATGATTTATACATGCTCATCCTTATTATGGGCTACACATAATAAAGGCATGATAGAAATCATATCTGCATAGATTCAGGCAGCTCCAGGAGAGCTGCTGCCAGTTTGGTTTGACAAGACATTCAATCAAGTGAAAAGGTTCAAAATATTCCAGGAGGAACCTTCTGCATTTTTAAGACCCCATACTTGTATCCAGATAACAGAAACCCTAAATGAGAGTAACATTAGTACATATTCACCGTAAGTTGCATTTCGCAAAGAGGAAAAATATTTTGAGCTTGGCTGCCAGCATTATAAAGTAAACATTTTAGTCATTTTATCCTTTCAATAAGATCCAACACATTCCTATATATTTTTCCTCCCAAAAAGGATGGAAGGATATAAATACTGTACTGGGGAAAGGAGCTGATAATGTATTTTATGTATCATTTCATTAAATGGATGAGGAGGGAGTTTCCCATGATACTTTTTAATACCTTTAAATCTCTCTTAAAATCTCACTTGATCTTTGCAATGCAGGATGAGTTTCCAAAAACAGATGCTTACAGAAGACTATAGCACGTGGGAGAATTTTACAGTGAAAGCAAAGTGATGGGAATTCACATTCCTTCAAATGCATCAGATTTTCCATGGAATTTTCCAATGTTCCAGCTAAGGCCCAATTCTTCCACACATGAGCAATCCCATTGCAGTCAATATATCTACTCACAGTAATAATAGCAGAGGCTTGTAAATCATCAAACAAAATGAGACAGTCACCCGTTCATCTCGGCTGAACTCAAAGCTTCAGTGATTGGACTTTTTTTGCCATCCCTGAAAGAGTTAAACTTCTCCCCTTCCCCACGTGCATCTTGGGACTCTGTGCGGTGCTAAAGCCCTCTCTCTGCAAGACAGTGTCAAATGGTGCAAAATGTGTCGCACGTAGGCCAAGAGGCTGAGCCATAACGAAATGCTGACAAGTAAAACATTCACTCTTCTTGCACTTATAAAGCTGACAGTTTGATAAAACGTTTCAAGGTGTAATGTTCACATGGGGGGGGGGATTAAAAATGTAATAATAAAGTTAAATGTAACTGTTCTAAAGTATAATTCTTCAGAGAGCTCAGTTTTATGTCAGACCAGCAATTGAAGTAGCACTAGTCATTATTAACGGGAAGAACAGATAGAGTAGCTTTAAATCACTAAAGTAATAAAACCTGAACAAGGGCTAGCACCTTGAAAGGCTCTTGGAGAGAAGATAGCATACAAATGCAATTAAAACGATGCTTATAAAATACTAAGATGTTAATTGGGTTTAGTCCCAGAAGCCCCAGCAGTACAGTATGTCAGAAGTTAGCTGGTTTGAAGTTTAAAAAGAGTGGTTTAATTTGTACACCTTGTCCTAATTACGGAGCTTTCTGCAGCCTGTGTATCTGCATGGTTTATTGTAGCTTAGAGCTTTGTAAAACAAACACACACCAGTTAATTGGGTTATTGCAATGGAAAATTGGGCTGTAGCACTGAAACCTTCCTAGCTAGTGTTTTTATTTTTTTTTTTACAGCTTGTAATGAATGCTCCAGCAGTGTCAGGATAGACTGATTTGTAAGGTGTGTAGCCTACAACTCACTTATTCCACTGGCCCCAAAAAGAGAAGGCAATACAGTGAAAACAAAGACTAGCACCATATAATCATGCTGAGCCAGTGCATTGAAGCCCCAGGTAGCTTATTTATATTTTTCAACCCCTCGAAATATTCCAGTGGGTGTGAACTCTTAAGTTCCCACATTAAAGAAATGGCCATAATAAGGGAGGGAGAGATTACTGCGGTTGTTCCAGGAATTAGCCTAGTTTGTGGCGCACCTGCTGTGGGCCATGCAAGGTCATGTATTTTTCTCACAGTCTGTAAATAAATACTTACAATAAGAACAAAATCATATCAAGACAATAGAAGAACAGGGGACATAGCCCTAAACAGAAGTTGAGCAGCATTCTCTTTGGAATTTATTTGCATCTTTTGGTGGACATTCATTTTCTTGTATTCACAAAGAATTTTTTCAAGAGTGTCAAAATCAGGGGTAGGCAGTTAACTAGCCTCTGGAGTTGTCCTTTCAAATCTTGCCTCAGTCACAAGTGGAATGAGTTTGGGGTTCTCAGCCAATTAACTGTTAGGGTATTTAGGTCCATCCCACATGCTTTGTAACTATTCACTGGCTTAGGAGTCAATGGGACTGATTCTTCTTGGAGTCACACTGCTGTTACATCCAGAGTAATTTCACTGAAGGCAATAGAATTAGACTGATCCAATGGAATTAGACTGATCCAAAACTTGTATGAATGGGAGGAAAATCAGGCCCTTTGGAAGCAAGCCTCACGTGAAAAACAGCTCAGCGTGGTGTCCCAGAGGGCAGGGGTGTCACACAGGTAGTGTTATATCAACTTCTCTGCCTCCCCCCAATACTGTGAGAGTGTGAGGTCAGTTCTGCACCCCAGTTTTTTCAACCTTTTCCCCATTGCACTCAGGATGCACTGCTTCTTGCCTGGATATTTTACTGCCTAGGACTGATCTGACCTTAGGTAATTCTCTAGACCAGACCTTTGTAGACTAGATGTGTGTGAAAGAGAAGAACAGGCATCCCTGTCACCCAGCAGAAATACAGGAATCCCTGTTACCCAGGCTGATCATCTCAAGGGCTGAAATTCAGCTCAGCTTGTTGGTGACTGGGGAGTGTATACATTGAAGTCAATTGTGTTGTGCTGGTTAACATCAGCTGAAGATCTCGTCTTCTGTCATGAATCCAAGTACCCTGAATCAGATCTTCATCTTTTCAAGGTACTTTAAACTCCAGCGCCCAGACCCTAAAAGGTATTTAGGCTCCTTACAGCCTCTTTGGAGTCTATTTGGAGCCAGTCTATTTGGAGACACAACAATTATCTCATCATCTGCCAGGACCTCCATCCTAGGCTTCTCCATTGGTGTGTTTATATTTTCTGCATAAGGGAGGATGCGGCTGGAGTCAATGGATCATATGACCGTGAGTATAATCTTTTGTAACCCTTGAACATGTCAGGTGACTTAGACATAAAGAGCAATCCTCCTGTATTTCAAGCCCTTATCACATACGGGGTTATTGCCAGCACCAAAAGGGGCATTGTGTTATTCTTATTTAGGGTATTTGACGAGGAAATCTAAGGCATAACAATATTTACAAGGCTGCATCTAGTTGAGGATCAGTGATTCTAAATCCTAAAACCAGCTCTTCCGCAGATTGCTCCCAGAGCATTGTTCATAAAGGCAAAACCCAGCACCACAGTAGTAACACTTTTATTCTGTATTTCCCAGTGTCTGCTTGCAATGAAGTTACACACCACTAAAACCAAAGCTACACTCACTTTTCCCAGCCACTGGAAAGAAAAATATTTTGTGCTGAGTTCACTTTAAAAGTTTACGATATTTATACTAACTTTAACATTGGTCCACATCATATAATCTTTCTACTTTTAATACGTCCAATCATAAACTGACTTCCTTATTCCCGGGCACCAAGTTCCCCTTAAAGATGTTGATTTTAGGAGGCTGGGAGCAAGGCAAACCCAACGTAAAAGGATACATTTGTGGGTGAGGAGATCAGTGGATAATTTCTCCACGAAGACTTCATAAATAATACCACCTGGGAATCCACCAATGCTGTGGCCAATGGTTACTCTTTTATACAAGAACAAATTGCAAGGTCCTTTATTCAGTTTTAACACAGGCAAACTCCCTATGAGTGCTGAAGGTAGTTGCCTGAATAAAGGATTAATAAAAAATGAGCAAGAGCCAACAAGATTTGAGCCTTTGTCTGCGAGGAAGGATCACATAAATCCCAGCTGCTGCCTGCATGCACTAGCTTAGTTTCAAGTGGGCTTCACATTCTGCAGAATGCTTCAAATGCCACTTGAACCTTTTAAGTGTGTTGTCCCCTCAACCCTCGCCTGCCAATCCGTTTGTTGGTTCAACAGTTTGTAAATACTCTTAGCATCAGAGGCTTGGTGTGTTAAATCTTCAGCGCTTCTTAGAGGGGTTTTTTGTGTGGCTTGAACTTGCATCCAATATTAGATAGTGACACTAAGTATGGCTTTTATGGAACATACAAAGGAATCAAGAGATACTGAAGTCAATGGAGTTACACCCGGATTAATTTGTTCTGGAGGTGTGACATGGTGGATGTTCTATTCTAATCTTGTTCTCACATCCTTCTCTTTCTTTATAGCTACATGGGAGAGGAGTCCCAACGTTTTTTAGGAGGAGGCCATGATACAGGAAAAGTTAAAAACCATTGTCCTAGGTGTATTGTAGTGTCCACATAGGGTGTGTCTACATTGCAAATAAATAAATAAATAAACCTGCAGCAGCAAATCTCAGAGGCCAGGGTCAACTGACTTCGGTTCGCACTTCAGGACTAAAATTAGCCTTGCAGATGTTGGGGCTCAGGCTGGAGCCTGGACTCTAAGACCCCTCACTGGGTTTCCAGCCTGAGCCTGCATATCTACACTGCTATTCATAGCCTCATAGCGTGAGCCAGAATTGATAGACCCAGCCTTGGGTCTTTTTTAACCATGTAGAAGTAATAGGGTGACCAGACAGCAAGTGTGAAAAATCGGGGCAAGGGGTCGGAGGTAATAATAGGAAATTATGTAAGACAAAGCCCCATATATCAGGACTGTCACTATAAAATCAGGTCATCTGGTCACCCTATGACAACCACAGAGTGCGTGAACATAGGCTTATATCTGTTGAGCCCAAAGTGAAAGATACCCACGCAATCTCTTCACAACCTTGAAACAACATTTCCCCAGCCAAACGTCCATCCAACCCCTTCAATCAACCCAGCTAGTCATCCACCACCCATCTCAAGAAGAGATGGGGAAAAGTTCATGATAGTCATGACAAAGTCCTTGTTTCAGGACATTCACATTTGCTACAGCAAAGGACTATGTGTTACTGTAGAGAATAATGGAGCTGGTTGGGAAATTATTTTTTCCCTGTGAAAACTTTTGATGAAAATGATTTTTTCCCTTTTTCAACTAAATTTTCTTCACCTTATTTTGTATTTTCATGAAAAAAGTGATTTTTTTTAAAAAAAATTGCTGAAAACAAAAAAAGGCAGTTCTTTGAGTTTTCAGTTTTCAACAAAAAATGGAAAATTTTCAACAAAAATAGTTTTTTTCACAAAGCTTTATGTTTTGCCAAAACAACATTTTTTTTAAATATGGAAAATTTTCAACCAGCTCTAGAACGTAATGTTGATAGTTGTTGAGGTCCCATTTCCCCAGAATGTGCCATGCAGCCAGGGAAGTAATATGACAGTGAATAATCCACTGAACTGGGTTCTGTTCCTGGCTTTGTTGCTGGGTGACCTTGGGCAAGTCGCAGTGCCTCGGTTTCCCCATTGGTAAACTAGGGATAATGATTCTGATCTCTTTTGTAGAACACTGAGATCTACTGACGAAAAGATCATACTTGGAAGCCTTAACCATCCCCACAGATCACTCCCTTTCTTTTTTTGTTGAGATCCCTTCACTAACAATGGGTGCCAGCTATTGTTTGACCATTCTGCTCCCCTGTGTCTGTTTGGAATTGCAGTCTGAAGGTCCAAAGGCAGGACTTCTCTCTGGAGGCTCCTTGGCAATAAAATAAAAGAGTCTCCATTTTCTGGAGTCCAGTATATTACCAAAGCAATGATCATGCCAAATCTCCAGGAGAGTTCTTCCTCTCCCTTGGTACTACCAGCATCACAGCCCACATTTGACTCCTGCAGAACCATAGGGTTGGCCTGCTTTGCCTCACTGGGGGTTCTAACAGCAGGACAGAGGTGGCTTGCTGCAGCTTGCAGAGGGCTCTTGAAAAAGCCAGCTCGCTAAGGGAACCATAGCAAGTCTCCCTGGAAATAGTGGTTCATATTAACCTCCCCTCCATCAGGTCAGTGTAAGCCTATGTACAGTGGGTCTTTCATTTGTCTTCCTCAGTAAGGTACCATATGCACCTCATCCCCCACTTAAGCTAAAAGATTGATGGCTAAATTGCTTAACTCTGGTGTTTTTAATTAATTAGGTCTATGCCATAGAAGGTTTAATACAGTAGTTTAATTTAGACTTTGCTCAATGCATGATGTAAAATCCAGATTTATTACTATTTTTTATCCATTTTTATTGTTATATGACTCAGCGACTCATATAAAAAGACTACTGTATGTTACAGATGTTAAAAAGTGATTCCCTCTAGGTACTGTAAAGTATAGGGTCTATCATATGACAGTGTTGTGTTTATTGCTGAGTTTTGGTGCATTGTTCAGGCACCCATTGAAAGATATCATCTACAAGGGACTCTTTACTTTGTAAAACACTAAAGTAGCTATTCTCTTTAAGTAACTGTCGATAGTGCTAGTACATCTTGCCACTGTGTATGTCCTCTATACATCTTTAAGCACCTCCATAACAAAAGAAAATAACTTTATCCTTTAAAGAAGATGCTGGAACATTTTGTTGGTAGTTCTTTTGTAAAGACCCACAGAGCTGTAATCCTGGTGAAATCCATCACTACCCTCTGTTAATGACCAATTTGTTAGTTAACAGCTGTTGTTATTAACAGGAGAAGGTACCTGGGTTATAACAGCAATGCTTAATCATGGGGTGGGGTGGACTGGCAATGCTAAATGTTGCCATGTGAGAATGGAAGTCTTCACAGTGGAGTCAGATATCTACTGCGTAGAATTTTTTTTTCTGTAGCCCTTTTTCGACATTCTGGTTGTACAGTATTTTGTAGTCTCCCAAATTAAAGCAGCTTTTGAGGGAGCCTCTGAGAAATGAACCTATATTTTTCAGGAAATAAAGTATGTCTTTCTGGGTCACATTAGTTACATTATGTCTCGTAAATCTGATATATGCACTTTAAACATATTATAGATTGTGAGGCACTCAGAAACTGTGGCAGTTGGGGCCAGAGATAGATAAATAATCTGTGATCCTGGCAATTACAGGCCTGTGAGCTTAACTTCAGTATCAGGCAAAATGGAAGAAACTATAGTAAAGGAAAGAATTATAAGATATATAAATAAACATAATTTGTTCGGGAAGAGGCAGCATGGCTTTAGTTAAGGGAAGTCATGCCTGACCAATCTCTTACAACTCTTTGGGGTGGGGGGGTCAATAAGCATGAGGACCATGGTGATCTGGTGGATATAATGTACGTGGACTTTCAGAAAGCCTTTCACAAGGTCCCACATCAAAAACTCCTAAGCAAAGTAACCACTTTATTTTACTATAAGAGGGAAGGGTCTCATGGATCAGTAACTGGTTAAAAGGAAGGAAACAAAGGGTAGGAATTAATTGTCCATTTACACAAGAAAGAGAGATAAATACCAGGATCCCTCAAGGATCTGTACTCTTCAGCATATTCATAAATGACCTGGAAAGGGGGGTAAAAAGTGAGGTGACAAAGTTTGCAGACGATAAAAAATTACTCAAAATAGTTAAGTCCAAAGATGACAGCAAAAAATTACAAAAGGATTTCCTGCAACTGGCTGACTAGGCAACAAAATGCAGATGAAATTCAATATTGATAAGTACAAAGTAATCCACATTGGAAAAAAAAATCTCAAATAATCTGTTACCACTCAGGAAAGAGATCTAGGAGTCATGGATAGTTCTCTAAAAATATCTGCTCTATGTGCAGTGGCAGTCAAAAAAGCTAGCAGAATATTAGAAACCACTGGAAAAGAGATAGATAAGAAGGCAGTGAGTATCATAATGTCACTATAGAAACCCATGGTAGCCCCACACCTTGAATACTGTGTGCAGTTCTGGTCAATCAATCTGAAAAAAACATATATTGGAATTGGAAAATGTACAAAGAACAACAATAAAAATAATTCGGAGTATGAAACAACTGCCAGATTAGGAGAGATTAAAAAGACTGGGACTGTTCATTTTAGAAAAGGGACAACTGAGGGGATATGATAGGGGTCTATAAAATTATGACTGTTGTGGAGACAGTGAATAAGGACATGTTATTTACCCTTTCACATAACACAAGAACCAGGAATCATCCAATGAAGTTAACAGGCAGCAGGTTTAAAACAAACATAAGGGAGTACTTCTTCACACAACACACAGTCAACCTGTGAACTCATTGCCAGGGGACGTTGGGAAGGCCAAATGTATAATTGGGTTCAAAATACAATTAGATAAGTCCTTGGAGGACAGGTCCATCTATGTCTATTAGCCAAGATGATCAGGGATGCAACCCCACGCTCTGAGTGTCCTTAAACCTCGGACTTCCAGAAGCTGGGACTGGATGACAGCACATGGCTCGCTCAATAGTTGTCTTGTTCTGCTCATTCCTTCTGAAGCATCTGGCACCGGCCACTCTTGGAAGATACAATTCTTAGCTAGATGGAGCATTGGCCTGACCCAGTACTGCCATTCTTAAGTTCTCGTGTAAGGTGGAAAAGCCAGTATTTTCAAAAGTGACAAGAGATTTGTGGTTTCTCAAGTTTTGGTTGCCTAATTTGATGCACCTTAAAGAGGCCTGATTTTCAGAGGGTAGGTGCTCAACATTTGCTGAAAATTAATCCCTTTAAGGTGTCTCAAGCCTGGCACCCAAAACGACTAGCCACTCTTAAAAATCTTGGCCTAAAGAATCCAGCAGATTCAGTATATTTTAGAGGAAACGCACATAGGGACACTACCCACCCAAGCCTTTCCCACACGTGACAGAGCTGCAAAGTTGTGTATGCTTTGGAGAATCTGTTTTCTATTGCCTCCGAGGTAGAATAAAATAAAGATAGGAGCAGGCAGTGGGAAAAGTCCCATCAAGAGCCTTATCACCATTCATTTATCATATCTAATCAGAGCTTCAGAATATGTCTGTCTCCCAGGACTTTGTCAATGCAGAAGCAAAGTTAAAAGAAAATCTAAATATGAGCCGTTACTTCAAAGTGCAGAGCCAGATCCAGAATGATGATGTTGTTCCGATCCAGGATTTCACTTCAGCTCATTATAATTGTTACTCATTTAGCTCTACACACTGTGTCTATTAGTAGCCCTCCAGATGCACACAAAATCCAAAACACAAGCAGCAAACCCACCTCAAAATAAAACACTCCTCTCGCTAAGGTACTTGGCCCTCATTACAGTAATACCCCAGTGCCTCACAAGCTGTAGGGTGTTTATCCTCACAGCACCCCTGTGACAAAGGGAAGTGCTAATATCCTCATTTTACAGGGAGGCAAAGGGTCTTACCCAAGGTCACACAAGCAGGCTTTGGTGGAACAGAAGATTAAATCCCAGTCTTCCCAGTCTGAAGCTTGTTCCCTCCCCACCAGACCACCCTTCCTCTGATATCACCCCTCTAACACCAACCAGTCCCTGCTGGAGATAACCTGGAAAAACAGGCGGATGGATCCCTGAATTTCACCAACTCTGGGCTCTTGTGCACCAAGGGAGAAGTGAAAGCAAAAGCATTCTCAAAAATATCTGGCCCTACATCCCCCTGCCTTCCGTTGTAGCAGGTGGTAGGAGAGAAAAGGATCAGCTGGAAAATCCAGAACCGAATCCAAACTCTCCCATAGTTTGGGGGCATTGAGATCTGGAGCTTGGTTCAAGCTGATCACATAAATATCTATTTCATAAACATCAGAAAAGACCATTTAACCCCTCCCCTACCATTGTATTGCTTTCAATTGTTTTCAGTAGTAGTAATTCAAAACAAGACTCCATGGCACTTTTCATGTAAATGCATTCTCAGGCATTTTACAGTAGAGGCACAATCAATACATATGAAGATAAGAAGTCTTTTAGAGGGACGAATATATTTTGGTTAAAAAGTAAGATTTCAGTTTAGATTGAAACCGGTGTATTGTCTCAGCTTTACAGATCTCCAGCCTCAAATGAATTCTGGCTAATAAGTAAAAGCTGGTGTTCCAAAGGTGTTAAGCCTATTTGGGTTTTGTTTGTTTTGGAATGGCTGATAAAACAGCTTTAGGTGATGGCAAACAGTGACTAGGCTTATGCAGAGGGAGGGAGCTGCTCAGATAAATACTCAAGCGCCAAACCGTACACTGCTTTGTAAGTCATCAACGCCCTTTTCGAATCCATTTGAGATGTAACTGGCAACTAATGGAACTCCCTCCTACATACCAAGCCCACTTTTGGCATGTCAGATTCAAGCCACAGCCTTGCCCACCTGTCAGAACCAAGGCAGACAATTTTTTTCCCCAGCAAGGTCATAAAGCAAAGTATCACAGCACCTCCCAGTGAAAGGTTGCAAAACTACTTGGATCGCAATCTCTGCATTACTTGGTGATCCAATGGCCAAAGGCTGTTCCTTGAACGATGAAAAGAACTGATTAAGTGTGCAAAAGACACAGTGGGGCCTGAGGAGGTGGACTGGTAACTGTAAGGTTGTTTCTTCAGATTGCAGTTGTAAGTGTTAGGTGTATAGTCTAGGTTGCTGCAAGACATGCCCAATGAGTTGATTTAAGATAGACAATGAGTCCTTCATACCAAGCTCTCTCTACTTAGCTGTTCTTTCTTTCTTTGCTGTTTCCTTTAATTTGTAATAACAGCCTTGAGGACTTAAAGTACAGCTTTAATCTTTGTCTATGGACAATTAAAACTATCACATTTTTAACACAACAGAAGAAAACTGACTGTTAAGGACTCCCTTGGGATTATACCAATAAGGCCTGGCAGCGGGAAACAATGCACCCAGTTCTTCTCTACGAGGGTAAATCAGGAGCAATTCCACCAAAGTCAGCGGAGCTGCATGGTGGGTAAAATCAGAAGAAGGCTCAATTATTCCAAATTAAAGATCCCACACTGAAACCCAGCAACCAGATACAAAATAAATCAATAAATGGAGGTACTAGAAAGAACAGCTAACTACTCTGTGCGTACTACTGACACTGGGTGCTTGGTCGCATTGTGGGGTCAGTGTACTCATTTTTCAGCTCTGGAAGCCTGGGTTCAAACCTGCTGAGGTTAAAAGGGCAAATAACTTTTAGCTATAAGTGGTTCATTAGAGTCCATAGCTGGCATTTGCTCCTGCCATGCAGAAGCAGAAAGGAAGGCAGAGAAGCAGCTTACTTGTCTGACACAGGTTTAGCAGTTATAGCTGGTCAGGATGGGAGGGTTGGGGGAAGAGACAGCTGCAGTTGTGCATGGAGGAGGCACCAGGTTGTGGGAACTGGAACAGAGGTGGCTTGGTGAAGAAGGGGCAAAGAATTGGAGCTCTGAAAAGCATGGGTAGGAAGGGTATAAACACTTGAGCCCAACCAGGCACTTTTGTTGTTCACTGGAAAACAAAGAGCTAAGAATATAAGAGTGACACACAAAAGCTTATGGCTGATTAGGGATAAATAGTCTGATACTACATGTTGCAAGTGAGAAGCGGTGGTCCGTTATCAGAGCTTTGGTGTGTATTCTTGCATCTGCCTATGCTATCTGTGGTTGGAGGTAGTGCGGCAAGCTGCAAACAGAGCCTGACCCCTCAAGAAGGAAAGGGGAACAGAAAGAGGCCGTCACATTTTTATCCAAAGCAGTCTCTGTGCTGTGGCTATTCCAACCTCAAAGTGAAAATGATGGGGGGGCTACTGAAACGCAATAGGTTTTTTTTCCTGAAACGCTGATGAGAAATGGGAAATTTGAAACAAGGTGAAAATTAGGGGGAATTATTTAACGGAAAGGATGGTTTCTTCAGCAAGGTATGATCGCTGTTCTTTATAACCAGAGATAGAAGTGATAACATGATGAACACCAATCAGACCATTTACAATGGCCAGAAGAAATAGAGCCAAGGCCTCCAGATATTACAAAGAAACCAAGTAGGTTAAGGAGAAAGATGACAAAAAGTCGGATACCAGTGCGAAATAATTCCTTTCCCATAATAATAGACCTACAGCTGACCTTGAAATTTCCAAAAGGTGCCCTTGTATTGAGGGCTTAAAACAGGGGAGACAGTAGAAACAGCAGAGGGCCTCTGATCTCTAAGAACTTCACTCACTCACTGAACTTTTGAGCTGTCGCTTCCAATAAACTTGGCTGCAGATGAACCAGAACTTTAAAAAAATAAAGGGAAAACTATTCATGGTTTGAAAAAGAATTGTGGGCTTTTTTTCCCTTTGTTGTTCCATTTGACGTCTAAAAAATACAATATTCTCATGGAGTAAAAAGCAAAATAGATGGAAGAGGAAAAGTGGTAAGAATAATGTTACAATGGAACCACAAGCAACAGAAGATGAAATTTTAAAGACTCCAAACCCAAAGAGAAAAATCAAGCTAAGAGCTTGTCCTTTAAAGCAAGTGGGGCTGGGACCTGCTGAGGGAAATTAAGCAATTCCCCAAACGAGCTACTGTCTGGTTTTACAATAGGTTGATAATGATTAGCAATCAACGTATAAAGTATAAATCTCCTTCTACTATCCAAAGGTTTGAGTTATCTACAGCAGAAAAACCCTAAAATTGAACATTCCAGGTAGGTGTCCCCAGAGGATGGCCAAGGTTGATACACTCTTGGTTATAGTGAAGTAAGAGAAAGAATGCTTGTCTATCAAATATTGAACCGTGAGAAAGGAAGGACCTGAAAGGTGAACAACAAATCACAGCAGCCTCCTCCTCTGCCACACAAGTGCGCTCTTGCAAGATTTAGACAAAGAGACATTATTACAGCGAAACGCGTCTGTGAAAAACTATCCAATAGTTCATCCATTATCAACTCTGCAAAGCTGACATACAGCGAGGTGGTATTTAAAGCAGCAAGTTAAGGCTCTCTCCCTGCAACCTTGTGAACTGGAAGTATGTTAGCGTGACAGTAATTAAACACAAGGCTGGAACCTCCCAAGTCCTGGGAACCCCTCGAGTCATGAGGAAGACCAGCGCAAGATTTATGTACCCACCAGTTATGCCATGTAAAGATTTCCATAGCTTCCTGAGTATCTTCCCACTCTTCTTGGGAATTCTTTAGGTGTTTTATCATCTACAATAAATGCAGAGATGGGGCTACGGCATTTTAACTTAGTCCAACCTTGCTCCTACTCCCAGTGGCTCTATACCTGCACTGCACATTTTGCAATGACATCTCTGATGTGCCAGAGATTTACATGCAAAACTCCCTTAAAAGGCAGAGGAGAATAGGTTTCTTTTAGTCCCATAAATAGAAAGAACCTTGATCATCCCAGAGGCAGATGCATGCATGAAATAAGATAGAATATTCTACAGCTGATAATGCTTCCTTGACTTAGCTGTCTGAAAATCATTACCTGTTTCTGTAACAAATATTGATCAAAAAAGTGCATGCTTCTCTTACTGGATCTTTGGCCAGATATGATCTGAAGTGACATGTCTACCAAAATGTTGAAGTGTTACAAGAAGGCGAAAAAAAATACTCACTTGAACAATCCTGCTTAAAACATAATAAACACTGTATGGTGCTTGTGTTCTCACTCCCAGGATTAATTCTAAGGGAAGGGCCAGAATTGTTTAGCAATTTCAAAGCATGGAATTGAACAGACATCCTGAGACATAAAGCCAGGGTCTGAAGTCAATTACATTGGAATTAATTCAGTGCCTTCAATGGAGTTACCCCAGATTTGCATTGCTTTTCCGATTGAAAATTTGATCCACAAAATTCAGGATTTTCTTCACTTTTGTTATGTAACATGTTCTTCTAAGGAATGCTACTGTTACTGGGATCAATCGTGAACCCACTAACATCAACGGGAGTCTTGCCATTGTCTTCAGTGACCGAAGGCTCGGAGCCATTATTATTGGTTTATTGGTGCTCATATAGATGAGCCTTTTGACATGGAATTTAGATCCAGAAGTAGATTCTGAAGAAGAAGTAAAAAGAGGGAAAAGTAACCAGTCAGGGCTTGTTCAGATTAGAGCCTCTGGCTCAGCCTGGTCTTTGATTATTATATAGCACCATAAATGTACATTGCTCAACTAGTATCTCTGAAGACCCATATTACAGCATAAGGGCGCGAGCTTGCTTCCATTTAAGTCAACAGCAAAACTCTCATTGACTTCAGTGGTACAAGATCAAACCCAAAAGACACAAACTTGCAAGGTGCTGAGCATCCTTCGTTTCCTTTTAAAGTCAGTGGGAGCTCAGCAGCTTGTGGGATTGCAAGAACAGAGAATCCAATCCAGCTCCCACTAAAGTGAATAGAAAGACTCCCATCTGGTTGAGAACCAGAGAGAACAAGTCTGAACATAGACAGATTGAGTTATGGGCATTAGAGGTCATAGAGCAGTTGGGTTTTTAGTAGCCCCATTATGGTCCCAGGATTTTGGAATTCATTGGTAACAGGTATGAGGTTAGTTAATATATTTGCTGCTAGGCAAATGATTCACATTAAACCATAGACATTCAGTCACAAACATCCTTAGTCTCTCCTCTTTGTGAGCTTTTCTTTCTCATATGATCCAGCTTGTATCTTATGCAGATGTGCTTTTAAATAACCATTTTTTGGTTGTTTCCTAAAATTGTTGATCTATACTGTGCACTAAAATTAGGCCTCAAAAATGCTTATTAAAAATTTATACAGCTTATGACAGCCTCTTTCAGAAACATAACCCCTAACTAATTCATGTTCACTTACCCTGCAGTTTTCTATTTATAATACTTTACGATTTCTGTGTATTTGTATTATAAATTATTCAATGACATCAAGGTTTTTATTTTGATGAGAGAGTTTTTGATGAATTTGACAAAGTAATTACTTCAGATCCTGTTCTGGATTGCTATGAAAATATTTAATTTTATTTACTCCAATAAATAATTAAAATGCAAAGACTAGCAGGCATACTTGCATTCCCTTATAGCGTTTCCCTTCTGTTTGCTTCTTCCTAATTAAAATAGCAATATTTGTATGTGTACTGTTTAAAAAAAAGAAATTACCAATTTGAGGGGGAGGGGAGTTTTCAGAAGCCCAAGTAATGGCAGAAGGAGATTTGTAGGAACAGAATAATCTTATCTTTGAAAAAAATAGTAAAATCACTCTTAATTAGACAGTTGCTGATCCCCACAACATTTAGAGGGGAAGGAGTGATGGAGATTAGGGTTGAGCCTTGTCTGTATATTTTAGGTGAGTGCAGATGCCTCTACTAACTGAATTAAAGTTGCAAATGGTTTATTAAATTAGAAGAAGCAGCATTTTTAAGATATTAGTGCCCTGATTCAATAAAGGCGTTAAGCTTGTGCTTAACTTTAAGCATGTGAGTAGTTCCATTGTCTTTGATGGCCCTTAAGCATATCACAGAATTATAGAAGATTAGGGCTGGAAGAGACCTCAGGAGGTGACTGTTCAAAGTGAAGCATGTGCTTAAGTACTGAGCTGATGGGGCCTAAATTCTTTGCTAGATCAAGGCCTAGAACGACAGACAGCAATTTGCTATACAATGTACCATTTTCTTTCTTTGTGAACCCTTAGTTTATCTCTGACTGATTCTGAAAAAACATTCTCTTTGTCCTGAGTTAGCAATGGTCACTGTGCATTCCACACTGTAATCCTCTTGTTTTCTCTCGAAGTGTATCATGTAGGTCCGAAGTCATCTCTTAGTCAAACATGTGCAATGACACTCACTTCAGTGGAGCAAAATTATGCATGCTTCTTAGGGAAAACAACCACCACTGCCACCACTACTTATTTATTTTAAAGATAAAAAAATAACCATATAACAACACTCTAAATACATGAAATCTATAGAGCATGCATGTGCATGTCATTAATCTATTATTACATGGTAATTAACTCGTTAATTCTTTTCATCTGGAACTTGGTCATTACTGCCAGGTTCAATGGTAATGGGGGTGTGGCTAACTCAGCGGTATAGCTAGTCAGAAATTTACAGCCATAAGTGGCTTCATGTGGGGCTGGACATTTCCACAAGAAATGTTTTTTCATTAATTTGGGGGAGGAGGTGTTCAATTAAAACTCAAACAACGAAAACACTGATTTTTATCTAACTTGTTTACAGAGGGGCAAAAAAATCCCAACCCCCCCCCCAGTCGACAAGCAGAGAGCGAGCCTTTTAGCCTCCTGGTCACAGGTGTTAGACTGGTAAAGGTCAGTAAGTTGTGAACAAAAGTCCATTTCCTCTGTTGGCAATTCACTGGCCTATATGTGAAATGAGGTGTTGATCTCCGTCCAGTTCCCAGTGAAGAGCTATTACAGTGATGATGATTACGTATTATTTCCATTATCGTAGGGTCTCGTCATGGCCCTGGACCCCAGGGTGCTAGGAGCTGTACAAACACAGAACAAAAAGATGGTTCTGGTTAGAGTGATCAGATGTCCCGATTTTATAGGGACAGTCCCAATATTTGAGGCTTTTTCTTATATAGAAGCCTATTGCCCCACCCCACCCCGGTCCCAATTTTTCACATTTGCTGTCTGGTCACCCTAGTTCTGATCCCAAAGGAATTTATTATCTGAGTATAAGACAAGAAACAACAGAAGAGACAGGGAGAGTACAAGGAAACTAAAATGCTAACAGAGTTGAGCCAAACTGGCACTGTGGTTGGCCATGACTGTAGCAAGGCAAAGAATTTGACTGTTCACAAAGTTGTGAAATAGGGGTTCACGAAACAAGGCTAGACACCCTTAAGGCAAAGAGCAAAGCCCATGAGACCAAATGTTACTCCGAGTCACCCCTGTATCTTCAGTTAGTCTAAGTGAGATGAGAAGTTTTCTCCCCAAATGCCATTCAGCTAAAGAGATATTTCACAGACACAACAGCATGGGAGGAATTTTGTAATCCAGAGCACGGAACATTACAACATGTCTCACAAGGCATGCTACCAAGGACTCGGGGTGTGGTACTGCACCCCAGGAACTGAATCACAGTTCTATTAATTGGCTGCTCCATCTGTCAATCACAGCACCTGCATACATAGAATGTGATTTTTATCACAGGCTCCAATGTGCCTGAAAAGTTGCAGACAGTAATAAATACTCACCGCTGGTATCTGGTGGGTTACATGGATTACATATCAGCAGTTTAATCCAAAAGCAAGCACTAATAACGCTACCTTAGGCTGTCTGCAAAAACAAACGACATGCAACCTGCCATATTTCTATGGCAAGGCTGCCGAGCTCAAGTAACAATGAGTAACGCATTGTTGTAAACACTCTGCCGGCTCAGTGTGTATTGTGCACAATTCATCAAAACTGAGACCTAAAATCTTGCACCTGACTGTTGTGTTCATTATCAAAGCTAAATGAAGCCTAAATAGCAGAAACCAAATGAAGAGCATAAACTGGATGTGACAGGTATTCAAAGTCTAACTCTTAGTTGTCATGGAAGTCTGTGAAGGGTGCAGACAGTGTAAGGCAGAGGCTGGCAAGAGAGGGCAATTCAGCACAAACTGAACTCTGCAAAGAGACAGAGACAGAAGAGAGAGAATCCACACTCGTCTTTTTCTTGGTTAAAATCCTAGACGTAGCTTGACCACAATCCCACATGGAACTTGATTTCAAGACAAAGCATGATTTGGCGGGAAAAGCAGAGAACTAAAAATGGAAAACCCTGAGTTCTGTTGCTAGCTCTTCCATCGGCCTGCTTTGGAACATCAGGTACGTTATGTGTCAGCCAAAACGTTCCCAGAGTGGGTGCCTAAAGCTAAATACATAAAGACAGACACCTAAATAAATGAGCAGACTTTCAGAGGTGCTGAGCAACAAATAGTCCCATTGAAATCACAGAAGGTACAGAGCAGCTAGTTTTGACCCAGTATATTTTTTCCACTACATTTTATTCTTGCTTACATTTATTGAAAGAGAAAAATACGGAGATGTTCTGAATTCCATGGCATGTTTACAATACTACTTTGCATTTCTTCTCTTCCCACCATTTCCTTTCCTTTTCAGTGCATGTAGTTGAAAACAAAATATTTTTTTTAAGTGGAGTAATTGCTATCACCTGGCTTGTACCTAGGCTTCCTCATATGGGGAAGTAACCCAAGAAAATCCACTGAACCCCCCCCCCCCCGCAAAACAAAACCCCAAAAAACAACCAACCAGAAGTGCATTTTGTGTGATGGCTGCCTTCATCATGATCCCCAGATCTCCTGAGGCTTTGCAAGAAATGCCATCGGATCTTCTGTTTCCATCTAGATGACTATGAAAAGTGGAAAGAAGCTCTGGATAGGGGAGGCAATATATGGATGGTGGGGCTCCCGGAAGAGATTTTCCCGAGCACAAATAGTACTGAGGCACCCAACTCCCATTGTCTTTCGGTGGGGGTTAGGTGCTTAACAGCTCTTGCAGATGTGCCATTGACGTTAGATCACTTTCATCTGTTCATGAGACAGACTGAGAAATAAAATCCAACATTACCAAGGTTTTCTAAAAACTTGAATGAACTCTCATTCAAGTCCACTATCAGGTACAGTTCAGAAGAGCTGAGCAACATCAAGACCTTAGTCAGCAGATTCCAAAACCTGTAGCAAAATAGACCACAAAAACCTACCTTCACAGACAACCCTCAGTCTAATGTTGCAACCACAAATGGATTGTTCCCTAGGATCGTTTTACATTTGCATATATTGCCTCTTAGCGGTGCACTTAAGGGACTCCTTTAGTTTGTATTGATATTATTATTATTTCTAAACCATTGATTGTCCATTGCAAGGGAAATAAGTGTAATAAAATAAACTGTATACAATTTGTATTTTAATGCAAGTAGCATGTGTGCTTCCCTCCTCAGAGCATGTTAATTGTACAAAGAGCCTATGTCCACTGCATTTATGTTTATTGAAATAAAGTAAAACACATTTTCAATTCTCCAAAAAAGTAAAAAAGTAGCTTCCAGAGTCCTGTCCCCGGAGTCAGATATGGCATAGTCATGCCACAAGTACTGGAGGAGCAAAAGAGTTTTATTGGGAAATAAAGATGTGGCAGAATCTATTATGATGAATATAAAATGCCTCTTTCAAACTTAATGAAGAACCTGCTTTTCAGATCACCAGGAATGCAACTTCCCTTTTAAGTCATCATTAGAATGGAAGGTCCTGGCCTACCATGGACTCCTCAGAATCTGGTGGGTCCCTGCAAAAGCCAGATTTGGGCATCAGGTCTCAAAGCATTTTCCATAGCAGGACACCAGCCTGGATGATGTGAGGGGATCCATAGGGAGATTCTTTTTCCCAGAATTCCCTTCCCATTTTTTCCTGCTCCCCATCAAACCTGCCATCCATCATATTTCACTAAAAAATCTTTGAAAAGTCACTGACCTTGCAGGACCTATAAAAAAGTGCCCATTGCTCACCCCACCAGCTAATTCGTTACCAGACATTCACTCTAAAATAATCGCCTACTGAAGGCAACATTGATACAGCAAGTGCACAAACAAGAAATTAGAAACACAAGAGGAAAATCAGAAACACCAGAAGGAAAAGAACAAAACTGGTAAAACAATGAGATTTGTTTGGAAGCTTTTGAGAGGCTGCACCTAAAAGGAAACTGTTGTTTATAAGGCTATTATACAGAGCACTTTTAAATTTTTTTAAAAAGGAAGTTACGGTGGACAATTTCCAAGTCAAGAAGTATATTTTTTAAAAAAAGTTACCAAACTTGAAGAATGTAATAAGCTGGGTTAGAGAAGGTTTGGGTAAGGAGAGGGGGGCTATTAAACAGACTGTGGAATGAAGAACAAATGGGGGAATGGACATAGTAATAGAATCTGGAGATTTGTTTGGAGTTCAAGCAAGATTGTGGATTCTATCTGACAGCTGTCTATGGCAAAGGTGAAATCATAGAAATGTACGGTTGTAAGGGGCCTCAGGTGTGCTGTTTCAAATCAGATGTGCTGTTTCATTGCAGGATTCAGTGGACAGGTATCCAGCTCACAAAAACACCAGTCATTGCTGCTCTTCTTGACACTCAACACAGAGGCTAATTTGATCTCCTTACATAAATTTTAAAAGGCAGCTGTGGAAGGGGGAAGCTCTACCTGGTGCTTCTAATCAACATTTCATTTCACGTTAAAAGGAAAGGGAAAATAAATACAGAAATGGGCATCGCTATTTTTAAGCATCCAGTAAACAAGTAATCCCCTTTTAAAAGAAATATGCTATTTTTATGGCATCCACAAAGGGATAATGATGATTGCCCCCATCTTGGGGATGCAATCTTTGTGAACACAGTGTAAATTGCATGATACAAATGCAAGAAATAAGGCTTCAAAAATTCTGATAAATAGCAGACTTATTTTTTTACAAACCAAATTCCTATTGTAACTATTACTGGAGCTCTGTAGTGAGCAAAATTTCATTATCTGAAACTTCTGGCTATAACGTGTAATTGTGAACCTCTGCCATTTAGTGCAAGGCTCCCTGCCACGAAATATAGGGGATGTCATCAAAGCTGATTTGGATTAGGGACCTACCCTATGCCCCCACTTTTAAGTTATATTAATACACCAAAATCAATAACATGCCATAGCTTTCAAAAGTGGTAATAAAACACCCTAAAATATTCTCAGAATACTTCAATAAATTATTTGCTCAATGTACTTATGTTAAAAAGGTTGTCAGTTACAATGCTGTGAAAGACTCTAAAATTATAAGTCATCGTATTTGTATTTGATAAACCCTCCTAGTGTTCTGGGTCATAGAGGGCTATGGTATGGGGGGGAGGGGGAATCATTATTTTTCCTAATAAATAAATTACTTGCCTATATTTCATGTATCACTCAAGCCTGCTGGTATTGAGAGCTTAAATAATAAATAACAAATAGCTGCATTCATTTATTAATAATAATGCATCCCTTTTTTTCTCTCTCTTCGCCTCTTGTGGGCAATGGATTGAGCGGTAGTCATATGGAAGAACAAATAGCTGGGCCACTGGGAACATTTAAATTTTTCCAGTTTCAGGCAACCATGTAAGTGCTGACAGCCCTTTTAACTGTGTCAGTGGCTCGGTGTTTGGGTTATGCACTGTCGGTTTCAGGGTTGTTTGGGTTTCCAAGTTGTAAAATCTCTTTTGATACTTGATTAGCTAATGGAATTTGATTATCTGGCCATTTCTCAAATGAAAACCCTATTTCAGTTATCTAGCTCGGCATTTATTTAACACTGTCCTAGCTCGGATCTGGGAGTCTTTATCCTCACAACACCGTGAGGAAAGACTATCCCCAGATGACAAACTGAATCACAAGGTAGCTTAAGTCACTTGCCAAAGATCAAGCCTGTGTTGGGTGGCCATGGATCCACTCCCAGAATACTGGATATACTGGTACCTCTGAGAACAACCACCAGGGTGACCCTGTCCCTGCTGGAACACCCTGGCAGGTACCGTGCATTCCTGGCTGCAGGCAGGACACCATTTTGAAGAGCACACGGCCCCACTCTTACTGCTGGGACTTCGACACGTGTGAGATCACCCAGGTAGAGGTTGGAGCAGCACACGCTTCAAAATGGCATCCTCCATGCAAGATACCAGACAAAGCTATGTCCAGTTTTGTCTCATTACCGGACAGGGGACAATTCATAGAAAAAGAGGCCTGGCTGGCTTAAAACCAGATGAATGGCATGCCTAAACTGGAGGCTGATCCTGAGCCCCAGTGTTGCATTCAGTCCGCTTGCTCATCCTTCCTACTCGAGGCAGGATAACTCTACTGAGCTGTGAACATGAGATACTGGGGAAATGTTAGAGCCCCGTCCTGCTGTCCTTACCGCTGTAACCAGCCCCAACTGAAGTCACTGGCACTACTAAGAGGAGTATCACACCTGAAGCTCCCAGTTCCTAGCAAGAGTTCTCAGAACATGCTCACACAAAAACTCCACCATCATCTATCCTTCCAAAGAAGAAAGGAGGTTGAACACATCGGTGTTCTTGTAGGTCGTGACATCATTAGTACGGTAAATTAACTCCTCCATTCATCTGTAGACCTGGTGGGAGCAGATGGAGTGCAAGAAGCCCCATATAAACCAGCAAATGACCTTAGCCCTTACCTGGAGGGCTAAGCTTTTCCAAGGATCAGGAGGAGAGCACTTGGCATTCTTGTTGCATCCCGAGCGTCCCGCCCCACTTTTGATAAATAAAATAATGAGTGAGAGGAAAGGAATGGCCACGCACTGAATCATAGATGGCACACATGCAAAAGAACCCACCGAGACCTGGAAGTCTGAGACCTTGGGGAGTAGTGGCTGTCATCATTCCAATTGTTCTCCATTAGGAGAACAAGTCTGGCAGCATTCTGTCAGCGTGCAAATGTCCCAGGGGCTGTCCTCCTTCGCGCCAAAGAAATATAATCACGCAGCAAGTTAAGGGAACTTCCCTCCCCACAACTCACACAGTGCACATTAATGTGCAAAGCAGGCTCGTTCTTAGAGTCTCTACCCACTGGGAAGTGTAGTTATGTTTGTCTACGAGATTTAGCTACAGGGCAAAAGACCCCGAGCATCTAAAAATATGGATGAGAGATCTGGCATGATACCAATGACCCAGTCTAATGGGACCCTTGATAGTTGGGAGGTTTGGGTCACATTCTACCTCATGTTTTCTTATGTCCAGAGTGCCACTGGCTCTGTGTGACCTAGGTAAATTGCTTCTTTTCTGCTGGCTGTTCCTTAAATTACCCTAGGCACTGAGCTTAGAGAGTAAACACATGGCAAAGGCACAATAGGCAGAAGGGACTTGATCTTTGTTTAAAGCACAGGGTCAGCTCCTCGCTGTGAACAGATTTTCCTCTTTGGAAACAGGTTCATGTTTATGTTTCAAGTTCCAGCGACATGCTCTCGATTTTCAACATGTGCTGCACATCTGCTCCAGCCTCAGATTTATGAACAAATCTGCATATAATTGTGCTGGGCCAAAGCATTGTTGTCGTATTTTTTTCCCTTTTAAATAAAATGGCTTTATCTGGGCTGTATAAAGCCCTGATTCCAAGCCATATAATTTTATGGACAGAAAAAAAGTGCTTTTGTGTCGCACCTGAGCTCATTAAAAACCCGAAATTCCATAATTTTACACTGCCATGTGCTGCATATTGTATTTAATACCTACCAGCATAATTGCTTACAGTCCTCATTGTGAGTGCACATAAGGTGGGGAAATGATGGAACAGGTTGCCCTGTGCTTGCTAATCATAAGTTTACAGCCCAGCCCAGCTGATGCAGAGTTATGAGGAAGAATGGTTCACAAACCCGGATGATGGTCTACTGTTAAGCCTGTAATGGATGCCAAGTCCTGGATGTGAACTGCTTGCAGCCTCCCGTGAACACAATGATGTTTGCAATGAACAAAATAAAACAAAATGAGCATGTGGAACACAGGCTGGGGGGAAAAGTGCAAGGAAAGGGGGTCAAGGAGGAAGATGTGGTGGGGCACTGTAGGAAGGGGCTATTTAAATAAATTAACCTGGCATCCCTGGAGAAAAATAGAACAAGAACATAAGAACGGTCAGACTGGGTCACACCAAATGTCCATCCAGCCCAGTATCCTGTCTTCCAACAGTGGCCAATGCCAGGTGCCCCAGAGGGAATGAACACACACAAATCATCAAGTGATCCATCCCCTGTCACTCATTCCTAGCTTCTGGCAAACAGATGCTAGAAACACCACCCCTGCTAACAGCCATTGATGGACCTATCCCCATGAATTTATCTAGTTCTTTTTTGAACCCTGTTATAGTTTTGGCCTTCACAACATCCTCTGGCAAAGAGATCCACAGGTTAACTGTGTGCTGTGTGAAGAAATACTTCCTTTTGTTTGTTTTAAACCTGCTGCCTATTAATTTCATTTGGTGGTCCCTAGTTCTCGTGTTATGAGGAGTAATCCCTTCCTTAAGAAAATCAAAGAGAAATAAAAGAATTGGCTGGAGAATGACAACAACTTCATTTTGCAGTGACTTTTGAGGTTTCCAAATATATTTTCATTCTGCATTGGAATGAAACAAAAACTTTTCAAACATTTTCATGAAATGGCGTTATACTGAAACATCCATTTCTGGATCCCAAAGGTAACGTGTTTTTTTTTTTCTCTCTCTCTCTGGAAGTAAGGGTCAGCTCTGGACCTCAGAAACCTTCCCCATCATCAGAATCAGTGTGTCACTGTGAAATATTTTAATTTCAATGAAATAGAATATTGCAATGAAAAAAAAAACATGAAGATGTTCTAACTAGCTCTAGAAATAAAGGCTTTTTCTCTCCTGACAATGTGTTTCCTGGTCACTTTTCAGATAGGGACAACACTTGTGAATTTTGTTGTTTGACCCCATTCCTATCTGGATTTCTATCACCCCAAGATACAGTTCCAGATCTAGGTTCAGCTCATTCTTAAGACGGGGGGCCATTTGCAAAAAAACCACTGAAAATCTACAGCGCTGCACTCAGGAGCCCATTTAATGCACACAACAAGTTTTACATTGGCCCTACAAACCCAAGAACCATGCAATATGTTCTTGAGCACCACCTCCTGGCCCCTTATTTAGTCCCTAACTATTTACCTATTCACAGACCTCTCTCTTTCCTAGAGCACTCTTGAAACAGAAGGATGGCAGTTATGGTTCTGTTTATTTTTGGTGATATGGATACTTGTCCAATAGGAACTGGACTGAGCTCCCCCAAACTCATTTCATATAGCCCAGCAGAACAGCTATCACAAGTGACTTTTGGATACCACCACCCTGTCTGTATTCAAGCAAGGACAGAGAGGGGCAAGGCCTGAAGCCTATGACGGGTGTATGACCTTGCATGAACCCAACCCTAGCCTTCCCCTTTATCTCAATGAGTTCCATACAGAAGTCTAATGGAAAATGCTTATAGGACGTCACTAAGGCTGTTAAAATGAAGTTGTCTCTGCCACTGTACCTGCTCCACAGATCATGGATTGCAATGGAGATTTCTGTCTCCTGTGGCACAGAGATTCTTTGGAGCATCTTTAGTAATACCAGATGCATAACCCTGACTGACCTTTAATACAGGTAAAAGGAAAAAGAAAAGAAGCCATATAGACCAGTCTTGATGAGCTTCCTGCATGGATTTTAAAAAAGCAATTCACAACCTCATGGACAGACAATGACTAGATTCCATATCCAGTCAAAACCAAAGGCACGCAGCTTGCTATGGCCATTTGTATTGCAGTAGCACCTAGAGGGCTGAACCAATTTGGGCTGTAACTGTGCTAGGTGCTGTACATACACATCATGGGAAAGAGTCCCTGCCCCAAAGGCCTTACAATCTAAACAGGCAAGACACAGCTGCTGGAGAAAATAAGTACTGACTATTCCCATTTCAACAGAGTGGAGAACAAAGCCACAGAGAGATTAAAGGGGCAATTTTCAAAAGAGCTCAGGGGAGCAGAGTTTTGAGTGCTCAGCACAGAGGAACGGTTCCCTCAGTGATATTTATGGCCAACTTTTCAAAAGAAAGCAACACATTGGATGCTGTGATCTTCTGAAAACCTGGCCATTTTAGCTGGATGCCACAAGGGATGATAAGCATTTGTGAAAAACTGTCCCTAGTAAGTTACCTAAGGTCACAAAGGGAGTCTGCAGCAAAGTTGAAACTTGACTCAGATCTCTTTGGTCCCAACCTGCGCTGTAATCACAAGGCCACCCTTCCTTGAATGGAATATCTATTCTCATCTGAAAGTACAAGGGTAGCTCATGAATGAGCTCTCTTCCCATCCACTGAGAGCAAGAAGGGTTGCCATTGTCTGTGAGCAAAATAATGCATCTCTGTCCCGTGTTAGAAAAAGTAAAAGAACTGATAACCCTCTGATCCTTACAAAACTGGTGTTATAGTGCTCAGAGAAGACAGGAATTATATGGTAATAAACAAGTAGAGGAAACCTCGCAAGGCACTAGCCTCAGGACTAGGAAACCTAGCCTTTCAACATTCAGAGTTTCAGAAATCTCTTAGCAAGGAGCAATTTTGTTTCCTGGCTTTTCTTTTTTAATCGCAGTCCCTCCTCATTTAAAATGTATAATGAATGCAAACAGTAATCAGTTGGTAAATACTGTTTTTAAGTTCACTGGAGCTTTGCTGAGATATTCCTCCTAGGTAACAAGTCTGTGGCTCATTAGTCTCTCATTAGCAAGATAGAAATAAAGATGCACACACAAAAAATGCCCTCTCCAAAGATATTGTTGGAGTCTAATTGCCTGCAAGGAATTCTTAATAATGTTTACTAATGCCTTTTCAGCATTGCCAATTTTATAATGTTCCAGATGTGACGTTGCTATTCCAGTCTGTAATCTCTGTAGATCAGTTAAGGTACTTACACTAGTAAATTCAGAGAGATTTTAGCCCCACCTTATGACACCAGTGCAGAACAGCATCTGATGGGGCTTTCCAACATCGCATTTACACTTTAAAAAATACTAATCAGAAAAGCCCCTGTTCTGATCCCATTGTTTATACTGAACTAAGCAAATTCAATCCCAATATGCTTTGCTTGGAGCTGGCAGATTTACAAAGGACATTCGCAGCAGGATCAATTACACAGAGTTCAACATCATTTGATTTTTTTTGGTTTTTGTTTTGCCCTTTGGAGCATTTATTGTTCCCTCATTTGAAGAGAGAATTCTTTGTTTGGGGGATAATTTTATGTTGCAGACAGAATTCGCAATATAAGACAGACAGATGTTAGCGGGCATGTGTAAGCAAGACTCAAGATACCGCGGTGCATCACGTTATCTTACTACTTTAAAGCCAAGCAAACGGAACAAAGCAGTCAGAATGCATATGGGTTTTGAAACACCAGGCTTTTTAATCTAAACTGCTACTAACTGGTGCTTTGGAACAACGGTGATATAAATTACAAATGGGATCCTTAAATGGCATTATGCAATATTTTGATATTGGTTTGGGCTTAAATTGCTTTTATGGTTCATTCTCTACAAAAACTGATTTCCTTCTTCAAGGCCTGGAGTGCTTAACTCTTGCAGTGTCATACAAGACAATCTGCATGGTCCCCCATTGTTATATATTTTCACATTGTCCTCCATATTTCATCATGTCTTAACTAATACAATGGGGGTGCATATGTTCACGATCGAAGGATGGATCAGTTTTGTGTAGTCAGGAAGAAGGGTTCCCTGGCTAAAACTGAATCAGTTATAATAAAAATGCTTTAATAAACATCATGGCATAATTATAGTTTCCTGCCCCCCTGAAGGATATCTCAGTTATTCAAGGAATTAGGTTCATGACATATTGTGTTGGTGTATACAGGAAAGAGCATTTAGTACAGTCTAGTGCCGACTGGAACAGGGCTGTCTTAAATTCTAATCCCAGCTCGACTGCCTCAGTGGGTCATTTTAACCTCTCTTTGTATCCATTTTCCTATCTGCAAAATGGGGCTAGGAACAGAGGGTGTTGTGGAGACTAATTCTTTAGTTAGTGACTGTAAAGCACACTGGGAAATGCATATCACTATACAAGAATGAAGTATTTTGTTCGGACAGATGTTGGGAGCTGATTCAAGGAGGAGCCAGAGAGGTCGGAGAGCTACAGAAGAGCCGTTTTTTGCAAATATACCCCAGCACCATGAATATTATCCCAGCAAGAAGAAGCAATCAGAGGAGACATAAGCAATCAGCCTATAGAAAGTGAAAACTGAAATAAAGACCTTTTGTTTCTTCCTTAGGGTTTGTGTTACATTGTAACCGCAATGAGGTGGAGATGGTCACTGAGAAGGGTTAAATTCTCTGTAAAACAAGGCATAGCATACCAGCAGCCAGTTAAACTGTGTGACAATGCAAGGACGTAGTAGTCTATTAGGAAATGGCTGAGAATTGGGTTAGGATGCAAAGGCCAAATTCCCAGCAGGCCTGAAGTTTTAACTACTCAGTTTGTGACTAATTGAATGCAAAAAGGAGCAATGCACTGATTTTAGATTCTCCAAACCCTTTTCTGCCAGCACAGGTTGGGTAACCAGGCACCCACCTCTGAAATCTGGGGGAGTTTGGATATGGCTTCAGATTGGACATTGACATCTCAGGCCCATCTGGATTTGTAAATTAGCTTCTCTGACTGACTGGCTCTTCTATGGATCCCTTCCAATTTGTTAGTATATTTCTGTTAATGAGGTGCTCAGAATTAGATTAGATATTCCAGCTGCAGTCACATGAGAGTTGTTACATTCCTGCTCCATAATGTTATGCCCTTGTATATGTTGGCCAAAATTGCACTGGCTTTGTTAGCTGCCATGTTACATTGCAGATCCTGCCACCCTTATTCACTATCAATAGTACTCTACTCCACAAGTAGACCTGATAACTTTAACAGGACACCTCCCAAAGCACTCTTCAGCATAAGTATGGGAGGCAGATTCTTTAACTGATAAACCCAGACAGTGGAATACTTATAACAATTCCATCCTGCTGGCTTCCTCAGCAATAATCTGTTTCCCGTGTCGGGATAAGTGACTTGGCCATCAGCATCCTGGTTTCTCCATTTGGGAACTAAATTATTGCTTCATAAACTGTGCTACGCGCTGCTATTATTGTTTAATTGCGTTTCACAATTTCCAGCAGAAATCTCCCCAAAGCTTTCTCTTTTCATGCTGCCCTTCTCAATAGTTTGCTCAGTGCGTTGCTTTTCAGGCCAAAAATTCCTCTGAACAAAGCATCATTTTTCTTCACAAGACTTCCTTAGCCAGTGTGGCTTTTCCTTTCCAGTAAACTACCTCTTCCCTGGAGCTATATTTAAAAAGTTATTTATCACTACTTGTCATGAAACCATGCTGTCTGCAAGGGCAAACTTTCCTCCCCAGTCGGCACCATATGTTCTCCATTTAATCTCCATATGGAACGCCCAGTAAGGTCAAGGGAAGATCTCTTTACTTCCCTTTCCCTTCCCACCCTTTATCTTGTCTCTTTAGACTGTAAGCTCTTCCTGGCATGGATCGTTCCTTGCTATATGTTTGTATAGCACAGGGTTCTCAGACTTTTGCACTGATGACCCCTTTCACACAGCAAGCCTCCGAGTGCGACCTCCCCTTATACATTAAAAACACTTTTGTATATATTTAACACCATTATAAATGCTGGAGGCAAAGCAGGGTTTGGGGTGTAGGCTGACAGCTCACGACCCCCCATGTCATAACCTTGTGACCCCCTGAGGGGTCCTGACCCCCAGTTTGAGAACCCCTGGTCTAATGTCTAGCAAAGCAGAGCCCTGATCTGAGCTGAGGCCTCAAGCACACTACTGTCATATAAATGAGAAGAATGCCCACTGATATTCAGTCTCTCCTGAAGTGACAATTTGGAGAGGAGAAAGCAGTTTTGACTTTTAATTATTTCATTTGCTGGTTGTGGAATATTATTCTCATCTCCAACATGTTCTTCATCAATGATCTCCTAACACAGGTCAGTGAGGGAGAGGAAGCACGGTCTGGTAATTTGAGAAAAAGGCCTTTAGCCAGGAACTACTCGGTTCTCATTTTTACCAAATGAATGGACATGTGTTCCCTTTTAGTAGCCTTTGGCAAGTGTATTTTTAACATCTTCCTTTTATTTTCAGCACACCTGGTTGAACAATTTTAGTCAGTTTTTTGTCCACTGCAAAAAATTTTGCAGAAAATGTTCAATTTGGTTGAAACTTTGGATTTTTTAAAAAATGAAAAATAGAAACTGAAATTTTTTAAATAAAAGTTTAGTTGAAATTTTCAATTAAAAATTTTAGTGTTTAGTTTTCAAACTGATTTTTTTGTAACTAAACACTGAAAATTTATACCAAAAAAATCTGAGAAACAAAAAAAATGTCTGATTTGGGAGTTTTGTTTGTTTGAGGTTTTTCTTTTTCATTACAAAACTGGAAAAAAAATCATGGGAAACATTTCTTTTAAGAAAACAGAAAACTTTTCAAAATTTCTTTAACAAAAATCATTGCTATTTTTGACCATTTCTAATGTTCAGTGTTTGAAAGAGGCTGTGTTTAAATACACAAAGGCTTCTGAACGTCCTGCCTTAACGCTTCACATGAAGCCAACTTGAAAACCTGTCTGTCTGCTTCTCCCTCAAGCCAACCCTACATCCCACTCCACATGCAAAAGTTTCCCTGTTGAAATTCACAAGGCCAGAACTGTATTCTCTAGTAAATCATTTCTTGGAACCTACCTGTGCTATGGCATTTACAAGTCATTCCCATCACCATCAGATGGTCAAGTGGTGAACTGGGATTTTGGCTTTTCTGCTAAACTCTGTTAATTTCATTGGAACTACATCCTCCCAATCTGCTCACTCCCTCCTGTTGCATCCTGTCTGTCATGTAGATTGTGAACTCTCTAGGGCAGGGAGTGTCATCTTTGATATATGTCTGTACATCACCCAACACAAATGGGTGTTGATCTTTGACTGTGGTTCCTATGTCTGTGGTAACAGAAATAGAAGAAGTAAAGAAGTATGGGCTGGATGAATGGACTATAAGGTGGATAGAAAGCTGGCTAGATCATTGGGCTCAACGGGTAGTGATCAATGGCTCCATGTTTAGTTGGGAGCCGGTATCAAACGGAGTGTCTCAGGAGTTGGTCTTGGGCCAGTTTTGTTCAATATCCTTTTTAATGAGCTGAAGAATGGGGTGAACTGCACCCTCAGCAAGTTCACAGATGACACTAAACTGGGAGGAGTGGTAGATACACTGGAGGGTAGGGATAGGATACAGAGGGACCTAGACAAATTAAAGGATTGGGCCAAAAGAAATCTGATGAGGCTCAATAAGGACAAGTGCAGAGTCCTGCATTTAGGATGGAAGAATCCCATGCACTGCTACAGACTAGGGACCAAGTAGCTAGACAGCAGTTCTGCAGAAAAGGACCTAGGGGTTACAGTGGATGAGAAGCTGGATATGAGTCAACAGTGTGCCCTTGTTGCCAAGAAGGCTAATGGCATTTTGGACTGTATAAGTATGGGCATTGCCAGCAGATCGAGGGATGTGGTCATTCCCCTCTATTCGGCATTGGTGAGGCCTCATCTGGATTACTGCATCCAGTTTCGGGCCCCACACTACAAGAAGGATGTGGATAAATTGGAAAGAGTCCAGAGGAGGGCAACAAAAATTATTAGGGGGCTGAAGCAGATGCTGAAGGAATTGGGATTGTTTAATCTGCAGAAGAGAAGAATGAGGGGGGATTTGATAGCTGCTTTCAACTACCTGAGAGGGCGTTCTAAAGAGGATGGAGCTCGGCTGGTCTCAGTGGTAGCAGATGACAGAACAAGGAGTAATGGTCTCAAGTTGCAGTGGGGGAGGTTTAGATTGGATATTAGGAAACACTATTTCCCTAGGAGGGTGGTGAAGCACTGGAATGGGTTCCCTAGGGAGGTGGTAGAATCTCCTTCTTTAGAGGTTTTTAAGATCAGGCTAGACAAAGCCCTAGATGGGATGATTTAGTTGGGTTTGGTCCTGCTTTGAGCAGGGAGTTGGACTAGATACCTCCTGAGGTCCCGTCCAACCCTGATATTCTATTAAATATATTAATAAATGAAAAATAATACGTTCCATACTTAAATGGCATCATTATTACAACAAAAGAGAGAGGGCATTGGGGTAGCTAGTGAGCCCGAGATAACTCAGATTATGGTTTTCAAGCTAGGCAAAGAGACTCTTTCCACAGATTATAAATGGGTTGTCATACTTAAAGAGGAAAATTTTTGGCTTCTGAAGCTGGTCGTTGGTGTGAGCCTGCTGCATTGGTATTAATATACTGCTAAGGTTGATAACCCCTTAGCAGCAAACATAGTGTCTTTAATTATACATGCCACAGGGAGCCAGATCCCTTTGAAAGGAACCCCTAGATGGAAAAATTGATGTCTTAACTGTAATTCAGAGATGCCGTATACACTGTGCTATTGTTGACAGCTCATTGTGCAGACGGTGGCTTTTTCTGTGCTCATTTGTTGATATATGCATGTGATCTGCTTCGCTGTAATGTCATAGCTCATTGGCAGGTGCATCCTGCCTACTAAGGATCATGTTGATCTATTGGATTTGAGGGAGCGGATGAAAACATGGCAAGCGGAGCTAAAAGCTACATTTTCTTCTATGGGCTGCTGAAATTCTGGCTCCTTTCACACAGCTGCCTGCCGCTGGTTTCTGGGACCTGCCCTCCCGTCTCCCCTGTGAGTTTTCTGTTTCCTAGGTGACAGCATGCCACTAACCCTACATATAATCCCACAGGACTGGGTGACATCAGCAGGTCAATGCAGTCATAAAATACTGCAGCCAATGTGATAGAGCTACAGCTTGACTCACTGTGATATTAGTGAATCCTAAAGGACATGTGAACCTGATAATGGGTTGTTGGGTTTTGCTTTTTCATTAGTTGGTATGATGAGACCTAGACATGGTGTCACTGAATGGAGACAGCATTAAAAAAAAACCAAAACTCTAGCGTAGAATCATAGGCAATAGAGGGCTTCCTATAAAGCATAAACAGGACTGATTCCAATAATCATGTTCCTTGGTTGTCTGACAGAAGATAAATATGAGAGGTGGATCTCATATTCGCAGCAGCGCAAAAGCACACTTTAAAAATGTATGACGAGCTGCAAGCTCTATTCACAACCAAAGAATAAAAAGAGTGGCTATCCCCAAGTCCCTTAATTGCATTTTGCTGGCCTGAGTGGTGAAGCTGAGAAAGGTCTAGTGGTTAGGGTGCTATGTTAGGACTCAGGAGACCCAAGTCCAATTCTCTGCCTGGCCAAACACTTCCTGAGTGATCTTGGGCAAGTCATGTTATCTTTCTCTTTCTGCCTCAGGGCCCCATCTGGTAAGGATGGTATGGTATGGTAAGGATGGTAGGTATGGTAAGGTAGGGATGAGAGCTTCCCTGAGATGACAGGGGTGCTGTGGGAACAAATATATTACAAAGATTGTGGGGCACTCAGATCCAATAGTAATGGGAGGCACGGTTAGATAGCAGTGTTTCAATAGTAAAAATGTTGATGAAAGCCTTTGCTTGTGTGTGAAAGGAAGGACAAGAAATCCCACACGCACTCCTGGTGAGTTCGCTGGTAGAATCCATTCAGCCTGTCAGGAGGTTAGAATTAGTGCTTCTTCTCACACATTACTTTCATCAGATCACATCAGTTAGTCAGGGCCGTGCCATGCAAAGAGGTGAATTAAGCCTTTGCTCATTGTTAACCTTTGAACTGGGTACATACTTGAAATGTTGATGAAAAAAAGGAGTCAATTTTTCATGCAAACTTTGTCTCATTTTTTCAGCCAGTTTATGGAGATAGTCCAAACCTTTCAAACATGTCAGAGAAAAAAGGGAGGATACGTTTATGAACATGTTTTGTGAAAATCGTGTCTCATTTTTCAGCCAGCTCTAGTTAACAGTGAGGAAGAGAATACGGCTAGCCTCGTCCAATAGGAATCACCAACTGGCAAAGAGACATTGAATAATTTTGTTCATTTATGGGCAGGGAGCAACTGAGAAGAATTATCTCCCTCTAACTGGAGAATGCCAAATGCTCCTTCATGACAAATGCATTGATCTAATGGCCTTCAAGTACCAGAGAGATTAGAGTGGATAGATAAATAGATAATCTCCCTCTTTGAAAAAACCTTGCAGTCCAAGACAAGGGTCCTAAGTACCTCGGACCTTGCATGATGGAAATTGCCACCTCTTAACTGAGAGCTTCTCGGAGCCTCAGTACATGCCTCAATCCTAAATGAATGTATGACCCTAATGAGCAGGTTCAATCCTGCCTGCCTCAGTGTCTTTTCAGTACTGCTCCGGTTTCTCCAGGTTAAGACCTCTCAGAATTGCACTTCTGCGACACCTGCAGCAGGAGGCAATGGGCAGAGAGTTGAAAGAAGAGATTCTTTGTTATTCCAGTAGCCCGTAGGGCCCACAACCAAGAGAAGATCCCACTGTGCTAAGCACAGTGCAAACCCATTGTGAGAGTCAAATCCTTGTGTCCCAAAGAATTTACAGCTTAACGAGATAGAGAAATGGCAGGGAAATGACACTCCTTCCCCCCAAGTCACATAGCCAGTGAGTGACAGAATCAGGAATAGAAGAGCAGTCTGCTATGTCCCTCTACAGGGCCCTATCCAGTGAACCACCTTTCTGTTGCCACAGTCATGAGGAGGGAGGAGGAAACATACTTCGAGGAGGCCTTTAAGATTCTCTTTTAACCTTTTCCTTACTAGCAGATGGACCAGGGACAGCAACAATACATGGAAAACACGCCGACAATGTGCCTGCCATTCATTGGTATGAATGGACTTTCCTTTTAAAAATGTGCCTTATATTAAAAAGAATCAAGAGGAAAGCCCCATTTCGCCCTTCTGCTCTTACAGCTAATGGTTAATGGGTTCAGCTGAAGGTGGCAGCGTTAATCCAGAAGAGTTTCATTTACTTTTATTGGTGACTGCCTTGGCCCTCCCACTTTGCTGGACGAATTGTTTTTTTATAGATAAAATACTTCTCTTTCCACACTTTCAAATGTTGCTCCAGGATCACAGATTACCTAAAAAATGTGCTGGATGCATTGGAAAATGCAGCCCCAGGAAAACAGCCCTTGATAGAGGAGATTTTGTCTCTCGCTGTTCAGTTTCCCACGCTTCCAAGCCAGACTGTGCTGGCCACAGCTCTGAGCCTGACTCTCGCTGTGAAGGCACTGGAGGCCAGTTCAGCAGAACCTCCACAGACCTTATAGATCTCTGACGTTCGAACTGCTGGAGATGGCACGGATGTCAGACAGGGATGACTCAGCCCATCTCTCTTAGGTCCGTCTTTGTATCTGAGCACCTGACAATCCTTGATGTATTTATCCTTATAACAGCCCAGTGAGGCAAGGCGGGGCTGTTGTCCCCATTGTACAGATGGGTGAACTGAGGCACAGAAAGGCTAAGTGACTGGCCAAAGGCCTCATGGGAAGTCTGTGGCAGAACAAGGACTTGAAGACAGCTCTTCTAAATCCTAGGCTAGTCCACTAAACACTAGAACATCCTTCCTCTCTCCTTATCATCTCTCTCCTCCCTTTCCACCTCCCAACTCGCCTGACACAACTCAATGAAAAGGCTCACATTTAGTAAAGTGTGGGAATTGGAATTGCTCTGCTGTGGTAACATGAGGCAAGCAAACACATGATACTCCCTTATCTGTTTGTTCAGCTGACACCGGCTGACTCGCTAACGACATGACAGAGCAGTCAGCACTTCCCTGAGGGTTCTAATCAACATGCTTTGCAGACACACAGAGAAGATGTGCTCTAATGGTCTGAGCATAGTCCCAAGAGCCAGGAGCTCCTGAGGTCCTGTCCTCCCTCAGTAAGGCTGAGCAACTCACTCTTCTGCTCTGCTTCGGTTTCCCCATTTGTAAGCTGGGGATAATATGGCTCTGTCTATGTCAGCATAGCATTGTGGGGGTTTATTATTTAGACAAAGTCTGCAGTGTGTTTGGAAGACAATCATTGCTATTTACCTGTATTGCAGTAGCCCCTAGAGGGCCAAATTATGAATCAGGGTCCTGGAGTGCTAGGTGCTGCACATAGAAAAAAGTGACCGTGAGTTTTTAAAAACAGCCTCCAGTTTGGCAGCTACAAACTTTCTGGAATTCAGGTGTCTCACTGTGCCCATAATCTGTGCCAACAAAATCGGAGGCCAGGCTGAGCAGAGGGACATTTTAAATGCAGAGGATTGAGTGGAGGTGTGGGAGAGGTGTGAACTCCACTCCACAGAACAGCAGCAGACGTGTGAAAACTTCTCCTGTAGCACTGCTTGGTGGAGGGGACAAGGGGCGGGGAAGGATAAGCAAACAGGAGAGCTGGGCAGAGAAATGGCAGGGAAACCAGCCTCTGGTTGCGAGCGCTCCTTAGTTACGTGTTACAGTAGCCAATGGGGATCCAACACACACCAGCCTCCTGCACAGTGCACCTTTCAGTCCCCACTTTCCCTCTTTTGAGCGATGAGCTGAGCTGAGAAACTCAGGCCACTCCCAGTGTAAAAGTGAGCAGTGAGGCTAAAAACCGTGAGGAGACGGGATATGCATTGTGCCTGCCTGTGGGGGGGCTCGGTGACTTAAGCCAATGCAAAGCCTTGTGGGCACATTCTGACACCAGTTAAAACCTGGCTTATGTAACCAGGAAATGTGCCAGTGCAAGGGAAGCCAATAGAACCAGCTTTATCAATAGCCACACAGGGGGTTATATTGGTTGAACTAACCTGGGTTTAAAATGAATTTTAGTTGGACCGGTGCAACCTCTGGGTACAGACCAGGTCTAAGAGCAAGGAACCACTCCCCCTTGGACCCATGCTTAGAACTCGCAGGACGGATGGAGCCATTGCTGGAAGGTTGCACCTAGGCCAGCATGGATTTGCTGAATCACCTGCATTTCATATGGGTCACTCCTGTGTGGGGAAAGAGCCTTTTCCGTTTGGTTGGGGATGTGGCATGGGATCCTTCCTCCCTCCGTCCCCAAAAGGACCTGCCAAAACAACACAAAAATTGAGAGAGAGGGGAGTCAACATCACACTGACACGTTGTCTCCTGCTACTATGCCGATAAAAATGATCTTCCTTCCCCCATACTTCTCTGAACCCGACATCTGTCCTAAATCTCAAGTCACACATTCCTTCCTTCTATTAACATGGCTCATCCGACAGCCGTCCTTTAGCTACTTGTCGAATCATGTCAGAAAGAATCCTTGACTTCTTGTCATCAGGCTCAGCCTACCGTGTAAGCGGGATCTGCAGAGTCCCTTTGGCTAGTCATCTTGTTCTTATATCCAAAGGCTATAAAATACTGACGAGGCTCTGGGATGTGAGAAGCAGTGGGAGACAAATCAGTGCCTGGCTGCTACTTTGCATAGAAGCTGAGAAATAAGATGGGAAATCTGCTGCGTATTTTGGTCTCCTCTCCCTGAAGTAGAGCATCGAGGACATTTCTCCAGGTCAGAGTTTATCCAGACCCCTTGATCGTTTTTATTCTATTTGTAGGGAAAGAGAGATTAAATTAGTGACCAAAGGGAGTTTGACCTTGCAGGTGCCCTTCAAGCATTGGGCCTATGGCCTGATACTGTAGATCCTTAGGTAGGTACTGCATGGGACTTAAGTGTGATCACCCACATGAATGAGGACTACTCCTGGGAGTGAGGGTTTGCAGAATTGGACCTCCAGGTTGTGCTCCACTCCAGGTGGAATGACAGAGGAATTTGCTCCGTCTCCTCTCACTCATTCCTGCTAAGTGACCCCAAACCCTCTGCCTCTGCCAGTGGCAATACAACCATGATGATGGCCCTTCCATTAGCAGGATGGGCGCTTCTTCACCTGGAACCGGACCAACCCCATGGTGATGGTGATCTAAAGTGGGTGACATCTCCCCATCTCCTCCCCAGTGTAAGGGTCCAGGACTTTGTGAGCTGGCCAACATTTCCCACCTTTAGCTACAGCAGGACCCAGTGACACGCATGGGGCTAACCAGCAAACCTGCCAATCAGCAGTGAAATCGGTTTACTCGCGCACTGACCAATGAGACTGGTGTTAGGGCTGGAACCAGCGTGATTGATGTCACACTCTCATGGGCCTTCATTACCTGACCACTCAGCAGTGGCCCAAAGGCAGCCAGGACACTCATAATGGGCCAGTGGTGCTATTGCTTCACCTTACTACTAGGACATGCGACAGTGCGAACCTCAGTCACTTGCACTAAGCTTGGGCCTTCCTCCTAGTGCAGACGAGTTCAAGGTTTGCTTTACATCTCTCTAATGCAGTAGCCTTGCTTTTCTCATGCACTGCATTTTTCCCTCGTTAAGCCACACAATCTGTAAGCAGCCTCCTCATCACTCGCAGCCGTAGCAGAGGTCATACTGTCCTACGAGCCCAAGAGTGAGTCAATGCGGTGGGTTTGAAAAGTACTGTGGACTCCCTTCTCTGCCTATTTCCCTCTCTGGGAAAACACCCACTCACATCCACTATACTGCAGCTAACCATGCAAGATGCAGCTTCTATGAAGCTGTAAATTACTAAGGGAAAATACTTGTGCCCTGGTGTTTTGGCTCCACGTCCATGGATGCAGCAGAGAGACAATGCTCTGGCACAGTATTCATTGGCGCCCCTGCATAGCCACTCTTCAGCTGTGCTGCTCATTTTCTCAGCGCTTTCTCCCACCTCCAACAGTAGAGTGTTGCCGTCCTGATTGTGAAGAGTGTGCTCCTCAGGGCAGGGACCGTGCTGAGCAAATCATGGGGGGAAAAATATCAGCAATCCTAGCAAGCTACACGCCCTGATGAAGAGCTGTGCCCAACAGCCGGGGAAAAGCAGACTGGTACGGAAGCTCATCAGGCAAGGGAGGACTTAATTAAAGTCAATAGAGACTTTCTCGTCTCTTGCTCTCTCCACGCTTCTGATGTTCAGAGAATAGACGGAGCAATTAAAAATGTCTCTTATCTGATGGCCTAGTGATTAGTATTCTACACCGCCATGCGCAAGACCTGCAATTGGTTCCTGGGCCTGCTCTCTAGCACTCTGGGCTAGAAGGGCTTTGGGGAAGCTGTGCAGGCAGCATGCCCAGCTTTTGGTCTGGTTAAGGAGAAGCTTTGGTAGACTCCGAAGGGAGCTCTGCTCTTTCCTCCTCGAAAAGAACGCCAGTAGCTGTGGAGGCTGGAGGAGGAGTTCAACGAACGGCAAGGAGGGCTCAGTTCACTCTCAGTCTCTACGGGTTGCTTGAGCTCACCTACCCTCGGGATGCTGCAGGAAGCTTGTCCCATATGCACCTCCGAGATTTGAACCGTTCCAGTGGCTCTTCCCATTTGGG
Organism: Dermatemys mawii; assembly: GCA_007922305.1. Taxonomy (NCBI): domain Eukaryota; kingdom Metazoa; phylum Chordata; order Testudines; family Dermatemydidae; genus Dermatemys; species Dermatemys mawii. The sequence goes on along the minus strand of ML677358.1, from coordinate 17,944,865 downwards.
AGGCTCAGTGCCTTGTGATGCACCCAGAAGCCCATGGTTGACAGGATATGGCTGGCGTTAGGGACTGCAGGTCGACAGGCTTGTGATAGGCTGGCTGGCCTGACACGTAGCTGCGGTGGACAGCACGCTGCAGAGGCATCGCCCCATCAGCGAGACCGACAGCAACCTCAGTCGTAATTAAAGCTAATTATTCAACGGTGCTCCGCTCATGTAGCCCTTCTCAGAAGCTCCCTGCATGAGCATGTAGGCAGCCGGACTGTTTTTCTTCATAAAGCTTATGAGGAACACCGAGCAGATTAACAGCTTTAATGACAAAAATTACCGCTTATAACACTGACTTCAAATCAAAGAACAATATCTGCAGACAGATATTTTCATGGTTTTCATAACAATTCATTACAGGCGCCACTAAGGGATTACATTTTTATTTCCCTGGTGTCATTTCTCTCAGACTCAGGTTCATTTCTCTTAATGAGGCAGCGGAAGATAAAGGGCAGTGATGGCCCCTCCATTGCCTCCGTGGAGCGTGAGGATTTTCAGGGCATGGTGATAACTGATCCTCCAAAGGAAGAGGGAGGGGTTGGCAGGGGGAGTGCAGGGAGGCAGAGTGATGAGAGAGGAGGCTCTCCACCATAATGAACTAAAATTAAGACATAAATTCTCCCACCTTTGTTTCGACCAGGTCTAACGAAAGGGATTCGGCTTTTTAATGAGGAATGGATCAGTAGCAAAATTATTAGCTAATTAATTGTAAGGGGAAAGGAGGGGTAGAAGGAAAATATCTACCTAAGAAGGACAGGACCAGGAGTTCTTAATGCTGCCTTTGAGACATGGCAGGGGAAAGGACCCAATCCTGAAACCCTCATTCAGCCGACGAGGCCTTGCTTACACGAGTAGAGCTACGCAATTATGGCACGTGAAGTTGGGTGCAAAGTGGCGAAGGAGGATGGATCCATGGTGTCTAAGCAGGATCCAGAGTGCACCCCTGTGGATTTCCCACTGGCGATTCCTGGCTCAGCTAGTGAGGAAGGGAGGGTTCATACCCTGCCTCCCTCGGCTCTTATCAGCGCTTTTGGAAAATAAAAGTTCTCAGCAGGTGGCCAGTGGGGAGGCACCAAAGGATTCTGACCATGTGAGCGTGGCTGGCTTGATGCAAAGCCAACAGACAGAGGAAGTGGGCAGGGCAAGGAGCGACTGCGGGTAAAACAGACACTTACTATGGGGCATATGCATTCTGCTGTATTCAAGAGGACACTGATCACCAAGGGAGGAGTCAGTGGTGCCCCTCCCCGCTCACCCTCTGCTCTAAATTTCTCAACCTCCTCTAAGTAGAATATGAGAGCACTTGCACAGTACAGCCAACTCCAAGTGTTCGGGAGTTATGTATCAGACTCTCCAAAACCACAAAATTGACTTAAAAATCTTGACTTTTTAAAAATAATAATAATATATTTGGGGCTCATTTTCTTTATTTTAATCTTTGGGGTGCACCTGGGTTACATTTTCCAGCTTTTCACTGCAACTACAAGGGCTTGAAACTTGCTGTCTCTCTTTTGATGAAAGCTGAGGTTCTCCCAGGACTGCAGGAAGTACAACTCCGTGAAAAGCACCAAGTGACATGAGACTTTGATCAAATCAAGAGAATTGGCAGCACTGGCATGAAACTTTGACTCTGAAGCTCAAGTCCAAGTGCATTGGGAACCAGGCAAAACAATCTCTCTGGACTCTAATAAATGGGTGTTCTGCCATTGTTCACCATAAAAGAGCGTGTAGGTGCTACCGTAGTACCAGCAATAAAGTGATAATAATAAACCCACAGTAGGCCTTTGAGAAAAGAGAAGGATCGCATCGGGATATTTTGTAACAACACAAAATACATATACCTATAAACCGATGCCTATACATATAAAATGATGGGGTCTAAATTAGCTGTTACCACTCAAGAAAGAGATCTTGGAGTCATTGTGGACAGTTCTCTGAAAACATCCACTCAATGTGCAGGGGCAGTCAAAAAAGCCAACGGAATGTTGGGAATCATTAAAAAAGGGATAGATAATAAGACAGAAAACATCATATTGCCTCTATATAAATCCATGGTTCGCCCACATCTTAACTGCAGATATGGTCAGCCCCTCTCTAAAAAGATATATTGGAATTGTAAAAGGTTCAGAAAAGGGCAACAAAAATGATTAGGGGTATGGAATGGCTTCCGTATGGGGAGAGATTAATAAGACTGGGACTTTTCAGATTGGAAAAGAGACAGCTAAGGGGAGATATGATAGAGGTCTATAAAATCATGACTGGTGTGGAGAAAGTAAATAAGGAAGTGTTATTTACTACTTCTCATAACACAAGAACTAGGGGTCACCCAATGAAATTAATAGGCAGCAGGTTTAAAACAAACAAGGACGTATTTCTTCAGACAGTGTACAGTCAACCTGTGGAACTCCTTGCCAGAGGATGTTGTGAAGGCCAAGACTATAACAAGGTTCAAAAAAGAACTAGAGAAATTCATGAAGGATAGGCCCAGCAATGGCTATTAGCCAAGATGGACAGGGACGATGTCCCTAGCCTCTGTTTGCCAGAAGCTGGGAATGGGCGACAGGGGATGGATCACTTGATGATTACCTGGTTCTGTTCATTCCCTCTGGGGCACTTAGCATTGGCCACTATTGGGAGACAGGATACTGAGCTAGATGAACCTGCTTTTATGCTCTTAAGTGTCTTCAGAGGAGTTCCACTTTCCCAAAAACAGGCAGGTTAAATGATTCTTGACTGTGATAGATGATATAGAATCTTGCCATATTAGAGTCTGTTACAGCTAAATCCAGCTAGCACACTCAATCTTGCCTGGAAAAATAATAGGCTTCAGTTCAGTCTCAGTGGTTTGAAAGGTGAAAAAAAAATCACACTGAGAGCATCTAGAGAAATGTTTGTGAAACAGCTGGAGTCAGTGAAAAAAGTATAAATTATTTGTAATAAAAACAGCATTCTTCAAATCACAAACTTTCTCATATCATGATGCAAATACATATTTTTCCCATAAAGTATTTTTCCTATCAATTTCAACTTGAGACTTCAATTTGCTCTCAAGTGTTAGCACCAAATATTTGTTTGCTCTCAAGTGTTAGCACCAAAACCAGTTTGCTTAAGTCAATGGTGTCTGATTGAGTGGATTAGAACAATAAAGACATTTGTCAAATGAATTAAGTGTGACGCTTTTCTATTGAAGCATAGTCATCACTGACTTCTCCACTGCACTCCGGCTGACAAAAGTTTCTCCACACAAATTATGGGCAAATGACACTTGTATAAGCCAGGAATTGCAACTTATTTATTATTAAGGAGGCAGTCGTGGATTGTACATTAAAAATGTTGACCTACTCTTTGGATCAAAATTTGCCCCTTGGTCATCAAGGGTGGAGTCAGCATTACTAGCATTTTTAATTTGCTTAGCTTCCTATTTAAATGCTGGCTGCTATTTCCAAGGCCAACAGTAAAAGAACTATATCATTCATATGCATGAACACCACATTTATTAGAAAGGCAACATTCATGGTTCTCTACTGGATATTTGCTGTCATATCCTGTTGTCCAGTTAGCTAGGGATGAGATCTCAACAGATCTCATGAGTAAAGACGAGTTAAGCCTAGGTAATATTTTAACAGGAGATCTCAAGGGCTGTAATGTGGTGGGATCTGGACAAATTTCCCTCTAATGTTAATTGTCTGTATTATTCCTCATTTTCTTCTACCAACAGAGGGGGTTTCATTTGCACACTGGAGGAAGTTGCATTTCCATAGTGGGTGAAGTAGTTTCTGGACATACTTAATTACAGCGTAAATTCAGAAAGCCCAGCTATGCATATTGCAAAAATGCAACAGCAGAATAGTTTGTTGCAATAGAGGTGTCCACTACCCAGCTACTACCCAAGACTCTCTGCTAACAGCCTCTCCTTCAATGAAGAATATTTTTCTCATCCCAGCTGCTTTGGGTTCAGTGAGAGTTATGCATAGGATGGGGCACATTTTGCTCTCATTTATATAATGCAACTCCAGTGAGGTTAAGGGTATTCATCACCCATCGATGGGCCAATCCCACATGGTCAGCTAGAAGCTCCTTGAGCTTCTTGATTCATCCTCCTAAGCCAGTAGGTCAGATCCCAGGGGATCCATGGAGGTATACGTTTATCAGTGTGGAGGCCCTGTGCCTGCAGCAACTCTGATGTCGGGGAGCTGCCTGATGGCTATCTCCGTAGAACTGCCCCTTCAAAGGGGGTTCTGTGTAGCAGCGGCAGTCAAAAAAGGTAACAGAATGGTGGGAATCATGAAGAAAGGGATCAACAAGACAGAATATATCATTTTGTCTCTATATAAATCTACAGTACGCCCGTACCTTGACTGCTGCGTGTAGATGTGGTCGCCCCATCTCTGAAAAGATATATTGGAATTGTAAAAGGTTCAGAAAAGGGCAACAAAAATGATTAGGGGTATGGAACGGCTTCCGTATGGGGAGAGATTAATAAGACTGGGACTTTTCAGCTTGGAAAAGAGACAACTAGGGGGGATATGATAGAAATCTTTAAAATCATGAGTGGTATAGAGAAAGTTCCAACTTTTTATGCTTTCTGTGCATGTAAATGCATCTTACTTCTGTGTGTTCCATGTGTCCAGTCAGAGGTACTGGCCAGACACTGAAAGTCCAGTTATCACAGGGTTGGAGGAGGCACCGGGCCATTAACCCACGCCAGCCTCTGCTCAGTTGGGGCCTCCTCTGACCTTCGGACAGGCTCTCTGTCAGCCTGCAGCAGCTTCCGTCCCAGCTCCAGAGCAGAGGGACCCCAGCTGGGCGGCGGGGAGGGAAGTGGAGTCGATCTCAGGAGAGAGGGGGAGAGGAATGAGCAATGGGGGCAGGACATTGGGGGAAAGAGGCAGAGCAGGGGCAGGGCTTTGGGAGAAGAGGCAGTGCAAGGGGTGGGGCCTTGGGGCTTTTATTCCCAGCAATTAAGCCACAGCTTGCAATCAAGGCAGAACATAAGTTAAAGAGCACGTCTCTGTAGCAGGGGGCTGAAACAATTCATATCGTCTGTGCACAGGCACAAAGAGGGACCAGTGGTTTTACACACACTGCTACAAAAGAGGAGACCAGAGTCCAGCTATTATCTGTGGTATTGGGCCCAAATAAATCTTCACTCCGTTAAATACATAATAAAATTGCAACATAACCAACACCAGATATGGATTAAAATTATTCCAGCATCAATTGTGTTTCCTCTAAAACCCCAACTCAGGATCTTGCTGGTCTCCTATGGGGGGCACTGCTGCCATCTCATATTTTAAATGAGTAATTTCATAGACGAAGCAATATCATCCGTGGAATTTAAGACCCTGACTGGCTTTGCCTCAACATTTATTTTCTATATAATCCGTCTTGTGGCAGAGAGACTATTAACCAGTCAAACCATGTTCAATCCATTGACATTATCGCTTAAAGGGAGCATGCTAAGGATTTGTACAAACTAGTGGGCAGTAAATTTACTCTTCTAATAGGTTCATTCTTTATTAGGTATTTATTTCAGAAGGTTAAACCATAATTGGATTGAGCTAAGAAGCTGAAAAAAAAAAAAAGAAATGGAGATTCCAGCTGGAGAATTTGTTTTATTTGTTCCTCAAATGTCTAAAGAAATTCCTGGCACAATCTATATTCCTCCAAATAGGGGTTGCAAAACTAAACAGCTTCAATGTTTCTGCCAGGTGGTTGCATTTGTCTTTCCTGTACAAAAGTTATTGCCGTACTGTAATCTCTCTCTGAAATACAGCACACTGAGCCTAAACTGAACCCAATTTACTATGGCAGATGAGTATAGCCAAGGTGGTGGTCTGAATGTTTGGCCTCAAGGCACAATCCAATTTTCAACTATTTCAAAGCTATTATGTCAAAGGCTGTTTGCATAAACATAACAATAGCAGTGATCCCAGTCAGAGAGAGACATGACTGGGGAAGCCTGCCCTCTGGTGCCTAATGTACATATCTATGTGTGTGTATATGTAGATCTAGATCTATAGATCTCTCTGTGGGCTTGGCTACACTTGTGAGTTAGAGCGCATTAAAGCAGCCCCGTGTGCTCTAAGTCACACCCCGTCCACACTGGCAAGGCACTTAAAGCGCCTGGATTCTGCAGCTGGAGCACTCCTAATAATCCACCTCCAGGAGAAGCATAAGGCTTGTTGCATCTCAGCTGAGACGCTCCAGCATCAGTGTGAATGAGGTGTTGCATCACTGCGCTCTGACTGACCTCTGGAAACATCCCATGATCCCCTTAAGTCAAGTGGCCACTCTTGTCATTGTTTTGGAATCAGCTGTAGGAATGTGGATGTGCCCTTTCCAAGCTCCGTTTCTGACATCCGGCTGCTTATCTGCTCCGGGGCAAAGCAACCGTTACTGAAGAATGCTGCTTGCTTTGAGTGAGTAAGAGAGAGGCAAGGGTGGGGAAGAGAGGGGTCTGAACTTACAAGACAGCATGCTGACACACTCTCAGCACCCCAAAAAAACCCTCTCTCTCTCCCCACATACACATAACACACTCCCTGTCACACTCCACCACCATCCCGCATTTGAAAAGCATGTTGCAGCCACTTGAACACTGGGAAAGCTGCCCATAATGCATCGCTCCCAATGCCACTGCAGGTGCCACAAAAGTGGCCACGCCAGTGTGCTTGCAGCTGCCAGCACAGACAGACTGGAGCGCTTTCCCTACTGCACTCTCCGAAGGCTGGTTTAACTCAAAGTGCTCTACATCTGCAAATGTAGCCATGCCATGTGTGGAGAGACAGAGAGAGTACAGTTGTGTGTGTGTGTGTGTGTGTATATTGTGACAAAGCTCCAAGTCTGTACTTGTGGGTCCTGCGCTTCCTGGCAGATTTAGGGGCCTCAGAAACTCAGCTAGGCCCCAGAGTGACCTCTCTTTCTCAGTATAATTGGCAAGAGTCACCGCCTAGTGAGTTACCTTCATCACAGGCCAGTATGGAAGATGGAAAAGGGGGGAGCCCGGGCCCGCCCTCTACTCCGGACTCCAGCCCAGGGACCCTAATAGCATCAGCTAAGATGGCTGACCTTTTAGGCACAAAACACAATACAATTCCCTGGGCTACTTCCCCACAGCAGTCCCCGCTTCTTCAAACTCCACTTCACCCTTACCTCAGGGCCTCCTTCCTTCAGTATGATATGTTGTCCACCACTCAGTCTCACCAACAGCATAACTTCCTTCCACAGCTCCTGACACCCACAGCCCACCTGACTAACTGGGAAGTTTTTGTCTGGTTTCAGCCAGTCCCTGATTGGCTACAGGTGTCCCAATTAGGCTAGCTGTTTCTACTCCTTTCTAGAAGGTTCTTAATTGGCCCCAGGAGTCTTGATTGGCCTGGAGTAGCCTTTGTTTGGCTATCCAGGGAACAGGGACCTGCACATCCTCAGACTAATATACCTGCCTTCCAGCACTCTCCTATATCCTTCTGGTCTGACTCCGTCACAATATATATATAATCTACATCTATCAATTCTCTCTGTCTCTCCCTATGTGCATGGGTATATGGATAGAGGGTGGGGCAGGATCTCAGCAAACACACAAACACGTAGCTGTGTTTCCACACGCACACATCTTCTGTGCTGACAAAAAGAAAAGGAAGTTCTGCCAATGCTGGAAATGGGAGAACGCTAATGACTTTTTAAACTTTTCTCAAGCTTTGAGGGAACAGATGTGATTATTCAGTTCATTACAAGAAAAAATGTCTTGCAACCAAATACTTGTGATGAGCTGACTGATGATGTGGGAACCTATGAGAAAGCTGTTTCCCTTATTAGAATTGGAGAATTCTCAAGTCATTAATGTTCTATTCCTCTCCCTATCCCACCCCATCCCTCTCTCTCACACATACACACTTTATTTTATTTCATTTCATTTCATAGAGGAGTCCAGCCCAAACTCCATATCTCTGCCATGGACAGAACCAAATCAGCAGACCCAAATATTACTGGAACCTTGAGTGCTTTACTTCAGAATTGGGACTTTCTCCAAAGTTTGCTAGATTCAGACTGGATACAGTCCATATGCATGAACTGCAAACTCAGATCTGAATCTGAATCCAGGGTTCAGCCAGGGATCTTTGATTCAGACCCCTCCGATTTAAAATATAGGAAGAGGATACGATTTTCAGTTACTCTGGAGGTAAGGGGCAGAAAAAGCATTAGAATACAGCACTGGCTGAAAATAAATGTCCTTTTAAAAAAAAAATCCTACTTATACAGACCCATCAATGCACATGGTTTATTAAGGGACCTGGCAGGTTCTCTTCTCTTGTACAGACATTTTTTTTCATTTTTATCAAACCTAGAACAACTGAGAGTTTCACAGCTAAATGGTATGAAACTCATAAATTTGTGCAGCTACAAAGCCAGGTGTGACTCAGCTGCTAAACCAAGATTCGTGTCTGCTCAGACTCAGAATTTAAAGGGGATCTGGGGAATGCAAAACCAAAGGAAATGCCCCCACGACCACCTGTGAATCACAAACACATAGAGATGGGCAGACTGGATCCATCTAGCCCAGTATCCTGCCTCCGACAGTGGCCAGTGCTCGATGCTTCCGAGAAGGGAACAAGAAGCCTCGCATGAGGCAGATGTGGGATAATCTGCTCCCCACATGAGGTCTCCTCCTAATCTCTAATGCTTAGAGACTGGTTTAAACGCTGAAGCACGAGGTTTCATGGCCCTTCCAAAACTTTTTTCAAGCATTAATGATTATATTATTTATTATTTATATTACTGTAGCACCTCAGAGTCCACTGTGCTAGACGCTGTCTATACACACGCTGAGCTAAGAGATGCTACCTTCCCTAAGGGGTTTACCATCTGTGGATAGTCTTATTATCCGTATAAATGGCCAGTCACAGCCATCATATTTTACACAGCTCTGACACACAGCATAGAATGTTATACATTGATTTGGTCAAATTGGTACTGCTTTCTAATAAAATAGCACCCACTCAAGGCTGTGAAGACTCTTAGACAATCTTTAAAAAATCCCCCATTCCCTCATCAATTACCCCAGATTGAATCAAGTAACCCAGTGACAACATGAATTTAACAATAATTGAACTCCCCATACCTCAATAAGAATAAAAATAAATACGGGCAGATAAAGGTCCCAACCAAGATTAAGGCCTGTTTTCTAGTTGCAATAGGCTGGTAGACAGTCCCTTCACCAAATATCTAACAGTCTAATAAAGACACGACAGGCAGAGATAAAGACAGTGTTAGGTTATAATTAAAGAAGAAACTAATTAGTGTTATAACTAAATGAGTGAAATAAATCTAGTATTTGCTTCGAGGATAGCGGTAGGAAATATATAGCTTGTAAAAGCTTTTATTGCACTTAAAACAGACAGGTTAATTGAGACCTGAGAAAAATACTGATAGATTTCAGCAAAAGGGACTCTAATTTATCATCAGAGAGACAATCTCATCCCTCAGTTTCCCCATCTCCAAACTGAGCCTCACATGACTTGATAATCTCCTCCCTCACCGCACAGCACAAAGATTAAGTTAATGTTTGAAAAGCGCTCTGTGCATATCCAGCACTTGATGGATGCTGAGAATTATTCATTATTAACAGTTAGTGTATTTACTTTATAGTCATGCTTAGAGGCCTCAACTGAGATCAAAGCCCCATTGTGTTAGACACTGGAGGCACAAATAGCAAGAGACAGTCCCTGCCCCAATGGGTTTGCGATCAAAGGCACTGATCCTGCCAGCACTGACGCACATCCCTATCTTTATGTGTGCAAACAGTCCCATTGCTGTCTGTTGGTGTACTCAAGCCTGTCGAGTTTAGCATGTGCATAAGTGTTTGCAGGCTAGGGACATGACAGGCCCACAGGCAGAAAGGAAACACTCACCAAAAGGTAAAATGACTTGCCCACCATCAATAGCAAAGCTTGGAAGAGAATCAGATCTCTTGGATCCCAGTCCGGTCCCCTATCCGCTAGACCCTACTTCCTCCCCAAAAAAGGCAGTTTTAAGCAATTGAAACCAGGTGTAAAACAGTCAGATAAAAAAATTGATTCATGGACAGCAGCTTTGCTTCTAGCCTTTTAATGTTTTTAAAGATGCATTCCTGTTTACATTGTTCTAGTGGCTGCTTCGTCCTTGGCTTTTCAGGGCCCACAGTTAGATTGTCTCATTTAGACCAGGATGTTTTGAATCGTCTTTCTGTTGCTATGACCTGGACGTGATGATCCACACAGGGATAAATATAAGCAACAACCTTCTAAATTACCCTCCCATACGGTACAACCATATGGAGCCAGCCAAGCACTCATGCACATTCTCCACTTAACATGTGCCCGAGTCCATTGAAGTCAGAGAGACGTAGGCGTGTGTGCGAGTGTATTAATAAATGAGGATGGGATTTCTCTAATGCTTAAAGTTAAGCATGTGCTTAAGTGTTTTGCTGAACAAGTTTTGTATTAAAACACTCCCATTGTCTTTCTTGCAAGTAACAGGAAGCAACTGCCCCAAGAAGAAAGGTTAAAACTCCCCAGTGGGTTCTGAGCTTGGTCCTTGCATGTCCTTAATCAGAGTCTCACAAGGCCGTGAGCTCTCTATAGTCTTGATCCTGCTCCCATTCAGGTCAATGGAAAAATGTTAATGGTGCAGGAGCAGAAATCTACCAGGAGCAGAACAGAAAGATTCCAGGGGTGGAAAGGAACATAACCAGAGGTCAAAGCAGAAGACCAAGAGGCAGGACTCCTGTGTTATTACCTATTCTGCTGCTGATTTGCTGCATGACATTGGTCTTGTCATTTGGGCCCATGTTTGCAACATGCCCACTGTTGTTAGGGGCCCAAGTACTAGGTGTCTCAAGATGGACACCCAGCAATTCAGGAGCTCAAAATAAGTGGCCACATTTCTATTCCTTGGTTATCCCATCTGAAAAGTGTGAATAATGTCGGCTAATAAGACACAGAAAGCTTAAGAGGCCTGTCTTCCCAACACCAGGAAGAGGAGAGTTTGCATAATGTTTATAAACTGTGTTGAGATTCCAGGATGAAAGATAATCTAGGGTGGCAAAGTAGGGGTCATTATTGTCAGAAGTAAGGCTGTGTGCAGACAGCAGAGTAGACGGGGAATGAAAAAATGTAAAAGACCTGCATTTTTTTTTCAAACTTGAAGATGCCTAAAGGGAACAGTCTGTTTCCTCCCCCTCCACCCATCACACTCTGATGTAATAACTTTCCCTAGTTCCTCGGCTCTCAGATAGCCTGTGCTGTGTGCAGTTGGCAGAGTGTTTGCAGATGCAATGCATTAGCAAAGCTTGCAAGTCGGCATCCTGTTATTCCAATCACTCTTCTGAAACTCCTCCACGTTTCTCAGAGGTTTTATCGGAAAGATGTTCCTCTGAAACATTTTAGCAAGAGGATCTGACAGCTCTTCAAACAGCTGAAATTCATTTGTTTTCTACTGCGTCCTGTTTTTACAAGTTCATTAATGTTTTATCAAGATAGACTGAAGATTAGAACTTTCACCAGTTGTGCTGAATCTCTAATTTGAGACATAGCCTTCATGTCATTATATACACAGCTACACATTACCCATACATACATGCATCAATATACACCTATACATACATGCACATATACAAGAGGGCTGGGCGCACAAATGGGCAGCTTTGAAAATCCCATTAGTAATGTGCGAATACATCTGTGTACCTGCAGATGGACATATACTTAGATATGTCCGTGTACTTGTATGTGCACATGTACATAGAAACACACACAGAACAAATTAAACGCCTAACATGTCTGCAGCCTGACATGGAGCTTTTTTCTTATGGGACGATTTCTGAAGCCAACAAAGTAACTCAGTGGCCACAGCACCTCAGGGGCAGTCCATAGTTTAGGGCTGCTCTTCAGATGAAGCATGAGGTAGCGAGACATTCCTGCAGACTAAAAGGGGCTGAATGTCAGAGCTCAATGAAGGAGGGTCTGGGAACGTTCAAGCATCCAGGCTTTTAGCTCTTTCTCTGTGGTGCATTAATATGCTAATTTCAGCAGAAAAAATGTGGAACTAATTCCATGTACCATTCATGTAAGAGCATCCAGGTAGCACCAAGATATGGCAGTATAAAAACAGACATGATTGCATTACTTTGATGTATTGTAGTACAAGAGAATGTAATATGTTCTATTTAAATAGGTTAACAGGCTGTTTAGTTACAACAAAAATCTAGATCTATTTCTAATTTTCACACTGAGGTTGCTTTCTCTTAAAGCCGTGAAATGTATCTGTGCAGCCTCATTTCATTTTCCTTACAACCATGACAACAAAAAGAAAGTGATAGTGACAATTTTTATACTAGTAATTCTGCTGATTTCTGAAGGCACAAAACACCACTCTGCTAGTCTTTGCCACTGGAAAGTACTGGTGCTGAAAGAACTGTCTATTTTGGCTCTTCTTTCCCCCTTCTATTCCCCCCACCCCCAAAAAAATTCTTTTAATTGGGCCATCTGGTAGGTACAAAAAAAAGCAACATCTTCATTGGTATAGTGATTTTAAACATGTTTGATGTGTCACCTGATGGAAAGTGCTAGTGACATAATCATGAAAGGCACTGGGTAACTTACTGTACTGTTGCATTAGACTAAATTTATATGATCGCATTCTGGAAAATGGAGCTTTCTAGTTGACTGCAAAGAAATGTCAAGAAATGTCATACTTTTAGATTGTAGGGGGGGTAGTATAGCATGAGGTTTATAATAGCACTAAGAACCCATCTTTCAGTCTTTATAAAGTATCTGCCTCCTTTGTCATGCAGCTAAAACCAACCCCAAGCCACTCTGAAAATGTATCCTTGGGTCACCAAAGAATATGAAGTTCCTTTAAAATTATCCTGGGGCCTTAACAGCACTGGGAAGTTGTTAACTGACTGATAAAGACTGCAGAACAGAACATTCTTGTTCAATTACATATTTGTTTTATTGATTTATCTGTTTGAGGTGAAATAAAGGACCTGCTGCAACTCTGTCCACTTTGGGACCATTTGTGAGATGATAACTACTAATAATGAAATGCAGTGACTGATGAACATTAGATTAGGGTTCGCATGTTCCAATAAGGTTTGGCTGCTTCTCCATTCTTTCATGAGACCGGTCAGGTCTGCACATCTGAGCTGGAAACCTCACAAGAATATTATAGCATTTTCATTGCTAGTCTATTCCCAGTTGCACCAAAAACCGTACGCTACCACTTCCAGTTTTGGTCAGGACCATCATAAGAGGGCAAGAGAAGTAAAAGAAAAAAATATGTTAGCACAGTTTTTTTATGCTTTAAGAATGTTTGATTCATGATTGGTTCAAGTGATGGGCAAAAGTTCAGATGGACAGCAAGTTTGTGATACAACATTATTAATAGACCCTCAGTTCTGCTACAAAAAATGATTTTCTCCCTGATATTGGTGATTATTTTATTTTAATTGGTTTGCCCTCTGAATAGGTGTCAACATCTTTGGCTTAATACATGCCATGTGACGGACTGATGTCTCGGACAATCATTTGTTCTGTGAAAATAAAAGCAGATAAACAGCTTCAGAAGGATGTGGAGACCTTGACCTTCTTACCCCCAGGCCCTGGCTAGTTCCAGCAATGCTTAATTATTATTTATTCCTTGCATAGTATCAGTAGAATGTTAGATGCTTTACAGAAACAAGCTGGGTGAGGGAATATCTTTTACTGGACTAACTCCTGCTGGTGAGAGAGACATGCTTCTGAGCTTCACAGAGCATATCTTCAGAAAGGTACAACAGACAGATATGAAGGGGAAACGGGAATTGCTATCTTTCACCAGACCCATGGCCCATCTACTTCAGCATTCTGCCTCCAACAGCATTCTGCCTCCAACAAGCGTGCCAGGCACTTCAGAAGAAAGTGTAAGAACCCTGCACCAGGCAGATGTGGGATAACCTGTCTGGTGAGGACTCTTCCTGCACTCTCCTAGATAGAGACTGTCATCAGACCTGAAGCGTGAGGTTTAATATCCCTCCCAAGGAGCCTGCGTGGAAGTCTGACCAGTTAGATGGACAACAAAGGGACAACATACAAATACAGGACAACAGGACATGAAGAGAGAAAAGCAGTGATGGTTTAGCACACAGTTTGATTCTACAATTCTCATTGTTAAGACAAAGCGTTTTAGTCCAGTTCATTAACAATATCTAAGATGGAATGGCCTCTTGGAAGTAGTAGAGTTTTAAGAAGGAGAAGTTCAGGGCCATGGAAGGCTGGCTCAGGGAGGGAGAACCAAGCCCAGCGGGGCGACAAGGAGGAAACCCTAGAGCTAAGAGTAGTAGAATTAACCATGCCCCTGGATCAGGCTGTAGAAAGCTAATTACTCAAAAAAGGGAGACAAATGGATCTCTGCTTCTGCAGATCTTTTCTTGTTATTGCTTATCGACTGATATTCATCCCTCCATCTCCTTCAAGCAGGCAAAGCAAGGCTAGACTGTCTGGTTTCCACAGGCCATTTTCCCACTTTCCAGTGCCATCTGGGAACTTGCATTTCTAATGGGATTTCCAGATGTCTATGTCATTCTGAGTCTGGTCTTTCTGGGCAGATGCCCTGCATCACTATTGTGGCATAACGCACTCCAAACAGAATGTTGTACAAATGGCTATGACAGGACTAGTTTCTATACCAACCCATACGGCACAATGAACTGACCCAGTCCCTCAAACTCACAATCATGCAAGCAGGCGGGTTTTCTTTCTTAGTAGGCCATAGCAGTGCTAAGCTACATTTGATACAATTTTCCTTTTTAACTCTCTTAAATATTTGTCTACATATGAGAACCATTCCCCATAGTGACTTGGACATGAATTGTCTCCCATTGGAAGTGGTGGAAGGGCCATTTCCTGGAACTTTTAAAACTAGGCTGGACAAACCACTGCAATGCGTACTAGAGGGAGAAATCCTGCACTGACCCATGGCAGAAAGAGAATTAGATCTAAGGGGTTGTTCTATTTCTAACTTCTGTGATCCTATGCATGCTCCATCCAGCTGCTCAACATCAGTTCTATGTAAGTGCTGGAAGGAGGGTGGTCATGTATGGGGGTCCCATGTAAATAGTCTTCTGCCCAAGGAGCAGTTTTACCTCTTTGCACTTATCAAGCCAATTCTGCTTGTGGTTAATGCCCCTCCAGAACTCAGGCCTTTTGTGGGATACAATCAAGGCTAACTGAAGAAATTAATCAGGCCAAAACTTGTGCAGGGGTGTATAAGGAATCACTCCAAACTACACACAAGCATGTAATGCTCTTGCATCCAGAACAGACCTGTTTTGAGTATCAGCTGTTTTGCTTCTTTCCCTCTAATTTCTTTGCAGAGCAAGCTGTGATTCCAAGCTATTTTGGACAATAAAGTATATTTGGGCTGATTGGAAGAGGAAAGGATAAGAAACCTCCAGGTGGAACATCAACACCTTTGTGACAAGACAAGTCCACATAAAGACTATCCCATTCCTTTAAGCACCAAAGACAGATACAATGTGGCTTCTGTCAGCCAAGGTCTAAGAAAACATCACTAACATGCTTCTAAGATTTGAACTCCAGAGTCCCTCTGTTTTTCCCTTTAAGCTGTAAGAAAACCAGAGAGCTGAGCGTGCTGCACTTAGCAGAGGTCAGGACTGGATAATCTACTCCAAGGCTCTCATTAAACAAAAGAGAGAAAAGCTGTTACAATCATAATCAAGGAGGAAGCCAGTTTAGCAAACGGACTTCTTCTAAGTTCACTTTGCTGGAAAGTTACACTGCCCACATACCAGAGGTGGATGGATCATATATAGCACTAGGTTTAGTTTGTAGCTTTGGAAATGCTGTCTGTGCTCCTTGTAGGGGATCCTGAGGAAGGGTTTGGAAAATACCTGACACTTGGTGCAAGCCAGCCCTTTGGAAAAGCAAATCAATAGCTCTTCAGAATCTTTCACAATCCCAGGGATTGATAGATTTAAGGCTAGAAGGGAGCATTGTGATCATCCAGCCTGACCTTCTGTATAAGACCACCCACATAATTTCTCTGAATTAATCCCTGCTTCAGCTGATTTCAGAAAGACAGCTCATCTTGATTTAAAAAATCCCAGTGATAGACAATCCACCACCACTCTTAATCAGTTGTTCTCATTCTTAATTACCCTCCCTATTAAAAATTCTCTCTGGCACAGATGGTCTAGCAACACCCTAAATGAGCAAAATCAGAGACAGAGAAAGTCACCCCAGCCCTCCCTACAGCTTAGTGCATTTTGACCAGAGGCCCCAATGAGCCTCCTTAAGTGGGGCACTATCAAGCATGCTGCACTTATTCCAGGAAAACCACCCACTCCCTCACACAGCTTCCAAGGGATAAGACCTCCCTGCTCCCTCTTATAGTGAGCTGGGGCAGAGGAGTTAATTCCCTACAGCTGGCCCCACTTAGCTACCCTGCCCTCTGCGCGGTCAGCTGTGGCTCTTATTCTAGCCAGAAGGAGTCAACCCTTTGCATACTGAAGTCTAGCTAGATCCACACAGCTCCTTTCCATGAGCTACTTTCTTCTTTTGGTTGTGTGGCACAGCATGTAGTGCCATTTAAGCTCCCAGAAAGCCACTGAACTTCAAGCTGGGTTTCTTGTTCCCAAATATTTTTCAGCTTTTGCAATGTTTTTTTTTCCTATGCTGCTTTGTTGTGCACCATGTAATGCTGTACAGAAAGAACTTAGACAGAGTGGCCAGAAGTTAGCTTCCTAGCAGCTACCTAAGGACAATAAGCCCACACTCTGCTGCCACTTCTGAGGCCTTATGCATTGTCCCTAGCAGGAAAGCATATTTATATATATTGTTGGGCTCTCAACTGCATCTAGCTCCACTGTCAAAGGTTTGTTTGACTGGCTCGTTCTCATGTACAGTATTTTTAAAAGCATCTAGTAATTCTGAGTGCACCAAGTTTGGGATCCCAAATTAAGTCACCTTTCAGGGACCTGACTTTCAAAAAAATCACTTTGCCACTTGGCAGCTTAAAATTATAAACTGTTTCCTTGCTGAGTTTTAATTCCTTGTACTCATACAGCTTGTTATTGTAGGGCTGTTCATGAACACCGGTCTGTGCACACTGATTGTTATTGCGGATGACTTCTGGGCTATGCACCCTGGTTTGTTAGTATAGGGCTGCTTAGGGAAGTGGGGTGTACATACCAGTTTGATGTTAGTGGGTGCGGGCTGTAAAAACTTGTTTGTTATTATAGGGCTGTCCATGATCACTAGGCTATGCATGCTGGTTTGTTATGATGGGATCTCTTTATTATTAGAATGTTATGTATGAATGGATGCCAGGCTTTTGACATCTGAACTTAACAAACACTAACCCATTTGTCTTCAACAGAGAGAGAATTGTGCGGATTTTATATATAGACTGGTGCATTTTTGGCCTAACAAAAGTTGAGAGTGTTCCTTTAAAACACACTTTTCCTGCAGAGTATTTAGGTGTTATTTTGTAAAGCTGTGGCCAGAACTATTAAGACCACAGATAAGAGCAGCCCATTTTTCCCTCCTTATATCCTGTTTTGAAACAGAAGGTTGCAGGCTACTCAGCCAGCTGGTGCAACATTCATTATTTACTTCTCTTGGACTGGGAATCTCAGCAAGGCCCAATGCCACTGACCCTGCACTGGAGGTGTGGTGAGTGGAGTCAGAAAGGATGCTCCCCAAAGCCCCCTGGCAGACTGTTGAGACCCAGACTCAGCCAGGCGGAGAGCACTGCTTGTCACTCATGTTTTGATAAACAAATAAAGTCACTTTTCTTTCTAGTTACCCATTTTAATTTAGCCTCAGAAAATTCCGTCCCTACACAAGGGGCTCTGATACTCCACTGCCGCTGCGTGAGGGATGATGCTTTATTCCAGTGCAAAGTGCATTCCGGTCTGGTGGCATTTTACACCCTTATTGCGCTGGTGTAAATGCTGTAATGTGGGGGGAGGATATGCTGTATCCTTCATCCATACCAGAGAGGACTCACCTGCTTTAAATACAAAAAACTCTACTCTCCTTCAGCTATCAAGTCATCTCTGTTCTAAAATGAACCCAATATAAATGTCTCTAGGCCACATCTTAGTCCCAAGGGACTTAGCAAGAGTTTTGCCATTTTACTTCAATGGGATCAGTCTATTTGAGTTCCTGGACCACTTTTAAAAACAAAACATAAAATCTTACAGGCTGTATGGCAGCTGATGAGCCCTGCCCTTCACTAAACAAACACAAAGGTGAGGATGGTGCAAACACAGCGACTCATCAACAGAGAGAGAAACAAAAACATTTTGCTAAGCTGCTAATCATCCACATATGAACTTCATGCAGGCTGCAGCCTCACAGACAGGCCAAGACACTCAGGGATGATCCCTACATGGAATCATTTAAACTAACAATGGGCCCAAACTCTGTATCTGAGTCCAGATTCTGAAATCCTCCATCTCCCCAGCCCCAAATGCACACTTACAAGTAAGATTCTTGGTGCCAATCCACACTCACTTCTAATTGCATCAACTCACTGAGCCTATGGGAGAAGTGGAGTTCCTGGCCAGCTCCACCTCACCTTCCCCCCTTTTTAGTCCTGTAAATTGATGTCTAGCATTAGTGGTATTTATTATAGGCTTGATGATAGTGCCAGGATGCCCCAATTGAGAGCATGTGCTCATTGTGCTAGATACTATACATACAAATGGTAAGTTAGTCCCCAAGAGCTTACCATCAAAATAGACAAGACAGACAAAGGCCATGCTCAATATCTAAGCTGTACAGATGGAGAACGGGGGCAAAAAAACTAAATAACTTGCCCAAAGATCCCATAGTGGAGCCAGCATTTGAACCCAGGTTGCCTGAGAGCCAGTGCTTTAACCACTAAGCCAACCTTCCTTCCTAAGAAAGAAGAGAGTAGAAGAGAAAAGCAAAGCTGCCAAGAAGGCTCATCTTCTGGCTCTGGGGAAAAGATCACAGCAGGCAGAAAGCATCAACTGCAGGCAGATACTGACATATTTAACAAACATGTACAACCAATGGACTCTGAAGTGACTATTTTCTTTCTTTCCTGGATATTTTCCCCATCTCTGAAAATTCCCCCACTTGCAGAGTGTCACTTGCATCCGGCTTTGGGTGTTTAAACCATTTCGGGGGGGTGGGGGGGGAAGACAGATTGATATCTTTAGTGCAGCCTGTACTCGTCAGGGCTAAAGACAGGTCATGAAGATGGCAGGAATACTAAGCTTAAGGTGACAGACTTGGCGCCGTGGTACATTTAAGCTGAGACTGAGAGTCCAGAATTCCTGGACATCATAAAGAATCTATTATCATTGTGGTCACTTTCAGCAACACTGGTTTCATTACCATCTGTCTTCATCCACTGATGCTTAGAGAATAAATATTAAATATGGAACTTTTCCTGGATTCAAGTCACAGAAGGCAGATAGGGAAACAGTTCTCTAGTAATATGATCTCAGAGCCCCCTAGAGTAGGTAGGGGAAGATAAAAAAAATAAGATCATTAGCTCTGTCGACTTGAAAATAAGGGTTCGGTTTTCAGTTGAGCAATAATTCTCTTTTCAAGGTGGGCAATACTTAAGCAATCATCCCTAGAAAATTGGTCATTACCACTACTGCCTAATAACCGATTTGTTAGTTAATAGACCAAGGTGAAGCCAAGGGCAGTAAATGCTCTAACAAACCTCTTGCTGACTGCAGGATTAACAGATTTCAAGGGCATCATTGCTATTATAAACCATGTTCATTGATTTATAACAATGCTAATATGTTTTATAAAAGAGCAGGTGCAGCGTTCTGGAAAAATTCATCATTCCCTGCTTCTTTGCAGCTGATTGTCCACCACTCACATCCTGAAGTGGTGCCATCTAGTTTTGAATGGCTCAGACAGAGATATTCTGGGAGCAGGAAAGGAGGTAGGGATACCAGGTGTCCCACCTTTCTATGGACAGTCCTGATATTTGGGGTTTTGTCTTATATAGGTGCCTATTTCCTGCCCTCCATCCCCTGTCCTGATTTTTCACCCGTGCTAACTGGTCACCCTATCAGGAGGAGGCCAAGGAAAGGAAAGGAAGGAATCCAACAAGGCGCACACCTCTTCTTCCTCCCAGAACTGACATGTCTGCACAGTCTGACTGGTCCACAGTGACACGCCAGTTCCGTGGCCCAGCTGGACTCTGCCCTTGACCCCCTACCTAGTGCTCTCAGTGCTGCACCCACTGGGAGGCTATGCATAGCCCCTGTGGCTTGACCTGGTAACCTGCAAGGAGCTGATCAGGAGGGAGCAAGAGGAGTTTATTAAAAACTCAGGAGCAGCAGGCTTCAAAAGAATTGCAGGTCCCTCCACCTGATGAGTGTTTCTACCAACACAACTCTTTGGCTTATGTAATCACAATTATCTGGACAGTTCCCAGCATGTTTTTTCACATTGCTGTTGCTATAAATTATCAATTATTATTATTTATTTTGTTGTTATTATCATCATCAACATCTCTAAGGAACCAAAGCTCTATGTCAATTATTTGCATGGGGATCATTTATTAGGACCATGTGCTCAGGCCCCTAATATCCATCTCCTGTGATTGCAATGGGGGGCAGTTCCAAGAAATACCCCAATTATAAACGGTTATACCTCTCAATTAGCATCACAACATGGCATGTTGGTGTTTCGATACCACACCAGACCTACCTGTCTCTACATGACTAACACAGAAAGGTCATCAACAACAAAAATAGATTTTTCAGCTTTCTGCTAATCCTTCCCCCTTTAAAGATATATGAGCTTCTTAATTGCACTAATGTACAAACTCAGAGAAGTCATCTCTTATAGGAAAGCGCAATATTAGTTGGACATGATTATTTCTAGTTAGGAAGGATTCTGGTTCTCCATTAGCCAGTTCTGCAGGTGGCTTCAGCATCTCTTCCTTTTGTCAAGCCTGATCTCAGCACAAACATGACCAGAAGTCCTTCTTTTTTAGAGATAAGGGCTTGATCCTGCTCCTATTGAACTGCATGCTAAACCTCCCATTCACTTCACTGTTGTAAGAAAAAAATCCTGAGAACAAATTCACATTCCAGACCTCGCCAAAAATCACATAAATCCCTGCTATAGAGACTTTGGGCCATTTAGGCACAAATTAAGATCCCCCAACTACTTGCAGCTCAGAATATATCAGAATAGAAGCTGAAAGGCTCTATGGTGAAAGCCTTCTGACTCCCAAAGGAAATCCACAAAGAAGAACTTGAATCAAGATCCCTGAAAAGAGACAGATAGATGAGTTAAAGATACTGTATATACATACCTGCCTGTATATAGATCAATCATAATAAGGCTCCGGTGTGGACATTTCAACCCAGTAATTTTAATGGAAATGAGGCTCTAAATTTGTATTATCATACCAAGAAAAATGGAGCTATTTTCACATCTCAGTTACCTAATGGACTAGACACATTTTCCTTTGTCTTGGGGAATGAGCTGTAAGCGACAGGTCATCCCCTGCTTGTTAATGATGTTATCTCCCATTGGTTGATGCATGACAGCCTACTGTGTGAGGCTACTACAAAAGGAGCCACTTCCCTCTGGCCAAAGCAATTCTCAAAGTACATGCATGTGTGTGACACACATGCCCTTGCACATGTCCCTCTTTGACTGAGGACTCCTGCTTCTGAAGTTAGAAGAAAATCAGCAGGCTGAAGCACATCATTTTAACCATGTGCAGAAGACCAACACAAGGCCAATGTACCACGTAAGTCCCACAAGGCCTATGCAGGGGGTAAATTCAATGACACACCATGACAGTTTTAGTAAGGTTATGTAACAATTCATTTGTGTGCCTTAGGCAGTTAGAAATGGCATCCTCCATGCGGCGTGATCTTGCATGTACAGTGCATGCAAAGTCATGCTGTGCGGAGGACATCATTTTGTAGTACAAAACGGCATCCTCCGTGGTCCAGATGGAATCATCCAATGGGCTGGATCTGGTTCACAGGCCTCCTGTTGGACAATGCACGGCCAGTTGGGCATGCAGGGTCTGTAATGTGTGATTTGAATACCCAGACAACAAGCCGTTGAGTAAACATCACTGTCAGTCCTTAACCATACAAAACTCTCATTGAAGATTGTAGTAAGGATCAAGTTGGAACTGAGTGAAGATTTCAGAATCAGTCCCAACTTCAGTAGAAATCACAAATGTGTTCCTGTGAATCACAGAGTCTCAAACTATGATACATTCCAAAGCCGGTCCTACTCAACAGAACTCATAAAGAACATTGACTGCAATTACACTGCTTTGACAAGTAAGGAAGACCAATTGGAAACATAAATTCATGCCGTGGATCTAAGCTAGCACCTCGGCAAACATTTAATGCTACCCTCTCCCTCCCTCCTCCATCTTTCCCACAGAATGTTTTAAGGGAAAAAAGAAAGGAAAAGAAAAATGACAAAGAATTAGCTCTAAGTTTGTGGTTTTATTGGTTTTTCTAGAATTTATTGCAGTGCCAGAAATTAATTTATGGATAATAGCAAGCATGGGATCACAATGAACTTCATGTGAGGGGAAAAAAACCCTCAAGAATGTTCTAGTTGGCAAGAAAAAGCCCCTGTTTCGATCTGAATGCCAAAAAAGGAGGGTAAATCTTGTATACCAGCTTTGGAAATCATTAGAGTTTTGTAAATCCTGAGACAATGTCACATCATCTTCCCGTTTTCCCATTTATTCCTCTGTTACCCTAAGCTCACTGTTCTGGAATTTTAGTGTATTATGGCCACTGGTATACAGTACTTTAGGAAAAATTCACTTTCTTTACCACTTTGTTCTTTCTTTTTCTTTGAAAGGCAATTGCTGTGTGTTATTCATCCCTGTGTCTCTTTGACAGGGATCATTACTTATGTTTATCTTCAAAAGATGCACCGTATTAGCGTCATATGTTTTAGGGTTTGTTATTATAATATTGTGGAGTCTGGAAATGGCACTGCAGTTTTTGGCACAGAAAATAAAAGTTATTTTTATTTGGCATATTTGTGATGGTCTTTTGTTGCCAAGCTCCTCCTTTGATGGCTTCATAATAAGCATCTTCGGAGTCCAAATCAGAAGAAATCATTTTCCACAGGGAAATAGAATATGCACTAATTCTGCCATGGACTAAGCTGGCAAAACACCAGGGAAATCACTTACACCAGGGTTGATTTTAGCACTAGATGGCCAAATAGGAATGAATTTGCCAAGAACTGATTGTTCTGGGTTTCAAGTTTAGTTAAAATCCAACAGTTTCTAGTGCATATATCCCTGATGCAAAAACCCACACCAACATTAGCATCCTGGTTGGGTGACATTGACATCAGAGGGACATAGGGTGACCAGATGTCCTGATTTTATAGGGACAGTCCTACTTTTGGGGTCTTTTGCTTATATAGGCTCCTATTACCTCCCACCCTCTGTCCTGATTTTTCACACTTGTTGTCTGGTCACCCTAGTGGGATAGAACTATTTTCTCAACCCTAGACCTCCAGCAGAGCATCCAGAGGAGCATCCAAAAGAGCACTGACACAAACTGTTGGAGCAATGTGGAGGAACATCCCCTGCTGTGTCTAATGTCTGTGTGCTTGTTATGTGGCTAAATAAAAGACTTCAGACTCCAAGGGTGTCAGTTTTTTCCCCAAGAACTAAGTTCACTTAAAACCTCAAAAAGAACATGAAAATTACAGGTGTTATCGGATTATCGGGTGCCCAGATCCTCTGGAGATGAGTGAATTGAAGTCTGATTGATTAGACAAATAGATTAAATCATTCATTGTTTAACTGGAAAATATCATCTCTTTTTTTTTTTTCTCCTAGGAGACTGGGAGTCTAGACGCCTGTTGCTAGCTCAGCCACTGAACTCATGTATGATGTGACTCCTGTATGCCTCAGTTTATCCATCTATAAAATTCATGATATAAAGCCTTAGACATGTTACCAAAGTGCTTCAGTATCCCCAGGAAATATGTTAGAATTGGTTTAAATGGAATTTCTTCTGAATGTTGCACCTGGTCCAATAATTGCAAAATAGATATTATTTTTATGACCAATTTGGCCTAAATCATATAAGAAGATGCATGCAGTGAAATCCTGATCCCTCTGAAGTCAATGGCAAACCTTCCATTGACTTCAGTTGGGTCAAGATTTCACTCATGACCTTCAACTTCTGGTGGACATTAGAGCTGGTCACACTTCAGCATTTCTGTTCCACAGGAAATGCCAAGACTTCAAAACTGGGTTTCATCCAGAATCAAGACAAAAAATCAAAATCCCAAAATTGTGCATGTATCGATATATTCCAAAAAATTGCTTTGACCTTAGAGAAATGACTTGTTTCAAATGTATCATTTCAACTTTTATATTATATCATAACGCTTTAACCGATAAAGTCCAAACAAAATGCAAAATGTTTCAAGTTTGTCGAATTAGAATTTTCCAGTGGAAAACCGTTCCACTGGGCAATTTTCTACCAGTGTTATTGGACTTATTTCCAAGAAGTGACATTTAGCTTCATGTAAATGAATCCACCCTCCGTGGGTGACTCAGAAATGACTCAGAAGGTCTTTATTGATTTGTGGAGGAAAATTTGTTTTGTGTTTGGATTAGTAATGAAGCACCACTTGGATTTCTTCAACAATACTCAATTTTTATTGAAACAAAGAATGATCTTAAAAAGTCAGAGAGGTTGAACAAATGTCTCATTCTCTGGCACAAACCAACACTATTTCTAACGTGAGATGGACTGTTTAGAACAAGCTAAACTCCTCTGCAAGTGAGAGGCACACAAAACAGCAAACAAGTAACATGCCCTACAGACATGAACCAACAAACACCAATGAAATCAACGGTCTTACACCAGTGATGGATTTGGCTCTATGCTGTTTTAACTAAGGCATGTTGCCTACATAATAGTCAATTCTTTACCAAAAGGACTATAATGTAATATGTAAAGATCACACGCAGGAAGTTACATCATATAAAAACAAAGAACTGTACATTCTCCAGCTCACACCTTCTAAGAAGGCTAAGAAATAATCTTAGTCATGTTAATGTTTGTGTTGGCTTTTATTAGAGTTCTATACTGTATGGTTGCCATATGTAACACTACTTCAAACTGCTGGCAATCACCAACAGTGTTGTACCCATAAAAATGCTTACTCATAGATTCATAGATTGTAAGGCAAAGAAGGGACCTTTATTACTTCAAAGGATTCCTCAAATTAAAGACTGTTTTGTTATCACTTAAAGAAACTTAATCACAACTGGAAATGAATTATAATTGACAAATTTTATAAGTGTTTGTATACAAATGCTAGAAGTGCCTTGTATTCAACAAAAATATTGATATAATAGGTATCACAGAAGCTTGATAGAAAGCTGCTAATCAATGGGACATGGTAATACCAGGATACAAAATATTTAGGAATGACAGAGTAGATCATGCTGGTGGGGAAGTGGCACTATATATGAAAGAAAACATAGAGTCAAATGGAGTAAAAATCTTCAATGAATCAAACTGTACCACAGATTCTCTATAGTTAGAAATTCCATGCTTGAATAATAAGAGAATAGCAGTAGGAATACAATACCAACTATCTCATTAGGATGATGATGGTAACTGTGAAATGCTCAGGAAGATCGGAGAGGCCACAAAAAGAGAAAATCCAGTAATAATGGGATATTTCAACTAACTTCATATTGATTGGGTACATGTCACCTCAGGACGGGATGCATAGATAAAATTCTAGACACCATTATTTACTGCTTCTTGGAGTAACCAGTCCTGGAACCCACAAGAGCAGAAACAATTCTTGATTTAGTCCTAAATGGAGTACAGGATCTGGCCCCACAAGTGAATATAGTAACAGTGACCTTAATGTAATTAAATTTAACATCCTAGTAGGGACGAAATACCAAAGGAACCCAACCCAGTAATATTTAACTTTAAAAGGAGAACAAAAAAAAATGAGACAGCTATTAAACAGAACTTCAAAAGGAAAAGTCACAAGAGTGAAATGCATGGAATCTGCATAGAAACTTTATAAAAACACCATAACAGAGGCTCAAACTAAATGTATACCCCAAATTAAAAGAAACAGTAAAAAGACAAACAAAAAACCATCATGGCTAACTAACAGAGTAAGTGAGGTAGTTAGAGGCAAAAGGGCATCCTTTAAAAATTGGAAGGCAAATCTTACTAAAGAAAATAGAAAGGAGTATAAACACTGGCAAGTCAAGTCAAAATATAATTAGGCAGGACAAGAAAGAACTTGAAGGTCAACTAGCAAAAGACACAAAAACTAAAAGCAAAAAAAAAATATATAAGTACATCAGAAGCCAGAAGCCTGTCAAATAATCAGTGGGGACAATGGATGATTGAAGTGCTAAAGGAGCACTCAAGGAAGACAAGGCCATTGCAGAGAAGGTAAATGAATTCTTCACTGTACAGGATGTGAGGGTTAAAAAGCCTCCAAAGACAATCCTGGCAATTACAGGCCTATAAGCCTAATACCAGTACCAGGCAAATTGATTGAAACTACAGTAAAGAACACAATTATGGAACATGTAGATAAATATGATATGTTGGGAAAGAGTCCATATAGTTTGTGTAAAGAGAAATCATGCCTCTCCAATCTATTAGAATTCTCTGAAGGTGTAAACAAGCATGTGGACAAGGATGATCCAGTGGATATAATGTACTTGGACTTTCAGAGAGCCTTTGACATCATCCTTTACCAAAGGCTCTTAAGGAAATAAGCCATCATAGCACAAGAGAGAAAGTCCTCTCATGGACTAGCAATTCATTAAAAGACAGAAAACAAAGGAGAGGAATTAATGGTCAGTTTTCACAATAGAGAGAGATAAACAGCAGGGTCCTCCAAGGATCTGTACTGGGACAGGTGCTGTTCAATATATTCACAAACGGCCTGGAAAAAAGGGGTGAACAGTGAGGTGACAAAATTTGCAGATGTTACAACATTATTAAAGATAGTTAAGGCCAAGGGTGATGGTGAAGAGTTAAAAAGGGATCTCACAAAACTGGGTGACTGGGCAACAAACTAGCAGACAAAATTCAATGTTGATAAATGCAAAGTAATGCACATTGGAAAACATATTCCCAAATGATGGGATCTAGTTTAGTTGTTACCACTCAAGAAAGAGATTTTGGAGTCATTGTGGACAGTTCTCTGAAAATATCTGCTCAATGTACAGTGGCAATCAAAAAAGCGAACAGAATGTTAGGAACCATTAGGAAAGGACTAGATAGTAAATTTCACAATGCCACTATAGAAATCCATGGTACACACACACTTTGAATATTGCCTGAAGTTCTGGTTGCCCAATCTCAAAACATATATATATTAGAATTCGAAAAGGTATAGAGAAGGCCAACGAAAAACATTAAGAGTATGGAACAGCCTCCATATGAGAAGAGATTAAAAATACTGTGACTTTTCAGTTTGGAAAAGAGACAACTAATGGGGGATATGCTACAGGTCTGTAAAACGATGAATGGTGTACAAGAAGTGAATAGGGGAGAGTTATTTACCGTTTCACATAACACAAGAACCAAGGATCATCCAATGAAGTTAATAGGCAGCAGGTTTAAAACAAACATAAGGAAGTAGTACTTCACCCAGCCAACCTCTGGAACTCATTAATGATCTGGATGATGGGATGGATCACACCCTAAGCAAGTTTGCAGATGACACTAAGCTGTTTGCAGTTTGCACCCTAAGCAAGTTTGCAGATGACACTAAGACCGGGGGGAGAGGTAGTTATGCCGGTTGGTAGGGACAGGGTCCAGAGTGACTAAAACAAACTGGAGGATTGGGCCAAAAGAAATCTGATGAGACTCAACAAGGACAAGTGCAGTTTTAGGACAGGCTGGGGACCAACTGATTAAGTGGCAATCCTGCAGAAAAGGACCTGGGGATTACAGTGGACAAGAAGCTGGATATGAGTCAACAGTGTGCCGTTGTTGCCAAGAAGGCTAACGGCATATTGGGCAGCATTAGTAGGAGCACTGCCAGCAGATTGAGGGAAGTGATTATTCCCCTCTATTCAACACTGGAGAGGCCACATCTGGAGTACTGTGGCCAATTTTGGGCCCCCCACTACAGGAAAGATGTGAACAAATTGGAGAGAGTCTAGCAGATGGCAACAAAAATGATTAGAGGGCTAGCGCATATGGCTTACGAGGAGAGGCTGAGGCTGTTCTCAGTGGTGGCAGATGATGAACAAGAAGCAATGGTCTCAAGTTGCAGTGTGGGGAGGTCTAGGCTGTATGTTAGAAAAAACTATTTCACTAGGAGGTTGGTGAAGCACTGAAATGGGTTACGTAAGGACATGGTGGAATCTCCTTCCTTAGAGGTTTTTAAGGCCTAGCTTGACAAAGCCCTGGCTGGGACGATTTAGTTGGGGTTGGTCCTGCTTTGAGCAGGATGTTGGACTAGATGACCTCCTGAGGTCCTTTCCAACTCTAATCTATGACTCTGTGATTCTAAATCTCTGACTGTCACAAGCTGGGACATAATTAATGACTGGGGACCAGATCATCCAACGATGGCCCTGTTTGGTTAATTTCTGAAGCATCTAGCATTAGTCACTGTTGGAAGAGAGGATACTGGGCTACATGAACCACTTGTCAGACCTAGCATGGCCATTCTTATCTGCTTAACCAAAAAAACAATGAGGTGCCTGAAAATATTTGTAATGAAATACAAAATTATGGAAAAACAAGATTTTTCACGTTACAAATTGGTAATAGAGTGATTTTCATTGACATTTGAACTAAAGTAGTTCATTTTTCATTCAAAATTGAGTCCATTTTCCATGCAAAGCTGTCTTTTGTATGAAAAATAGGTGGAATATTGCAGCTTTGTATGTTTTTTATCCAAGGGAAAAAACAGCCATTTTGTTAAAATTCCAAATAAAGCAAAATTTGAGAGTTGCAAAACCATATTGAATTAAAGGGAAAAAAATGTAAAGTGAAAATCTGTGTTACAAAAACAGTGAATTTTGCAGAAATGTAGCAGTGACCTTTAAACAGTAGCTATGTGCTTAGGACCATCTTGTAAAGCTCACTTGCTGTCAATCCCCTTTGAAGAGTTTGTCCATCAGGGAGAGATCATTGTGCTTGCTCTTTATGATGTCATCAAAATCTTCCAGACATGGTCAATAAGTTGATTGCATGTCCATGAGGCTGGGTAAAAGAGAAGCCAGATTTCAAACTCCACAAGGGTTGTGTTATGGAAATTCCAGCTCGTGAATTAAAATTAGGTTTCACAGGCTTTAAATCACCGAATCTTGCAATGGCTCTGTGGATGAATGATCATAAAGCCATTGTTAAGACTTCCTACTATGGAAGTAAATGACAGAGGCGGTTTATCTTATTGTTTCTAAGGGCTGCATTTAACTGGAGTTCTTATAGTGCAACTGGAGAAAGAAAGAAAGAAAGAAAGAAAGAAAGAAAGAAAGAAAGAAAGA
>ML677358.1:17844807-17915245 GCA_007922305.1 Dermatemys mawii | reverse complement strand
AGAAAGAAAGAAAGAAAGAAAGAAAGAAAGAAAGAAAGAAAGAAAGAAAGAAAGAAAGAAAGAAAGAAAGAAAGAAAGAAAAATGTACAATATGAACCAAAATAATGACTGACAACATTGCCTAGCACCTTTCATTTAAAGATTAAAGTAATTAGATAGATCAATTGATCAATCCCTGGTATGAAAACATTTTTATGACCTGTATTCTTACATCATCCAATGGCCTGTTTTTTTAAATATAGGTCACAAGGATGCATTCATTATCTTGAATATCTGCTTTCAGTCTTCCCTTTTCTGTATAGCATTGTGTTTGCTCTATTGTGAAGTAGCTATGGTTTGTATCAACTTGTGCCTTTTATATTGTAAACACATGTGGGCCAGGACACCACTAATTGCTTTACACAGTTACATTCTGTACAACACTTAACACATTTATGATGCTTTGTAACAGGACATATTAGTAATTATGGTGAAGCCTGGAGAGGATACCACTGTGGAGAACTCAGTCTGTCCCTGGAAGGCTTTATCAGGCATAGCTAACCAAGTCAGGAGCCAGGAGATAAGGAACCATGAATAACAGACAAGAATTTTAAGCTGCAATATGCTGTTCTCCTGAGTCATGCCCTTCCATTTCATTTCTACAGCATTGCCATTTGAAAAAATTCAGAAATCAGGCCCCCAAACATCATAAGATTGGTTTTAAAATGATGAGACTTTAAAAAAAATTGGAGATTCCTTTTCGTGTGCAATCCTTAGACCTAGAAGCTTATTTTCTTTAGTGAAAACTGAAAATTTCATATAATCCCATGACTCCAAGAGCTGGGGCTTTAAGAAAACTGTCCAATATCAGGAGACTCATAATAAGATCGTGCAGAGTGGCAGCACAATTACAATTTGTGTAAGACTTTCCTAGAGAAACTTCATTTTTATTTTCTCATGAGCCAATATAGAATCCTCACTGTTATTTTCTGAGGCATTATACAGCACAGCGTTATGGACCATCTAACCTCTCAACTTTTAATCTATCTAGATCAGGCCCTGATTCTGCAAGGTGCTTAAGCATACACTTAGCTTTCAGTAGTCTGGTTGACTTTAGTGGGTCTAGTCATGTGCTCACAATTAGTACCTAATAAATTGGCAAATTATACCTCACTTAAACAAAACTCCGTTGGGCTCAGTTTTGCTGTCACTAGCACCATCATATGTTTTTATATGCCCATTAACCAAGAACACTGAGATGACCCCACCCCCCTCCCCAGGACACGAGAGTCTTTTCTCAAACCCTGGCTCAATTATGCCAAAAGTATATATTTAAATGTATGTTTTTTCACTTTCAGGTCCTTGAGGTCCAGAAACAGAAGACGACAAAAGTTAGCTGCCAAAGAGAAAAAACAGACTGAACTGTTTTTAATTTAAAATATTTCAGTGCAATTATTTGTTAGAGTCATGGAGGAGTAATGGAGCAATTCTGTTTTACCCAGATGAATTTCCCATGACAAATGATATTGGCTCATCATTTGTGGTAATGACTGAATTCCAGTATATTCCTTTCTCTAGAACACGGGTAGAGCTGCAAAAAACTCTTGTTTTCCTTGGGACATTTGTTTCCAGTTTTGCACACACTGCGAATGTGGTTATTTTTGTAGCGAAGTTATGAAAGCATTGCATTTTATTCTTCATGTTAGAGTTAATTCTAAATCACTCATGTTGCACTGCCCACAACAAAGTTCTCAGACCCAGAAACTGAATCATTTGTGATCGCTGCTCTCCCACCCCTGCTCTCTCTCTCTCTCACTGTCATCTGCTCTTGGAGGGAGAGAGGGGGCGTTATTTTAAGATGTTTTTATTGGCTTCAAAATATAAAGTGTCAGTTCCAAGCTCTTTTTTTCCCAGAGCAAGATAAACTCCTTTGGGCCATACATCATTGGGCTTTTGCATTGCTTGACAGGACCTCACATCTAAATGCCTTTGCAATACCGTATCTGATGACTTACGGGATGGTTGTCATTTTTCAGGGGGATGTATCATGAAAAGCCCCTTTCAGTAGCTTTGGGCTTAGTCCCAGGTTTGCTTCTTTAACACTTTCAATAACAACTTTTCTTCCTTTGAAAAACAATATATTACTGTAACTGGCTGACTCCCTGTTTACTTAGGTTGTGGTTTTACGTTTCTTAGAGAGTTGCTTTGTTTTGTTGTTGCATTGTTGTTTTAAATTAACAGCTAAGCTTTTTCATGGATTTTACATTTATTTGAGGATCGGGTATGTTCTATAAAGCAGATTAAGACTGAATATTCAGGTCAGAGGATCACATCAAGTTCTGTTACAGGAAATTTGTTAAAGCTCCCCTCCCACTAACCTATTTAGTGTCAGGTCTGATTTGAAAGCACAGTGCTTACAAGTGTAGAGAATTTAATCAAGTTTCCTCTTTTATTGAAAAAGACGAAAATCCGACTTCTCTTTAAAATAAACGACTTGATTTTTATCTGTGCCTGTGTCGCAACGTTTGTTTTCTTTCCTAGGGATTCAGTGCATTAGCAAGAGCTAGCTGTCAATAACTGTAAGAAGGGATTGCCACTACATAGAAAACAATCATCGTTAACTCAATTAGGTCCCAGTTTAGGAAAGCCCTTAAGTATATGCTTAAGTCTATCCCACACTCAGCATTTAACCACATGCTTCACTTAACCCATGTGCTTAAGTCCCAGTGAATTCAATGGAACATTCAAAAATCATGAACTTGGCTTAAAAATCATTGGATTAAAAATAAAACATTTTA
This sequence comes from Dermatemys mawii, assembly GCA_007922305.1. Classification (NCBI taxonomy): domain Eukaryota; kingdom Metazoa; phylum Chordata; order Testudines; family Dermatemydidae; genus Dermatemys; species Dermatemys mawii. The sequence goes on along the minus strand of ML677358.1, from coordinate 17,912,468 downwards.
GGTTGTGTTTTGTTTTTTCTCTGCAATCATAAGGGCTAGAAACATAGTTGTTTTATACATGAAAACTTAACTTCAGTGGGTCTTAAGCACATGCTTAAATGCTGTCCTGAATAAATGTGCTTTCCTGACCCGAGACCTTAAATCATTGCATCAATTTATTGCAATACAATCTTCCCTTTAACAACGCTCTTTGCAAGACTTGTGAAATATACCTGTCAGAGAAAGATGAATGCTATGGTATAAAGAAATGTTTATAATGGACTTCAGTGGAGGTAGGGTCAGAGACCAGAAACATTACATGGAGGTTACAATCCCCAATGGTGACAAGGAAAGAACTCTCGTGTTTGGACTCATATAGACAGTGGCTGGAAATAGTTCACAAATCTTGTCGCTATCCCCTTTGAAATAAAGGGAATCAGTGCTGAATGCAGATAACAGAGCAAAATGCAAAGCTATAAATGGTGCAAGGCTCTTTTGTGAAAGGCCTCGTACTTGTGTAAGCAAAGACTCAAAAGACAAGTCTATTTTGCAGCTGTGCTAGCACTAAAGAAATTTCTTTCTGGGAAACAATCCCCTCACTTCGCACTGAGTGGATAGTATATGGGCTAAATTAACCACTGACATAACTCCATTGCATATCATCCCATTGCTTATTTCATGGAGATGCAACTACTTCTATTAGCAGAGACTTTTTGGGCATTGAGCTGGGACTCAAAAGATTTGGATTCAGTCTCATCTCTGCCACTGGCCTGCTGAGTGACCTTGGGTAAGTCACTTCACCATCTTGTGCCTCAGTTTCCCCATCAGTAAAATGGAAATAACAATACTGGTTTCCTTTGTAACTTGCATTGAGATCTAAAGATGGAAGCGCTATATTGGAGCCAGGTTTTATTATAGTTGTCCATAATGCCAGCAGACCCGAGAAAAAAGGCTAATGACAATAAACCTCTTGATTCCAACACTCTGAGTCTTTTCCTCACCACTCCATAAGCGTTGGACTTTTCATTTTTTAAAAAATCACCCTGAGAGTCTGTTTATATAACTAGAGACGTACAGTTCTGTTTGCAAACACCACCACACATGCCAGGTCCAGCCTGTATTATACAGAGTGCCCTTTAGGGTAGATCAGCATCACTCCATTGAAGAAGAAGGGGCAATGCCCATTCACACCACCTGAGGGTTTGACCCACAGCACCCCCTCCTGCTGCTTACTTCTGCAGAGAGGCTAATGAGGAAGATGCCTGTTGTTTTGTGGCTTTTTCTTTCCACAAACACATTTAAGACTAGCTTGGTCAATTATCCCCAGGTCTGCTATATCCATTTAGTGTAATTTCTATCAAGTGCAGTTCCACCTACAGCACTAATGGGTGACATGCTGATCAACTGCTTTGCTATAGTTAGCTAACTTAAATGTCTGTGTGTCCAGTGCCTTATCAGAGGAATGAGATCTTTGTAAATGATAGCAGTTCCACTTTCCTTCCCAGGAGGACAGAGCAGCATGAGTGAAAGCCAGAAACCCACTTTTCAATGGGGTATAAACAGTAATAGTCATAACTGATTATAGGTTGTAGCAGTCAAAGCAGAGGAAGGGCAGTATGATCAATGGATAGAACACGGAAGTGGGAGCCAGGAGACTTGGATTCTAATCCCAGCTTTGCCACTAACCTGCTTTGTGGCCTCAGGCAAGTCACTTGATCTCTCTATGCTTCTGCTTCCCATCTCTGTTTTATCTAGTCAGATTGTAGCTCTTCAGGGCAAGGACTGTTTCTTACTATGTGTTTAAACAGTGGCTTGCACCGGGGAGCCTCGAGGTTCTAATACAGGAATCGGCAACCTTGGCATGCGGCCCCCCAGGTTAAGCACCCTTGGCGGGCCCGGCTAGTTTGTTTACCTGCCACGTCTGCAGGTTCAGCTGATCATGGCTCCCAATGGCCGCAGTTTGCTGCTCTGGTCCAGTGGGGGATGTGGGAAGCTATGGGAAGCGGTGCAATGCTAATGATACTGACTTAGCCACTGATCATTTCATAAGTGTTTTCAAACTAGAGCTGTTTGGGAAGCTTTGTGTAGGCCAGCACTCATTCACGTAAGCACACCTGGCTCAGATAATGGGATTTTATGAGGCAGAAAAGAGGCAGAGTGTAAACATGCAAAGCCTAGTCAGCTGTCAAGTTGGAAATGGATAAGAAATCAAACCTCTAGAAAGGATGCTACAAATCAAATGTTCTCAAAGTCAGTCCACAAGATACATTGCCAAGCCAGCTGTGGGCCTTGGGAGAGCTTCTTATCCAGGAAGATATTCCAGGTTGTATATTCTACTACAGAACACAGAATGGGGGAATAGAGGATGGAAGCTGAGCTGCATAAAAAACAAACTTGCCCAATCTTGGTAAATTTCTCCCTTCCCACCCCCGCTGAACATGACTACAGGACGCCTATGTGAACGCATGAATTTTAGCCACACATGACATATGCGTAAGTCTCTCCTCCCTAGCCCTCCCCACACAATAAGATGGCATTCACACGTGACACATGCTCAAACACACATCTTCAGTATGATACGTTCCTAATTCAAAGACAATGCACTGCTCACTGCGCTAGAAATCCTCAGTAGATGGAAGATAAGACAACTCTTCTCAATGTGATGCTGTGTTAGCTCTTTGGGATTTAACAATTGCTCTGGCTGCTTAAAAACTGGACCAGGAACGGAGAGGGGCAGCCCCATGCCAACACTATTCCAGTGCAGGCACTGTTAAGAATTACGAGGCATCGTCAACAGCAGGTGAGCAAAAGGACAACTGGCCATCTCCAGAATGCCTGGTCAGTGTAGTTGATATGGCTTTTCCTACTACATAATGGAAACCAGGACCCACACCCACCCACAGCTTTTTTCACAGCTACCATACAGCTGGACTGCATCAAATCCTAAGATTCAGTGGTCCATTTCTTCCACTGTGGCTAAGCTGCAATCGACACAGCTCAGGGAGGATGGTGCAAAAGTGGCTTCAAGCTATCTTTGTATTCTCCCGATCCTGGGCCGGTCCTAGTTCCAGACCAGTCCCCAGCCACTTTATACCAGCTGCCTATGAACCAAAGACCCTTCTGGTGACCAGGATTCGCTGGGCAGAACAACACCCCTACCCCCGCTGTGGTGCACGTGAATCTGTTTTGCTCCATTCCAGCAGGGCAATCTGGCCCCAGACCAATTTAATAGCCTCAGAGCAGATTGCAATGTAAGGCTGATCCTTCAGATGACCATGCAGAGCTCATATCTCCCTTCCCACTGCTAACATACGGAATAGGAGTTACGGCCACAGAAAAGAGGTATAGTGGGGATGTCCCTGCATTAAGCTGATACTTGTCTGTATGACTATCACAGCCAGCGTAAGTCAGACAACACCTCAGGTTGCTCCTAGGTGACCAGACAGCAAGTGTGAAAAACCGGGACAGAGGATGGGGGGTAATAGGAGCCTATATAAGAAAACGACCCAAAAATTGGGACTGTCCCTATAAAATCGAGACATCTGGTCTCACAGCACAAGGGGACTGGTCTGCCCAGAGCAGCAATAGGACCAGAGTAATGCACAGGGGAGTGGTAAGATCTGCAATCTTTTCAGGTTAGCAGCACCCTGGCATCTGGCCCTGCATGTTAAGCAAATATAAAGTTAATATTAAAAATAGAGACAGGCCCAAACCAGACCCCAGCTCACGCCTGTCTCTTTGGTGGGCCAAAGAGGGCCACAAAAACCAAAGACAACTGAGTCCTGGGATAGCTGGGAGCCAGTACGAATTCCAAAGTCCAGAGTTCACAATGTGGCCTGATCTCTCACCATGACCTGCTCGGTATGTGTCAAAAATACACCTGCCCTGCTGAAATAATTGCTATGACTCAGAGAGCAGGATTTCATTCAGCAGTCACTATTTTATTCACACACAGTAACAACCCCATTACATCAGATGAGAAGATATTATATGCTAATTTAATAGCAACATAACCAATTTTTTGAACAAAATATGTGGAAATAATCAAAATAGGTTCTTAATGCAGCATGCAGCAACTGGCTTATTAAAATCTTAATTAAATCCTTGTCTAAGATGTGTATTGTCACCAAACGGGGCAAGAAAACCAGTCAAGAGATGTGGAGGGCCTGAGCTTTCCCTCTGCTTCCATGTTACAATAGTGTTTGTTCCATGCAAGCTCCCTGTCACTGCTCCTTCCTCCAAGCACCAGGCAGCCGGCCCTGCTTCTGGTTCACAGTGCCGCAGCTACTCTGTGACGCTGCCACTGGTATTAGTTAGAGAATCAAGAAGGGGGACGCGAGCAGCGCAAATGCTTTGACTCTGACTACAACGCAGCACCCCAAATCAGCCTCCTTGGGGGTGAACAGTGGGTCTCTGGGACAGCTGTCCATTTTCCCTGGTGTCCACAGGGCTTTTTTCTTCCATCTGGAAGGCCTCAAGCTGTCATTTCCCCATTATTTCGAGCCTGAGCCTTGTTTGTCACAAGAAGTCAGGTGGGAAAATCACGTGGTGTATCTCTGGAGCCTCACACTGCTTGAGCCCTTGTGACTGGGAGGGCCAGCCCAGCTCAGCAGGAGCTACTGCCACTTGCTTTCTCGGGGCGAGAGGCTGTGTGTTACCTGAGTTCTCTGATGCAAACAGAAAAGTCACTAAACGAGACTAGATGCCCCTTTATTGGCTTGTCTTATTCAGACTATGGCCTGGCACATTATTAGCTTCTGTAAGTCCCCCACTCAGGGGCTGCTTTACATCTGGTTTTCATAACTGTATCCCAGCTTCTGAAACTTCCCCGAGATCAGAGTTCTCTTTTTTATGCAGCAGAAGTGAGATCTCATCTCTATGTCTCCCTGCCAGAAGCCTGTACTCGCTCCTGTCATTCCCCACCAAGAGAGTGGGAACTGGATCACTATTACTCTTTTATATTTTGGTTCACATAACAGTCCTGATCCAACTTCTGCAGACTGTTTCCCTAGGAAGAGAGAGCTGGAATTGCATCTGGACAGCAGTGAGATCCTGCTTGGGGTGAAGTGAACAAACAAGGCTAACCTGTGTGTGAACAAACACGAACTTGTCAGATCCAAACCAAGCAGTGCCAATCTGAGCCATGAGAAAACTGGGTTTGTCCTCTTCAGGCCTAGGATCTACCAGTCCATGCCAACTATACCAATCACATGCACAAATTTGCAAATCCCTTTGCAAACAGAACTTGAAAGGGTTTACTAATCTGTCATAAATATCACTAGCATAATCTAAAGGGACCACATATAATGGGAAGATCACTACCATTATCAGCATTATCTAAGCATATTAGCTCATATCACAGCAACACACAGAAAGAACCAAATATGCAACAGGGCCTCTAAAACTGCAACCATAAAATTTGTCAGTACACCCTTCCATGAGCAAAAAATCTCACGTTTGTCTGCTCAGCAGAGGTGAGAGATGCATGCATTGCCCCTATTTCACCCTCGCACCTCAATATTCACCATTGTCATGTAATTAGAATAAGTTTTGTATAAAGTATGCCTTGTGAGGTATCGTTCAAAAAGTCTCAATCTGATAGACATTAATATCTCACTGGATGGTCTGTGCTATCATCGTATGTGAAGTTATGAAGTTTGGCTATGTATGTGTTACTGAAACATGTTGAGAACACCCACAAGCAGCCTTTTAGGTACAACAGTAAAGAGGCCAAACAATATTAACGGCTCATTGAGGAAAAGCACATAAGCACAAGGATTACCCCAGGAACTGTGTACAATAGAAACCTCTCAGCGACAGCACTACACAATGGGAACTGTTTGACTCAGGTCACAGCAAAAGAGCTTTCCAGCAAGTGGGAAGAAAAAAGATGTAAAAGGGGGAAAATTATGTCATGATGGGACCTCACTCTCCCTACAACACCACACCTGGAAACACCTGAGGGGCAAGGACTGAACTGTGGGAAGTGATGGTCCCAGGCTAGAGGAATTTTTAGCCTGTGAATGAAAACCCGGGAGAGCCAAGGCAACTTGTGCCTTAAGAATCTGCCAGCCTGTTTACCACTCAGGGTGAAAATTTGCTAATTCATATCCTACCTCTGTAGTGTGTTAAACTCAGTTTGCAGTTTTGTTTATTTACTAAGGAAATCTGTTTTGATCTGTTTGCTATCAATTAAAATCTATCTTTTGTAGTTAATAAACTTGTTTTTGTTTTGTCTAAAACCAGTGTGTAGAAATTATAACTTGTGGCAGAAAGCTGTTGAATATCTCTCTCTACATTGAGGGAGGGGCGACTTTAATGAGCTTATGCTGTGCAGTTCCCTGTGCAGTGCAAGAGAGTATAATTTGGGGGTTCCACTCGAGAGGGGGGTGTGGGCCTTAGCAACTGGGAGGTGCCTTAGCTGAGTCTTCCCATGCAGAGCTGATCTCAGCCTCTGTGAAGCTGCAGCTGGGTGTGTCCCCGTCTGTGTATATGCTGGTGAAAGAGTAAGCTTGGAGAGTTTGATAACTTATCACAGCACTGCAGTGTGGAAGGAACCCTAGGCTGGTGGGTCAAGCAGGCTCAGTGGTGCCCCAGTTCCAAGTGGCATCCCAGGGGAACTGGTCAGAGCCCCATTACAGAGGAGATTTGCAGAGGCACAAAGAGCAGTCAGGTGCCCTGCTCCAATCTGGGCTTTTGAAAATCTCCCCTATATAGACAAAATGCCCCTTTGCATGCACAACTCCTATCCCGTGCGTGAAAAGAGTTGGCTTTGCATATGCAAACTAGAGTTGGGTCAAATTTTTCCAACAATTTATTTATTCAACAAGTGACATTTCAGTTGACCCGACAGCTTACTACTGGCATATTTGACACAAGAGCTCTGGTCATTCACAAAATGGCCAACAGAGAAGGTGGAGGTGGATGTGCTGCAGCTGTTACCACAGTCACCACCTTCCCCATTATAACCTTCAGTCCCATGCTTAGGGCATTCACCTAGGAATGTGAAAGACTCAGGTTCAAACACTGGCTCAGGAGCAGACCTGAAATGGGCAATTCCCCAAATGTTCAGATTTGCTTCGATCTGAAACCATTTTTTTCCCGGAACTGTCACCAACCAGACAAATCAGGTATTCATCCTGAGACTTAGAGCATCCTGCTCTAATGCAAAGAGCTGTGCTCCCAGACTGTGCAGGTGCATTCTGAGAGACCTCTTTGAAAATGTAGCCCCTCGTGATTTCACATTTATCACAGGGATTATCACAAGGCCTCCAAGATTTTACCCTGAAACCTCTTGGGACAGCGGGTTAGTTATATATTATTTCATGGTGTTAATCACAAGGTAACTGTGAAATTGCTGCCTAAAACTATTGCAGCTAGAAGACCATTCAGCTGGCAACAAGGAAGTGCATTCTTCAAGGGAAGAGGATTGAAGTGCTGTCGGTTAAGGATTGCTCTTTGTTCAGGCTGAGGGCTTTTCTTTTCTCCTGCCACAATTGCTTTGGCTGTATTAAGTGCAACAGAACAAATGAGTACATGGTGGAGTCTATTGTTCCGCTGTCATCAGTGAAGCCAACCATTGTCTCAGCAGCTTTGTTTGTCCGATGCTTTAGTACAATTGTTCCACTAGATGTCAGCGCAGAGCACAGAGTGATCAGGCAGAATTGGAGCTCCACATGCTCAGCATTTCTGTGAGCCAGCTGCTGTTCTCAACTACTCACAGCACCTAGAATCTGCAACACTGAGGACTGAACCTCAGCTTATGTGGCACTGGAGAAAGGTGTCCTGGGGAATGAAAGGGAACTCATTCTGATTAGGTGCTCTGCCTACCTTACTCTAGACAAGAGATTTGCATGTTTGATTGGCTTTGCTGAGGAAAGAGAGGTTAAATGATCTTTAATTTCTGCAATCTGCGTCATCTGCTGGTGAAGCAAAGGGTTCAGTTCAATATCTTGCTGATAGTCCACAAACCCTTTCATAGCTTGGGTCTCCGGCACCTGATCAAGTCTCTGCCCCCTGGTATTCCTCTGAGGCCAGGTTTACACGATAGTCTAGGTCTGTCACTCAGGAGAGTGAAGAGGTGTGATCCCTAACTGACAGCTGTGCCCGCAGAAACTCCAAGTGTAGATGCAGTTTGTAAAGGCAAAACTGCGCTTTTACCAGTATCGGTTGTTTCACACATGGGGGTTGGTTTTACCAGACAGGCACAAAGCGCAGTATACACACTAGTTGTATTTTAGGACATAAGAATGGCCATAGTGGGTCAAACCAAAGGTCCATCTAGCCCAGTATCCTATCTACTGACAGGGGCCAGTGCCAGATACCCCAGAGGGAATGAACAGAACAGGGAATCATCAAGTGATCCATCCCCTGTCGCCTATTCCCAGCTTCTGGCAAACACAGGCTAGGGACACCATCCCTGTCCACGCTCTCTAATAGCCATTGATGGGTCTGTTCTCCATGACTAGTGTGGAGAAAGTACCTAAGGAAGTGTTATTTACTCCTTCTCATAACACAAGAACTAGGGGTCACCCAATGAAATTAATAGGTAGCACATTTAAAACAAACAAAAGGGAGTATTTTTTCCACACAACACACAGTTAACCTGTGGATCTCTTTGCCAGAGGATGTTGTGAAGGCCAAGACTATAACAGGGTTCAAAAAAGAACTAGATAAGTTCATGTCGAATAGATTCATCAATGGCTATTAGCCAGGATGGGCAGGGATGATGTCCCTAGCCTTTGTTTGCCAGAAGCTGGGAATGGGTGAAAGGGGATGGATCAGGTGATGATTACCTGTTCTGTTCATTCCCTGTGACATGGGCCACTGTCGGAAGACAGGATCCTGGGCTAGATGGATCACTGATCTGACCGTGTCTGGCTGTTCCTATGTTATTATGTAACCCTAGGGCCAAAGACCAAAGGCCAGAGTTCCAAGGGGAAGGCCGGCTAGAACTGGATACAGAATGGAATCGCTCACCTGCAGACCACAAGCAAAATTCAGGAAACTCCCACTGAGGTCAAGTTGCTCCCATACACCTGAGGCCAGGATATGTCCCTATCTATAGATTCCTATTTACACCCATGCAGGGTATGGGAAACTTCCATCGACTTCAATGAAAGCTACTTGTACCTTTGGGGTGGGCTGGGAGGACAGAGCCCCTAGAATCTAGGGCTGAGCAAGACTATGGTCATCAGGCTCCGTTCTCTTGCCAATGGGCTGGTGTGATTCACATTTGCTTCAGCACAGACACTCGTATCCGGAGGCAGGAGAATCAGACCTAGGGCAGGTTTACACTTAAAACGTTGCATTGGAGCAGCTGCACTGATAGCGCAGATCTGCTCTAGGCACTTTCACGCCCCTAAGCAACGTAGTTATACCAAAGTAATTCTGTAATGTAAACCAGTGCCTAGTGTGGTCTGTGTGTGAGGGGGTGCAGAGGGTGTGTGAAAGACAGAGAGACGCTTTCTTTCCTCTCAGTGTCACTTGGCTAGTGAGACTGGCTTGTCTCCGGGTATCTGACAAATGCTTTGCATTCTAAAGGTCAGGTCCACAATGACACTTTGGAACCTGTTCTCTGGCTGCCCTTTACCATTCCCCTCAGCTCATGCCTGGCTGCCCATGCCTGCCCCATCTCCCCTGCAGCTGACATCCAAACGCCTCCAGCCACGGGGGACATGCAGAGGAGTCCCAGCATTAGCTGTCAGCTCAAACAGAGGGGAAGAGCACAGTGACATGGAAAATATGTCGATCTGTATTAGCCCTTTGCTCAAGGCCCAGCTGTAATTCCTAGTCTGGGGAGCTGCCTTTCCTGCAGGGGTATTATCCTTACAATAGAGAACCCTTGTGTGGGGAAAGGCTTTAGATGTTACTTCGTCCCAGAACTCCCCTATTCATCAGCTGTAATTCTTGCCAAAGAGCCCTGCTGGTAGGGTATATGTTCTTGTAAAGAGAGACGGCAGCAGAGACACGTTTCTTAGAGGGAAGAGCTGCTGAAATGAATGTATTTTGAAAAGAAACTTATCCCACCTCCCCTCCACCAGGCTATCCTCTATGTAAGGAAACACTCACCGTTATTAACTCTTTCCATTTCCAAGGGGGAAGGACCTGCTTTGTCTCCAGGACCCCGGGCCCCATCCCACTAGCAGCCCTGGGGACTGGAGCCACTGATCACTCTCTTAGCAGAAGGAAATGTCGGAGGCAAGAGGCCAGGATGCAGAAGAATCCCAGCTAAGGGAAGGATTTAAAGGAAAAAAAAACGTTTGTGCATGTACAGCACAAACAGAGATGGGAGCCCTGCAGGGCAAGGGACGATTCCTACTCAAGGATGTTTTAAGAACTGTGCTCGTTTCTGATGCTGTAGGTATAATGGACCAGCTTTTCAAAAGAGCCCAGCATGTCAGGAACACAGAGCTGGTTCCCATTGTGGGTGCTTAGAAATCTGCCCTCAGCACTTCAAAAAACCTGTTCCTGTCTCTATCGCTGAAGTTCTCCTCTGCGTAGTGACTGAGTGCACCTGTATGAATCGTTTACATTATCGTGGCATCCAGAAGCCTCAGTCAGGGTCTGGGCCCTGTTGTGCTAGGAGCTGTACAAACACAGGCTCTGAACCTGCAGTGAGCTCTGCACAGGCAGACCTCTGCACCACAAGGAACTTGTTGCAGGCTTTGGCCTGTGCCATGAATTGCTTATAATGAAAGCCATTTCGGAGTACATCCACCCCCTCAGAAAGAACAAATGTCCACTCCCTGTCCTGGAAATGTAAAGCCAATTACTTGAGATGGTTCATTTCTCAGAGTGGACAGCGGGGGCCATGTCACAAGTCAATTTTAAGATGCAAACTTCCTGAAAGACACGGATCTTGCATTAAACCGTTAAGGAAGCAAGACTCAGCTTGATGGTGGGTCATAGCAAATGTCACAGCCCAAGGCTCTCCACAGGAAGTCTTATCTCTGTCAATTCCAATGCAGACTCCACCAGACCAGAACCAGGGTGCTGAAGTAGACCTGACATGTGAATTATTATTGATACTAATCAGAGTTTGAAAATTTGTAAACAATTTTTTAAATTAAAAAATGGCTGTATTCAAAAACAAATTGAGGTGAAAAAAACTGACATTTTTCACCAAAAATCTTGTGCCTTTTTAAAATATTTTTTTCCAATTTATCAAAAAGCTAATAGAAATGTTTTATTTACCAAAAGCCATGTGGCGTAGTAAACAAAAAAATAGCAAACAAAAATGAATGTTCTTGATAAAAATTTGAAAAAGAAAAATGTGGTGGAGTGAGGTTTAAAATACAAAAATGGGTGTGTTTCCAACATTCTGAAATGACAACTTCCTTTTTCTGAAATTCTTCATGAAAACACTATTTTCTGGTTTTTGACCAACTATAGCAAAACCACAATAATAATGATGATTATTGAAAAAAAACTTTTCAGAGACTGGGGTCAGATTGCACTCTCAAGTTACAGTAGTGTAAATCAGCAGAAGAAACATCAATTTGGTAGGGTTACACCAGTGGATGTGAAAGAAGAATCAGGGTCATTGTCCCTTCACGGACTACAGAAAGGGTGTCTGAAAATGAAGCAAACCATTAAAGGTTTTCCTGCTGCTGAACGTGACTCTGATATTTTAATGAACAGAAAATTCTTTTGCTTCTAAGTTACAATTTGTCTGAACCTGTGATTTTTTTTCAAATGCCTTTTTTATGATCAAAGGCAGATTATAGACAGAGTGAGACCTTATTTATAGTTTCCAATAACTTTTGTTAAATTATAACACAATACTTACAGAAGGTGTCTGTGATATCCATCTGAATACCAAATGCTCTTATAAGGACCGGTGCTATTACAATGCATATTAAAGGAAACCAGAATGATGAGACACTTTGGATAAATTGTGATCATATTATATTTTTAGATTATCTTCATTTCTCTTTTTTGGGTCATCTTAAATTGTTTTGTCATCTTCATCTACTAAAGTGCAATGAAGAGAAGCTGATCTAAAGGATTTGATGATGCCATCCCCAGAAACTGCTGATAACTCAGAGCTTCTTCTCAATCCTTTTACCTTTTCTTATCACATTTCTCCCTTTGCACAAACATTCAGGCCACTTTACTGCTATACTAAAGAGGAAATGCAGTGCAGGGTAGATTTGATATAGCACAGGGGTGAGCAAAGATCCCAAACGATGAGCAGTTTGAGGGTCAGATGAAAATTTTGCCCTGTTTTCTGACCTATGAGCCTTCTAAAACCAGAAGCAGGAAAAAATAGTATACAAACATGTAATTAAAGACAGTATCATAATGTATACACAAAAGGGAGCTGAATTAAGCTTGCACTGGCTAAATATTTAGCTTTGCAACCTTAATAATGTTATTTTAACCTTATTAATGTTCTTTTTTGTAGGCATCATGGCAAAGGAGAGTTTTAAAGACATCAGGCAAAATTTGAATTGTTCTTTGTCTTACTCCAAGGTCTCTGAATAATTAGGATGAAATGTATCCCAGTACAGTGGCCCTGGCACAGGGTCCTGTGCACCACTTAAACATGCTTTATGGGTGAAAGCTAAGATGTACCTACAAGTGACTTGAAGATCTATTGCAAAGATATTACTCATACATTGACAACAGTTTCAATAGTGAGTGTGCTTAACTGACTACATTAGAAAGCTTTTAGTCTTGCATAAATCTCTGGGCCACTCAACCACACTTGGGTTTTCATCAGTTTACTGGGCAACCTTCCTGAGAGCCAGCAAAGAGGAAGGCACAGCACCAAAAGAGGATCCTGTCGGGCATGCGAGATGTCACAGCATTTCTTCAAGATTTACGATGAGCGTTACTCTATATGGTGCTGGTATTTCCATTGGTGGAGAGACACACTGAAGCCTACGTTATACAGTTGATACCATTTTTCTCAGTGAAATCGCTTCAGCGTAGGACATGGTAAAGCAAGTGGTTTTGTGGCATGGCTACATTGCTGTGAAATCCAAATTATATATGAACGTCAAAAAGGCCAGGGGCAATCATTCTTGGAAAGCACCACACCACTGTCAGAACTGGAAATGGAGAGGCTGAGAAAGGATAGTCTATAATCTGTGTTCTGCAGACATCCACAGGAGGTTGGCTGTGGTATGTTCAGCACTTACTAGTTTAGAGATTTGGACTCTGGTGCCTTTCTAAAATACAACGGACACACAAAGTCCCCTTTAAAGAATGCAAATGGTGATAGTGATGGCGACATATGAAGCAGTGATGATGACGTATGAAGTCAGCCTTTATTGGTCCACTGCAGGGCAAAAGCTTCACCATTGTATTGTAATAAATTCTACATCCTGGGTCAAACTTGGCAGCCACTCAGTGCTCTGCAAACACTCGCACTTCATTTATTCATCTCAGTCACTGGGATAAATGTTTATTGGGGCCCTGGGCATAGAGAATATTTGGGCCCCCCATGCCTTGGGGATCCAGGGGCACCAGAACTGGAGGGAGCAGGAGGGCCAGGCACCCCTCCACACACACACACACTTTTAAAAATGGGAGGGTCATGCCCACCCACTTTTTAACATGGGCATTGTAGCCTCAGATAGGTGTGGTGCAGCAGCAACCTGGGTGTTGTTTGGGTTGGCCGGGGGGCCATTGCCCCACAAACTGCAGGCCTAGAGGCAAAAGGAGGAGTGGTACTGCATGTGGCTGCTGCCTCAAGCACAAAGCACAGGCAGCAGTGCGGGCAGCCTGTTACCAGGAGCAGAAGGGACCTGGTGGGGGCAGCTTGGCAGCGGGAGTCGGGCGCAGGCACTGCGCAAGCCCAGACAGAGTGCAGCAGCCTCTGAGTCCGGGCCCATAGCAGTGGGAGTTGTGCCAGAGGACCCTCCCTGCCCGGCTCCTCACTTCCTGTGATGTCCCCAGGGCTTCCCGCCACCTCCAGCCCGGGGTTGGGCCTCCTCTCCCTGCAGAGCATTTCCTAGGGGCAGCAACATGCACTGGAGGATGGGGACATGAGCTGGAGATTGTTCTCAGCACCTTGGTCCCCGCCTAGGGCGGATGGAGGGTCCGAGGCTTCCCATAGTGGCCCAGACTCCAGGGGCAGCTCTGATCACTGCCTGGCTCCGGCTTCTGGCCTGACCAGAGGTAGGGTCCTGGGGGAAGAGGAGGAGCAGGGAGCAGGGCCATAGTTCCCGCGCTGATGGTCCTCTCACTTCTACCTAAGCTCCGGCGCTTGGGGCCCCCCAAATTAGCCAGACCCATGTGTTAATCCACCACTGCACTGGGGGCCTGGCTGTGCCTACATCCATTGGTATATCCCACATGATGGCCTGTTGTAGCCAGAGTCCACAAATGACCCTTGAGTTTGACAGTTCTTAGTATGTGGAGGAGCATAATCCACCCTCTCTGTGAGAAGATACGACTGTTGTTTCACTGATTTTTAGTACAGTCGGACTTTCAAACCTTTACAAATGTAAATGTCAAACCAGGCTGAAAATCATAATTACTGACATTCTTCATCAGTAATAATAATTAAACAACAAACTCAGAAAGCCATGGTAGGCCTCCCTTAAACAGTTTAATGGCTTATTATGTCTCCAGGCTGCCAATCTATCTCTTTCTCTTCCTACTTCAGTCACTTTTATGTTTGCAGTCCACACATCATGTGTTGAGTTTTGTTTTTTTTTATAGTCTCTTTCTTTTAACAAGCCTCTGAGCCAGCAGGAACATGCTGTAAATGAGGTATGGCATCTAGGTGTGGCCATCACATGCAAATCAATTCAGCTACAGCTCTCCTTAGGTGGGAAAAGGTGTGTGACTATAGTCAAGTATCACTTTAAATTATCTTCTCCATGGAGAAGAACAACACTCTAAAGAACCGAGGAAAGGATGCAACGGGACTGAAATTGAAGTCCTTTTTTCTTAAAAAGAAATGTATCATGCCTCTGCTTGCAATAGTCACAAATTCAGAAAGCTGTGTATATACATGACTAGATTCCACCTTTAAAACCAGATAGACATGGCATTGCACAGATTCTCCACTGAATTACATAGAGCCCAAGTGAAATCTGTAAACCAGATTCTGATCTTAGTTGTAGCAGCGTATATCCAAAGTGAACCCACTGACGTCAACAGTGTCGTTCTGAACTTAGACCGGTGTAACTGAGATCACCCTAGTACCCTGTGAAACTGCATAGAATCAGAGAATTTGGCTCACAGCATTAAAAACCCTCTTTCAGGTTAGTCTTAAAGTACAGTCAAGGGTCAGCTTCTGCTTGCTTCCTATTGTCTTCAATGGAAATGCCCAGCTATAATGGAAGGTAGAGCTAGGTCTACAAAGTTTAATTGAGGGTTTGAAGATTCAGGATCCTCATCATGATGGCATAGTTCATAAAGGTCATAGTTATGTATACCCACAGGGCCAGACACCCATGTAAATCCAGAGACTAGCTTCACTGGAACAAATGGAATTGCTCCACATTTTATCAAGGTAGCTGAAACAACTCTTGTGTAATCATTTATCAGATCATCAGCCAGAAGACTTATCCTACTTGAATTGTAAGTAAACAAAAAAAAAAATAGTCACCACTGGACAAACAGTGTCTGTGGCGAGGGAAGTAAATAGTTTGCTCCCTTGTCTCCTTGCATTGAAACACAACAGTTGCATATTTTGAGTTGAAATGACTTTGTTTCAGACTACGTAAAAGTAGCGAGACTATGTAAAAAAAAAGTTCAAGGTCCAACTGGAAACAGCATTTTGAAATTATCAAAACAAAGTGTTTCATTAGACTTGATCTGATTTTTTTTTCAGATCTTCAGTTCACTGAAAAATTTTGAGATTTTGACTTTTCATCTCAATTCGGGATGGGAAAGATTTCAAAATCCTGAAAATTCTCACAGGATGGGTCATTTTCCATCTAGCTCTATTCTAGATGCTACTATACTAATAACAATAACAGTAATCTCATGAGTTTCACAAGACAGAGGTTTCTATTCCTGAAGATATCTAGGTGATGGCAAGGGGGAACCTGGTAATTTTCAGCAAATATGTTTAAATATGTAAGGAATATTAATTAGTATTAATGGTTCTTGGCCTATGTCAACCTTGGTCCATCAGCCTAGTATCCCTTCCTTCAGAGTAACACTGGCACAGAACTAGAGCACCAGGAAATGTGAAATTCCCCAGGCCTGCAGATTTTTGTGACAAATGCAAAACTCTGCTCAAGCTCACTGAAAAAAAATCACTGATGGGTGTGATCCTTTTGAGTGACACCTGACTCCATTCCAAGCAACGTTGCTCCTGGTTTTGGTCTTGTTTCCAAATCGCATTCAGCTTGGTGGTTCACACTGAATTTCACTGTATGTTTCTGTGACAGGTTCACATACAAGTAACTCAAGGCCATGAATCATACTCCCACTAACTGGGACTGATGGGAAGGCTGGCATGAACCTCTGCCACCCTGCCTCTTGGCTGTGCACAGCTCTGATAGGGCCTCAACAGTCATGACACAAAGTCCAGAGGTACCCATTAATGACTGAGCCTAAAAAGCTTCATTTTGGGCAAGCATTCAAAGTTCAGGTGCTGATTCCAATGTCTTTGCTCTGCAGATCTGACTGTACGTGTCATGAGGCCTGTGGAAGACAGAGTATTCCAGAAAATTACTTATTGACAGGTCCCTGTGAGGTGGGCAGACAGCTTTTCTGTCATCATGCTTTAAGGATAATGACCTACATCTCTAGTAAGACTCAGCAGGGTTAGTTTAGTCCTCACCAGATTCCCTGAACTTCTAGAGTTGGAAATACCACAACAATTAGGCAAAGCTTCAATCTTGCACATAATTTCCAATGGACTTGTCCCTTCCTAGCACAGCTTTTCAACTTACACATCTGTCTGAGGCTTTTTCATTGTTGTAAGTTTTAGCTGACCTGATCTGTCTTTTTAATCTTGTGCTTTCATGCAACTGCTGTAAGCATTAATTATCCTTCTAACACACCCCACTTTGCGAAGAGCAACATGTACTTTGAGCATTTGGTAAAAGAGGTGCATGGCTTAAGAGGTGAGAGATGGGCATAGAACAGACTGAATATAAACCTGAGAGCTAAAACTCTCAAATTCTAACCTGGGCCTGCCTGTCACTCTTTGGCCTTAGGCAAGTCCGGATTCTGGAACCCCCATTCACACTGAGTTATTATTTATCATTCATATTTCAGTAGAATCTAGAGGCCCCAACTGAGATCAGCGTTCCATTGTGCTGGGCACCGTACATACATATAGTGAAAAGCAGGTCCTGCCCTGAACATCTCACACGCTAAATAGACAACACAGGTGCAGGGTGGAAGGGAAAACACAGAGGTCAAGAGACTTACAAAGGTTACTCAGCAGCTCAGAGCTAGGAATAGATCCTAGGACTCGAGTTCCAGTCCAGTGCCCTTTCCACTAGGCCACATTACCTCTCAAAACCATGGACAGATTAGAAAAGTAAAGTACTGCTGGATGCAGGCAAGCGTGGCAGAATCTGGCCCTTTAAACCCCCATGTCTTAATATTCCCATCTATAAAATGGAGCTAACGCTCCCCCACCTCTGAGAGGGGATTGTGAGTACAAACTAGTTAATATTTGTGCCGTGCTTTATATATAGATATAAAGTGCCTTAGAAGCATTGAGTACGGCTGATAACAGGAGACACCCACACACAGATCAAGGAGAAACCAGACCCCTCAGGACAGGAGGAAACTCTAATGGCATAAACAAGTAAGGTCAGTAAACTCTTTCTCAGCATCTCCAGCAATGGCTCCTCTAAGACAGCTGGCTAAGCAAGCTATTCTTTTCAGCTCCACATAAACAACTTTTTAAAATATTGATCATGTAAACTCAATGTGGGATTCCACCCCACCCTCCACCTCCCATGTTCAGTAACTAACATCTTTGTGGTTGTAAGTCAGGGTGCTGTGATGTGCAGTACAAACAAGAGGGCTCAGAGAGAGAGATTCATTTCACTGAGATTCCACCACTTCTTACACTTACACACACACACAGATACATACATTCCAGGATGTGAACTCCTTTTCAAGGACATTTTCCAAACAAAATGATAAAAAATTTAATTGAATTAAGGGCAGAAAAAGCAGAACTAAACCTTCCTGGGCACATTTCCCCAGCTGTCACTTGTTTGTCCCGTGGGTCAATTTATTCCATCATTAATTGAGAAGCCTGGGGGAGGAGGATGAAAAAGAAAAGGAATTTACAAAACATTCAAAATTGGGTATTTAAGAGGTATTTTCAGATGGAATGTTATAAACCCCTTAAGAGGCTCTGGTGCTTAGTTCTCTACCCTGCCAACCAACTCAGGCAAAAGCCAGTTAAACCCTGGGTGCTTTTGTGAGGATTATTCAATGAGGGGTTTCTTTTATATAGACAGACAAGACCAGACTAGTGGCCTCTTTCCTATAGCTTTCCTTATTAGAGAAGCACATCACAATGCAAACAGATTTAAGCTGGGACACACATACCCCTGCCCTAAATCATCTGTGTTTAATATAGATATAATGATGCATTCCAGTATAAATACTGGACCAATCAATCAATCACATTCTGGGACCGCAGGAAAGACTGGGGCTTCCAATCAGATTTATAGAGGGTAAGTAATGACATCTATGTGCAGGTTCCTGAGACTGGGCAGAGCTCCACATCACTAAAAGAGAAAAATGAATGTAGAAAGCAAACTATTTGGAAGAGATTTTGACCAAGAAGCATTATTAGAACTTGTTGGAAAATTTCCATTTAAAAGTTGGGGGGAGGATGGAGGGTTAATGGAAAATGGCTTTTTGACTGTGCAGGAATGTTCACAACAAATTTAAGTTTTTGTCCAAAACAAATGTTTTCACTTTTAAAATTGAACATTTTTCTAAGAATAAGTAGTATTATAAACAAAAATAACTTTTTGACTAAATATTTTTCCCAGAAAAAAAGTGTTTCCCTTCCAGCTCTAATTATAACTCCGGATATGTCTACACTACAAACTTACAGCCATTGCAGTAATTACATAAGCAGCTTTATGTCGACCTAACTGTGTAGCATAGGCCAAACAGACCTCACTTTCATTAGTTCGCCAACACCCTGCATAACCCTCCCCCTGCTTCCCATCCATGCAATGGAGAATCAACCCATTGGAGGGAAATCCTGCCTTAGGTTACAAAGAGAAAAGTTTGGCCCTCCCAGTCTAGCCTGCCCCAAGTCCCCATATAATTTGGCACAACTCATCAACCTTGGCATTCTCACTTCAGGAGCATCTAGGATTTACAATAGCAAGAGGGGTTTCAGGTCAGACCTGAGCATTCTGGAAAAGCTGGTGCTAATAGTCCTTCAGTTTATTAGCATTAAACTCACTCTCAAAAAACCAGTGGCCATTCCTCTTCTTACAGACCTATTAGCTTCTGCATTCCCTATGTTTTCTGTAATGATGTATTCTCCTTGCAGTTAAATGCCATTGCCTCTGGCAAAGGTGTCCCTTTACATGAGAGAAACCAACTATGTGAAACCAGTGTTCTGCCAGGTGTGGGTAGCTCCTAACTGTAACTTACTTTATTTACACAGATATACCAGTTCTGAAATGAGGTGATCAAACAGCATGCAGTGCAATCCCTTCTCTCAGGAAGCTCAGCCCAGTGCCAATGCCCAGCTCCCAGAGAGCAACTCTGCTTAAGTATTGACTCTAATCAGAGCCCAAGGTCAATAATAAATAAATGGTCCTGAACTGGCCCCTAAGGATGTGATTCTGTAAACACTGATGTACTTACTTTACTGCTGGGAGTAGCTGCATTGATTTCAATGGTGCAGCTCAATGTTGTGTTACCGGACTAGAGGCTGAAGGATGGGTTTAATCAAATAAATATCCAGGCTCATGCACAGTGGAAGGCCAGGGAAACCAGAAAGAAACCAGGTTTTCATGGCTCATGAATATTTGCAGACATGGTGATTTTTAATTATTGTTGGAATCCCATCAAGAAATAAAAAATAAATAAATAAAAGGCTGTTTCGTTTGACTGGTGTGTATCCAGGCAGTCTAAGTGGGAAAGGGAAATCACAGAGCACTGGTACTGCTCAAAGCTGCTAAGCATTTCCATTCTCAGCTAGCACTTGGCTGAGTTGCATGTAAGGTGATAAGCTTTCAGCTTCGCTCCGAGCAAACATCCTTCTAAAAAGGATGTTCACTGGCTTGTGGCACTTTTGTTTTCATTATGATTTTGCTGTGGATGAGGATAGTTTTTCCTTCAGTGAATTACTTGCATGTTAAAGATATGTTCAAACCATGTCAGCCAATAATCAAAGCCATATAACAATAATTCTATTCATTAGGGGCAGGTGTAGATAGGTGCCAAAGATGCAGAGAGGCAACTGTAAATCAACCTGTTCACCCCCCTGAATCTTTAGGAACCTAAATACTCCTTGTAACCCTGGCCCAAGGTCCTCACCCATTTCCCAAAGTGTCCAGGTTGCCGGATTTGAGGTTTTCACTTTGGAGCCACTCGGGTCTGCCTTGCACAGCTCAAGAGCTTGCTCCTTTTGATCCCCCCTGTGAAAGTACACCCCATAGGGCTTTATGGGGATATACTTATAAATGAATATATGATATAACTGGAATGTTTTATGCTACATATGCCATGTAACATATCTCTGTAAAGGTTATGGTGTAGTGAATCTATTCCTCCTATTTGTATGCATGTATGATTTGTGTGTTCAAAGTTATGAATATTGGCTGTGTACTTGCATCAAGCATTTGGTCAGCTTCTTGAGAAGGAATGTGCAAGTTAAGTGCCCAGTCAAGAAGCACTTAACAGACAAAAGAGCTTGGGAGACTCCAATCCACACAAGCAGTCTACCTGAGGACCTTCAAGGTAGCATGTGGGCAACAGCTGCTACCTGCTAGTCCTGAGTCATGCATGGACATGTGACTTGCCCATGTGATTCTAAATCTCCATTTTGTGACTGGATTCTACACAGGCGGAGGAAGGGGTGTCCACCCACAAGAAAGAATCTATTTAAACCCCTGAGAGACCCCTCCATTTTGTTTTCAGCTGGCTCAAGGGATAGCCTCTCCACCCACAAGGATACCTGAAAGAAACTGGAACAAAGGACAGTAACTACAGGGGGTGTGAGTGATAGCTGAACCTAGACAAGGAGGGAGTCTAGTCTGTAAAAGAAAGCTCACTGAAACATCTGAGGGTGAGGATTTTATCTGTATTCAGTTTTATTTCTATATTAGAGATAGATTTGCGTGTTTTAGTTTATTTTATTTGGTAATTTACTTTTTGTTTGTTACTACTTTAGAACAACTTAAATTCTCCTTGCTGATTTTAATCAAATCACTTTTTACTTATTAATTTACCTGGAGTACCTCTTAGTACTGGGGGGGGGGGAGGGAAACAACTATGCATATCTCTCTATCAGTGTTATAGAGGGTGAACAATCTATGAGTTTACCCTGTATAAGATTTACAATGGGTAAAACAGATTTATTTAGGGTTTGGACCCTACTGGGAGTTGAGCATCTGAGTGCTAAAGGCAGGAACATGTCTTAATCTGTTTCCAGGTAAGTCTACAGCTGCTAAGGGATGTGGTTCAGACCCAGGTCTGGTTTGGAGCAGGCTAGCGAGTCTGACCAGAGTCAGGATTGCTGGAGTCCCAAGCTGCCAGGGCAGGAAAGCAAGGGCAGGAGTAGTCTTGGCACATCAGTTGGCAGCCCCAAGGGGGTTTCTGTGACCCAGCCCTCACACCCCCAATACTAGGACTGCAAATTAGAGCAGTCATTGGATTGCTCTAACTTGTGTCCAATTGCTGTTCACCATCTCAGGATCACAGCAGGGGATCAGGCTCTGCTGGCTTCATGTCATTTGAAATTTCCCCTAAGCAAGGAAAATCTTTGACTGGCTCTTTAAACCAGCTGTCCATCCTCTTTGCCCTGCTAGAACAAAGGGTACCGAGCAGTGCTAGGACTGTTACTTTGAAACAAAAGAAGTGTGTAGTTAGAAGGGCCATTTGAATACTGCTCACTTCTTTATTTTAGCATACACTAAACTGCCATAGATTTAAATGATGAGGCAATTGACTTTAGCATTGCATGGGCCAGGATTGACTTGTGCTCTAGTGGCTGATGGTGTGAAAGCAGCACTGGGCCAGCCTTCTAATCAGACTGAGCTGATTCATTTGAAGCACAAAGGTTCTTTTAAAAAAAACAAAAAAACCCCACAGCCGTGTTTTTCTAAGTCTTGTACAGCACATCCATTACAAAAATGGCTTTGTCACAGGGCAAGGGAAAGCAGCCCAAAAAAAAGCAAACACTCCCTCCTCTGAAAGGCTTCACTGTGATCACAGAAATACTGGCTGAATCCTAATCAAAGCTAGAGCAGCTCTGGTGACCATTTAGAAAATAATTAATTGAACTTTGCATGACATTCAAATGCTTCAGATCTCAAATGCCATGCTACTCCATGCCATGTAGTCTGGGAATTCTACAAACTACGGATAGTATTTGTTTAATGGTGGGGGGCTTAGTATGCCTATGATGGGCTGAGTCACTGTATTTATGAAGGAAAAATGTACAAGGGATCTTAGATCTAGATACTAAATTGCTACACTTTGAGTGGGCTGAAAGATAGGCAGAAATATGGAGAGAATAAAGCGAGTGCTTATGAAAACGCCTCATTCGTTGGACACAGGCAGCTGTGGGATAATTTTTCAGCTCCCCAAGGAGACCCTTCAGATAGCTTTGACTTTTTTCTGCTGTACCAATATTTCTACAGTGCTCGGAAGGGAAGTCTAGTGTTACCCAGTAAGATACATTTTATCATATTACTGTCTAGAATTTTTAAAAATGCACTAGAATCCTCTAAACTGAGATGTTTTCCACCTAGCTTCCCAATTAAAATTCATAGATTCTTAGAATTTGTTTGGGGCCAGGCTAGGGTCCCTTAGATCATCCAGTCTGACCTCCTGTATTTCACAGGCCATTAATTTTCATTCACGTACCCCATATTATCCCGAAGACTTTAGTTAAACTAAAAGATTTCAGTCCACAGGCAAAGAATGCGAGAGACCCAGGTGCCATCAACGTTTGCAAGTATTGCAATAGCAGGCAACTGATTAGGTGAGATATGCCCATATGATCCTAGCTGGAATACCATGCCCCAAGCTGCACAGGAAGTGAAAAACCCCTAAGGTCCCTGCTAATGTGACCTGGGGGATAAAGTCTTTCCTGACCCCAAAACCTGGCAATCAGTATGACCCTGAGCATTTGAACAAGACACACCCACCAAACATCTAGAACAGGGGTGGAACACTCTTTGGCCTGAGGCCCACATCTGGGTATGCAAATTGTATGGTGAGCCATGAATGCTCACGAAATTGGGGCTGGGGTGCAGAGGGGATGAGGGCTGTGGCATGGAGCCAGAAATGAGGATTTCAGAGTGCAGGAGAGACTCTGGGCTGGGGAAAGGAGTTGGGTGCGGGAGAGGCAGGGGGTGGCGAGGACTCTGGCTGGGGGTGTGGGCTCTGGAGTGGGGCTGGAGATGGGGGGGTGTTGGGGTGTAGGAGGGTTCTGCATGCTGGGCCCAAAGATCAGAGGGTGGGAGGGGGATCAGGGCTGGGGCAGGAGCTTGGGGCACAGGAGGGGCTCAGGGTTGCAGGCTCTGGGCAGTGCTTACCTCAAACAGCTCCCAGAAGCAGAGGTATATTCCCCCCTTCCAGCTCCTACATGGCCAGGTGGCTCTGTGTGAGGGGAGACATGCTGCTGCTTCCGGGAGCCACACAGAGCCGCAGCATGAACACACGGAGCAGATCCCAACCCACTCCCTGGCTGGAGTGCGGGAGGAGGGCAAGCGCCAGACTCTGCTCCCAGAGGGAGCTTGAGGGCCAGATTAAATTGGCTGGCGGCCTGGATGTGGCCTGTGGGCCGTAGTTTGCCCAGCCCTGATCTAGAAGAAAGATTTTCTGCATCATCTCAGAGGACCGCTCTACCCTGTCCACTGTCCTATCTCCAGCTGGGACCAATCTCCAATGCTTTAGAGGGAGATGGGGGGGAAAAGGCCAACCCAGAATACATCGAGCCAATAGTGCAGCAGGGGGAAAATGCTTTTCTGACCCCTGCAGGTGACTGGCTGAAGCCCTGAAGCATGAGATTTGATTATAGTCATCATCTTAATGCAGAACTGCAAGCATCATGAGCACGTTGAGGGCTATGCAGGCAAGCCTGTCCTCCCGCAGCCCATGAAGGAAGGGGATAAACAAGATTCAGGCACACAGATTCCAAGAGCACAAGGGACCACTACAACCATCCAATCTGACACTGCCCCTGCACTCTCTCTCTCACTGCCCCTTCCTCCCCACACACATACAGTCCATGGAATTTCTCCCAGAACAAGCAGCTGCCCTGACTGAGATACAGATCTATTCAATACTGAAATGATTTTAAATGACACAAAACTCCAAATTAAATAAGAGTACAGGATTAAATATGATATTCCCTCAGTTTCATTTTTCTTCTATTTTTATGGCAGGATCCTCAACTGGCGTAAATTGGCATAGCTCTGCTGATGCTGATATTTATTTGACCAAGTCTGTATTTAAAAGATCTGAGCACATCTCAACTCTAACTCATGACTTCACACCTTGGCACTGGCCAAATGTATCCACACGAAGGGTGACTTTTGCAAAAACCATTCCATCACCACTATTTGCTTCCATAAAGCTAAATTTGTCATTATCCCAATAATGCAGCCATCCGAGATGTGAAATTTGTATTGCATGGATGGGCAGGAATATATATTTTTTAAAAACAGATACAAACAAGCGCTTAATTGTCCAAGGAGAGTTACAAAGTCCAAAAGCTATCTTGCAAACAAGCCGACTGAAATGGAGATGAATCTACATCAGAACAATCCACCTCTCACTGCATGTGGAACTTCCTGTCCGCATTGTCATAAGCAGCAATCAACGATTCTCAACATGTTTTCCACAGCCATGACAATGCAGCCTGTTTGTGAGCTGGCTAAACCTTCTTCTGCATAACTTGATGCTAATCAACACCACCACCACAAAAGGAAAATGTCTTTGGTTTTTCAATGAACTCAGCACTTTGCTCTCCCTTCCTTCCGCTTCCCCTCTCACTCCCTTTGTACCCACCTGAGCCTCTGTTCTAACCACTTCTTTTTTATGCTTCTCATCTTTGAACCTCCTCGCACACTGCCCATTTGTGTGTGGAACACTCTGCACTTGACTGTAAACAAACCAGTTTAAACCTTTCAGAAATAATCTACTTAAGACAGACATCCATAATTCTACAGTGGCATGGGAACTGGAATTTCTATTTCAGAGAAAAATTCACATTTCAGAAAAAAATTTCATTCCAAATTGCAACAAAAAAAAAAATCAGATATACAAAGGCTGCTCACAGCTGTGGACAGGGAGTTGCACAAAGATTCCCCATCCGTTCTCTCATAGCAAGCATGTGAAGCTATGGACATCCACAATGGCATGCCACTTCTGCTGCCTGTGATCACCCAGCAAATATTAACATGGTACGAGAGAGAATGAATCATAGAATCTTATGGTTGGAAGGGACCTCGGGAGGTCATCTAGTCCAACCCTCTGATCAAAGCAGGACCAATCCCCAACTAAATCATCCCAGCCAGGGCTTTGTCAAGCCTTTCCTTAAAAACCTCTCAGGAAGGAGATTCCAACACCTCCCTAGGTAACCTAGTCCAGTGCTTCACCACCCTCCTAGGGAAAAAGTTTTTCCTAATATCCAACCTAAACCTTCCCCACTGCAACGTGAGACCATTGCTCCTTGTTCTGTCATCTGGTACCACTGAGAACAGTCTAGATCCATCCTCTTTGGAACCCCCTTTCAGGTAGTTGAAAGCAGCTACCAAATCCCCCCTCATTCTTCTCTTCTGTAGACTAAACAATCCCAGTTCCCTCAGCTTCTCCTCATAAGTCATGTGCTCCAGGCCCCTAATCATTTTTGTTGCCCACCGCCGGACTCTTTCCAATTTTTCCACATCCTTCTTGTAGTGTGGGGCCCAAAACTGGACCCAGTACTCCAGATGCAGACTCACCAATCTTGAATAGGAGGGAACAATCAAGTCCCTCGATCTGCTGGCAATGCCCCTATTTATACAGTAGACTCTCGATTATCCAGGATTGGGTTCACCAGAAAGTGGATTAACCAGGATGTCAAAAAAAAATACATGCGTAACTCGCAGGGCCGACTCTGGCTTTGTTGCCGCCCCAAGCACACAACCCCCCTGCCACCAGGGCAAAGGGCAGCCAGTGAACCAACACCCCTTTCCCCCGGCGCAGGGTGGCTGGTGAGCCAACCCCCACTTCCCATATTTCCTATGGATGGTGATTATTCAGGATTTTATTAACCAGGATTAATTTTTCAATATCATCCTGGATAATCGAGAGTTTACTGTACAACCCAAAATGCTTTTAGCCTTCTTCGCAACAAGGGCACACTGTTGACTCATATCCAGCTTCTCGTCCACTATAACACCTAGGTCCTTTTCTGCAGAACTGCTGTCTAGCCACTTGGTTCCTAGTCTGTAGCATTGCATGGGATTCTTTCATCCTAAGTTCAGGACTCTGCACTTGTCCTTGTTGAGCCTCATAAGATTTCTTTTGGCCCAATCCTCTAATTTGTCTATGTCCCTCTGTATCCTATGCCTACCCTCCAGCATATCTACCACTCCTCCCAATTCAGGGTCAGTTGACTCCATATGGAGAAGTAAAGCAGGGTGGGCTAAATCTTGAAGTCTTGACTCAGGTTTTCTCCATCACTTATTCAAGCAAAAGTCTTGAGAGAGAGAAAAAGTCTTGGACGTTTGCCTAAGATTTGATGGTTATGTAAATAGAAGAAAGAAAGAAAGAAAGAAAGATGAGTAAGGACCTCAGATTTGGCCCATTGTGATTATTTCTGATTATACTGCCTCCTAATTTCCACACTACAGAAAGTATTTACCAGCTCTTGTTGACTACTTTTAGCATGCAATAGTTGTAGTTCTCCTACAAAGCATTTCAGTTTCAGGGATATTTTTGTTGCAAAACAAGTACATGTGCAGGTGCATCCTAAAGCAAATCACTGAGTGTCGTTAGTGGGTCTGGCTTTCACTCACTGGGCAGAAAACAAAAAAATTTCCCAAGAGAGGTGTTCATCATCTAAGAGGGATATAACCAAGATCTTAACTCTGTTTGGACTGAAATCCAAAAGGTGACAAAAATGCTCACAGGTTGTTAAAAGATAATGTAATCCTCAGTGGAGGGTGATGGCCCCTAGGAAATATTGAAATGGAAAGGTAAGCTCAGAGAAGCAGCTGCTGATCAGACTCTTTCTGACTAAAAATGAAAACATATCCTAACTACTCAAACCTTGAGAACTTTCTACTTTATGGGGCCTCAAGTGGCAATCTCTGTGCTAAACCATTTAACACACTTTAGCATTAAATAGTTCCTGCTGGTAGTACCATAAAAATATCCCCAAATATAGGAACATCCTTCATGTGCAATTAATACAGCAACTGAAAGGCTACGTCAGACTTCTACTCAGAATAGTTTGAGATGTTTCTTTAAGTGATTCTGGAGAGACATGCTTGTGCTTCAAAACAGATCAGAATTGCTCAGCACTTCTGACTGTGGGGTTGAGGAGCCCAGCAGTTTTGCAAGGAAGTACACGTCAATTATAGCAAGTACTCACTGCCAAAAAGCTAAATAGTTTTTGAAAGATCTGATTACCCGTTGCTTCCCTTTTATTGGCCATTCGCTTTATCCATGGATGGTTTCATTGGATGTGCTACTATAAGTGAGTTCTGTCCCAGGGGTGAGGTCCATTTGGTGACTTAAGTGCAGTCACTTGTCATGATGGATATTTCCACAAATGTATGTTTGTCAAGTTTGCATGTCTTTTGTCAATACCTCGGCTCTCCTAGGGACAGCATGTCAACTTCCTACATTCTTAGAGTTGACTGTTACTGAAAATCCGTCTGCTATGGTTCTGTGAAGCCTGCTTGATGGGAAAGGCATTTTGACAACTCCTGCCCCTCCAAACCTCTTACCTTGATGCTCCTCTTTCATTTTTTCCCCTTCCCAATAACAGACCCTGTTATTCAGGGTGGCAGCATTTATACCTTTCTTCGCCCCGATCTTCTAAAGTATATCTGCAGCAAACAGAACACTGGAACACTCCAGAACAGCTGGAGAACACTAGTGAGCAAGCACCAGGAAACTCAGCAGATTAAGCTTCAAGGGTTACTAATATTTTCCCTATGGAGTCCCTCTTCACTGTGAGTTTGAAGATTTACATGAAGCTCATGCCGAAGGGTGAACAAGTAAATAAAAACATGCCACTGAGGAACTACAACTATTGCAAACACAGAAGTCAGCAGCTGGCACAAAAGTAATGAGGTCACCACATTATGGTCCTGTGCAGCACATGGGTTTTATGGGGTGTTTCGCACAAGGCAAAACTTTAGGTTAATCTGGGAATTATATCAGAGGGAAGAGAAGGGGGATATGGCATGAGCAGCATTTTGCTCCAAAAATCATCCTAGAGGATGAGAGAAAGAGGAGTAGAAAGGGATTTAAGTGACAAAAAAAGGCATTTTGGGGGCTGCTATCAGCATATACTCAGTATTCATTCAAAGTGAAGGACTGTCAAGAATCTGATACAAGAACACAGGAATCAGCAGACTGGATCAGACCTCTGGTCCATCCCATCCAGTATCCTTTACCTGACTGTGGCCAGTACCAGAGGTTTCAAAGAAAGAAACTCTGACATGGGATAAGTTGCACTCCAGGAAAATCTATTCCTAGCCCCCAATAGCTAGTTGTTGTCTTATACTCTGAAGCTTGAGGGTTTAAACCCTAATAATTGATGCTGTTTGTTCCCATTTTACAATCCCCTCAAATGACAATGAAAACAGTCTCATCACTTTCACCTTTGATTTTAATTTGACTTTATATTTTTATTTTCATCCATGAAAACTGTTTTGTGTTCCGCATGAGCTTTTTTGTAAAAATGCTTTTCTAGGCACTAAAAGTCAACACCAACCTTTAAAGTGCTGCTTAAAAAAAAAAACAAAAACAAAAACAAAAAACCCCCCCGCTTCCAAGCAATTGAAATAGAAGAAAAGAGGGGCGAGAGGAACATGGAATTGAAAGCTGCTCAAAACACCATTTCCCTCCAAAAGATATCCAAGACACTGAGAGATCCACCCCCAAGGAGTACGTGGGTCTGCTTGGCTTTCTTGGAGATATATTCGATGACCTGACAGACTTGTCTGGGAGAGAAGAGAAACTCAGCAAAACATATTATTTACTTATTTAATTTTATTTTTAAGAATTACAAAAACAGTAGTACTTTTCCCTGCCCTTTTCCTTTTTGCAGCTTTATTTTAACCATGATCTAACTGAAGCCCACTGAGGGAATATCAAAACTAAATCTGAATAGACTTTTTATGCATTTCTTCCCCAGAGCCTCCAGCTTGGAGAGGGACAGATTCTCTGGTTGCAAACTGGCTGTACCTCTCTGGCTGGGGATTCCCAAATTGTGAGGTTGTACATCCATCATAGCTGGTTCCCATCGCTACACCACCCCCTTCAGTCTTTAGTGTAAGCAATATACTCCGGACAAGGAGGGAGTGTGGCTGGAGCCCTCTGTATTCCCAATATCCTCAGCTGACAGAATGCTCCATCAGGGCCTTGCTAATTGCTGCATTTAGAGCAATCCCTAAATTGCTCTAAGCAGTGCAAGGGCCAAAGTAGAGCTGACTTGAGAATCACAGAAACACAGCTCGCTACTTTGCAGCCTTCTCTTTCCTCATGCTGTGGTTGGATTTAGCAAGAAGCTGCGTCATAGTCTGCTTTGCAATATTCTTGAAAGCAGTGAGGGGAGAGACTTTTCTGGTTTGGAGTCGGGAACAAAGTTCAGTGATGCAGACTAAACACATAAAGACACAATAGCAAATGGGATCATTTACTCCCACAGCCGATCCTAAGAATCCCAGCCTCAAGTCTAGCATGTGCTTCTGGTTCAACCCTGTGTTGTAACATGTTGCTGCTACTAGTTCCTCCTCTCTGGCCAGTGTCACTGGAGTAGACAACGCCAAAGAGCTGACTGATAACCAGGAAAAACCTGTCTGACTGCTGAAGGTTACAAAAAGCAGACAGCAGCCTCATCTTTGTTTCACCTCCTTCATGGACTGAATAGTTAAACACCAGGAAGAGCTGCTGTGGAGAGACAGCAGTGCATGTAAGAACTTTCAGCAAGTGCTGTATTGCAGCAACTGTCTCAATAAGCATCCAGCCTCTGGATCATAAGAATACATCAGAGCCGAGGATGCGTGGGAGAGAGTAAAGAATCTGCAGGTGAGCTGTGGACGGAACGGAGGAATACACTCACATATGGCTGTTCTGATGGCTAAACATTATATATTAAAGACCATATTTTCAGAAACAGGCACCTACATTTATTCTATGCAGTATGCACAGCCAGGGACAAACAGATATTTGTGGGCACAAAATAGGTAGCTCTGACACATACCAATAGCTGTTTCCCCCACATGTACATGGTTCACAGGTCCAACGCAGGCACTTACCTTTGAAAATCTGGCCTGAAAACCTCAAGGAAAGCAGCAGAGTAGTGCACAAAGTTTCCTTCCACCTGCTTGTAGGAAAAGCTAGAAACATTCAGCATCTGCCATTAGCTGGCAACCCCAACACTTCCCCTTTTTCTTCTTAACTGCAAACACTGAGCACTCTGGTGATTGCTGACGTGGGGAATAAAAAACACAGTTAAGACTGCATACAGAATAAGGTTAATGGTCAGTATTTCCTCCCTGTGGGGACTTTTACGAACAAACTACAGGTGTTTTGGCAGCAGGGGAAGTTGTCTGAGCAGCAGGGCTGTTAGCCCCATTCCTGAGATGTTATGCTGCCTACCCTAATCCTTTCCTCCAGCACTCCCACGTTTCCTGTCTCCTGCCAACACAATAAGGGGGAAGGTGGGACTTAGTCCCTACAGCGATTTAAGGGTAAGAGCTACCATTCCTACTTTTCAGAACATTTTGAGCCACCTGGGGTTTGCCAAACTGGGGTTTGTTCTATGAAAATGAACCACAGACAGTTCCTCAGACTGGACATACTAGAGGTAAAGGAAAGCATTTTCCCATAGTCCTGGGGTGTTAAGGGGGAAAGTACAATATTGCAGAGGGGATACGGATAGGGTGGCATTGATCTCCCCCAGATCTCTCTTCTATCCATTCTGCCTCTTCCACTACACTGCAGACGACTGTAAACCTCACCTCTCTGTCTCTAGCTCCACAAGGCTCTGTGCTGGGCCTAGTTGGTAAATCAAGAAGGCTGAGAGGTATTGCTGGAAACAGGCAGTAGCTGGAGAGCTGTCACCTACATTTGGTTGAGACAGAAAACGTCTCATGGTGGATTGGGGAGATAGCTTCTAAAATGTTACCTGAAGAATCTGCAGCTTGTGATGCAGTGCACATATGATCAACTTGTGTGTATAAGAGAGAGAAGTTCAGGGTTTATAGGGTCTGTGGTTGTTAAGAGGGAGCTAGAAAAAAAAATGGGACACATCAAAGTTTAAACAGAAAATTTCTTTTAGAAAATTCAATGAGGTTTGGAAGCATTCATGTGTAAAATCTGGAGGCTAGATTAAATCACCCGTGGGTTAAAAACAACTATTTTATTCCCATTTTAAATGAAAAGCTTGTTTCAACGTTAGTTGTGCAGTCGCTATTGCCTGGTCATACTATGTTTTCCCTGAAATTCCTCCTAACATTTTCTTACTTTCAAATCCCCCACTGACTTGAACATGCCTGTGGTATGTGCTAATATGGGTGAGATTAGCAAGAGTGTTAATCTCCCTACATCCTAGAGATGGTTGTTTGCCTGAATTCTGGTATTCATTGTTATCCCCCTCTGCCTGGGTCTGAAACTTCCCCTCTTTATTCACCATCTCTCTCTGAAGTGTGTTGTGTTGGTTTACATTATTTCTTCTTTATGTAGTGCTAATGAAAACTGTTGTACTCATCCTCCTGGAGATCAAAGTCCTCTGTTTATCCAGAGAACATGGTAGCACAGAGCAAGCACAGGTATCACACAGCAAGTTTTCACACCCAGCTTGCCACTTGTGCGTTACAGCACATACTTAACTTGTGGAACTCACTGCTACAAGATGTCATTGACAATGCTAGGATAAGTACCTGACAATGGGTATCTTCAATGGGTGCAGATGAATTGGTGCTAAGTACATCTTAACTGCAAGGGTCGCCAAAAACAAGCTGTGTTAAGAACCATTCCAGTAACTGTGGCTACAAATGCACAAGTCCTGGTGCTGCTTTAGGAGTTGAAACCTTTTGGTCACTTCTAAACCAGCCTAGATTTGAACCATCAGTTTAGATAGTCTGCATCCTATCACCAATCTTAAACCATCAGGTCCCATTTGGGATATTGAACTGGATATTGCATAAAATTGAATTGCCATATTCACTTAGATGCTATGATGAGGGGGGCCATATAAGCACCTAGAGAGATGGACAGACAGTACACTGATAAACTTCAGAAAGTGGAAAAGTTGAATACAAGTATAACCATATCGTCACATTTTTGCCACCACACTCATTTCTGTTCATAGATTTATTCAAGAACAACTAAGCTTTAAAGGTTTACAGGCCATTACTTGAGCAATAAGTTGCAATAGATTTTTCACCTGCTATCTATTTTATTTTGTGGGGACAATTAAAATAAAAGGCTGACATACAGAGATGTTTGTGGAGCATAGTTAAGGCAAATGTTCATTTACATTTTCTGCAATTTTCTTGAATGAAATACAGTACCGTAGCTTAAAAAAGGAACGTCCAATTGACCTCAACCTTTCTAAAGAAAAATTCTCCTCTAGCATAAGACTAAGCATGCTAAAATTTCATATGATTAGATAGACAGATAATGAAAGCTGAGTTTAGAATGAGAACTTCCTGTCAATCTTATCTATGGAATCACTGCCCTGGCCCCATAGTTGTCATTATATCACAAGAGAGTTGTTATGATAATTGCTCAATATTCTTGCACAGATAAGCAATATCTGAAGATAATTCTTGCAACACTTTGTTGACAAGTAACTTAAGCAAGTTAATATTCTCTAGGGGCAGCCTTAATGTATGATTCCTCCTCGTTTAGTTTCCTCTAATTGATTTGCTCTTTTGTGAGTAGTGGAGACAAGGCTTCTGCATGTACGATACACTGATAAACTTGTAGCTTCGCCCTGCCATTCCCTTTCCTTTCGGTCTTGCTCTTCTGACCCCTTTCTGAAATGTCAGTCAGGATCTCCTGCTACAAACTCAACGGAGCAACAATTCGATGCCCCAATTTAACTTCCAAACCACTCTGCTTTACCCCTTCTCCATTACTGTCAGTGATTCCACTGCCCTTCCTGTTCCACAGATCCAGATCCTATCTACCATTTTCATCTGTTTCCCCTGCCTCCTCCTCACGTTGCTGCTATTGCTGAATCTTGCCAATTATTTCTCTGCATCTGCCCATTCTCGGTGCTAAGCTCCTGGTGCAAGCTCTGATCACTTCTCACCTTGATTACTGCAACCTCCTCCTTTTCAGTCTCCGTGCTTCTTGCCTTACTCATCTAATATAAAATGCAGCCAGGAAAATTCTCTTCCCTGCCCACTGCTATAACTGCCTCCGTCTGCTTTGCACATCCTTTGTTCTCACCTTACCCACCCAGATAAAGATGGAACTTAGGAGCAGAGAGCTAGATCAACTCAGATGATCTCAACCACCTGGGAGGAGAAGTTGCTCATGTGTCTTAGGAATACATTATGTTTAATAATGAAGAGAGAAGAGAATTATAGAAAACCTGCTGTATGAGCAGATTTGTATCTAAATGGAATCTTTCTAAAAATGTGCCATGACATGTCATTGACCTTTTAATGCAACCCTTTGAAAATTCACAGGTCCTTATATTATAATTCCCCTGCCCAGCCACCTGTCCTTTTTGTCAAGGGAGAGAGTAAAGGCCAGATAGACAAGCAGACCCTGGGCTCAGGACTGTCAAGGGTCTGATGTTTATTTGTTACCAATAGGAACAATTGACTAGAAAAGCCATAACAAACAGACAGAACCATGCTCCAGCCCATTTAAACGCCAGCCTTTTCCACAGGTGAGGAGATACACATGGTGCATCCTTTAAAAGTGCATGACATATGGCTTTCCCACCCCGGTGCAATTAGAGAGCTCTGAGAAATAGCCTGCCTTTCTCGTGATTACTGATGTTGCCTCTAAGATGATGAAGCACTGCATCTTCTCCAGTATAGGTGCCACAATCAAGTCTTAACCATATAGTGGTCCCTATTTCTGAATGCTGGTCAAGTATTCAGTGGACTATTTTGCATATATGTCTCAATACCTAAGCAATGCCTTGAGGGCAGGGACTCTGTTAAATAATCTGCAAAGTGGAAGGCATATTCATGGTGATATATAAATCAAACAAAAAAGAAATCACAAAGACAGAATTTTATTATTAACTCTGAATTCCCATTTTCTTTTAATCTAAGATAATTATCATTACTAAAGAAAATGTTTCTACCTAGTTCCACATGTATTCTGAAGGGGAAAAAATGGCCAAAAGAGGTAATGTGATACCTCGTATCGGACCATATCTATAAGTAAAGCATAAGCCTGGGGGCTAAAAACATATTTTAATTAGAAGTTAATTTTATACAATTGTTGTGTGGTTGAAATAGTTATCTGCATAGACCTGTCTCCTTGTTGTTTCTTGCATGGCTCTAAAAGAAGAAATTAATCCGTGCAGGTGTTTCAGGAGAATCTATTAAATATGTGTAAGTCGGATGAAAGGCAAAGGCCATGTTGTAACTAGAGCATGAGATGGGGCAGCAGACTAGCTGGCTGCTCATCTGATGTATAACAATGGTTTGTGGTGTGACCAGTATTTTTCAGTTCCTATCTTAATACACTTACAACTTGACTTTCAAAGATACTGAGCACCTAAAATGTCAAATGAAGTTAATGAATGGTGCAAGTGCTCAGCATTTCAAAAAGCTTTCAGACTTATGAACATTTTAAGTTTGACTACTGTAGTAATGAATTAGAACAACTGCACACTAGCCAACTGTCCCTACTGCAAACACTCAGACCATAATATTGAAGCAAAATATTTATTTTCCCATGCCATTCCTCCAAAAATGCTCTCCTGCTTCAGTGTATTTCCTTGTTATTCAAAGCTGTCTCTCCATTTTATTTTGTCCCCCAAGTCAGCATTTATTCACTTTCAAATGTTGGTGGATATTCAATAAAATTGGGTATTTTGTTTTCCTTCCTGCCCTAAAAACTTATTGTGCAGTTAAATGAGCCATCAAGTAGTGCACATAGTCAGGCTATGGAACTTCATGATTTTGTCATCTTTATCCCAGATTTACAATAACTTGTTGCAACTTGATTTAAATTAGATTACAAACACATTGGTGCAGGGACAGTGTTAATTTATGAGAACCCAGGTAGGTGACCTGACAGCAAATGTGGTAAATCAGGATGGGGGTTAGGGTAATAGGAACCTGTATAAGAAAAAGACCCCAAAATCAGAACTGTCCCTATAAAATCAGGACATCTGGTCACCTTAAACCCAGAACAATGGGGCTTGACTCTTGTCAGCTTTACCCACCCTTCCAACTGTAAAATATACATATAATTTTTATAGCTACTTTCCTTTCACCTCTAAACCAGGTTGCTGGGTTGTGGTTTTTTACCTGCACTGTCTTCTTCTTTGATAGTGTTTTGGGGGTTTTTTTGAGCATCTTGCAAGCTGCTCTTACATGACTTCCAAATATCCTCCACGTTTGGGACTCCATTCTTCCTCCCAGCTCATTTGGCTCCCATCAGTTTCTTGGCTTTGTGAAGTTTTCATTGAATAATCACTGGCGGGCGCCCCCTAATTTCCCCCAACTGTGAAGAATTAGAGAGTGTTTTTTAAAAATTCATCGCTCTTCTCTGTGAAAATCATTTTTTAAAACCAAGGGGGAAGTGGAATTGGCCAACGAAAGGGGAGTGGGCGGCTGTCCCGCGCAGGGCGGAGGGAGACGGGACACCCCCGTCTGAGGACACGGGGGAGAGGGGGTGTGCTCTGGAGGGGTGCCCCGAGACTGCAGTCCGCCCTCCCCGCGTCTGCAGACACGTCGAACACCCCTGCCTCTACCTCTGAGGGAAACTACACCTCCCAAGCAGGTAGGCGACCCTTCCCAGAAGGCCTTGAGGCGAACTCCCGAAGTTCTTCCGGTTACCTCACGAGGACTACAACGCCCAGCAAGCTTAGCGGGGCAAAGAGCAAGGCCTCCCCCAGCATGCCTTGCGAGGGCTAAGGCCGAGAGCGGCCGTTTCCTCTCCCTGCTCGGGCGAGGACTACAAGTCCCAGCAGGCCTTGCGAGCATGCGGCGTCGGCTTCCGGAGGTGGGCCGCGCCGCGTCCGTAGGTGCCGTTGAGCTGTGGGGGCGAGGAGGTAGCGAGCCGAGGCGGGTCTGGCCTGGCAGTGCCTCGGCGGCGGGGTCCCGGGGAGCGGCGAGCGGGGCTCCGGGCGGGGGAGAAGGAGGAGGGGACTGAGGCCGGGGAGCGCTCTGCGCCGCCGCCATGCTCAATATGTGGAAAGTCCGGGAGCTGGTGGACAAGGCGTGAGTATTATGGGGTGTCGGGGTCTGGGCCTGCGGCCGCGCGCTTACCCCCCCCCCCGCCCACCCCCGGTCCTTCCTGCCCTCCAACATGGCCGCTGCCCCGCCCCCTGTTGAGCTGGCGGCCGCCCCTCACCGTCCCCCCGCGCCAGGCTGTCTCCTCGTGCTGCCCGGGCCCCCTTCAGTGACTCCCCCGTTATGGCCTCTGGCCCCATTCCTTGTGGCTACCCCTCTACCTCCCTCCTTCTCCCCCAGTATGTCCGTCATGGCTGCTGCCCCCTCACCGCCTCATCCCCGCCCCGTATGTCCCGTCCCGTCCTGGCTGCTCCTCCTCCTCAGCCTTCCCTTCTGCCCCTATCCCATCATGGCTGCTGCCCCTCTGACAAGCTCAACACCTCTCCCCCCTTTACCTGATCTGTCTCCTTCCTATTATGATCACTGATCTATCCTCACATCATGGCTGCTGCCCCTCTTATCCACCTCTCTTCTAGATGATCTGCCTTCCATAGTTACGGTTAGCTGCTATTCTCCCCCTCTCTCCCTTTTGCACCTAAGTTTCACTGTCTTTGCAACTGACCCTCTAAAACCCACCCTTGGTTATTTGGCCCCTATCATAGCCTCAAGGCCTCTCAGGTGGGAGAGGAAGTGATATACTTAAAAAATCACCTGTATTGGAAGAAATCCTCAGAATACTTGCAAAGGATCATCCCCTCTTCTCTCAAGTTTTTTGCCAACTCCCGAACACAGTACTGCACCTTATTGCTACTATAGCTATAACTGATCCTCAGCCTCTAAGCCAGAGGTGGAGTGAGTGGGGAAAAGGCAATCCAGGAAATAAAACACTCCTTTTGTGAAGACCTTAAAAAATATCCAGATAGTTTAGAGCAAGTCTGCACTACTAAATGAATCTGGTTTAAGTTGCATCAAAGTACAGCCACCATGGTAGTTAAATTCTTTTTGCATGTCCACACTATGCTCCTTGTGTCATGTCCTCACAAGGAGTGCTTGCAGTGATTTAACTGTCAGCATGGAGCATTGTGGAATGTCTTCTGAAAGACAGCAGTCAATATAAGCCAGGGGTGGCCAACTTGAACCTAAGAAGGAGCCAGAATTTACCAATGTACATTACCAAAGAGCCCTGGTAATATGCGAGCAGCCCCCTGTCAGTGCACCCCCACCCCACCCTCGTTCGCAGTGCCTCCTCCTCACACTTCCCTATCAGATGTTTCATGGCATGCAGGAGGCTCTGGGGGGAAGGTTGGGCACAGCAGGCTCAGGGGAGGGGGCGGGAAGGGGTGGAGTGGGGGCAGGACCTGTGGCAGAGCCAGGAGTTGAGCAATGAGCAGCCACTGGCACAGTGGAAAGTTGGCGCTTGTAGCTCCAGCCCCGGAGTTGGTGTCTATACAGGGAGCCGCATATTAACTTCTGAAGAGCCACAGTCTGGCCACCCCTAATAAGCAATGCAGTGTCTACACTGATGTCGACCTTATTACATCGTCCTAAGTGCTACATTTCTTCTGGGGGTGGAATTATGAAGTCAATATAGTGGGTGAGTTACATTGGTGGGAGCTACCTTTTAGTGTAGGTGCTTACGAAATTAGATTGATGTAAGCTGCCTTAGGGCAACCTAACATGTAGACTCAGCTATTTGCATAGTTACATGCTGCAGATGAGAAATCATGTCACTAGCATGGCTGCCTTGGTTACTATCATCATGACCATCACCTCTGTCTCATTTTGAAGAATGTAGCACTATGGGAGTTATCACTTAGTGTGTTTCGCTGTCATTCCTTATTTGTGGTGGTGGAGAAAAGACTGAGAATTTTACCCAAAACATGCCTGCTTCAGAGAATACAGTTTTTATTTAATGGTAAACTTGTTGCAACTTTGCATGAGCTATCAGCTTCAGCACAGGAGTAATTGACTGAAATTCTATAGCCTGTGTTACACAAGAGGTTAGACTGCATGATCTAATTTCTGATAGACACTTCTGACCTTAAAATGTAAGAATCTGCTTTTCAAAACATGAGACTCTTTGTGTAATCTTCAGTTACTCTAGTTTGTCTGAATAGTTTTTAACCAGTCTCCTTTAGAAACAGCCAGCTGAAGAGGTACAACGGCTTCTTATTGACACTAGCTAAGTATTCATTTTGCTTCCTGGTGCACCCTAACTCACTCAGTGCACAACTGAAACTTTTCTAGGACAGGAAACAAAGTTGACATTTAAAAACAGAGTGTAAGACTTTTTCTGAGGAAGTTGTTTACCTTTTCTCTCCTGAGTCTCATTTTTATGACAGAAATTGATTCTTGTCAAAGGCAGACACTAGTTTTCATAGATAAAAAAGGTGGTATGTCTGGTTTTTTCAGCCTTCAGTTTCCAGTGTTCCTGTGCAGATATTGAATTCCAGGTTTTAAAGGAACGTTGTCAGGGAGTTCAGATACAGATTAGTTTTTGTTTGCATAGGTTTTGTTACAAACAAATGTACATACACACTTATTTTACTTTACTAAACATTAATATAGACTTTCATTACATTGAAAAACTCAAAGTTTCATTTAATTTTCAGTATTTCTTTTTAAACTCTAACAATGCAACATTGTGCCAAATGAATCTCAGAAAGGGAAACTTTTTCAGCCGTAGTGATCTAATATTACTCAAATGAGGAAGCTTGTCTTTTGCAAGTAACTTTTAACTTGAAAGCATTATTGTTGCAGTTGCACCACAAGCCTCAGTCACGATCAGGGTTCCATTATCCTAGATGCTGTACAGGCCTAGAATAAGCCCTCTTTCATAAATGTCTTGTAGTGTGTTACATCCATAGATCTTCAAGTTCTTTACAAAGAACGATAAGTCTCTTTATCCTCCTCTGGATGGGGAAGGAAGCTGATATATTCAGTGAATGAGCTGGGAATAGAACTCAGTCTCCTTATTCATGTCTAGTGCCATATCCACTGTCTTTGACAATTTTAGTAGCTTCTTCACTCTGTTTACTAAAGATCAGTCAGTCAAAAAATTCTCTCTTTCTACAGTGCTGAATTTTAGCAAGAGTAACACTTTCTCGCTTTGAAAAGGGAGAATGGGATTTAAATAAAGAAGAGGCTTGAAATGCGTGCAAGTAACTTGAAAACACAGGTCTGAAAACTTTCATTTGAAGGCTTTTCCTTATTTTGTCTCCCAGACCTTGGTTCCACTTAAAGCTGATTTTGGACTATTGTAACTTAATGGCCTGTAATATAAATTCATGATAATGAAAGAAGTCTTCCGTTCAATCATTTATTTCTATTTTTTGGGTTGTGATCCACACCTTGATGACCTGTGTCCTTCACTTTGGCTTTTGCTGGTTTAGCACTCTGATCAGTCATATCAGATGTCAAATTAGAGAACCACTTCTAGACTTTCTAGGCTTTCATTGTCTAAAAAAGACATTGTGGAGTTAGTAGTAATTTGTTTTTAAGTTACCTTTATTACTACTTATTTTTTATTATTTTGTTATTAACATCTCTGTGTGCTAGGTGAATTCCAGAAGAGGTATAAACCACACATTCCCTGCCCCAGAGAGTTTATCATCTGAAAATAGACTGGGCGTGACAAGAGGTGAAAGAATAGTTATTAGAGTATTGAAAGTGCAAATAAAGATCCAAGTTTATAATTAACATTCTTAAAGTGTTTACTTTATATGCTTCCTTTGGTTTAGATAGAAACTGAGTTGTCTAATTTTACTTTTTGATTTACCTGCTCTAGCATTGTTTTGCAATAGTCCCTAGATGCCCCAAACGGGGGTCAACTTCCCATTGTGCGAGACACTGTTCATACGTATAACAAAAACTTGTTCTGTCCTCAAAGAGCTCATTCCAAGGCATTGATCCTGCAATTTGTTAATGTGAGTAGAAGCTGGCGCCCACACAGAATCCCATTCACTTAGCTCCATGTTGGTGCAGGGACCCGTGCGTAAAAAATTGCAGGTTGGGACACACGCAGTGGTGGTTGCAAACCAGATACTACAGAGGAATAGTTAAATCCAAACAAATTTTCCCTTGATTACTTCAATTTCATGAAAATATTTCTGTTTTAACTGAAGTTTTGAGAGGCTTTTGTTTAATAAAATTGTAATTTTTTATTTTAACTGCCTGATTATATTCCTTTAAGTTTTGGGAAGACACTATTTCATTTTCCACTGTGTGACCCTGAGTATTTTTAGCTATTAATATAACCTTTTAATAGTTTTCACACTTTTTTTCTTGGGTTTATCGAGTAGTTGTACATAAACAATAATTTCATGCCATGTCTTTGTTGGCCAGCTGAAAATAGTTTGGGGTTTAAACCAAATGGATAATGTAGTTCTGTTGCTATATATAGAGGGGATTTTGTATCTTTAATTTTATCTCTGCTGTTACTAATTAGTATATTTTTCACTGAGAGATGTTCATAAGTAATTTAAAACATAGGCTACTAAATATCACAGTCTATATAAGTATTCCTCAAATGTGTGTGGTATTAGAGTGAGGAACTGTCTGTCTCCATAGCGTATTACTGCTTGCAAGCCTCTGACTTGAATTTTCTCAACTTTTCTGGATTAAATTGTAAGTAAATTAACATTGGAACAGATGAAACCTTTGATTCTGTGAGCCTGTATCATTTGGAAGTTAGTTTTTTTTTAAAAAAACTAAGTAATACTTGAAACAAAACAAAAAGCTATTTCACAGCACCTGTACTGCATTGAGCTGTCATCTTGTTCACTGTCCTACCATCAAACAGAATTGATTCTGGTCAGTATTTAAATGGCAGAGAGCTCTCTTCTTCCTGCCCAAGAAAAATCTAGGGTGTTGCATGTGATCTTGGTGATTCAGGTGGTACCCTCCCCTCTGAGTCATTGCTGAACCAGTGCCCTGGCAGAATGTTATGGAGTGCTATGTCATCAGAAACTTAGATCAAGGTCTATTTTAGTAGTGCTTTGCCAGTATAGCTGTGCTATTATACTGGCCAGTCCTAGTGTAGAGGCAGCTGATACCAGCAAATCTGTTCTTTTGCTGGCTTTGTTTATTTAAACTCGGCCCCTACAAATAAAATCACCTGTACCATCAAAAGCACAATTTCATTAGTATAACTGTGTTTACAGTAGTGGTTTTTGCCAGTATAGCTGTGTCAGTCAAGTCATACTTCATCACACC
Source organism: Dermatemys mawii (assembly GCA_007922305.1). Classification (NCBI taxonomy): domain Eukaryota; kingdom Metazoa; phylum Chordata; order Testudines; family Dermatemydidae; genus Dermatemys; species Dermatemys mawii. Next base: position 17,870,580 of record ML677358.1, on the reverse strand, counting down.
CATGACAAAAGTTTGTGGTGGGAACCTGGCCCTAGTCTCTTGGGCAAAACATACATTTTAGATCTTGATGTTAGCAAGTCTTAACTATGGGGACTGAATATTTTGTAATTATTATGTATCTTGCAATTTCCTTTTTTCAGTTTTGTTATGTAAAATACTGTGTGCAATGTTTCATATTCTATAAAAGCTTCCAGAGAAGCTTATAAAGGAAAAATCTAAAACAAGACACAGTCTTAAGAGTCCTGTCATTAATTTAAACACAAAAACTGTGGGTCACCAAATGAAATTAATAGGCAGCGGGTTTAAAACAAAACAGGAAGTATTTCTTCACACAACGCACCGTCAACCCGTGGAACTCTTTGCTAGATGATTTTGTGAAACCAAGACTGTAACAAGGTTCAAAAAAGAATTAGATAAGTTCATGGACGATAGGTCCATCAATGGCTGTTGGCAGGGATGGTGTCCCTAGCCTGTTTGTCAGAAGCTGGGAATGGGTGACACGAGATGGATCACTTGATGATTCCCTGTTCTGTTCATTCCCTCTGGGGCACCTAGCATTGGCCGCTGTTGGAAGTCAGGGTACTGGGCTACATGGACCTTTGATCTGACCCAGTATGGTGGTTCTTATGTTGTTAAGATCCCTTGGTACTTTTTCAAAGGAATGGAAATGTTAATTCTAATATCCTTGCCAAATTCTGATTTAGGTAATTGTACATATGATTTGACTGCCTGAATCCCTCTTCTGCTTTCAGTTGGATGCAGTATTTTTAATTTACTGTCCTGAATGAACTGTTTGCATATTGTTGCTATGTCCTTTTTGAAAAACACGTGTTCTTCCCCTGAAGGGGCTGCATTTAAAGTAGCATGCACACGATTCCTGTGTATTTGTGTTTTTATAGTTTGCAAAACAGTTTTGGTCCTGTGGGGTGATAAAAAGCTGATGCATAAATATAAGATATCATTGCAACTTTGTGTGTTGTCTAAGAAGCTCCCATCACAGGCTTTTAGCGCACATTGATAACTGTAACCTCCATCCTGCTTAACTTTGGACCTATTGTGACAAGCAGCAATCAGATCTCAGTCTGTTGACTTGACAGCCAAGGGTTTCACTTTCAGCAGCATTTCATTATTTTACTCTCCAAGTTTATCTCCTTCGCTTCTGTTATCTCCATTGCTTCTGAAGCGAGAAATGAATTGATAATAGTACAAAATGTTAAACAATCTGATATTTTATCAATTTAAAAATTAACATTCTCCTATAAGGAGAAAGTAATCTTGAAATAAGAAATTTGGAATATCTAAAACCAGGAATGGTCTAGACAAAATAGGTGTCACACTGAAAAATATGAATGTAATGAGCACGAGATGATCCAAATGTTTTCAGACTGATTTCATTTGTATTACAGTTTAGGTATGAATTAATAGTACATAAAGCAGAACATTGGTCACTACTCTGCTTAACTTTTGGAGATAGTTGGACATACACATTAAAGGAGTGAGTGAGATCTTGAAGTCTGAATTCCCTGCCCTGATATAGATCTTCCACTCTTTCCCCTCTCTACCATAGAAGGGTCCTGATCCCATAGTTACATTAGCAGTCTTGAAGGACATCATAGAATTGCTTTGGAGCTGTAGAGGTAAACTGTGTGTGTGTGTGTGGTGTGTATGTACTCCCACATGACAGTGCATATTCCATATCACTGTAGGCCCTAGTTCAAGTGGGATATTTATAGAAACATATTTCACTATTACTGTCCTGCCAAATGTATGCATTTAGTTAATTTCTGTGTTTTGATATGCAGAGCAAGTGTGTAGGTCCCCATTTAGAATGGGTAGCAATGTTTGCATTAGTATTAAGTGCTCAGCTCTGTACAGTGAGTCGATGGTAATGAAGGATAGTACACCGGATCCTCGCTATAACCTTCGTCGCTTAGTGTGGATTCACATATAGCATGGTCGCGGCCATGGATCCCAAATTTAATTACCTTAATTGGGATCCATGGTAATGCAGTGCCCACATTAACGTGGGATCATGAACCCCGTATTCTAGCAAGGGTCTGGTGTACTCTGGAGTCCCTTGTTCCTAGTCACATGTGCTTGTGTATCACCCCATGTTGAGCCTGCACCATGTTTAGTGATTAAATAATATTGCCTATCAATAGTTTACTCTGCTGTTATATTGCTTATATTTCACTTTGAACTCCCTGTTGCTTGTATTTTTTGCTGATGTTTGACTAAGATATAAATAGAGCCATACTTATTGATATCCCACTGTCATTTAAATCACCTCACTTACCTACTTTCGTCAATTTTTCCTTATGTTTGTAATTTACAGTCTTGTTTACAGGCAGTTTTCTTTTTGGTTTATGGATTTGTCCATCCAGAGTATTCAGCTCTTCCATGACTAAGTTATTGCTCATTGGCTTAGTAACAGCAGGTATTATGGTAAATGATCTGTCACATGATGTATCCAGCTGAAGGGTAAATAACTGTCTGGTACTTATCTGCAGCTGTCTGACCTTCCTGTAAACTCCCCTCTAGCTCCAGGGTCATTTAATTTTACCTTATATTTAAGATTTATTTTGTTCTGCATAAGTAAGATCTCTAGACTAAGGAGCATTTTGATCACTGCATGTAAGGGACAGTTAACCCTCATTGCATGAGTTATCCTCCCATTGGTGCTTTATGAAACCTCCTGGTGATAACTGCTTTAACAGTCAGCATTTTGTATCCTTATTACAAGCAAGGTGATTGTTACTGTGTGTTATGTGTACTTTTCCTCTCTGCTCTTCCCAGTCCTTCTGATAGAGAGAAGGAACATAGTGTTGGGATTGAGAAGAAAGATCATTGTGAAGCTATATGATTCATACAAGCACAGAGTGTAACTGTGTCTGCTAAGCACAGTTGTCACAGGCAGCATCTTTCTTAAAGCTCTTGTTTCTTGTACGGTTGAATGAACAGCTTGGTAACAAAAAGAACAGTTCTAACTTAATTTCAAGTATTCATTCTACCTACTCATCTAAATTTCTAAACGAATTCCTCTAGTTACTAGTGCATGTCATTTAATATTGTAATATAAATTACTTTTTTTTGAAAGAACCATGTGATATTTTTGTGGCAAAACTTTTTTCTTCTCCATCCAAAATGTACCAGTAAGTTGTCACCCAGAAAATAAGAGGTAGATTAAAGAAAGTGAAGCAATGTTTTAATGCAAGATAAGTGGGTGTAGTAATATACACACAAATATGTGCATGTATTATACAAAATAGATTTGAGTGTAGGACACTTGGTTTATATGAATACCAAAAAAACTGAGTAAATCATGGTAATCATTAAAACAGATTAATTATTTTTTCCTTCTACAATGAAGCTGTATTTCACCCTTTTGGTGTGGTTTTGTTTTGCTAAATTACTCTGATTTCTCAGTTTCCAGGAAGCACAGTGTGGCAGTGGGATCTCCCTTCTGCCAATTTGGAAAGGAATAAACCCGTATGCTTCTGGGCAAAAGCCTACAACCTCTTCTGGGGTAACGAAGAATCGTTTTTGCTGGCAAGTTACTCCATAATTACCTATTACAGGGTTTCTTGAATCTTCCATTTGAAGCATCTGTCATAAGGGATATTGGACGTGGATGCACCTCGGTTGGATTCAGTATGGCAATTTTTGTGGTTTAAGATCTTGAAATACCTGACCTTCAATATTAATAAAATCTTATGGTTCATGTAGACAAGTGAAGGTAGCTCTAATTGCCTGGTATTCGTAAGAATGGTTAGGATGGCTTGAAGAAATTATTTTCCAAAATGTGCCACTTTGTCCCTTAACTTACTACCTTCTGTGCATTATTAGCAGGCATTGTACCATTGATGATTTGTAACCTCTTGTATCAAGACCTGCAGTATGTAATTGCATTTAATGAGTAACATCATTCTGTGGGGGTACAATGTTCAGCTAGTGGAGTGATCTAACTGGGCACATAATTTTAAATTTTAAAAAGGCAATTGTGATCAGGAAGACTTTGGGAAGTTTGTGTGTCATAACTCATCCACTCAAGCTTTATTCCTGTGATGGTTTGATCTTAAAGTTCCTTAATGATTATTTATTTGTATTTCTATAGTTCCTCGGAGCCTAGTTATGAAACAAGACCCAATTTGGTTGAAACTCTTACCCTTGTATGGAGTGTAAAAATGCGATACTTGGAATCAAGATAAGCACTATATGTATTGTATATGCTAATCTTAGTTTGAGTGCCTGATCTGAGCATCTTTAGAGTGCTCTTCAGACCATGAACTAATTTTGACATCTCTCAAGTAGATAAGGCTTGCTTCCATTTTATAACCAAGGGAAATCAGGCAGAGGTGAAGTACCTTGACCAGCACTACACAGTGTGAATGCAGCAGAACCAGAATTAAAATTCAGGTGTGCTTTGCTCCCAGTGCTGTGCTGTTTCCTCCAGACAGTGCTGCCTACCACAATGCATTATAAAATAGTGTGTTTCACACATGCTTTTTTCCCAAAAGCCTAACTAATTTCTGTCCATTGTATAAATTTCTAATCAGGATTACCACTTTCCAAGTAATCTATACATAAGCATCACAGCTGTCACTAAATAATTTGAATTCCAAGGGAAGAATCCTGTACTCAAATTCTGTGTATGCACCCTCTAATTTCACCTTCTAACTAAACTATGCAACAAATGCTTTTCTTATTTTTTTTCCATGAGTGGTAGCATAGACTGCCAAGATCTGTTTCAGTGGAAACCTTAAAGTATGAACCACTGATGCCTGGCTTTCTCTTCTTAGGTGAACAGTGAGCACATTTACAGGATATAGAGGTAGAGCTGGCTGATGGCCATTTTCTCTTCCTCATATTCTGGAAGCGACATGATAATTAGGCAGATTCAAAAAATTATGAATCTCTCTGAATTCCTCCTAACTGGACTAGCTTTGCTTCTTTGTAAGATTTGCTATATGGCAATGTTAGGAAAGAAAAGAGGTCCTCTTGGCCTCTGGGGTGAATACGTTGTATGCACCCTGATAGGTGACTGGGATACAGATTTAGTGATGGTTCCATGTCAGAACTCAGTAATAAAAGCAAGAGATTTCCTTGAGTGTAGGATGGTACTTTCCCACCCCCACAAATCATGAGAGTGGGCCTGCTTTTGTTTTCTCAGTCCATCTTTAAATAAAAGGAATATTTGAATGACTGAAAGAGTACTGAGGGGAGTGCTCAGTTGTAAATTAGTGGTGACTGAAAGCATAATGATAGTGCTGTCCCTATTCCACAGCCAAACAATATCAATGTGCATTTCTGTTTTCACAAGTCGCTTTAAAAAGCATCCTTTGTATGCTTGAGATCTTTCTATTTAATTAGTTTTGTTTGTTCTCCTGTTTCAAAATTGGAAAATGGTTTACAAAATAGCAAAACAATAAAAATATTGATTAGCTCTAACTTCCAATGTGTAAAGTGACAATTTGAAAATAGAGAGAGAGCTGCTACTTTTTCTAAGCAACCATGTTAAAGGTATCTGGTCAATCACTTTTACTAAAAAACAAACAACCCTTTCCTCCAAAACCTCATAACTTGTTGAACAATGTAATATAAAATTTAGTTACCAATAATAAAGACATAAGTAGCAACCACCATTTTTCCCTCGATGCACGTACATGACTCCAATTGTTTGTGACAGTTATGTAAATGTATCAATGGAAGAATAAAACCTGTACTTCAGCTGTGGGCTTCTAGAAAGAAAATGGTTGTATATAGTGGGGCTCTCAAACTACTTAGAATATCAGGGTTGGAAGAGACCTCAGGAGATCATCTAGTCCAACCCCCTGCTCAAAGGAAGACCAATCCCCAGTTAAATCATCCAACAAATTTTTGCCCCATATTCTTTAGGGACATCCCTAAATCACCCCCTCAAGGATTGAACTCACAACCTTGGGTTTAGCAGGCTAATGCTCAAACCACTGAGCCATCCACCTGTCTGTGGGTGCTGTACCTCAGTTGCAGATGCACCTCTTGAGCCCTTGATAGATGATTTCAAGCTAGCATTTGGCCTGTACATGTGCCCTGTATTTCCCTGTGGCAGACCCTGACACCCTCAGTTTTTCTCTACCACCTTAATCTGAGATGGAACCCTACCGTATCCACCTAGAGCAGTGGTTCCCAAACTTTAACAACCTGGGAATCCCTTTCACCAAAATGTCAAAACTCGCAAACCCCCCTCCTAAAAATGAATATTTCCAGGGATTTTCTCCTTTACCTGAATATAAATTATAAAAGCAGTGATCTTGGAAATATAAAATTTGTTTTTGACATGCTTATTACAAATTATTTATTAAAAATACCAAAATAATAAACAATTAATATTACATTATGAAAAGGGCAACACTCTTCCAAGATCTCACTTTCATAGCTTGTATCACTTTGAATTAGCTTGTTATAAGACAAGGCTCCTATGTTTCATCAGGGAGTATCAGATGTGAAACAGCATGATGGTATTTAAGAAGCCAGCTCAAAGAGTTCCTCCTACAGAAGCATCCGGGTCTTGAGCAGTCCAGGCAAACAACGCACATTACAGCAAAGCTTAAACTTGTTCTTCATAATAATTTTAAAAACAATACTAGCTGCCTATTTAATTTTAAAAACAGCAAAAAATAGCCACCTTTCATTCCATTTTTTATAAGGAGTCTTGAAGTTTAAATCACCTCAGTGTGATAGATATGTAAATCTGTTTGGAAATGGATCAGATTGTCATTAGGTTCCAGCCAGTGTGATACCAGGCCACTGTAGAGTGTATCCATGTGTTTTAAGGAAGCTTTTTTAAAAATGTCATGCTACTCTTAAAGTGTATACCAGTTTGATATAGGCTGCATATTTACTGTGTAGCAGAAAATAGCTGGTCCATCTAGGGTACAATTAGAATTGTTAAAATGACAGGATTAGTTACAATTTCTCAAACTTCTTAAAATACTTAAAATAACACAGCTCAGCCTCATTAATTTGCAGTAATGGTAAGACCTATTGTGGATTAGGGAACAGGCTCCTCTCCTTGTTTGTCCTATCCCTGCCCCCAAAACAGCATCTAATATTAGCCTCATTTGTCACTTGAGTGCCACCTGACATGCAGCCCCCCACACACAACATAGGATTTCTGATCTTGGACTGCAGGGAGGGGAGCACTGTGGAAGACTGGCAAGGAACAGGAAGTCTTTTGGGGATTGTGGTCTATTGAGGTTCTAAAACTTCTTAAAATATTAAAATTCATTTTGGAATGAATTTGACACTGTCAGAATCTCCCCTTAGATGGGGATCTCACCGAAGTCAGTAGAAGCTGCACGTGCATCTCTAAAGCATGAAAGAAAGCTCTAATTTTTAATTTAAAAGAATCTGTTTTCCAATTAAGTCTTGAAAATACTAAACATTCAGGCTGTTGCATGGTAAAGTCAATAATCTTTTGGTGACATTAATATAGTTTTTACTTGCAGTAACTTGGAAACTTTTGAAATCCAGAGCTTTCTAATTGGAATCTGGGTTCTCTGTTCTATTTTCCATCACTAAACTGTCAAAATAAAAGCATTTTTTAGGTGAATTATGCAAAATAATATAAATATAGCAATTTACTTAGCGCAATTGCAGTGATCAGCTTATAATACAGTAGAATACCAGAGTTACGAACTGACCAGTCAACCAGACCTCATTTGGAACCAGAAGTACACAATCAGACAGCACACTGCAGAAAACAAACACAGACCAAAAAACCCCAAATACTGTACAGTAATATTGGGGGCTTATAAACAAACTGCTAAATGGGGAAAGTTTACATTTTTTGATAAGGAAACTGTTTCTGTGCTTGTTTCATTTAAATTAAGCAGTATTTTTCTTCTGCATAGTGAAGTTTCAAAGCTGTATTAAGTTAATGTTTAGTTGTAAACTTTTGAAAGAACAATCATAATGTTCATAGTTAGGAATGTTTGAGTTACGAACAGCCTCCATTCCCGAGGTGTTCGTTCCTCTGAGGTTCCACTGTATGTATGAATCTTCCCGTTATTGTGCAAGTTTTTGTATCTGATCATAGCGAAAAATTATTTAAATGTTTTAAAGTATTGTTTTGTCTCAGATTATCCTCTTTTCCTTGTACTTGCAGGCAAAAACTAGAAACTGGGGCTATGATGCAAACGAAACCTTCTTGTGTTGTCTTTTTGAGGATTTAATTATTATTTGATCTGCTAGTGGAACCATTTTAATAAATGATACTTCTGAAAGGAGAGGAAACTTAATGTTGTCCTTCTATTTAAGCATTTAAAAAAATACTTTGTATATAATATTGGCCGCCAAGATTTGTAATATAAAATAATATTTATTTTCAGTGATTACCATATGGTATTCATAATATATTTTTAGCTCTATCTCAGTTAAGTTCTCTTTTCTCTCTGTCTCTCTCTCTCTCCTCCCTCCCCCGAGGAAAAAAATTTAAAGACTCATGTATAAAGATCATCTCTTATCGTGGATGTTCATTTGTCACAATTTTATTTATATGCAATTTGTCATTGTTTTTCGTGATCCAGTGGAGGTGGACTGTAGCCATTAATATAATCCTCTGGCTTATTACATTTTATGAAATAACTTTATCCAACTGTTTGTAAAATAAAAGGATTTGTAGGTTGTGACTCTGCTTCACTGAAAGCTTAAAGGCAAACAGAAGTATTGAGCTAATTGATTATATTGAGAGTTGGTAACAGCATCTTTTGTTATCCTTAACTGGCAATTCAGGGAGTGGGAAAGCAAAATTATAGTAATCCAAATTCATCAGAGAACAGGGATAAAAATCTGAAACAGGAGAAGATTGGGCAGCAGTATTTTTTTTGCTGCTGTTCTTTAAAGCTGCTTCTTTTGATTAACTTCATTGGCTGTAGTATGATGAAAAGGTGAATATTAAAAAATATTGTACATTGGGATGTTCCAGACCATTGGGTTCAAATACATTTAAGATGTATCTGAATATTGTTCCCAGTAAGCATTTGAAACAATAATGTTTACTTAGGGAGCTAAAATTTTGCATGCAAAGATTATTCAGGTTTAGTTTTTTTAAAGGTGAAAATTGTTTTATTTTCTAAGGGAGAACTTGGATTCAGACAGAGCCATTTATGGCAAACTGGGTTAAAATGTTATGGCCAAGGAATAGATTCTGAAAATAAGGTTATAGTGGAAACAATGTCTGGAATCTTAGGGACTGCCTTGATACAACACTTAAACTAGATTAGAGTGCTCCTAGAATATCCAGGGGGAAGAGGACAAGAAAATATACTGCCTCCTTATAAAATATCTGGAGTTTTTTAACTTAGGAAAAGGTTTGTAGTATAACTCATTATCTAATATCTTTACTAGATGCTCATAAATGATCTGGAAAAAGAGGTGAACAGGAAGGTGGCAAAATTTGCAGATAATACAAAATTGCTCAAGATAGTTAAGACTCAGGCAGCCTGCGAAGAGCTACAAAAAGATGTATCAAAAAGGGGTGACTGGACGACAACATTGCAGATGAAATTCAGTGTTGATAAATGCAAAGTAATGTACATTGGAAAACATAATCCCAACTATACATATAAAATGATGGGCTCTAAATTGGCTGTTACTACTCAAGAAAGAGGTCTTGGAGTCATTGTGGATAGTTCTCTGAAAACATCCACTTAGTGTGCAACAGCAGTCAAAAGAGCGAACAGAATGCTGGGAATCATTAGGAAAAGGATAGAAGACAGAAAATACCATATTGCCTATAGAAAAATCCATGGTACAATACACCCACATCTTGAATACTGTGTACAGATGTGGTTGCCCCATCTCAAAAAAAGATATATTTGAATTGGAAAAGGTTCAGAAAAGAGGAGCAAAATGATTAGGGTTATGGAATGGCTTCCTTTGCAGAGAGATTAATAAGATTGAGACTTTTCAGCTTGGAAAAGAGACAACTAAGGGAAGGATATGATAGGTCTATAAAATCATGACTGGTTTAAAAAAGTAAATAAGCAAGTGTTATTTACTCCTCATAATACAAGAATTAGGGGTCACCAAATGAAACTAATGGGCAGCAGGTTTAAAACAAACAGGAAGTAGTTTTTCATACAATGCTCACTCAACCTGTGAAACTCCTTTGCCAGAGGATGTTGTGAAGGCCAAGACTATAACAGGGTTCAAAAAAAGAACTAGGTAAGTTCATGGCGAATAGGTTCATCAATGGCTATTAGCCAGGATGGGCAGGGATGGTGTCCTACCATCTGCTTACCAGAAGCTGGGAATGGGCGACGGGATGGATCACTTGATGATTCCCTGTTCTGTTCATTCCCTCTGGGGCACCTGGCATAGGCTACTGTTGGAAGACAGGACACTGGACTAGGTGGATCACTGGTCTGACACAGTCTGGCCATTCCTACGTTCTTACGACTGTATATGGATTATCAGCACCAGAATGATTAGTGTATTAGCATAGGGATGGGCAAATCTTTTGGCCCGAGGGCCACATGGGGTTGTAAAACAGTATGGAGGGCTGGGTAGGGAGGGCTGTGCCTCCCCAAATAGCATGGCCCCATCCCCTATCGGCCCCCTCCTACTTTCTGCCCCCTGACTGTCCACCTCAGAATCCCTGACCCATCCAACCCCCCTCCACTCCTTGTCTCCTGAGCACCCCTCCAGAGACCCCCCTGCACCCCAAGCACCCCCTGGGACCTCACCCCCTATCTAAGCTCCCCTGCTCCTTGTCTCCTGACCACCCCCTCTGTTGACTCCACACCCTACCCAACTCCCCCTGCTCCCTGTCCTCTGACTGCCACGACCCCTATCCACACCCCCACCCCCTGACATGCCCACCAGGACTACCATGCCCTATCCAACCGCTCCTTGTCCCCTCACCGCCCCGTATCCACACCCCACCCCAACTGCCATATGGAACCACACCCCATCCACCACTCCCCGCTCTTCCTCCCCTGACCACTCTCCCCTTGAGTCTTTTGCGCCATCCAACTGCTCCCTGACTGCCCCCCATAATTCCTTGCTCCCTATCCAGTCCCACGCACTCTCTCGCTGCTCGCCAGAGCCAATCACGCCTCTGCAATGCTCCCCAGCTGTGGTGGAGGGAAACTGGGGATTGCCTCCCCAGCTGGGAGCTCAGGCGGGCTGGACAGGACAGGCCCACAGGCCGGATGTGGCCTGCGGGCCGTAGTTTGCCCACCCCTGTGTTAGCAGCACAGGGCAGAGGAGGCCCCACTGTATGACTAGCTCAAGCATCAGCAGCACTTGAGCTTCAACTCTTGCTCCCTGACAGGCCAGCTAGCTAAAGTTAAAGGACCCCTTAATTCAAGATATAGAGTGTTTTGTGTGTAAACTGGAGTTTATTTACAGACAATGCTAGAGTTATACCTTGAGCTAACGATGCAGTGATGGAGAACCAATGGGTCTTGTTTGATAAAAACTGGTCCCTTACATTGGATGTTTTGCAAAGTAAGAACTATGCTTTATTGTGAAGTCTGTACATTCTTTTTTGTCTACCCTAGCCCAGCCAACCACTGATTCCTGGATCTTCAAATCCCTACTTGATTCCTAGATGTAAGGATAGTTCTAGATGTATCTAGAATTCCAGTTTAATCACTCCACTACGCAGTGTATTTGCTAAGATCATTGGCTGAAGTCTTTCTCTAAGAATTCCTTCCTATTTTGTGGCATAAGCACTCAATTTCTAATTGTTCAGCTAATACTTTTCAAGCATTTATAGTTTCAAGACCATTCTTTGGCAAGCTATGTTACTTGTATGTTGGCAGCATAACCCTGTCACATGCTCTTGATCTCTTTAGAAAGCCAAGGTGTGATCTGTTATATGCCTTACTGGAACATGACCAAAAGGGACCAGTAAATAAACAGTTATGAATAGGTGAATATTCTCAGTGTTAGTTTAATTTTTTTTAATCAACCAAACTCTTGCTTGGGGTACAACTGCTTTTGTTTTCTAGAAGAATTATCTTAATGTATATTTTTTAAACAGAGAAATTGTCTGAGTGTGTTAGCATGTTGATAAATCAATGTTTGCAATGCAAAGAGAAATTGACTGTTTCTGTACTTATTTTTACAAACTTAAAGAAAAGTTGCCTCATAGCTAGTTTTTTTTTGTAATAATCCTGCACTGATTTCCACAAATCCTTTCTCCTTAGTATTGTTAGTAATATGAAGCATAAGGTTCAAGGCATTCAGTTAATTCTTTCTTGTTTTTATGCAGCTTCTTATAATCTAGTGTTTCTAATGCTGTTGTCTCTCCTGTGTGTGTGTGTGTATATATATATATATAATATAAAAAATGAGTGTGTGTGTGTATATATGTGTGTGTGTGTGTATATAAAAAAAAAAAAAAAAAGTGGGAGAGTTGAACCCTGATTGTCTGTTTGAAACCATTATTTTTATCACTCATGTCTCATGCTCCTTCTAGGGGCAAAAGCCTGATTCTCTTTGCTGTGGAGATTTTTGGGAAGTTGAAGACTTTTGGGGCCTTACCGTGTAAGATGATGTACATGAAGGCCCTTTGTCTTCAGTGGGGCTCTGTGCAAGCTTCAAGGGTTCTCGGGGTGTCGGGGGGGGAGGAAGGTTGAGGCCTTAAAGTGATATTTTCCTCCAGCATAATTACATGCTATTAAATTAACATCAGAATTGTTTGTCAGATAGTGACACCTCTATTCAGCATTTTATAAACACACTTGAAATTAGTTTTTTTTTTCCTACAAGGACATTACTGTGTAAATTATATAAACACAGCAAGGGGTGAAGATATGAGTAGGGGAGTTAAAAACAATGAAGTGTTGCAAGATATGCTATATTTAGGTATCTTGTAAAACTGGGGTCGGCAACCTTTCAGAAGTGGTGTGCCAAGTCTTCATTTATTCACTTTAATTTAAGGTTTCGTGTGCCGGTAATACATTTCAGTGTTGTTTTAGAAGGTCTCTCTCTGTAAGTCTATATATTATAACTAAACTATTGTCATATTGTAAAATAAACAAGGCTTTCAAAATGTTTGAAAAGCTTGATCTTAAGTTAAAATGCTGATCTTACACCGCCAGCCTGCTCAGCCCGCTGCTGGTCTGGGGTTCTGTTCACCTAGGCCGGCAGCGGGCTGAGCAGGGCCTGTACGCGGGACCCCGGCTGGCAAGGGGCCGGCAGCGAGAACCCCAGACCGGCAGTAGGCTGAGCAGCTCAGCTGGCTGCTGGTCTGGGGTTCCATCCATTGGCTCCTGCCAGCTGGGATCCCAGCTGCCAGACCCATTCAGCCTGCTGCCAGTCTGGGGTCCTGGCTCTGCCCACATAGAGTGGATACCTACCTTCTCCCTGGTTCTGGCCCATTCTCTTCCTCTCTCTCTCTTCACTGCACTGAGGGTGGGAGTGCACTGAGCCCAGGGCTGGGGGTGAAGGAGCAGGTTGGGGGCTGGAGTATAGGGTCTGGCCAGGAGCTAGAATGAGGGAGGGGGCTCAGGGTTGGGGCAGGAGGTTTGGGTGTGGAGCACTTACCTGGGCAGCTCCCATTTGGTGTGAGGAGTGCAGGTGGGAATGGGGGGCGTGCAGAAGCTCCCATTTGGTGCTCAGGATGGGGGGGCAGAGTCAGGGCTGAGGTCATGGGTGTGTGTGTGTGTGAAGGAGTCAAGCAGAGGGCTGTGTGTGTGTGAAGGAGTCAAGCAGAGGGCTGGGTGTGTGTGAAGGGGGTACAGGGGTCAGAGCAGGGGTCTGGGGGGTGTGCAGGGCAGGGGCTTGGGGTGTGTGCTGGGCTGTAGGACTCAGGGCAGAGGGCTGGGTGTATGGGGTGTCAGGGTAGAGGATGGGGGGTGTGAGCTTGGGTCCTGGGGGTGCTCCCAGCCCCCTGCCCTGAGCAGCTCACGGCAGCGGAGTGGAAGGGATATGCCCCTAGTCCATCCACTTCCCCAAGGCCCTGGCCCCGCTTCTTCTCTGCCTCGGCCGAGCAGCGAACATGCTGCGGCTCCGTTTGTGCCCCTCCCTCACAAGGGCCATCAGCTAGCAGGGAGGGATGGAGAGGAGGAAGAGCAGCAGGAACCCACCAAGCTGCAGGAAGAGGCAGGGGAGCTACACAAGACCAAGATTCCCGGAGGAGTGGGGCGGGGAGCGGGGGGCGTCAGACAAGATCAGGCAGGGCTGGGCAGGATTTTTAATGGCACACTGCAGGCGTGACATTAAAAATCGGCTCGCGTACGCTCTTTGGCATGCTTGCCATAGGTTGCTGACCCCTGCTGTAAAAGGAAACAACTGTTAATATAGTTACTCTAATAGTAAAATTTGGGATGATTCTTCATTTGTATTGCAGTAGAACCTAGATACCTCAGTTGCTATTGAGGTGGTTTTGTGTGAGGCACTGCATGCAGCATAAGGAAGAGTTTCTTCCCCAAGTAAGGCACGTGAGAGATGCAACAAATGGGTTGGGGAGCACAGAAGGACAAAAATAGTGTTATGATGGGTATAATAAGCAACAGACACACATCATCAGCTGGCCTAGCCATTGTTGAGTGTTTTGTAGGCTAAAGTGGAGGCTAACAATGGGCTAAATCCTGTACACGAACATAGTTAATCTAAAAATTCTAATCTAATTGCTAGTTTGCCCATTGCCCAGAAGAAAATGTTTTATTCACTTGTCCTGTTCATTATCTAAAAGTGTGAGAACTGGTCAAACAGAGAAGTGAGCATAATCATTCTGGCTACAAAATGTATCTAAGGGCTTGGTTACACTGGCACTTTATAGCGCTATAAAGCCCCCACGAGCGCTATAACCTCCTCCCCGTCCACACTGGCAAGGCACGTAGAGCGCTATAACCGCGGAGTTATAGCGTTCCTCGTAATCCACCTCCGCATGGGGAGTAAGGGCTGTAGCGCAGCTGCTGTAGCGCTACAGCAAGAATGTGGACACCCACTGCGCTACAAGTGATCTCTTGAGATGCCTAGAGCCATTTAAGGCAATTGACGTCTCTTCCCTTTGTTTTGAACTCGGCTGGAGGAATGCGGAAGTACCTCTTTAGAGTTTCTCTCTTATCTCGGCAGATAAGCAATGCAAATGTTTAAGGAGGGAGCCTGTGTGAAAACAAAGTCTTCTGTGAACGGAGGCTTGCTGACAGGCTTTCAGAAGAACGGGAAAAACCACTGTGTCTCTCCTTCCACATACACACAACTCGTCCCCCCTCACCCCCCTCGTTTAAAAAGCACGTTGCACCCAGCAGAATGCTGGGATACCTACCCTAATGCGCTGCTCTTAATGCTGCATTAAGTGCCCCAAATGTGACCATGCTATACCGCTGGCGCGTCTGAGTGTGGACATACAATAGCGCTATACATATTACTGTATAAGGGGACCGCTATAACCAATAGCGCTGTAATCTTGTAAGTGTAACCATACCCTAAGCTGCAAGAACCAGAAATCTACATGTCAAAAGTTACTAGAATACACAGACTACTTGTTTTTACATCTTTTGATTACATTTAAACTATGATAAATGTATAATTTGCAAAACCTTGGGAGCATACAAATCAAAAGGAACTAAGCCTGCTAAATAGTGACTTCAGTTATAATAAGCCACATTTGTGTGGGTATACTGGTGTAAGAAGAGAGATGGAAAAAATTATTCAATATCTTTATCAATGATCTGGAGGATGGTGTGAACTGCACCCTCAGCAAGTTTGCAGATGACACTAAACTGGGAGGAATGGTAGATACGCTAGAGGGTAGGGACAGGATACAGAGGGACCTAGACAAGTCAGAGGATTGGGCCAAAAGAAATTTGATGAGGTGCAACAAGGACAAGTGCAGAGTCCTGCACTTAGGATGGAAGAATCCCATGCACTGCTACAGACTAGGGACCGAACAGCTAGGTAGCAGTTCTGCAGGAAAGGACCTAGGGGCTACAGTGGATGAGGAGCTGGATATGAGTCAACAGTGTGCCCTTGTTGCCAAGAAGGCTAATGGCATTTTGGGCTGTATAAGTAGGAGCATTGCCCGCAGATCGAAGGACGTGATTGTTCCCCTCTATTCAACATTGATGAGGCCTCATCTGGAGTACTATGTCCAGTTTTGGAGCCTACACTACAAGAAGGATGTGGAAAAATTGGAAAGAGTCCAGAGAAGGGCAGCAAAAATGATGAGGGGCCTGGAGCACATGATTTATGAGGAGAGGCTGAGAGAACTGGGATTGTTTAGTCTTCAGAAGAGAAGAATGAGGGGGGATTTGATAGCTGCTTTCAACTACCTGAAAGGGGGTTCCAAAGAGGATGGATCTAGACTGTTCTTACTGGTACCAGATGACAGAACAAGGAGCAATGGTCTCAAGTTGCAGTGGGGAAGGTTTAGGTTGGATATTCGGAAAAACTTTTTCACTTGGAGGGTGGCGAAGCATTGGAATGGGTTGCCTAGTGAGGTGGTGGAACCTCCTTCCTTGGAGGTTTTTAAGGTCAGGCTTCACAAATCCCTGGCTGGGATGATTTAGTTGGGGATTGGTCCTGCTTTGAGCATGGGGTTGGACTAGATACCTCTTGAGGTCCCTCCCAACCCTGATATTCTATGAAATTTGCCCAATATGCAGTTCCATGACTACTTTCTCTCTCCTATTCTTTTGAACACAAGTTTTTTTTTTCTAGTGTTAAGTATTGTCTCCTTTTTAGCTAAGTGGTTGTATCAAAAAGGAACTATTAAATCTCTTTGTGAAATGGTTTACATTTTTACTAATTCCATTCTTAGGATATGTTTCTTCATAAAAAGGTGCAGTGACTAGAGCATTATAGCAGTGAATACCATGCAATCTAAATATCGTAAGTCCTCTGAGAAACCTAATATAATGAAATGAAACTCTTACTCTATATTTATCATGTAGCTGTTGAGCCCTCTCTTTAAAAGGAAGGGTGGTCCTTAAGTACTTGAATTTAGAACTTTCTGAGTACTTTGTGTATTAAACAATCTTTTTAAAGAAGGAAGTTTGTGTAAGAGAGAGATCATATGTTAATAACTTTTATCCTGCTGTAAACATGGCCATAGATGGGGCCAAATAGTTTGAATTTGGAGAGAAGATAGTAATGATAAAGGAAGCCACTGACAGCATATCCAGTGATTTATTTATTAATCTTTTAAGTTGCAGGACTTTGGGTAGAATGGAAATGGGAAAGATTGGGGCTGGGGAAGGAAGCAAGAGGTGACCAGGGTTGAAGGATTTGGATGAAGAGAAGAGACATGCTTTAGATGTGATACTGAGTATCTGACAGCACTAAATGTGCATACATCAGAGATGGAAAGCTTTTAGTGTATCATTTGAATGCAGTCACTAGTTACATTTCCCAGGAATGTTACAACTGTTGATACCTTTGCTTAGTATTAAAACTGCTTATTGTGACTGCGTAAACTCTGACATGGATACTTTCTGTAACATTCTGATGGGTGAAGGATTGGGAATAATGTGCTGTAACTTTAAATATCACTAGACTTGAAGAATTATCAAAAGTTTGACACTGAAGACACTTGAGTGACATTTCTGTTATCTATTATGCCACTTACTTCTCTCATCCATGTTGCATATGGCTCTTAGACTGAAAGTTCTTTGGGGAAAGGGTGTAATCTGTACTGCAGCTAGCCACAGTACGGCTGATCGTTGTTAGGAGCAACCACAATATAAAAATTTAATTTATTAATAGTTTCTTGCTGAACTTTGTAAGTCTTTGGCCACTGTTTCTTCTTCCCCACACACCTTTTCAGTCCTCAAACTTGTGCATACCCCAATAGATGCCTTAATGTGATTGTAAATCTAGTGCTCACAAAGCTGATGGAACCAGCCTTTGAGCCCTTAGCCACTTTCAGTTGCCTTATTTATTGTCAATAACAATATCAAGAAGAGTTAGTGAACTGGTGGCTGATCTTCCTTATGCTGTTTCATTTGGCTAGGAGACTGAGTAGAATTTCAGGCCCATTGAAATCAATAGGAGTTTTGCCTTGACTTCAGTGGAACTGAGAATTTCACCCTGTGCCCACACCCAAAGTTCTTACCTGAGGTAGACTCTGATTTCAATTTAAACCAGATTCTCAGTTTGCCAGCCTTGTTCCCTAAATTACACTCCTCACTGGAAAAGGATAATGGACTTTGAGATGTTAGGAGAAAAAAGAATCACTTGGGCCCTGAACCCTTAAATACTGTCAGACCTGAGTGCTCACCACTTGAGAGAGCTTACCTGTGGCCGCAATGGCTAGTGGTTTGTAGCGTCACATGCATCAAAAATTCTTTCCAAGAATATAACTATCTGAAGTACTTCCATGGAAACTTTCTCTTATTCCTAGGTTCAGCATCACAGACTAGATATTTTTTTTTCTTCACTGTAGAGTACTGGATCACTACAAGTTTAGATAGTTCTACGGTATCTTCCAGTCCAGGTGTCCCATTGTCATGTGCTATTGTGCTTCTTGGCTGGCTTAAAATGCTATTTGTAAAAGGCCTGGGGCTGGGGCTGTTTGTAGTACAAACAGTGCACAAAATATGAGCTTGCCTCATGTTGGTGAAATAGTTCCACTATGGTCTGTAACCTGGGAAAGAGCCCATGAGTTTGAAGATTATTGGTGATATTTTTCAGAAGTACCTATGTGATCTAGGCACACAAGTCAGATTTTGTTTTCAATAGAGCTTTTGCTCCGTAGTCACTTTTGATTTGCTTTTGAAATTCTCAACCTATATGTCATATGGAAAAATACTTTATCATTCTGTTTTTGAGCAGGTACTAATTGATTGCAGACAAACTTCAGTGGACAGGCAAGATTGAACTGTTGATAGTTTGGGGGTGTTTTATCCCAAAGCATTTTTAAAATTTCACCAGAAGAGGGCGACTTCCTCTCTTACAACACAACACACTGACCTTTTAATGCAGATTTCATTGTGTAACTACTTAAAAACTAATAGTCTCGTGTTTTCTAAAACATTTTTAAAAAGGGAAACTCAAATTTACTTCAGCTATGGCACAGCATTGCTATAGGTTGTAGCAGTTATGGAAATGGAATTATTCTGTTCCTTAAATCTATTAAGTGAAAAGTAAAAGTAGCTCATAAAGAGAAACGATATATTCTGTACAGCATATTAAGGTGTTCATAGCAGCATGCAATCCTAGTTTCTTTAATTCTGCATGCTTTTTAAAGGCTTGAAAAAGGGGTTGCTGCATAGTAGGTTATCTTATTTACTTGGTACTGTTTCAACCACAAAAGTTGTAAGGCACAGGAAATAGCTTTATAGTTCCTTCCTCCCACAAGTCATAATTCAGTTGTGGACATCAGGATGTTTTTCTTGGCTTATCTCTTTCTATACAATTTGCCTTGCACATCTGCCGCATAAATTATGAAACTGCTAACTTGAAAAGTTGAAAATGCTCTTCAGACTCTTAACCGTGCTATAGTGAAGATGGTATGATTGGTCAAAAAACTCAAATGATTGAGAGTTCCAGAGAGAATTCTTCTCAGATCCAGTATTTATATACATTTATATACTTATGCTGTTGTCATCAGTGGCACCAATTCAGATGTTTCTTTGGCGGGGGGGGAACAAATTCTACTTCTCCCTCTGCCTCACTGCCTAGACCCTGTTCTGATCCCTGCTTATCCACCCTCCTCCTGCAAGGACCTGGGATCTCCCTTGGCTGGCAAGTCTCCCCTCTTACCCTCTCAGTGCATGAGCAGGGCCACAAGTAATTGAATATTTGCCAGATTCCCCCATGCATGCTAACAGACTTCCTGTGTGCCAACTCACAACACCGCTTGCTAAAATTTGGCTGAGCAGCCCCTCTCTATGGAGGGGCAGGTGGGTCAGATTTCAGTGGCACTGCAACCATGTAGCCTGAGCAATGCTCCAGACAGCTCTGACAGCAGCTGTACTGATTTAGAACTGGACCACTGCTTAAAAGTGTTTGGGCCCTGTCCCTCCCCAGTTCCACAGCCTATGGAATTTTGAGCAAATGCAAAACCTTGTAGGAGAGGGAGCCCTTCATGTCCCCTCCCACTCCAATTCCTTGTAATTGTGCCACTAAGTAGGTCATTTCAAATGGTCAGGTAGCACTTGACTGGAGGTATTTTGAGAGGCATTTTAGAATAAGGGTGCCCAGCTGTGTGTCAGCTGAATTTGGATTGCTGGTGTCATTGTTGGCATCCATATGTTGCATCTGTAAGATTTTAAATCCAGATGCTGCATTTCATAACAATACTGACATAACTGGCACAAACTAAATGAAAATGACATGAACTGGCTAGTTGAGAATTAGTGGAGGGTTGCTGGCTGGTAGGATGGTTATAGAACTATGTTGGATTAATGAAGACAACTTTTTTTTTTTTTTTTTTTTTTTTAAAATGCACTGTTAAGATTTATTCCAGGTACAATTGACTTCCCTTCCTCTGCAACAGTCAGTTGTACCTAGTCAATAAGCCTGAGGTACTTTGATACTTGAATTCCTGTTGGGGTGGTATGGAGAGCAGACAGGCAAGTAAGCATGTGACCTCCCACTCCCATCTGTGAACCAAGCTACTTGGTGTATTAAGCTTTCTAAGACAGTGACACATACTGTAACAGGTTAAGCCAGTGAAATCCTAAGGCTATAATGCACCTTCTGAGCTCAGATATATTCTTTTTAAAACCTTTTAAGTCCTGTTCCTTTTATATTTCTGAAACAGGCGCTTGTTTTGGATGGGTAATCAATTCTGTTTCCTCAGAGTCTAGAACAACTGATTCCATGATAATCTAACAGAAGTAGATGAATAGACTGTATGATCAAACTTTTCCTCTTCAGGGATGTTAATGTTTCTCACATGTTGTGCTGGCCCCTATTGACGGATGAGCAGTGCCAGGGTTCAGGAGCTCCGGTTTCTCATGTTACAGTTGAAATGCTCTATTGAAAATATTTCAGGCACAGCTGGCTAAGTATTAAGTAAATTATTTTAATAACTAATGCTTCTGGAAAACTGATTGTAAACTATATAGATGGACTAAACAGGTTAAGAGCAGCTTGAGCAGAGTGTGGGGAAATGTCTTCTATATGAGCAAGTTGGGAATTTTGTATGTTATGTGACTAACAGTAGAGGCCAATTTCTGAGCTCAGTATTAAGACTGGGTTGTTTATATTGAAGAAAAACCTTTAACTTCTTAAAATGCATCTATTTTCCTCCTACAATACGTAACTGAGGATCCTTTAAAAATATAGGTACTGAAGATACTTTATCCAGTCAGACATTTGGACATAGCATTTCTGTTCCATCTCTTGCTGACGACCCTGTTAAATGGCAGAGAAAATTTCTATGACTTTTTAAACACAGAGTCTCCTGGATAACTGCCACCTCATTGCAAGTATAGTATTAATGCGAGTTGCTTTGTCTGCTGTTAAGGTGATGTGTTAAATGTTCACCCTGGTGATATAGTGTGCAAAAGAGGTTATTTTGCTCTACAAGTGAGGATGTTACTATCTTTGACATCTAAAGATTGTGTAGTAGAACCTCACCTTTAAATAAACCCCCTCATTTTACCTATTATGCAATTTTTAGTCTCTAGCTGTGCTGCTTGTGTGAAGTTAGGGGACAGGTCACTGCTCTGCTGGCTGAATAAAGCTCATGAGAGAGGCAGGCTGAACTATTAAACTGAGTTCCTGTCTCTTACCACAAGCAAAGTCCCATCTCCTCCAGCTTGGGTGTTTAGAGCAGATTCCAATAACATATGATTAGTAGTTAAATTGGTTGGAGAGATGGTCTCCAGACTCGTATTATTAGAATGAACACAGAGCTGAGCTCAGTCTGTCTGCTTAAGGTCCTGGAAACTCCATGTCCACACTGGACATGCTCAGAGGTTTACCTCCGGAGCTAGTTTTTACTAGCATGATACTATATGGATAAACACTCCTATGCATTTGTGTGTACCCCACCTCAAGAGTCTTGATACTCTGAGACAGCTGTGCATGAGGGAGAGTGGAATCATCTACTTGCTTATTGAGCCAGATACAATGTTGTCTTTACCAGCCCCTGTCGTAAAATGGATTTTTTGTTTTGTTGCATATCTGTTTTCAGATGTCAGCCATTGACCTGTTATGGTTCACAAGTAACTAGATTGATATTGCCAGACTGAAAAATAAAACACAGTTGGTAACATTTTTATTTGGTTTTATGGGAGCAGGGCTTGAGGCTGCTAAAAACAGCATTTATTTATGTAGAAAAGGAGAGCACTAGATTGTCACCAACTCTGAATACATAGCCATGTTTTCATGGCCCCAATCAAAGGTTTTATTTTATTCTCCGCTTAATAAGAAAACTCAGTTTGAAGTGGTCAGGTAGAAGGCGTTGGGGGAACTGCTTCATAAAAAGGGAATAAGCCGCTAACAAAATTACTTGTTGAAAACTGAAGTGTTCACATTCCAAAGTTGTTAAAAGGTATGACTGTTTAGCAGATGGTAATTATAGATTGAGGATAGGACTATTAGGCATATATTCTGATAGCTCTCACAGAAATAACTTCAGTTATTAAGAAAAAAAAAGGATTACTTATCTCTAGCAAATTTTGCTCCCCATACTAAGTAATGTTTTACAGTAATAGAGCTTTTGTTGCCCAGTACCTAACAGTCTTTATCAAAGGCGTAATTCTCGGTAAGGAATGATTCAAAATGTGGGTTGTTGGGTGTGGGGAGGCTTTTTTTAAATGTTTTTTTGTTTATTCAGTAGTGTTGATATTCAACTTTTCTATGATATATAACATCTATAAATATATTTTACTCAGCTTTGCTGTTGAAATGGAGATATTTGAGGAATGATCTTCCATTGCAAATTGTTAATGTGGTAAAAAGCAGAAAGGTTCTCATTTCAGCTTTTAGTATTTTAGTGTTCCCAGTTGTAAAATTAAAAAAGGGAAAACAGAAGGTGCATAATCCAGTAAGGTCCTTGGAGTAATAGTTAAAGGCATAATATTATGCACATAGGAGTTCATGTATACATGATATCATAATTGGTTTGAAATATGCATTTAAAAAATTTAACTGGGTATCCAGGTTCCCTTTTCCCGCTGCTTGCTCCCTCAGCACAGTGGGTAGCTTCCCAAAGGTTTGAGAAATGTTTCTAATTAGTCTTGCCCTGTCCAATCCAATACCTTTTTCCATCACTATAAAGAAACTATTATAATATTCCCTTTCACTATGACTTCAATTTATTTTAATTCTCACTAGTTTTGACTTAGCATTTACAAAGCCAGTACTGACCTCATGTCCAGGATTGTGCCTGTGTCCTCGCTGACACCACTTACATCAATAGGAGTCTTAATTCTCATAGCTCTTTAAATGGAGTGGCCTGACTTACCCCAGGCTGCACTTGAGGTTTTTCAGTTGTGCAAAATACTAATTTGAATAATTCTTGTTATGCTGCTTTGTCTCTTAACCATTATTAAGTGGGTTCTATTCTAAATGTGTGTGGAGATGTTTTACACTTTCGCATTACACTTCTTAGTGTGAATTTTTCTTTTCTCATATCCCTTTTGATTGACTTATACAGTGGATTCCGGTTAATTGGGACACATGGGGACTGGAACAATTTGGCCTGATTAAGCGGCTGCCCCAATTAACCGGTGGCCCGATTAACCAGAATCCACTGTATTTGAATTCCTTACCTAATGTCGACTCTTCTAGCTATTTTGAAGTAATCGTCAGTGCTACAGTGGAGCTGAATTAAGGGAATACTTTACTAGTATTGCTTAAATGGGAGCATAGTTTTATTCAGCATAGTGATTCTGTGGCAAGAACTGTATTTGCAAACTCTAGTAAATACTGTTCAAAGTGTGCTGCAATAGTTAGTTTTTATCCACTTCATGTTTTGTATACTAATACTTGTAAAACTGTATTCCTTGATACTTTAGGGATATTTCAGAGTTCGGATCTGGGGTGTTTAGGGAATCACTTGGACATTTCTGAATCCAGAAACCTCTCTTATCATTAGAGGATTGTTGTGCACACTGAAATGTCATTTTCTAGTGAGCCAGGTATTTGTAGTACTTCAAAAGAGCATTGCTTCTCTAAATCTAGAGCTGGATGGTAAACCTCCCTTAGGAGTTCCAGTTTGGGTACAAGTACAACATAAGAATCTGTGGAGTGTGTCCTGTGATCCAGAATAATGAAAACCACATGATTGATTATCAGGGTTTCACCTCATACTTGCAATGTTATTTAAAACTCTTTTCCCTAATGTTTTGGCTGAAAACACAAAATAAAACAGATTTTTCCTGGCATTAAAGTGATTGTTTTAGCCTAAGGAACTTTCCTTTTCAGTGTTTATTTTATGGGTGTTTTATGGTAAAAAACTTGAAAAGAAGTTGATTCTTTCTGGAGAGCATAATACGCTTCACCCTCTAATATGCTGCTGTTCAGTGCTGAGGAGCATTATAAAGATTTGATTATTCATTACGGGGGTTCAGTCTTGTGAAGAGCCATAATACAGTAGGCTAAAATATTACTGTTCTCACAGTCACGGAATGTATTGAAATCAAGTACTTAGAAAACTCAGATGTGCACAACATAGTTATCACTTGTGTACGCAGTGTTTCTTGTGCCTCTTTGTTCCTGAGTTTTGTTCCGCATCTGTATGGTGAGAAATGATCTCTTTATGCTTTTTGTATTTAGTCTTGTGAAGTATTCCTTCAGAAAACTGTAACGCATGTAAAGCTTTACTTGCAAATGAACTATATTTCATTTGTATGCTTTAAGAAATCCATGTATATATGTCTTCAGAAGAGCATTTCAGATTTTTCCCTCATTTTATTCCTGAAAGCGGGTGTGATTTATGAGTGTTCTATAATATGAGTGGGAATGGATAGCTAATTTGTAAATATTTCTGAACAAGTTTTGGATGTAGTTTATTGGATTTTGGCTTTCTGTTATCTTTGTCGGAATGGTTACAGAACAGACTTTTCTCTCCCACACCTCCTTTCTCCCTTCTCCCCCACAAAAAAAGACAAGCAGCAGGAAATCTAATGAAGCACATAGTGTATTTGTCTCCAACCCGTTTCCCTTCTTTTTCTGTTTTTAACTCATTTTAAGGTATGACACTTGGGCCTTGATGAGAGCTGCATCACAAATATTCTAGATCTCATGAAACCATAACTCAGAAAGAAATTTGGAATATTTATGAAATTGCTGTGTAGTTCTTGGAAAGATTCTCTTTCCTTTTCATAAACACATAAGCCACTTTCGGCAAACTGGGTATGTTTAATCACAATAAAGGCATCTCTCTCTTTTTACTTTATCTGGTTGTAGATTTAGGTGTTAAATATTTTTTTTCAAAAACATGAGGAATATTTAATCTTTAATTGATCAACACTGACACAAGCCATATATTTTGAAATAATGAGGTGTACTGGCATTCTCACTGCCAAAAAATTTGAGAGCATCACTTGAGCTACCTTTTTAAAATTGTTGTAAATGTGTAGCTTTTGGTAGTTATAAACTTAACCTACAGATTGGCAACCTTGGCATGCGGCCCCCCAGAGTAAGCACCCTTGGCGGGCCCGGCCAGTTTGTTTACCTGCTGCGTCCCCAGGTTTAGCTCATCTCAGCTCCCACTGGCCACGGTTTGCCACTCCAGTCCAATGGGGGCTGCGTGAAGCAGCACGGTGCTGTCCGCCACTTCCTGCAGCCCCCATTGGAGCAGAGCGGCGAACCGTGGCAAGTAAACAAACTGGCCTGGCCCACCAAGGGTGCTTTCTCTGGGGGGCCGCATGCCAA
>ML677358.1:17774767-17844707 GCA_007922305.1 Dermatemys mawii | reverse complement strand
CAAAGCTAAACAGACATCACTGGTTTTAGGGAAAAAAAGTGCTGGCACAGTGCATGAAAAAAAATGTATCAGTGGGAGTTGACACTGGTCTGTAAGATTAAAAAGACAATCATAAGAAAGCTAACATGCAAGCATGTACCAAGTAAGCAGAATGGAATGTGGCAAAAGTTGTGTAATCATAATGTCCATTTATTTTTTCCATATGTCGTACTTTTAGCCTAATTGCTAAATCTACTTCTTCCGTTTATTTAACATCTCTATCCATGTCAAAACTGGCTTGTTATAAGATTTCAATTGTGAAGGCTTTAGATTAATGAGTTGGTGTAAATCCAAAGGGAATCTTTGAGATTATAGTGTGCTTTAAGTGTTCAGTACTAGGATTCCTTCTGTTAGTCTTAACTATTGTATAATCATTTGTTTGCAAAGCAATCTGTCCATGAAGTCCAGTACGATTCCCTGGAAGCTGCCCAGTATAAACTAATCAGAGAGCCCCCCCTGGTGTCTGAAAGTGTCCTCGGATATTAAATTTATATCAATCACAGGAAGTCTTGGCAATCAAACCAGTCACTTTTTCCCTTCACATCTGGACATAAATTATTTTTTGCTGCAAAGGTCACAGGAATCATGGGTAGGGCATGGAATGAGGGCCATAGAAAACATGGGAAAGGAAGAATAAAACTATATTTCCACCTTTTTAGAAATAGCTATTTTTAAAAGACCTGGAACAAAGCCAAACTATACAACTTTTTTAAGTTTACATTTGTTTCTGAATTAACTGTGGCTTAAAGATATTTTGTTTTGGAAGGTTTTGTGCCATTAGATCTCATCTTGGCATTTATGAACTTTCTACAATTTGCTGAGAACAATAACTTTACTGCAGGATAGTTTTAGAAATGGAGCATGTCTTCCTATTTTAGTGAGGGTTTAACTGCACTTTTTCTCCTTGTTGCTTACTCCCCCCCACCCCCGTGCTTTGTGTTAGCGTTGTACTTTGAGAAACGATTTAGATGATGCTGATATTTTTACTGTATGTTTCTTTTTATGTGTTTTTTCCAATCACAAACTTTACTTGAAATATAGGAAATTCCTTTTTATATTCCCCCTCCCCATCCATCCCTTCAAACAAGAGCTTGGGGAGGTTTTATAAAAACAAACAGAACCTTTCCCTTTTGACCCATGAGTTTTTCTTACATAGGACAAGAAAACTAGTGTGCTGAAAGCTGCAAAGCTTCTGAAGCCTGTAGTTAAATTAAATAAATGAAAATGTTCCATACGCATGAGAATTGAAAATGGTACTAGCTTACATCTGGATGTCTACAGCAAACAAAACAGCAAAAACAAGTTTGTAGGTTTTTTAAATACTTTTTAACGGTGACTTTATACAACCCTAATTGCTATTGTTCATACCTGTTGCTGAGTTTGGACATGTTCTTTTATACAGATCAAAGTCTATTGGTTTGCTGATTACTTATTCAGCCGGTAGGTTATGATTTCTTAGAGGCAGTCAAATAACATTCAGAGAGGTAGCCGTGGTAGTCTGGAATTGCAGAAGTGACAAAGAGTCCTGTGGCACCTTAAAGACTAACTAAAGCATTGAAGCATAAGCTTTCGTGGGCTAATACTCACGAAAATCCGACGAAGTGGGTATTAGCCCACGAAAGCTTATGCTTCAATGCTTTAGTTAGTCTTTAAGGTGCCACAAGACTCTTTGTCACTTCTCAAATAACATTGTTTTTCAGAATCTGATTGTAAGAATTCTAATGCTGAAAATCCCTGATTAAATCTAGGAGTTGTACCTCTGGCTTTATTACCCTCTGTGTCCTTTTCTGGCTCTTAATATAACTTTTTGTTTCTCCTTTCTCTTTTGCTTTACAATCCCAGTTCCATCATATTTCTGCATGGAGGGTTGGATGGGTTTCACTTAAGTTGAAAAACTATTTATGCTTCTCCCTAAATACCCAGATGGGTGACTGTAAAGCAGTATTTTTGTTGCCCTTCCGGATTCAGAGAACAAAGACAGGTGACGAAATATTGAACCTAGCTTCTACCATAGCATTACTACTAGGCCACTGGACAAGTTCCGCATTTCATTCCAGTTGGTTTACAAGTCATTCTGTGGACTCCAAGTTGAACGAAACCATGTTGCAGCAACTTCTTTCAGGTTCTGAAAGTTGTATAATTGTATAATTGTATATTATATTATAGTTGTATAATTATGTAGTTAACAGTTTTTTCTGAACTTTGTAGTTTAAGGGGTATAAACATAACCATTGCAAATCTATTTTACATACACTAGAGTGTGAGAATATTATACAACAGGGGTCGGCAACCTTTCAGAAGTGGTGTGCCGAGTCTTCATTTATGCACTTTAATTTAAGGTTTCGCATGCCAGGGATACCTTTTAACGTTTTTGAAATTCTCTAAGTCTGTAATAATGAACTAAACCATTGTTGTATATAAAGTAAATAAGGTTTTAAAAATGTTTAAGAAGGTTCATTTTAAAATTTATATTAAAATGCAGAACCCTTTGGACAGGTTGCCAGGATCCGGGCAGTGCAAGTACCACAGAAAATCAGCTTGCATGCCGCCTTCGGCACAAGTGCCATAGGTTGCCTACCCCTGTTATACAAGTAGGCAGAGAATAGGTAATGGTGTATCTTTCAGTTGTGCAATGTTTTTCTGATGTAAATGTGTATATGCACAATTATTCCGTTTTCCTACTGGCACAATATCTGAAAAAAAAAACATTTTTAAATATTGCAGTTGGAGCTCTTTTCATGTGAATACAGTTAAGGAATAAATGCATTGAGCCCTGCTTTTGTTAAGGTTAAGGCAGATCATCTTGCTTCCAGAGTATATTAGGACTTGTTGTTTTTTTGTAAGAAAGCATTAAAAATTAGGCTTGTAATTAAACATTAACATTTTCTGCAATAGCTATTCATTAAGAAGGCAAAGTCTTTCTCTCTTTTCGAGATGATACTGAAACGTCGTATTTCCTCTTTCCAAATTGCATTTTTGCAAGAACTCCTGTAGAGGGTCCTTGAATTCTTGATATTGTTTTCATTCCTTTAATCGGAATACAGGGAGCCCTGTAGCTTCTCTCCCTTTCTCCTTCCAATTTTCCCTTAATTAAAATTGTTCAAGCTAAAAAACATACTTCCCTGTGAATTTCTCATCTCCCTTCTTTCCAACTTCTCCAGTCTGTGTAATTTTGCTAGCACCTGCTGGGATACTGACATTGTTTGGATTTCATTATAATGCACATGGCTTGAAAAAATACACATCCACTTCTGTTCCTTGAGTTATAGAAGTACTGGCAAATAATTGTGCAACATGTAAGCCTGCAAGCAAGCCAGATCTAGCCAGGGAAACTACCAATGTAGACTCTAGTGGTGGTTTCAGTTTTAAGTTGACCAAAAGCCATTTTTACTGGACTGATTCCAACTCTCTTGTAATCCCTACCCTCTCATCTGTAGTCTTGAGACTAATGGAATAGTAAAAACCTTCTTAAAGATAACTTAAATGTGTTGTATAATGTCCTCAGGGTAGCTTCTGCACTAAAGATGTTTTCTTTCCCACCCTGTAGAGGTATCTCATTAAGGTACCCACTAGTGTCATTATTAAGTTTTCATGTGTTTCTCAGTTTGATGTTAATCTTCATGTATGTGTTAATTTTTTTCCTTTGCAGCACCAACGTGGTTATGAATTATTCAGACATTGAATCTAAGGTTCGAGAAGCAACCAATGATGATCCATGGGGACCTTCAGGGCAGCTCATGGGAGAGATTGCCAAGTAAGTGATAATTTGACTCAGTGGTGAAGAAAAAGATGCATCTTTATATAGAAATATAAAATTTGCTGCCAGGCCAACAGGGATGCCAGGTTGATAGAGAGGAGCTGACAAATAATTGTAAATTAAATTTTAAGATTATATGCTGGAAAAAAAATAATCAGAATCACTGAATCAAAAACATGTCACCATATACTTGCAGTGTATTTTTTAATAATTCTTGGTCTTACAATATGTATAATTTTGTGGAGTTTTCAGAATAATAAAATCATATTTCGGGCCAGTTGCTTCAATACTTTTTAAGGTTTTAAGCAGAGTAAGATTAGCCAAATTTTTGCTCATGAACATATGTATCAATTTATATTTCAGAGACGGGCTTGGATAGTGTGTGATGAGCTAGTTATGAGGGGCACCACCATAGTCATGTTGTAGACATTAAACCATTGCTTTGAAGAGAATAGATTCCTCTCCCTTCCCCACCCCTAGGCCTCCCCCAATTGATAGATACTCAGCTTTGAAATGGTGGTGTGAAATACAACTGTATAAATAAGAAATTTTGGTAGCTCTTCACTTGGAGTTTGATGGAATTACAATAGTTTTAGACCAAGTCTGCCATCTACTGTCAACATTAAATTGTAGCAAACTACTATGGAAAACTGTTATGAAAATAATTGCTTTGCTCCTTTTGTTTAATTCTCCTAGAGCTACATTTATGTATGAGCAGTTTCCAGAACTTATGAACATGCTTTGGACTCGAATGTTGAAAGACAATAAAAAGAACTGGAGGAGAGTTTATAAGGTATGTGCATATAAAAGACATTTTTACGATGTGATTTCTCTTACTCTGTGTACTGAAGAACAAACATTAAGGTACTAATTTTACTTTCATATCTTGATGCACTGTTGTGCATGTACGTATTCAACTATGTTACGTTTGTATTACCAAGAAATTATAGTTACAATAAACTAGTTTTCTCCTGTCAGATGTTACTATTAACTCTATTATAAAAGTCAAGTTTCTGTTTTGTTGTTCTGCAGTACAGAGCTTTCTAAAAAGAGAAGTGTTCTGTGTAAAATGCTTTTTAATTAACATAGCAATCTTATTTTACTGTTGCACAAATGTCAAGCAGAATAACGCCTACATTTTGTACTTAAACAAAAGAAATATCATTTGCATGTATGCCAGTCAGTAAACAATTCTTTTTCAAATTATTCAAAACTTAACTTACTTTAGCATGTCTCAAAAGAATCCAAATTTTCTTAATAATTTTGAAGATTGTATTTATTTGCCTTTTGTCTTACTAATGGTAGAGAAGGCACTGAACACCCGTTGAAGTTTTCTTGGCTTTGAATAATTTGTGTAGAGTAGATCAACGTTTCCTTAATATTGTTATGCTGTACTTTCAGTGTAACAACATATGTAGGATTATGTTGTTTTTGGGGGGGATGGGGCGGGATTGGTATAGCCCATACCATCTTTAAAATGTTACGGTTTAGATCCTACTATGTCTTGTTTGAGGCTTAGATTATAACAAGACAAAAATAATTCTGAGGCACACTGTTTTCTTGGGGTGCCCAATGCTTTGTATTCATAGTAATTGTTTTCCCTGAAGTATAATGTAAATTAATATTTAATGCTATCATACATACTATTTAATGTTCTAAGACTTGTTGGAATTGTCTGCCAGGTTTGAATATATTGCATTTTGATTACGTATTTTAACTGGTAGATGCTGCTTCGTGACTTATTTTTTTTTTAAGATGGAACTTATTGAAGTTCATGGAAGTTCACAATTTTAAAAAAAAAAATTTCAATTTTAAAATTTTAGCCTTGAAGTTTCCTTTAAACTTACTCCAGAATACTGTGTTTTATACATGAACACATTCCTGTAGAGAGCAACATAAATAAGTCACCATAAAAATTGCTTTTAAATGAAAAACATTGGGGAACTGAAGTGATGTGGGGGGAAAGACAGGAAAACTGTGTTTTGTTTTACAGGGTTAGATTTGCTTTTCAAATTTCCATAACCACCTTTTTCTGATGAAGAGCTATTTACTTCAAGAATTAGTGATTGTTAATATTAGATAATCTACTTTGTTTTTACTAAACAAATGCAATCTAAATTTGCTTGCAATACTTATAAACAAAAAAGGGGAAGAAAAAAAACGTGATAAAAGGCAAATCAGTGTAATAGTTACTCATTTAAAAGGGGAACAAATCTTGCAATTGACTTTTGGATTTTAGGATTTAGTTTTTTATTACACTTTAAACAAATTCTGATAGAGCTTTTGTTCATGCAATCATTTAATGTGCTTTGTATTTTTATAGTCTTTGCTGCTCCTAGCTTACCTCATAAGGAATGGATCAGAGCGTGTTGTTACGAGTGCCAGAGAACACATTTATGATTTGCGCTCCTTGGAAAATTACCACTTTGTAGGTGAGCGATAGAAAAATCTTATAAGCAAATTAAAACAGTAGTTGGAGTTGTCAGTCACCTGAACCAGCTTAGAAGCTACCCTGCTCTAATTAGAATGTGACTGTTGCTGGTTGTGTGAAGAGTGCAGAATCCAAGACATGGGACCCTAGAGTATTAATTAGTGAAGACAAGAACTTGCAGAAAAGACTGGCTAATAACAACAGAACCAACACAACATGAGTGTTCGGGTTTATATTAAAATATGCGCTAGAGACTGGTCCCCTGTGGTGTCCGTAAAGGAATAGCTTTAATCATATGGGAAGAAAAGGTTAGAGCTCCAAAACACACACATCTGTTTGAAGCTGGGGGTTTTTTCCTCTCACCAAATAATATTTACAGTGCAAAGGCAGCAAGGCCAATGTGTGTTTTGAATGTGAAAGACGCTGGCGAGAAAAGCAAATTTTAGTTTTTAGCTGAAAGTACTTTAAAAATTCAGTTTTGCAGTGTGACAGAATTCTAGCAATTAGTGTTGCAAAAACTGCACTAAAAAAGCTAAAAACTGGTGCTGCTTCTTAGAATGGGTTAAAATCAGAATAAAATGAGTGAAGAAAATAGTTTACATCTGAGTCTGTTTTTTTACTTTGAAACTTACTGCTGTTGATCTGTTAACGATTAATGTTACAGATTAATGTTAGACGTTTCTAAATAATTTTTTTCTTAATGAAAATACTTGATTTAGTTGGATAACATTTTATTTCAATTGAAATGTCATGTGATCTCATATTTTAGACAGATTCAGTGCACTTTAGGATTTTTCTCAATTGTTCATTTTGCAACTTTTTTTGTTAGCTTATCTAATGCTCAGTATTAACTGCTACTTCTGAATTTTTTCCCCTTTGTCGATGTATACAGATGAAAATGGCAAAGACCAAGGTATAAACATACGCCAAAAGGTGAAAGAAATGGTAGAGTTTGCCCAGGATGATGATCGACTTCGTGAAGAGAGGAAAAAGGCAAAGAAGAACAAAGACAAATACATTGGGGTTTCTTCCGACAGTGTCGGAGGGTTCAGATATGGTGAGTACAGTGCTGTGTTGATCAAGTAGATGAGGAGAGTAATTTTCACCCAGTGACTTTAGCTTGGTTTCATGGATGTGCTGCAAGGAGCAAATGAACACTAAAGAGTAGCTACTTACTGAGCAAATCCTTCCTGTACAATTTGAACCTTTCTAAAGGATTCTTTAAATATATCTGGCAATTTTATTATTCTATCAAGCTCTGATAACTTTTGAAAATATTTCATTTTATTTTATTTCAAATGTATTGGTGGCAGTTTCTCTCTGTCCCTTGGTGTGGGAGGGGAAGTCACTTAAATGAACTAAATAGAGATTTTATTATATGGCTGATGGTGATCCACTGATATTTCAGCAACTTAACTGAGCAGTCTGAAAATTAGCATGTAGGGCAGAAGTGGGCAAACTTTTTGGCCCAAGGGCCACGTTGGGGTTCAAAATTGTGTGGATGGCCAGGTAGGGAAGGCTGTGCCTCCCCAAACAGCCTGCCCCCCCCAATCCAACCCCCACCCACTTCCCGCTCCCTGACTGCCCCCCTCAGAACCCCTGACCTACCCAACCCCCCCACTCCTTGTCCCCTGACTGCCCCCTCCAGAGATCCCCACCCCAACCCCCCTAAGGCCTCACCCCCTATCTAAACCTCCTGCTCCTTGTCCCCTGATGCCCCCTCCAGAGACCCTCCTTCCCCCTAATCATCCCCCATACCTCACCCCCATCCAGTTCCTCTGCTCCCTGTCCCCTGAGTGCCCCAATCCCTAGTCACACTCCCACCCCTACTAGGCCCCCTGGGACTCCCATACCCTATCCAATGCCTCTGTTTCCCATCCTCCGAGACCCTCTACCCCTTATCCAACCTCCCAGTCCAGCTCCGGCCCCCTTATCACGCCGCCAGACACCCTGCTGTGCTGATCCACTGGAGCATGCACCCCACCCCCAGGGGGTCAGCCAGGGGATGGGGGAGGAGCAGCATCCTGACCCAGGAGCTCAGGGGCCGGTTAGGAGGCTCCCATGGGGCGGATGTGGCCCATAGGCCGTAGTTTGCCCACCCCTGATATAGGGTCTTTGCCACAATAGAATTCAATGGAAAGTTTGAAGCAAGTCAGGCAAGGCATTTTCAAAATACAAAGCTTCCAGAAGAATTCTATTTTTTGTGGTTTTTTTTGTTTTTTTCAAAGATTGCTAATACTTTTTCACCTCTTCACAGCTGAAAAATGACTTGACCTGAACATCCTATCCTTGTCTTAGTGAGCTGACCTCACTGAGTGCCTTTGATATGTTTTGGTGGGGGTGGTGAGTGTGTTGGTTTAAAGTAAAACAACGTGTACCTTAAGATATGCAAGCAGATCTTAAAGCTCCCCTTGCAGCGTTATATAGACACTTGGAATTAAGCCACCATATGTATGTATTTTGATATTCACATCAGGTCTGTGTGTTCTTGTTAATGTGCGTATGGTGCTATTTGCTGATCTACAGTCTCTAATGGAATTCAGGGATCTGACTCTGGTCTGTGACTTTTATTGCATGCATTGAATCTGCAGTTTCCATGTGCATCTTAAGGAGCATGCGTCCCAGTGCCAGCACCACACCCACTTTGCCTTGACACACTTGGAAACTAGCAGCTGAATATGTACGGTGCTGCTTTATTGCACCCACCAGGCCTACTCTGCCTTGCAAAACTGAAGGCAAGTCACTCGTTCAGTGTTTCGGTGGGTGCTTGGGAAGCTTAAAGGAACCTTAATTGAGCAACAGCTGGTATTGAAGCTTAGGGAACTATGAACGTAAGGGGAAAAAACTAAGCAGTCACTTTGTCTTAAAAATTATTTCAAGGACTATTCGAAGGTTAAAATGCAAAAATGTGTACATGCCATTAAGGTCACTTGACCGTTTATAACTCTGCATCTCTCCTTGTCAATAAGCTCTCCAGTGCCTATTTTGTCCAGGGAAGTTTCCCTTCATCTGCAGAGGTGGTTGTCTAAAATCTAGCTTGGGAGAACTGATAGGCATTAATATCTCACATCTTGCCTTTTTTGCCACACTTTGAAGTTTCCCCACCTCTGGCTGTTTTGCTTAAGTGATCACTCATGAGCAGTGCAAGGCATTTCTTTGTGTACCATTCCCTCCTTGACCACCTCCATGCTCCCAGCTGCTGGGGGCAGGG
This sequence comes from Dermatemys mawii, assembly GCA_007922305.1. Taxonomy (NCBI): domain Eukaryota; kingdom Metazoa; phylum Chordata; order Testudines; family Dermatemydidae; genus Dermatemys; species Dermatemys mawii. Next base: position 17,835,269 of record ML677358.1, on the reverse strand, counting down.
AGGTGGCAGCATTGTGGTGGGAACTTTGGGGAAGGGGTGGGAAGAGGTGGGGTAGGGGCGGGGCCTCATGGAAGGGGTGGAGTGGGGGCAAGGCCAGGGGCAGCGAGGGAGCGTGTCAGTGATGCGGCCCTTGGGTCAATGCAGTAGTCCTCATGTGGCCCTCGTGGTCATTCGAGTTTGAGACCCCTGGTCTAAACCATCAGTCTGTCCATGTCCTCCCTGGTACTACTAGAGATCAGGATATTTTCCACTAAGAGGAAAGTCCAACCCTCATGTTCACAACTGCTGAGTGCTCTTGTGCAGTGGAACCAATGTGACTTCTCTGTGCGAGAATGGACTCTGTGTGAGGGACCTGTGCCAGCAATATGCATCCTCTCTGTGACCTGGAGGTTTGCTCTGCACAAGCCACTATGTGGCACTGTAGACCCTTCCACCACTGTGTGGCGCTGTGGACCCTTCCACCACAGTAAGGAGGCATGGTCCATGTAAGTGCCAGTGGACTGAACTGTCTCCATGGTATAGAGAAGGATTTCCTCCCCCGTTTCCCCACCACCACCACCACCACCACCAAAATAAATAAGGTAGACTGGCAGTTCCACCATGCTGTAGGATAAGTGCCTCCTTGTAATATATTCCTTTGGGTTTATGCTTCCTGCTGGGGGCTCTGGTAATCCTCTTGTCTTGTAGAACACTCCTGGGCCACTGCCTCTGTACCTTCTTCATTGTTGTCACCTATGGTTGTCTCTCGTCTTTCTGCCTGGGTTGGCAGATCAGATAACTTACCCACCCCATGTTGATCAGTGGAAAACTTCATTACTCCTGCATATTCTCTTCAGCTCTTTTCGTCACACTTCCAAAGCTGAACCCATGTCACCTCATTAAAATGTATTTGTTTTATAAAAGGATCTGTAATTAGCGTTACTTCATTTATCACTGTAGTGAAGTGTTTGCAAGCATTTGCATCATCATAAAATGCCAGATCAAAAAACCCCTTTAGGCTGAAATTGTTACATATAAGGTCAGGCCTTTCAGCTAGAAAGGAATGGTCTCTTAAAAAGAGTGGATTTTTTGCAAGGGATCCAGTAGGATTTTTTGAGGGGAAATAATTTTAAGATTCATTTTGCTCTTTCTAAAGTATCCAAAAAATATCAGTTTGGGTTATTTTGGGTTTAAAAAAATGTGAACAGGCTACTTTTTATCATCAAAATAGCCCATGATTGTTAACAATGCTGTGTCAGTTCTGGCACATGTGGATAAACGTTACATTGGAAAACTTTTTTGAACACCCCGTCCCAACCTGATATTTCTTTTGGTTGCCTCAATCTACATTTCAATACATCAGGCCAGGTTTTTAAATTGCTTATTAGTATTCTAAATGATTCTAACACGCAAGGAAACACAATGAACATTAAAATACAGAAACAAAAAAAATGCACATTCAGTGCACATTGATATGCTCCATAGCACTTTCTCTGCTTCCTGTGATGAAGAGCACTATTGATTACCTGATTTGGTAGACACTTACAAACTCTTTCAAAATAATCTTGGTACATACGAGATGGAGAAAAGGATATAGGAAGCTGGATACTAACATTGAGCCATTGAATCAGAAAGCATATCTGTACTTATCCAGATTCTGCATCAAACAAAACAATGAACAAAGTGAATCCTTTTGATTTTCACATTTTCTTTTCCAGAGATTGAGATTTTTATTTTTGCATGTATAATTCAGAGTGGAAAGAGGCATAACTTGGATTCAGCTGGACCTATTTATATTCCTATAATTTATTCATTGCGGGTGGATTTAAAACTGTTTTAATTGAGCATGATTCTTGTATTTTTTGTTCCTATGAGTTCCCAAATAATTTAACTAATTTACCATTTTTGCTGTCTGCTTGCTAATTTCATTTCACTCAGGTAAGGTGGCAGAAGTAGGCTGGTCAGTGTCTCCGTTCTAATTTTTATGCATTATGACCAACATGTTCAAATGTTTGGTAATTAAATTTCAGTGCTTGAATACAAATTTAGGTACCCCATAAGTGGCTTAAGATGTCCAGGATCCAAATACCGGCCCATTGAAAATCACTGATTGAGTGGCTAAAATTTTCAAACTTAATGCAGTCGTCATATTGTTTAGATTCCAACAATGCAAGGGGAAGTTTTAGTAAAAATATCTTCCTTTTAAAAAACATAACTTTAATGAATCTCAGTTTAGATGTGTAGATGAAATATTTGCAGGTAATTCAAGCAAAGCTATAATCTCTTTTCTAAACTAACCAGCAGCTAGTGGAGTTCTTGATTCTCAACATGCAGAAGCAAATTTATTTTGCTGCTAATTCTTGATGGCACTGTAGTGTTGAGAAATAAAAGCACTGACTGGCTGCTGAGAAGGTAAGTTGCTGTACTTTCCTTAATGGTTTCTAAATCTTGTTGTTTAGAGGGTTTTTTTAACAGGAATAGACGCTAGAAATATTACCATATGTTTTCACACTAGTCTGTTTTGGTGTTTGGTACTGTGCCTCTGTATATTCATGAGGTTCTAAAATGTATAAAATCTTTGAAAGATTTACCACTTAGTGTGGCACCTTGGCCAGGAATGCAATATTGCACATTAAGTGACCATTATAAAACTGGCATCTTCCAGTTCTGAGAAGTTGCTTATACAGCCTGAGTTGATTCTCGTATGCTGCTCCTCCAGCAGCGTTTAACAGTATCCTGATGTGCTATGCTGTGCAGTGCATTAAGGTTGTGTAGTTGTCATAAACAAAAGCTTTTGAATCTGCATTCCTGCCACTTAATGATTGGCATTACATGCTGTGCCTTGCTATAATAATGTTGATTCAGCACTGTGGGAGCTTTCAGTTTGCTTTGAAAACTCATAAGGTTACAGTTTTTGTGGGGTGAAGGGAGACAACTCCAAAAAGACTATGGGCTTTTTTTTTTTTATTTTTGTGTTTATCATCAGTATTATGTCTTCACAAATTATATAGGTGAAAGGTATGATTCTGAGCCCAAGTCAAAATGGGATGAAGAATGGGATAAAAACAAGGGTGCTTTTCCATTCAGCGATAAACTAGGTGAACTGAGTGACAAAATTGGAAGTACAATTGATGATACCATCAGCAAGTTCCGGAGGAAAGATAGAGAGGACTCTCCTGAAAGATGCAGGTACTTTTACCATGTTAAAATAGCTGTATCTATTCTGAATAGTCACTGTTATTGTAGTATGTCTGTAGTTCTTTGACATGCTTTTCTCTCTTAATAGAAATACCGTTTTGGGCCAGTCTGTTGTATGACCCTCCCCACCCCCCTTTACCCTGCTCTGTTGATCCAGGGGGGCCATGTAGCTGTCATCCCCAAGCCTAGGGAATAAGGAGGCTCTTTGGTTGGTGTAGAGCCAGCATAACTGCCCTGGCCCTGCAAATACTTGTCTAGGGGAAGTCTGGCCAACGTGCACTGAGCTCTAGTAATTCTCGCTATTGCAGTGGCCTCCTGGGCCCACTGCAGCAGCCTTGAAGCTGCTCTGTTTTATGGCAGAGTGCAGGCAAACTCCCAAATAATCCAAGAATAGGTGGAGGCACAGAAATTGCTTGCAGCCATTTTAATCCCACCCTCCATCTCCTATTTTCATTGTTCTCACTGGGTTTCTGGATTGAGCAGATCTCAGGAAGAACAGAGAATTTGGCCCACTTACTCTTGTACTTGAAACAAATAGTTGCATTTTCAGCTAACCCTTTTGTAAAATATGACAGATATTTGTTCACCTGTCCACTAAATCCTCTTCAGTAAGAAAATAAAACTGAGGTGTTTGCCTACAGTATGAACTCTAAATGCAGCACGCTTCAACAGGTGTATTAAATTTTATTATTGAGAGGTCAAACCCATTCTTAACAATCTGAAATTGCTTCAGAGAAAATGCTCATTTAAATAATTTCCTTTTGGGTAAACATTCTAAAATTGTAGGAATTCTAATACATCTTGCATTTATGTGTATTAGTGGTTTTTCACAACACTATGTATAAGTATTTTTTTAATACAAGTAGTCCAGCAGGGAAGTGAAAGTAATACTAATGGTAGCACTTTTCAGAACAGGGCAAAATGGCCTTCCCCCAGGACATTAATAAATCAAAAACTGGCACTCTATGCACACATCAGGGTTTCCTCTTAGAATTTATCATCAATAGACTACAAAGAGAGAGGATCATAAACAACTTCAGATTTAACAGTAATGGTACATTGATTTGAGCTTTTATGTCTTTATCCTTCAAAAGCAATTTTGCACGTGAGAACATCCTAAAAGATCCTTAGCTATATTTCAAATAGAAAATGAACAAATATTTACCTTGATATTCCCCTCATTATCTTGTGCCACTATGGTTCTTCCTCCCACTACTGCTTATCACCGGGATGGATCTCCATCTGTTAGTGCATCAAGGAGCCTTTCTCTCTACCTTCTAATCCCTCCCCAAAACCCTCTTCTTTCAGCTAGCTTTCAGTTGCTAATCTCTGCTCCACTCCACTCCAGTGTTTATCTTCTGCACTAACCAGTTCTCTAACTTAATCATTTGCTGTTTTACACCTCATAGTTATTACATCTTGCATCTTTGGTTGTTATCCTTTCTCTTTCCTTTCATCTTTTACCAGAAATGTCAGCCCAAGGACAATGTCTTTGATTCTGTAAAGTACCATGAAAGCATTTGGTACTATTAAGTAATAAAATCAGTTTAAACAAGGATTTAAAAGGGGAAATTATGCAACGTACACAAGCAAAAATTCTCTTCCAAGTGATAGTTATGGTGAGGTTATGCTGTCTAAACCCACAATGCAAAATAATCCAGACTTCTGCCAATATGCTGTGTTTCTAGTACTGCACAAAAAGCAGTCCAAAAGCATCTTTTCCCCTGAACAGCACACATGTGGAGCCTAGTCTAGAAGCCATTACTTATGCAGTGGGAATTGAAACAAACGAAAGTTTTGTCCGCAGGAGGAGCAAAGTCCTCCAGGCGGGTCTGTGTTTTCAGAGAAATCTCATGATGTAATGTGTAATTAAAATCCAATAAAAATCATATTGATAGCTATTTATGCTCCTAGAACTGTGGTACCTATTTTTATCATTTCCCATTTCATAATCCACTAATTGAGTATTACAGGTGCAAGTTCTACATAAATATTTAATGTCTAAGTGTCAATGATTGGAAGAAATTGGATGTTAGTAATCGTGTGTGCCTTAAAAATCAGAAATCCATCACTGCACTGAATAGTACTGCATAAAAAGCACTAGCAAAGTCAGAACAAACTAAAATTTCATACGGAGAATGATTTGTTTATACTGCTCTATACACTGATATGTAGGTACAATATTTATATTCCAAATTATTTTATAATTGCATGGTAAAAATGAAAAAGCAAGTAATTTTTCAGTAATAGTGTGACTGTGACACTTTTTGTATTTTTATGTCTGATATTGTAATCAAGTAGTTTTAAGTGATGTGAAACTTAGGGGTACGCAAGACCAAACAGACTCCTGAAAGTGGTACAGTAGTCTGAAAAGGCTGAGATCAACTGTTCTAAATCATAGAAATGTTGGGCTTAAAGTTTTCAAGTCCAGTCCCCTGCACTGTGGCAGGATCAAGTAAACTTGACTGTTGATTGTCCAACCTGTTTTTTAAAACCTCCGACTATTGGAATTCTACAACCTCCCCTGGAAGCATATTCCACAGCTTAGCCACCCTTATAGCTTAAAAGTTTTTTCATAATAGCTGACCTCAACCTCTCTCGCTGCAGATGAAACCCATTGCTGGGGGTTCTGTCTTTAGTGAACATGGGAAATAATTGATCCTCCTCCTCTTATAACAGCCCATAACATATCTGAAGACCATTCAAGTCCCCCATCAGTTGTCTTTTTTTCAAAACTAAACATGCCCACTTTTTTTAACCTTCCTCATAGTTCAGGTTTTCTAAACCTTTTATCATTTTTGTTGCTGTCCTCTGGACACCTTCCCATTTGTCCACATCTTTTTCTAAAGTGTGGTACTCAGAACTGGATGCAGTACTCCAAATGCGGCTTTTCAAGTGTGAAGTAGAGCAGGACAGATATCTCCCATGTCTTACATACAGCACTCCTCATGATACATCCCAGAATATCATCCTTTATTGCAGCTGCATTACATTGTTGATTCATTCAGTTTGTGAGCCACTAGCCCCAGATCCTTTTCAGCAGTACTACCACCTAAATGAATTCATTTAAAAACAAACATCCTCCACAGTTTATTCACAGTCTGTCAGGGTGCAGTAATGTAGAATTAATGTACTGTTCTGTTCTGAAAAGTGACTACATAAGGGGTACTGCCTCAATCCACAGATCTTCTCTGTATGTGTTCATTCTCAACTGTTGATGTTACTGATTAAAACAAAGTTGTTAATTTTTTTTATTATTTTTTTACTCTCGTTAGCACCGCAGTCAGTACTGCTCTAGAAGGATAAGAGCAGACTTCATCTGGTTTTATCTAGTCATTAGAATGCTTAACAAAATTCCAATTACAGTCTTTATTTTTATTGATGTATGAACTAGAAGAACCCAGCTTGACTTTCAGATTCCAGGTCTAGTTAGAAAAGGGCTCTTTTACTTTTATGTTGAACACACTTAATCTAAGTCCATTGAGAGAGAAATATGTAACCCCATCATGCCATTTTTAGAGCCATGTTTCAGAGCAAAGCTACAGTTAAAGTATGTGCAGCTGTTTTGTCTACTGAGAAACTGATCCTACAAGTTTGAATATGGCTATTTTTGAACCTTAGAAGGAAAACATTCCTGTCTCTCAGAATTGTGTTCATTTCCCAACTTATCAGTATTGATGGCTCGTTGGAACTGAAATGGTAGAAGAGAAGGCAATTCAAAAAGGAGTGACTAAAAAGCCCCTGGTTTTTCTTCATTTCTTTGGGATTCCGCCTAATCTTACACAAATGAGCCAAGCCTGACCTGAGTGTCCTCACTGCTTTGCACTCCATTAATGCTGATCCTATCCTTGAGTACAGAAGCAGTATTTTCCAAATTGTCTGCAGGTACCTTAATGCATCTGAAAACAGTTTTTAATACCAGACAGGAATTCTTGAACTCTGTCCAAATTTTTCTCTCCAACATTTTAAGAAGCTAGTGTAGGCAGCAGATGGCAAAGGAAAAACAAAATGTGGTGTTGGTCTCCTATAAAACCATAAGTGTCATCTTTGCTAAAGGTGACCTTGGTTTAAAGAGTGGTAATCCTTTGTAGGCTGACTAGTTTGAGGCAGAATGCCTAAACCTAATCTCCCCCAGAATCTAAGGGACAGTAAACCATTTTCACTTCTTCTGAGTGAGGATGGGGAAGTGGGAATCTAAAGCAAAGGAAGAGACCACAGGCTAGAATTCAGCTCCTGGCATGTTATGTGAACATGCATTGCTCACAGGACCTTATCTTTAATGATTCAATACAGTTTTAGATTAAACTTCTTAACATTCACTATGCAGTTCACCCGTGAAGCGGTGCAATTTTATAGGGATTTATTCCGTGCAAAGTAAACACACTTTAAGCGAACATTAATCTATAATGTTTCATTGCTGTTAATGTGACCATCAAATAAAAATCAAAACAAATCTCCTGAGACATTCAGTTTGAAGCAGTACAGTTTATTATAGAAAATTTGGCACTGTAATATTTTATGTCCTACATTTCAGTATATATATTTAACCTCTCTGGAAAACTTTCAGATACAATGCATTCATCCATCTAAACGTCGTTTTTCTAATGCTGTGGATTTTGGAGATTAGTTGACCACTCAAACCCTTTTTATTTTTGTAGAGCTAGAATTTTTGGTAGTGCAGCAGTTCAGATGGTGTAGATCACTAAGGGGTCATCTATGTCTTACACTTGAGCAAGTGAGATTAACTTTACTACATTCCTCTGCAGCTTGTGCTATAGTGTAATATGGGCATACATCTGAAGCATACATTTTGTCAGTGCATGTGGCAGAACCCGCACTTGTTAACATCTCCTCTCCCTCAAGTTCCCCAAAACACATGCACACGTTAGGTACTGGGGACTGTACTGATGTGGTTAACAATTAACTATGGCAATTGTATTGCAGTAGTACCTAAAGGTCCCAGTCAGGGTCAGAGACCTATTATGCTAAGCACTGCATGAACACACAATGGAAAGACCCCCAAAGGAGCTTACACTCTAAACCAGGAGTGGGGTGACTAAATGATGCATTGCATTTGAGTTTGCCAGTCATCTTTGGAGACTTGGATTAAAATCCTGAAATCACAACTGAAAATGAATGTAGTGGTCTCATTCTATTCCCTCATTTATACATGATGCTAATAGTACTGTAGGGTCAGGAGGCCAAGAGCTGGAACAGCTGAGTTGCTACAAGTTGGGGATTAGGTGCACTGCCAGAGCTTCGTGACATTCTTGCACCACACTTGCTTGTATGTCTAGCTAAAGCTAATGCTGTTAGTCTTTGGAATACAAAGTAGAATACTAGACGTTATTTTGTGAGATCACGAATTGAAGCAGTTCCAGTGGCAACTAGACTGTCTCTCCCATTTCCTCTATGTATATGAAGTATGCCAGACCCATCACTATTCTCAGCAGAGAACAAAGGCTACCCTCTAGAGCAGAGATCTTCAAAGTTTTTCCACCACAGCCCCTTTTCGTTGTCCCGCCTCTACCCGTGGCCCCCTGGGGTATGTCCACCAAAATGCCGCCAAATAGAAAGCTTCCGCTTTTTGCGGTGGCATTTCGGCAGGACAAAAATAGACCGCGAGTTTGGCGGTCTCCTGGGTGGGATCGGCAGCGGCACCAGGGTCGCGCGCACCCCACTTTGAAGACCACTGCTCTAGAGTATATTGTGGTTGTCATATCCCCACTGACAAAAGGACAGTCTTTGTTCAATTAGATATGTTAGTACTTTTCTGCATGATTGAAATATAAAAATCTTCCACTTTTAACTATGTACCCAGAAGGTATTGCTACTTCAAAATAGTTTTCAATATATTTAAGCTTTTTCTCTAGCATTTTTCATTGTTATGTACAGTTCTTTTGCCTTAATGATAAAATGCAATGTGTCTGTTGCAAAAATGAATGATATTTTACATCTTTTTTGGTCACAAGTAAAGTAAGAATGGAGAATTTAATAGTCAAATTAAACATACAGTACCCTGTGGTGCATAAAAAGATTTCAACTAAAACAGATACGTACTTTGAGGTGTAAAAATAAATGCGTTTTCTGAGCTGGGAAATTTAGAACAGTCCTGGATAATACTGTGAAACAATACTACTTAAAGCTGGGTAACCATTTTTCACAAATACTTTAAAGAAAATAAAAGCCCATATATCTCAAATGGAAAATGGGTTGGAAGTGGAGTTGGTATGCTTGACATCTTAAAGCCAGACCCTTCCTTGATGCGCCGCTTCATTTGGACCAGTGAATAACCTCTTGGGGCAAGTGTTGAATAAGCCTACCACGTCTTTCTAAATATCCCTAATTATAACAGGCTAGACAGCTATATCTAACAAATACCTTTATACCCCACACATGCACAGAAAAGTCTCTGAAAAATTGGGGTAATGCCACACCCACTTTTTTAAAGTGCCGCATAAGTTTAAAGTATGAACTTCTCAAATATTAAAGCTGTGTACTCCTTTCCCTAAGTCGCTGTCTACAGTCTTTTGTTATTACAGATCAACACTGTGAAAGGGATGATAGTCAAAATTCTTAGGCCTGAGTCCAGCGTCCATTGAGGTAGATGAAAAGACTCCATTGATTTCAGTGGGCTTCGGATCTTGGTGAGGAGGAACTGAACCCTATTAGTACTGATTATCTTTTTTGTTTCATTCTTCATTGGTCTTCTAGCGATAGCGATGAGGAAAAGAAAGCAAGAAGAGGTAAATCCCCCAAAGGTGAATTCAAAGATGAAGAGGAGACTGTGACGACCAAACATATTCATATAACACAGGCCACAGAGACGACCACCACCAGACACAAACGCACAGCAAATCCTTCCAAAACCATTGATCTGGGAGCAGCAGCACATTACACAGGAGACAAAACAAGTCCAGATCAGAATGCAGCTCATACCCCACAATCTACCGTAAAGGTAAGAGATTACTTCCATTCTTCCAACTCTGAAACCATTTTTGCTTTACGAACAAGGGAACTCTGAATTAAGTAGATTATAGATCAGCCCAAAGAGTAACTATTTTCCCAGAAATTTAAAGGTTGAATTTTCAATACCATCTAAGACCCTAAAATTGGACCTAGAATAAATGTCCCTTATGTAGTAGTATAGTATCATTGCTACACACATTTAGAATGGACAGGGTCTGACGGGTGGATGTGGGTTTTTTTGAGCAAAGTAACTATCATTTCTCTATTTTTCTCTCTCTGAAAAAATAGAAGGTGTGAATTATAAGATTAAAAAGATACTTCTGTTTTTAATCTCCAAATGTCTGGTATTTCACACATTAGTATTCTATACAATACTTCTGATTTTTAACAGTTTTTGTTTAAAAACACCACATTCAGCCATATATAATTAGCAAACCTCTCAAAATACAAAGCCCCAAATTAAAATACAGAAACATGATTTTGATTTATTACTAGGCTGGATTAGCTCCTAAATTGTTTGGACAATCTATGGGGGGAAAAAAATACTTGTGGTGATTTTTTTTCCCTTGCCCCTCCGTGGGTAGCCATATAGTATGTTCACAAATATTGTCCAACTCTTCAGTTTCTTTCTCTATTAGGTACTAGAAAACTCAATGTGTGAGGCCACTGTTTTAATTAGTCTTATCTAAACTACAAAATAATGGTTGGAATAAGTTTGTGGCCCAACCACAACTCACCTTTTTTCTGTATGCAAAGAGGGAGAAAATGTGTTTTATAACATGGCTGGGTTGAAAGCCTGTTTCACAATAATGTTTAGACATATCTCCTTATGTAGTATAGCTTCCTAGCTTCCCGTGGGTTTCTACTAATGTTGTATTTCCTTACCTGCCCAATCTGTTTACTTTCTGCTTTTTGTTTCCCTGCAATTGTGGGCATACCAGAGTCTGTCAAAGTTATTTATGGTCAATACACAGCTTATGAATCTTTGTAAGGTTTGTTTACACGCATCAGAAAATATTGAAAATTCAAGAGCCTATTGACATCTCCTGGAAAATGTCAAAAACTTTTTTAGAAACACATCTTGCCTATATGTATAGCTTTCATATTGTCTATTTTCAGTCTGATACTGACCTGCAAAGTGGATCTTTATTCCTAGCATGCTCTTTGTTCCTTATCTGAAATTTGTAATCCTCTGAAACTAAACTTTCTTGTTATAAAAATGAGTGTCACTGAGACTGCCTCAGGATGTTAGACACAATGCTCTCATGCATAGATGTGTCGTCTTTGGTTAAACTCCACAAGAGGTTGTTCCAGAGATTTCTACCTCAAAGCTGAAGCCACTCGCTTCTCTGCCAATAAAGAGGAAGACTGTGTTTCCCATTGGACTTCTGCATTTTTCCTGTGGTGGTCTTTCATCAAGCGCTCCCTGACAGGCACTATGCTGCTGTCCTATCTGCAAGAAGTCAGAAAACAATATAAACTTACTGTTTCTCAGGCGTGGGGGTTCACCTTGGGCTCCCACACAACCCTCGGGGCATTTGGTCATCCACAGTCTGGAAAAGCACTGATCTCGGCCTGAGGAGACTTTTTTCGTAGAAGTTCACATTCGTAGCTTCCCAGACCTTCCCAAGGGTCAGTATTTTAAGGTGATAAGGGACCACCTTTGTCTGCATCAGCTGGCAGGGAGGGATCAGATGCTCTTAACTTCTGTGAGATATTTCACAGTACGGAATGGGAGGAGAGAATCCTAGCTTTCATTTAGTCCTGCATACCTGAAAATCCAGTCTGACTGAATTGTCATTGTCCAGCCATCAGAATGGAGAATGAGCAACCAGTACTTCTAGATCGTATTTGAGATTCAGTCAGCTGTAAGTGTTCCTATTTGCTTCACAGCCAAATCACAAGTAAAACAAATGTCTTGAAGGACACACTGAATAGTTCTAGGCATGGAAGCTCTCTTCCAAGTTACTTCTGCTCTCCCTGTGCTTTTACTGAACAGAACAGTGTAAAAAGAGAAAAATTACTTGTCCTACTTGTAACCAGTTGGTTAATGAGGCCTTGATACTTTGAACAAATGGAGATAAGAACCATATGTACGTTTCATCTACTGGTTACCCAGCTCTTCCAGCTGGAACCCACTTTCCTGAATTTTGAAGTATGGCTCTTGAATGTAGCATAACAAGAGATTTTATCTAATTCATGTGTTATACCATCGTCTCAAAAGGAACGCAGGCTTAGAAGGCCTCTGCTTATTTCTGGCTCAGACTCAATGGTTGGCAATAATGGTCTGTGTGACACCAAGAAGAACTAAAGACATTCCTTTATTCTTACTATAGTCTAATCCCATGGACAAGCCATCACTTAGATCTTTAACATACCCAGCATTCTAGGAGCAGGCAGTAAGATTCCACTATCTTTTTCACATAGCATGATTCATCAGAGTTCAAATAAAGCCATCTTATGCAGACATTGGCCTATATGAAACTTGATCTGGATCTTAAACTCCGTGTAATCGTATCCATGTACTTGTGGTCAATTGAAGTAGCTTTCTTGGTTTCCATTACCTCTGTAGGTATTCAGACTACCCAGATAAAGAAGCAACCTGTATACTTCACAAGGACAAGGTGATCCTGTCAACTTTGCTTTCGATAATTGCTGTTGTGAACTCTCTGTGATGTTAAAAACATCTTCCCCTCTACCTGAATCTGAAGCATAAGGAGGAATTCAGGCACAACTGGATCTCAGATGAGTTATCAGCTTGACTAGAGATCTATAAATCTGCAGATCTTGCACCCCAATACAGGAATAAAAAGTCTTCAAAATAACCATATCCAAATGGCTAAGATGTGCTATTAGAAAAGTCTGCCCAAAATTGGCAGACTGGTTCCTAAAAGTCTACAGGGGCAATGCTCTCTATTGGCAAAGGCCCTCGCCTGAAGAGATAGTAAGCATTGACTGGCCATTGATGCATATCTTCACCAGACGAGACTACAGCCTTAGTGGTGCCTGTGGGAAGAGGGTTCTGAAGCAGTTCTTTATTTTTAAACCTCTTTTGAGAGTGGGATTGTAAAGCTTTTCCCCTCCAGATGATCATGCTCTTATGTTGTCGGATTCTTACTTCTGGGTGTATCCCACATGTACTAATTTAATGAGTGCATTAGAAGGGTACAAAACTTTCACTGGAGGAATAAAGCCAATGTCAGCTATTCAGGAAGTCCCCCTCACTGTCTGAGTCCATGATTCCTCTAGTAGGTAGAAACCATCCTAAAATGTGGAAGCCTGCCAGGAGAATTCTGGAGGGTCAACAGACCTTCCCCTTTTTCTCATTGACCAGGATTGATTGATCTGGACTGCCTCCCACTTCCACCTAAAGTAAGAGAATCCACAAACTCTGTGCCAATGTAACTGAGGAAGAACCGTTTCCTCACGAGCAAGTAGTCAGGCAGACATTTTAGAAAATTGTACTTAACAGATTTTTTCAGCAGGCTGTCAGTCTGCCGTAGATGCACTTGACCCCAGTGTCAAGGTTCACAGAACATTAAGAATGCCATTGTACTGCTGGAGTAGTAACGTTGTCTAAATGTGTGCATTCTGTGTGATGTTTCCTGCAAAAATATAGGATTCAGAATATGACAGATTAACCAAACAAATGGTGATATTGTGTATGAGATCTGGGTGGGAAGCAATTTTCTCATCCCATAAAAAGAGGTTTTAAAAATTTCCCTTCCTGAATCTGACAAATAGTTGAAATTTCAAAAACTTTCACAAACTAAGAATCCAGAATTTTCAGATTGGGTTTATTGAAATGTTTCACTTCAATTTTGACATTTTTAAAATTTTCATTTTTAATATAAATTAAAATTTCAAACAAAAAAATATTTTTGTTTCGGGAGTGTCAAAATGAGATGTTTAGAAAATTTCAAAATACTCTCTCCAAATTTTTAAAAATTTGTCAAAATTGACTCTTTCCTGAAAACAGTTTGGCCAAATCAGCATTTTCTGATGGAAAAACATCCTTTTGGAAATTCATGATAATACTGGTATTAGTGACTATGCCACTGAAGTAACTTCTGATGGATCATGGTACTGTCAGGAAATGCATTCTGTTCCCTGTGACATGACTGAACATAGGAAAGCTTCAATATTTCTTTCCCTCTGTCTCTTTTGTGACCTTGCAAGCTAAATTAGGGTCTCCCAGTAATTTTGGAATTGTATTTGATAATACAAGTCAGTTATTCTGAGGTTTTAGATAGATGTGCTGCAAAACTGTTTGTCTCCCAGATAGCTCTGCCCATTAACTAAGGGCTTGTCTACATGGCAAAATTGTCTTGCATATCTATACCAGAATAATTATTCTACTATAGTGTAAATTGCCCTGTGGGGAGACAATTTCAAAATAAGTGATTTAAAATTCTGTCATCATTCTGGAATAAAATGAATGTAATTCTGGAATAGTGGCCATATGGAGACTTGTACTAGTAAAACTAAATTGAATATGTATTAATGAATTAATAACTCTGCTATAAGTATGTGGGAAGGAAATCTCCCTGTGTAGACAAGAACTGAGATCCATTACATGGAGTACTAATTGAACATACTCACCACCTGTTAACAGTGACAATCTTTTTACTTAAGTGACTAGTATTTTACTTAAGGTTGACATCATTCAACCCAAACCAGAGTGATTTAAACAGGGAGGCCTTTGATGTTTGCTTCTCCGGTTTAAATCTTCCCCTGGATATAAATGGCCACAGATAGTAAAAATAACTTGGTAGGTAATGTTCCTTCAGCATTTTTTAACTTCAGATTCTCTGAAATCTATTCTAGTGCATCTGTCTTTGCTTAATTAGGTTACTCAAACAAGCTCCACTCTACCCATCGGCATGTCTGCAGACATTCTGGCCGTTTGTGGGGCCATTTCATCAGGACAACAATGCTCAATTCATGTGTGAAATTTGTGATAAGATGGTTAGAAAGTCAGACTTGCAGTTGAACTGTAAATAGTACTTCAATCATGTTTTTTAAAAAACTGGTAAATTCTGTCTTCCTTAGGCTTCAGTACCCCCTGGCAGCAAGTCTTCTAATGATCTGTTTGATCTCTTTGATGGTGCTGGCCAGCCAGTCTCAACAGGTATATATCCTTCTCCTTAATCTATGACTTGTTTAATTGTCTGTGGACAAGCTTGTGGGTTTTAATATTGTAAGGATAAAGGGGAACAGAAAAATGGTGAAAAGCAAAGCAAAATGTTTCAAGTACCCAAAAAATGGACACAATTGTGTATAAGTTTATAGCTGCACACAAATTACCGTATTACAGTAAAAGCTTTATCTAGCATGTTGGGAGATTGGGGGAGTGCTGGTAAGTGAAAAATTCTGATTAACTAAGGGGGAGGGAATTTGCGGGGGGCGCTGGGTGTTGGAGCGCAGGAGGGGTCATGGGACACATGCTCTGGGAGGGACTTTGGGTGAGGAAGGGGGTTCAGGGCAGGGGTTGGGGTGCCAGATCCAAGTGGCAGTCACTTTGAGCAGCTCTCCTCAAGCAGCGACATGTCCCTGCTGCTCCTAGGCGGAGGTGCAGCTAGATGTCTCTGCGTGCTGCCTCCACCCACAGGCACCACCCCTGCAGCTTCTGTTTGCCACGGTTCCCTGATAAGGGGAGTTGTTGCGCCAGAACTTGGGGTAGGGCCGGGGCAGTGCACAGAGCTGCCTAGCTGTGCCTTTGCCTAAGAGCAGCAGGGACATATTGCTGCTTCTGGGGAGCCATGTCGAGCCATGTAGGGAGTCTGCGAACCCCATGCCAAACAGACTATAAACCGGACTTTCAATGAAGATCAGAAATGCCAGTTTATAAAGCTGTCTGGTTGGTAAAGTGCTGGATGAATAACACAGATTTTACTATATATAGGATTAATAATAACCTTAGGAAATCATAAAGATTAGCCACTAAATCAGTCTGTCAGAAAATGCATGGGTTATAATGCAGAGTTATTTATAATTAATTCTAAAAGAAAGTTGACTGGATTGTGCTTGAAGTTTCTCATGTTACAAGTTAAGGGATAGGCAGCTATAGAAATGGATGACCTCTATTCACAAGCCACATCTAATGTGTACAGCAAAAGCAAACTCCTTTCTTTTATCTCCTTATGACCCCTGGATAACCCCAACCCTAATGCCAAAAAACTTGCTCTGAAGTTACATTTCTGTTCAGTTAATTTATGGTGAATTATTTTTTGAATACTAAACTGAAATTTAAATTCACTCATGTTCACACTAGTACTAAACTATGAGACCACAGAAACTCTTTTAGGCAAGCTTTAGATTTCAGTGACTTGCTTATAAAAGTACAAGACTGGGTTGGGGGTGTGTGTGAGATAATATAATTTTTTAAAAAAAGTCTTCTGTCATGCTACAGATCTTCATGCCAGCCACAGTTAAAACAGTGGATCATAAACTATTAAGGGAGTTTGTCATGTATCTAAGGTGTTTTAATGGGACAATCAAAGACAAGTTAACTGGAAGAAGATGAGGGTGGTCAGATGGCTGGATGTAATTTTTTTCCTCGGTATCAAAATCCGTTTTCACCAAGAATGAAGAACCAATGTGACCCTTTAGGTTGGCAAGAAACTTTGAGAGAAGTTTCCTCTCTCAGTTGCAAACAGAAATTTTACTAATTAATACAAGCTACTGTGTCTGTGTAACATGGGGCACCTTGGTAGTGCTTCTTTCCTAGCAATATTTGTTGTAGTTCATAGTGGGGCTGAATGAGCCTCTTCGCCATAACAGATTTGGTTATAATATTTAAATTCTGTTAACTGCAGTTTTTTTAGCTGTATTTATTGATCAAAACAAATTTACAATTTTTCAAATAACTTGTTACTCTATATATATACTTTTTTTTAAGGCAATACTTTCTAAGTTTGCCCAAAACCAAGAGCTAATCGCTTTGTGGTATGATGCATAATCATTAACTAGATATAATTGTATAAGATTTCCATAAAATTTAAATGTATTTAATTCATAACCTTGTTGGTTATTTATGAATCCAGAAGTGCAAGAAAATTCAGTAAAGGATTACACTTTTAGCAGCCAGGAACAGTGTCACTTATCAAAAGAGTGCAAGATTGTTTAGTTTGGGCATGTTACACATTCATTAAGTAACAGTCAAATGTGATCAGTATCATCTGAGATACTACTTGTGCTATAATGGTGTGATATTGAAAATAGTATGGGTGACAAAGCAGTGACGCTGGGTAGAAACAGCACCCTAGTATTCACCAGACAACCAAGTTTAAATAATAAATTAGTATCTGTCCTAAGTTTCCCTCTTTCCCACTTCCCAGAGATCTTTAAAGTTTTCATAGATTAACTTTTATTTGCCTTTATTGAGGGAAAGGTAAATGAGTGAGGCATGTATTTTGGGAATGCTGAGATCCATGGTGATTCTGATGTGTTCCAGAAGCAGAATCCACATGGTCTTCCATCTTGCCCCTTTATCCATGGAAATACTCTCCATCAGGTTTTTGTCAAAGGTGTACCTCATAACACTTTATTCTTTTGTCTTTTAAATCCAGTTTTAATGTGGGATAGATATGTGTATATGGATGTATATTGTGTTTATATTAATATTAATATATATATATATATCCCATTTATTTAGAGAGAGTAGTAGTAGTTTTTAAAAACTAAACTGAGAAGAATTTTTCATTTTTAAACTGTCTCTTTGCTTTTCAAACAAAAGGAGCTCTCTGCAGTTGAGCACATCTGAGCTTCTGATTTTTGTTGCTCTACAGTGGTACAGCAGTGTTTCCCTTCTTCAGCAGCATTGAGGAGTGGTATTGAGAAGAGGCATATTACCAGCTGGTCATTGTAAATAATCTCTTTGCTGCCCTATGAAGGCAGATGGAAAGAGTTCACTTATAGCGACAGATCTCTTGTGGGAATCTTTGAGGATAGCTCATGTTGTGAAGATTAGCCCTGTCCTTCACATGCAGGTCGCTTGTGATGACCAATATGTTTCTTGCAGCACAGTGTGTAGGAACATTTCCTGGGTGTCACAAGACACAGTGGAGGGGTCAAAATTGGCCTTTGATCTTTCCTGTAAAGAAATTGGCAGGGAAACACTGTGAGTTTAAGGATCTGTGAAGGCGTTTGCTAAACAACTCCTCATCTATATGTATTTTTCTGTGTAGTAGGTGCTGTAATTGTTTCTCCTGAGATGTGGGAACACTGAGCCAGTTTTACAGTACAGGGAAGGGATGGTGAAATTGGAGATTTACAGATTACTAAAGTTGCCTAAATTACATCCTGTTTACAGAAGGTGTAAAGACAGACCTGCATAGAGACGTTGCACCAACATAATAGTGCCATGTCTATGGTGGCACATAGGTGGTCATAGTTATTTTTTAGGATTATTGGTGAATAGGTTTAACTCTAGGCCAATGGCTTCCTCCACTGAGAGCTGCTTTTGTTGCTATCCGTCTAGGTTCTGCTTCTTTCCTCTTGAGCTTAGTGTTCAGTCTGAAAATGAAACAGGCACATGAGAGAGAGGGGGGAAAAAATGACAAGAATGACCCTTGAGGCAAAAGACCTGAAGAATATTCAGAAATCTTACATCTTTTGGGCTCAAAGTGAGGGGGTTAGTCAATGCTGTGGCTCTGGGTTACTACTTTAGGCTTGTCAGGAAAGCAGCTGCTCTTGAGGTTGTGGTTTGACATAGGAGAATACAGAACCTATATTGCATGTTCTGTGTACAAAAAGATCAAATATTTTCCTTCTTTAACAGGAAGCAAATGAGGTATTACTATGAAAGTGTTTCCTTTGCAGTAGCCCCAGTAAATTTTGATCATCTCACTTAGTTTCCAACTTTGATATTTGACTGGCTCATACCACGTCCTTCCCACATTTACATTATATCCAGTGCAAGACTTTTATATCAAAATACAACAGACCACACGCACATTTTATATAAATTCCTTCAATACAGATCCTACTGCATTTGTTTAGGCTGCATCATCATGAGACTGAAATTTCCTATCTCTTTTTTTTTTCTAAAAATCATGGTAGAGGGATTACAATG
The DNA here is from genome assembly GCA_007922305.1 of Dermatemys mawii. Classification (NCBI taxonomy): domain Eukaryota; kingdom Metazoa; phylum Chordata; order Testudines; family Dermatemydidae; genus Dermatemys; species Dermatemys mawii. The sequence goes on along the minus strand of ML677358.1, from coordinate 17,816,047 downwards.
GAATCAACCTTCTGTGAGAATTCAGAGATGCATGGTCCTCCCTTTCTCTTTATTTGCTGCTTTATATCAAATCATATACACTCTTCAGGTAGAGACCATTTCCCCTTTGAAAAAAGTCATGCCTTTGTGCTGGATACTACAATAAAATAAAAAGAAATACAAGTATACATGTCTTAGAAAGTGAATTGTTCCTTTTATTACTGCTAGCCGTTTATTATAAAGGAGATAGCTCTAGTTTAATTAACCCAGTTGAGAGTAGCAGATGGGACAGAATGTCTTGCAGTGATAAGACAATTCAGAAATGGCACCAGATGTTGGAAGCTGTCCCTGGTGGTGTTTGAGTGCAGCACAGATGTTCCAGTCCCACCTGGCTAGTTTCTAAGCACTGCAGGCTAAGCAGCTGTGATGTAACCTATATAATGTACGCATAACACTAAAAGCACAATAATTGAACTGCTGCTGCTACTTCTCAGGGCATGACTGTTCAGAGGTGAAATCTTTAAGGACAAACAAAAATAAGGTCAACTTTTTGGTACTTTTGGCCATTAGAAGGGCCACTTAAAACCTGTAGTAGAAAGAAGTGACCAAAACAGCACTGTAAAGCAAAGTGTATTTTGGACTAAGCAATTAGCCTTCTGCCTATTCTGTTGTCCCAAATATAATTATTAAAGCTTTTTCTTTCTAGTTTGCGTTGAATATGCTTTAATGAAAAATAGTTATAATACTGTATTCAAAAGTTAATAATTTATCTGGTAGCTTACAAATGCATGGTTGGGACTTTAAAGTTGTTGCTCTAGAGAGAAAGCAAACTTATAAAAAATGAACACCAATGCAAGCTCTGTCCTTGAAATCTTGATGCCAAGATCATTGCAGAATCATTCATGCTTTAAGAAACACAAAAATGAAATATAAGAAGACACGTTATTTTTAATGGTAAGCAGTATAATAAATTAAGGATTCCTTTAGTAACAAAAAGTATTTATTTTGATATTTTTGCTTCCCAAATTTTAATTCTGTAGTCCTCCCATTACTTAGTTGTTTACACCATACCAACACCATCTCCTGCTAGTTTGATCTCTCAAGCTTCATTGCGCTGTATAAATTACAATTTTAGAATGAATTGTGAAAAAGAACTTGCATCTTTGTTATCCCTGTCTCCTATATGGCACATCTGTAGTACAGGCAAGAATAATCCAATTTGTCTAGGTTCATATAAATACAGAATGGTGGCAGTAATAAAGCCACAAAAAATGGTACAGACATACAAGAGGATCAACAAACCCTGACTGCCAAATGCAAGAGATTTAAAAATAAAATTAAATGCCTGAAAGCAGCTCACAGAAAGCCCTTATCAAGCTCATTGAGCACGTCATCACTCCACAATCCAGTGAGAACACTGTGATTCGTCTCATTTCTAGGTGTATCGACTGACCTGTTTGGAGGATTCGCTGACTTTGGCTCTGCTGCTGCCTCAGCAAGTTTTCCCTCACCACAAGGTAGGAAAATTTACTGACTGAAAAGCTGCCATTAGGGATGAGGAGAGGGGAATGAAGCCATTTGCCCTTTTGTGGCATTATTGGCAGTCAGTTCCCTTTCCTGGTGCTGGTTTGTGTTGCATAGTTTGACCAAGAAAGCCACATGCTCACCTCATTGGTGCTTGCTGGGTTTTTTTGTCTCTTTTGGGTATTTTCACACAGTTGAGGATAAATAAAGGACAGCTCTCTGGTTTTGATTCATCTGTACTTCTTCAATGGGCATGGGTTAGATCTCTATTTTGCCTTACTTGATGCACCCTGCATTGCTCAGAAGCATCCCTTAAGCTCATATGATATCTTAAAGAAAATTGGCAGGCTTCATAGTAATGGCCATCAAAAGGGTACAGGGAGTGAGGGGAAATAGTACATAAGTAGTCAGGAAAAAATGGTGGTTAATAATGGGACTTTAGGAGTCTTTACCCTCCCTCTTCATTCATTTCAAAGTGATTCAGATTTCCAAGTTGCTTTTACTATTATTACGTGTCCTGGATGTCAGGTGGCTTAGAGGAGAATATGTGGATGTGTCAAATCAGTATTTAAATTTTAGCTTTGTATTGGCATAAGGTTTACGTACTTAAATAGTCCTTGGAAACACAACTGTGGCATGTTGTAGAGAGGAAGTGAGAACCCCGCTTCTTGGCAATAGCAGATATAGTTGATTCTGAAATTTGTGAGGGCCATATTTCATAAAATGCTGAATGTTATGGCTGAAGCTCCCACTGGTAGTTTTAGTGAAAGTAGAATTTCATACAAATTGACATTTGGAATTATGGTCTCACTTGAACCATAATAAGATGTGGCTTTTAGGGTGGAAAATCAAGACAATAAAACTAACCCAAGGTATTCAATGCTTCCAAGTTTTGTGGGTGTGGAGTGCCAGGTGAAAAACAGGTATTAATTGGCAGAAAAACTCCACACAGTGAAAACAGTTTTTATAAAATTTGGAAATGGGGAGGGGAAGCTTTTTTAATAGGTGTCTTTGTGGCATGCTGAGTGCTCTCACTGACAGTATTTGTGTTTCGAAAATCATTGGAAAACTCTTCATGCTTTCTTGGCTGTTATTGATAGAACTAATCGCTAACTGATATACCTAATCACTGTTCATCAAAATGTTCTAATGCTTTGTGAGATCATCTGACAAATGTTTTTCTCTGAGAAAAGGCAGCCTTTCTCCTGATCTTTCCAGTGAAAAGTTCACAAACTTTTTCAGATACAAGCAAGCGCTATAAGAAATAATTGCCAGAGTGGGACAGCAGTATTTCAGAAAACTATTTGATAGTCCGTCTTCAAAAACAAATTTATATTGCTTGACAGCGAGCACAGCCCTGGACTGAAAAGTGATTGAAGGGCCCTAAACACCCGGTAATGACAAACAATAATATAGCAAACTGTTCAGCAGTGTTGCGGGCTAAGTTCCCTTCAAACTGCATGGCCAGGCAACAGCTTTTAAGTGCCATGCAGGTGCTCAGGGCCACAGCAGGGAGAGATGCATTTCCTGCAGCCCCAGCCCCGGACCTGCTGCGGTGGGGAGAAGCATCACTCCCACCAAGCCCAGGTGCTGCTGCGGGGATAGAGAGCTGGGGAGAGTCTTCTCTCCCATCCATAGCCCAGGGGCAGCCTGCATACCAAACGCCAGAGCCCTCATCTCCCACACTCCAACACTCTGTCCCAGCCCTGAGTCCCTCATCCCCGGCCCCACCTCGGAACCTGCAACCCCAGTTGGAGCCCTCCCCCTCTCTCTCCCACACTCCAAACCCCTCAGCCCCACCCCATGAATTTTATGTGCACCAATATGGAGGTGATCACCTCCATACTGGTGCACATAATTAAAGTCATTCCACACGTATACAGGAAAAATTAGCAGGAACTCTGGCTGCAGGGATCCTTTTTGGGACTGGGGTATCATAGCAACTTTATTCATCTGGAATATGAGAGCACACTATATTGGGAGGCTTGTGAATGTCGGTGAGGACACAAATACAAAGGGATTTTAGTATGTTGGAAATTCTGGGGAGAAATAACAATAGAATGTTTGACCTAGCCCAACGCTCAGACTGAGTACTACATTGGCCAATTGGAATTTAAGCTCAGGATATCCCCACCTCCCCAGACACTCCCACAAATAATTCTCCTATAAAAGTCTAACCGAACTCAAAATTTAGGCTCAGCTGCAATGAGGAACAGCAGCCTACCTGTGCAGAAAGAATGATAATCCCTAAACAGACCCCAAATCCACTTGTCTTCCAAGATTAACAGAACATTTGTATAGTATAAATGGAGAGACAAAAGTATATCGGCTTTGATGGCTGTCAAGGGGGATACTATCAAGATTTCAAAACCTCCAGGTGGAATAGGAGTTACTCTGGAAGGACTGACATGAGGCCAAGTTATGCCCTCAATACTCTGGCATAACTTCATTGTCTTCCATGGAAGATGCTTATGCGTATCTGTGGGCTAAAACTGATCGATGGTCCTTCATAGCTTAGCTAAATAACAACTTGTTTACAAGTATTGGAAAGATATGAATGCCAAGGAAGGCAAGGAAGTGTTTATGGGGGCACGAGGAATATACAGTAGACTCTTTATTATCCAGGATTGGGTTAACCAGGTTGTGGATTAACCAGGATGTCAAAAAAAACCCGCGTAACTCGCAGGACCAGCTCTGGCTTTGTTGCCACCCCAAGCGCGCGCGCACACAAAAAAAAAAAAAAACCCCACCAGGGCGCAGGGCAGCCAGTGGACCAAATCTCCTCTCCCCCACCCCCCTGCCTTTTTCTATGGATTGTGATTATCTGGGATTTTATTAACCAGAATTAATTTTTTCCCTATCATCCTGGTAATCGAGAGTCTACTGTATCTAGGAGTAAGAGAGAACAGCTCTTTCTTCTAACAAGGAGAATGTATCCATAATGAAATATCGTGCTGGGGAGTGGTTTCTCAAGGGAAATGGAGCCCATGTTGCTTGTGATGCTTAAAACTATTCTGAATAAAGTAGCAGTAAGCAAAGCAGAGTGAACAGTCTCATGCTAGCAGAGCATGGTGGAGCTGACTACTTAAAATTGCTTCTTTCTTTACCTTCTCCTTTTCTGAGCTCAGCCTTCCAGTAGCATTTGAGAGAGCTCAGCCACTTGCAGGAGCCAACTTAACAATATTGCTAAATATGTTTATTTGCAGTTGACCAAAAAGTATGGAGCTACAATCAAAAAGGGAGTAATTCTTACTACTGAGGCAGTTGGGAGTTGTGCCTCAGCTAGAGGTATAGGAATAAATCCAGAACGAATGAAGACATTTCTGTGACAGATTAGTAAATCTCTTGGCAAATTGGCTGCAGATCAGCACCTAGGAATCTTTTTGCTACATTTAGGAAAGCTTTATTGGGCTTCTCTGGGTTAACACTCCTTTACTGTTTCAACGAGCAGGAAAAAATCAGCACTGTCCTAATTGTACAGGCTTCCTTACTTGTGATATTTATTCAAAATAAAGTTCTTTTTACAAGTATAAAGCTGCCTACTATGCAAATAATTTGTGTATGAATACAGCCTAAAATGACACAATCCTTTATCTGCATTAACATGATTAATCTATACCGATCACCATTATGCAAGGGGCCAGGAGTCTTGTGACATGATTAATCATTCTCTAACAATATAAGACCCTCTAGTAATTCTTTCTTCCTCGATTAATCATCTTTGATCAAGTTCCCCAAAAGGGGGACAAACCTCCGCTTACCCCCACTTTTTCTTACTGTGTGTTCAGATCTGTGCATCCAGTACACACAGAATCAGCACATTCAGCGTTTACTTGTCCATCAGGAATACCTAAAGTGGGTTTAAATCTTTAATATGCAATACTAATTGAAATACTCCAATGCAATCCCTTTCGTATGGGAAATGAAAGCAAAATGTTCTAGTAAGGCTCTAAGCTAATGAACATTAGTCTATTTCTTGCATTAAAACTTCTGATAGTGTTTGGATTTTGTAAATGAACTCGCTTCTTTCCTCTTGACCCTTTTTCCATTATTTAAAATTTTATACACTAGTGAAGGTAAGGGTAATTAAAACCAGATTTGATCATACAGGTGTTTAAGTATTTACATGGAGTGTAAAATATTAGTGCTGTTGCCTTTGACTAGACAAAATACAGCTCTAGGAAATAGCCAGGTGTGTGGGTTGTACTCTTAGCAGGTGCATAGGTCTAGTAACTTTGAAATCAGTGAAATCTCAGAGCCTCTTCCTTGGCTCATGAAAGGGGAAGTGGAGTTGATTTAATCAGTCGTCAGAGTTCAGAACTCTTTCCCTACTGCAGGGATATTGCTTGTGGCCTAGCTGGGAGTGAGAATTTCATCGTGAGATACAACCTACAGGGGAATATCATAATTCTTATGCACGGTGAATATGTTCCCTCTAAGCTGTGCATCCATGTAGCAAATAAAACAGTCCTGTGCATTTCATATGCCAGAAGAATGACATTCATCTACTACATCCAGACCTGTAAAACATTAGCCACGTAACCAAAAATCTGACCTATGCAATGTTCTCATACACACCTCTAGATTAACATTGTGGCCCTTGAAAAACAAAACAGCAAAAACCACCACAGCTCTAGGGATATTTTAAATAACTTTCACTATAAAATGTTACCCATCATGTTTCTTGTAACTTACTTTTTTTCTGTAAGTGAAGGAAACTTATTTTAATGTCAATGGTTTGGCTGATCCTTATAAAGGTAAGGAAATGGAAGTAAGGATCTTATTGCATCCTGGACTCGCTGGTCTGTATGTAGGTATTGGGGCACATGATCTGAAGTAGGTACATATCAAAGCATCGTATACTCTCATAGCCCAGGGGAAACCTCAAATTTACATTTCCAGTGTCTGTTTAGAAGCATTTGGATGCTGCAAACTTAGTTGAAAGGAACCTGTGTCCCACTCATCCCAGGTCCATAGGTGACACGTTATCAGATGTAGTTTTTTGTCTGTGCGTGGGTGTTTCATATTTCCTTTGCTACCTTGTTAAAACTGTTGGAATATTCATGAGAAGGAATGATGTCCAGATGGAGATTCTACCTGCAGATGTTAATTTGGACGGACACAAATCAGGTCTCATTTGTTTCAGTTCACAGAATCATGATGTTTTTCCTGTGCCTTTCAGAATCTTTTACCTTCCTTCCCTCACTCTCCAGGTACGGCAGCAAGTGGGAATGGAGACTTCGGTGACTGGAGTGCCTTCAACCAAGCCTCTCCATGTCCCAGTGCTTCAGCAGGAGAGCTCTTCAGTGGCCCTGCCCAACCAGCTGTAGAGCTCTTTGGTAGCTCGCAGCCGGCTCTTGGCCATCCTCCAGCTGCCTCAAATTCTACTGACCTCTTTGATTTGATGGGCTCCTCTCAGGCAACTATGGCTTCTTCACAAAGCATGAATTTTGCTATGATGAGCTCTAGTGCAGTGGGCATCGGTCTACCCATGTCAAGGTCACAGGTATGCTGTTGTTACTCAATCCCTTAATGACTGGTTCCTCAGTCAAGAAAAGGTTCTAGAATGTTTTTGTCCTATTTTAGCTTAAACCTTCTTGGGACCCCTAGCTCTCAGAAAGCTCTCTGCTTTCTTTATCACTCGGTCACTCCGTCTGAGATACTGTCACCCTTTTGGGGGAGGGAAGGTTTTAACGTTAAAACCTGAAAAAAACCAATAGAATATGCATAGCCTCCATCATCAGGCGACTGGTGGTGGACCAGTCCTCACCTGTGTGGTGCCTTGACACACAGGTGTTACTCCAGTGGAAAGTAATTGGCTGTTGAAACCAAAGCACATGACTCTTGTGCAAAAAGCCCAGAATAGAATGGGCTCCTTGTCTGGGAGACGCCAGGCAACTCTGAATTTGTGACTCAATGCACTGATGCAAAATGGTTAGTGCTAACCTATGAAATATCATCCTGATCATTTCCAACAAGATACCAACTGATGGGGAAATACATGAACTTCCATGTCTCATAAAAACTGAAGACATTTCTCTTTGGCTTTTTAACTTACTTAAACACCCATTTGTTGTGCTTTATGATGATCTGATGGAACTGTTTTTCTTAGACACAGCAGTAGTACATGTTAGGAAGTGAATGGCATCATTTTAAAAAAAAACCTTTTTGTTTCTAGCCTTTGCAGAATGTTAACACTATGCTGCAGAAGCCCAGTCCTCTTTATAATCCAAGTACAGAGATGGTCCAAAAAAATGCCAGCAAAACTCTACCATCCACTTGGTCAGACCCCAGTGTAAATATCAGTTTGGACAATTTAGTACCTGGTATGCAGCCTTCCAAACCCCCGCAGCCATCGCTTAATACAATGATTCAGCAACAGAGTAAGTGATCCCATTGATTTCATAATACTTCACTGCATGATCTGCTATATAGATGTTACCAATGTCTTTAAAAAAACCTGATCCCTTTGCTAGATCACCTTTTCTCTTAATTTTAATCTTAATCCTATTTTTCATCTGTTTCATTGCCTCTTACCATTGGCAGCTCTGTTACCGTAACGTGATCCAGAAGAAATAGCCAGGGAATGTTTCAGGGCCATGAAGCCAATTCTCTTAACTGCAGAGGCTTGTATCATTCCTAAATTTTCACATTGAGGGATTAGGGTCTCCCTCATCTCTTAAGATCTTCCTATGCATGGTACCAACTATCTGTCCTTGGAGCTCTATTTGTTAGCAGTAGTTAACCTGGGTGTAAGACACATCATAAAACTTTGTTGGATTTTTCTGAATTTTAACTGAAGAAGAGAGAGACATGGACATTAGTCATCTTTTCTGGTGGGCTAACTGGCTAGTGAACATAAACAAAACTTTCCTTTCTTTGTTCACTGTAAAGTCACAATATAGTTATACTTCTAAAAGTAGATTGTAACTCAGGATAGTCAGCCCTGGAATATTGATTAAATTAAAGGCTGTCATATTTTATTTTCCTCCAGATATGCAACAACCTGTGAATGTGATGACTCAAAATTTTGCAGCCGTGAGCCTCAACTCCCAGTCCAACGTGATGCCTGTTCGACCCCCAACAAGTTCATTGATGGGTGGGCCCATCCCTGTTGGAATGGGGATGCCCAGTGTTATGACGGGTACAATGGGCATGACCTCCTTGGGAAACACATCTCTGATGAACCCGGGAATGATGGGAATGAATGTGAACATGGGGATGCCAGCTGCTGGAATGGGTCTGACAGGCACAATGGGCATGGGGGCACCCAATATAGCTATGACCTCTGCTATGACTCCTGGAACTGTGCAACCCAAGCAAGATGCCTTTGCAAATTTTGCCAATTTTAGCAAATAAAGATTGTAGAGAATTGGTCAGAGTGAGTGAAGGATTTTTAGCTGCACAAATAGAGCTGGGGGAGGGACGGAGAACACTGATCAATACTTTTTTTCCTTTTATCAGTTAATTAAAATGAACCTACGTAAAGAACCAAAAGGCTGTTTTGTAAATGCTGAAACACCTAGCATTCAAGCTCTGGGGAGACGAAAGGTTCTTCTGATGAATCGATTGGATGACTTTGCAATTAAGAGGCTATTGTTTTGTAGCAAGACCATCAAAAGCCTTTCAAGATGGAAGAACCAATTTTAATGTTGAAACTTGTGAGGAGACTGGAATAGGGGTTGGGTAAATCTGTTTGAATCTAATTTTATACTTTCTTTTTTTTCTTGAAGAGCTTGATTTTTCTCTCCCTGAATCGCTTTGTCATAATTGAAGCCATTCCTTTTACTACCACTCTGAGTCCATATTTGAAGTCACTCAAGTACAATGATCAGTTTTTTATAAGAATATATATTTTTGTCCAAAAAAAAAGGCTTACATATGTGCTTATGGCTAATTCAAAGGGACCTGGAATGTGTGTGTATATATATACTTTTGCTGATGTTCCAGCAACACTGCTATAATATCCAAATTTTTATTGTAAAAACCTCTTTAAGCAATTTGGTCATTAATAGGTTTAGGGGCTTTTCGCACCTTTACTGCTATAATTAATACCCAGTGCTGAACTGGGAGAAATTTCATCCAGAGCTGCTTTATGGTTTCCTTTCAGAAAACTCCAGCATATGTACACTTTTTGCAGTTCTATTTCAGTGGCAGCTTCATGCCACATATATACGAGGGGCCACTGGTTTACAATGTCAGCAGCAGTCAAAAGGCAAAAATAAAATAAAAAAACATCTTTTCAGAAAGAAAAGTAACAAAGTAACTACATTGTCTTTAAGTTAATATAAATCTCTAAACCCTTGTCAATCCAGCGACATTGGATTTTAGATTTTATACAACATTTGGTGACTTTTTGGTGTAAATATGGCATTAGCAGCAGTGGATCCAATAGAAAGGAGTTAAATATATATATAATACATATATATACATAATATATATATATATTATTAAAGGAAACCTGTAGCAGTCAAAGATTTTATTGATTTAATGAAAATAAAGGAAATTAAGGTTTTGTTTTCCTGCTGTAATTCTGCATTTTAAGTTCACACATGAATCATGATTCTAGAGTCTGGAATATAAAGACATGGTTATACTCACAAGCTGGGAGTATTATTGAGAATAAGCACTATATTATAGGTATGAAATTTATTACCTCCCCTTTATGTTGATTTTTTTATTATTAAATTGATAAAACTTTGTTTCCATTGTATTCACAATGTTCTGTTATACATAACATTAAAATGGTCATTAAAATCAATGTTGGGCCGCTTTTCCTTTCATTCCATTTGACGTTTATAAGAGCGTTTGGGGAAAAAAATAATTATAATTTGGGCAAAGTAATTTTTATAAATAATTTAAATTTGTTTAATGACTTCTTATCTCCAGCCTTTCCTATCTGGCTCTACTGTTAGGAATTAAAAATGAAGCAGGCAAGATATCCTGACCCGCTCCAGCCTTGCTAATGCTCCATCTACAACATTTCTAATTAGGCAGAAATTCATGTACTTCAGCTAAGTGGTAATGAAAAGTGATTCATTTGCTGAATAAGAGATGAGAGTGAGTGTAATTAGCTGACGGTGGTTTTTAATCTTTCAACAATTCAATGTGTTTAAATTAGTTTCAAAGAATAGGAGCTTTCAAGTGTTGTTACATCAAAGTAATCAAGGCAGACTTTAGCAAAAGAGATCTTCTCTCCAGTTGCCATTTTGAAACCTTTAAACTTTGTTGGAATAATCATCTTCAGAACTTACCTTGTGACAGATGGTACAATTCAGGCTGGTTTGGAAAACTGAATTGCAAGGCAGAGGGAACAGATTATTTTTGGACAGTATGGTGGAGAAGCACGTAAAGCCAAACGTATAGGACAAGCTGTTAGATTGTGTCACAACTTCAGACTGTCAAACACAGTCAAAGTGAATGTCTTCTGTATAAAAAATTGGAAGCTACGGTGAGCTGTTTAGACTGATGTGCTTTAAACTCAGTTTGGCTGGTGGTTCTGGATGGGGCCTGACAGTCTTTTAACTGAACATTGGTTTCTCAGATATTTTTAGAAGTTAACTCATTGGGGTTACCCTGGTCCCTATTATAAATCCTCTTTTTTTCTAATGTCTTTTGTAGCCGATGGATTGGAATGGCTCCAAGTGAAGCCATCTTGGTCAATAGTTTATATAGACCCACCCTATTCATTTCATAGATCTGATACCTCTGTCCTTAGACCATAATCTTAATCTAGAACTGAGCCATAGCCCACTGTTGTGTTGGTGTATGCTATTGGTCCATAAAGAATTATGAAAAACATGAGACATGAGCTTTAATATGGCTCCCTGACATTCACTGGGACACCTCAAAGAGGTTCTTCCATCCTTAAAGGCTCTGCCCAAGGAAAACATGAATCAACCAAAAAGAGATTCTAGGGACATTGCACTGCCACGATTAATAAACACAAGAATAATCCAGCAGTTTGCCCTGCCTGCAGCCTAGTAGCTATTGGATTGATGTATTAGTTGTTGGGTTTTTGGTGTGTGGTTTTTTAATAAAATTTCCCAACCCTGCCATAAGTCTAATTCCACTCTGCTCATTTCTTTTAAAAAGATCGACTCGTTTGTGGACAGTTACATGACCAAGTTGACTAACTTCTCTTATTACAACATATTGCAAGTGTTACGGTGATGCATACACATGTGGAAGGACAGGAGACACTTCCCAAAAGTCTTTCAATGAGAGCTTCCTGTTCAGGTAGTATTTCTCAATTTCTCCTTAATGCATGTCCCATTTTGGGCGCACTGATGCGGACTGACCACCAGCGATTTAGCCACCATCGTCCATCTGCAGGGATAGGCAACGGGTAAAAATGCTTGTAATCAGTTTAGTCTAGCACTTCCACTGGTGATACTTGACCTATGGGAGAGCAATAAAAATGTTAGTGTACAGCAGAGATACTCAGACCTCAGTGGTTCAGGAGCCAATTAGCAATCAATATTACCCAAAAGAGCAGCAGTATTAAAATGACTGACCAAGTATTCTACAATTGGTTAATAATATAGTAAAAGCATCCTGATTGGTTAATATATTGGATTGGTTGTTAATCAAATCAGCATTTTAATATGTGCTGCAAAGAATGGCAGGAGACACATTAAAGAGCCACTTGTGGCTCCGGAGACTGTCTGAGGATCCAGGTAGAAAGAGGTTGGTTCTTCAGCCTCCATTATGACTGGGTGAATGATAACTTATGAATGAACCACTGTGTTAGCTCTCTGCCTGTGTGGAGCAGCTTTGCTGACCAGGATCTTCCTGTTCTGGCAACAGCCTACGGGAATATAGGAACAAAACTCAAGAACTCTATCAATCCGCTGAAATAGCCTCGCTGTAGCTTTTATCTGGGTTGTCCTCTTCCACCTCCTTAGAAGTACTGACAAAATAGAAAGGGCCTAAAGGTCTACCTTAGAGACGTGGTTGAAGGCTGGAGGCCCAAAGCTCAACCTATTTCTTTAATACACGTGTTCACATGGAATCTGCCATTTTTTTTCCATTTCATGAATTGGTTTATGACAACAACCACCACCGCATCCCTGAGAAGCCCTAGTGAACATGTGCAAATGGAGGAATTCTGCAGCCTGCTTTTAGTTTAATTCAAACTACTCAGCTGTTATACCCAGTAGTGTGGGAGAGAAGGGAATCTTTCAATCTTATTACTATACTCTGCTAAATGGCTTTTCCTGAGCTGTTTCTCAGTGTGCTTCGCTGCACAGTAGCCCATGCAGCGGGCCTACACCCCCATCCACAGTCCTCATGCCAGTCAAAGTCCATTGAAGCCATTTTGACAAAAAAGCAACACAAATCAACATATTTGCTATAAATTGCCAAATGAGGGCCTAGTTCAAAGTTGATGGGAATCTTTCCATTTAATTCACTGGAATCAGGCCCAGAGTTACAGCACCTGCCATCCTGCAAAAATATCAATCCGACTGCTTTTAAGAATGAGCATATTCCATAGGTGACCCCATATTTAACCCAAAGCAGTAGGTGGAAGGGATTACTTGGCTTGGGTAATGTCCAAAATAATCCAAGATTTTCCAAAGGCAGTATGGTCCCAGTCCCAGGAGCATGCCAAGTGTAAAGAGAGGTTAAGAGAAGACGTGCAGACAGTAGTCCAAGGTAGTGCTTGGACACAACTTGACAAAATGAGATTTACTGCCTTGTCAATGTAAAGGACGCACAATAAAGACTCAGTGTTGAAAAGATGACGGATGATGAATGTAAAGTATTAGGCAGGGAAATTAGAGCATTTCCGCTTCTCTTTAAAGGGATTTGTATTGTGAAAAACCGAAATATCACATCCACACATGCATTTTCTAAGTTTTTAGAAATGATATTGACCATATATTGAAGAAGTCCTGCCAGCCAATTTTCAGGATACGAAGTATGTAAAGATGATTATTTAACTCTTTACTTTGCTCACACAGGTAAAGGTAAGGAAAACTTTCTAGGAAACTATCACGATTAAATCAATCTTATAAAATAAATACAGCTGGAACTTGTAAAAATAAAAGCTGATTCACCTATTCCTGAGTACGGTCACCTAACAATTTGAATACACAACCTAAATGATCCTAACACACAGAACCCGTCAAAGCTTTTTATTAACTCTGCAATTGGATTTGGATTTTATCACCAAACCATACATGTGGCTAACTAGTCAGTTATATATGCTGATAAAGTGGTGGAAGATGGTGGATCTGATGGTGAATTATTACTAGTAAGGGAGGGCCTTTTTTTGCTGCTTCCATCCAGTCTATTAATTGTGCTACAAGTATCCTAACTTTTGTATGACCTATTAATCATGATCAAGTGCCCCCAGGTTGGGATGGGTGATAAAAAATGAAATTAAGTAAATAGATACAGCCATGGTCCATTCCCTAGGCTGTCCCAACCAGTGTCCCTACATCTGCATAATCGTACTCATTTCAATCTTCTAGGAAAGGCTGTATGGGGAGGCCCGATCAGTGTCCTTGCATGGAGTTTCCAAATTGAGTTAACTTCTGCTGGCTGCTTTGACCACTCAGTGACCTCTCGCTTCTGCCACCCTCCCAATGAATAGCTGCTCAATGTACAAGTAGTTCCATTGCGAGTGGTTCCACGGATTTTAAAGGACGGTGGGCAGTAGCCTCTGTCCCTGTACGTTTGGCTCTGTGTGTAGAAGATCATTTAAAAATGCGTGCATCTTCCTGTTGTATGAAGCCAGAGCCTTGCAAAGTAGAACTGCAGCACAGGTGTAGATTCAGGGATAACCAGAGCATTCAGTATGTTCTACAAAAGAAAAATTACATTCAAAACAGCTAAACAAGGGTATTTATAGCAGCATCTGTTTCAGCTAGGAACTGTCTGATGCAGCTTGCTCAGGGAGGTAGGGGAGGGATTTATCAATGAAGTATTTACATAATGCAGGCAGGCATCCTATACACAAGGTGATACCAACAATAACAGTATAGCAAACATCTGAAGACTTTTTTATTCTCTTAGGTCTTTGCTCCTGGAGGCACTTACTCCAAGAACTTGTTTCTGCAGGCTCTGCCTTCCTTTCTGAGTGTGTGTGTGTATTATATAAGTATTTATAATAACTCCTACATCAGCTGCGTATCTGGTGTTGATGAAAAGTTTTAATGCATTTGTGAAGGAGGGGAAAATGTTTTAAAGGGATACTTCTCACAAAATTGGTCCAGAAATAAGCCTCTGTGAAACCAAAAGGCCAATATTAGTTTCCATTTTTTTTAATGTTCCAGTGGAAAATTGTTAAAGAGTACTTACTTAAAAGTTTGGGCAACTTCAGCATTGTATTTCTGAGAATCTGGAAGTGAAATTAACTATAAACCAAAGTCTAAAAGAACTTCATTGCAAAAACAGTGAAAAATAAAGGTACACATTTTCTTCAGTCTAATAAACCTAAGGAGTTAGAACCACAGGAAAAGTTGCTTTACAATATGATCAGGTTAATGCTTTTCTCTTTTAGATCGCAGACCTAGTAATGTCAGTTTGCACTGATGGGGAGAGATGGCCAGATGTGAACATTTTTGGACTACTGATGTTATTTGTTTTGTATTTCTGAGCAATGAATTAGTTTCCTTTGTCTGAGGGTTGACTTGAGATGGAATAGTAAGAAGGAAAAGCAATTTCCCAATGTTCTGGTGTTTGACTGTAAAAGCATAAGAAATGAAAGTACAAGATAAAGAAATGGAAGTTCAGAATTTATAGGTAGTTTATAACTAGCTATTGCACCTGGAGGTTGTAAACAGGCATAAGGGGAATGTGACCACTATACCCTTCCGATATTGCTAAATGGGAAAGGGGTCCCTGTATGCAACAGGGTGAGAACCATTGTACTAGATGTTCACTGGAGTCTCTGGTTCCTTTATCTGGTGTGGAATGGTAGGACACCCAGCTGTCTGTAAATTTCAATTCTGGTTCCACCGGAATCAGTGTGAACAATTTCTCCTTAACATTATTAGTCAGAGCTGACCTAATATTTTGAGTAAACAAATAAATACGTGTGTGTATGTGTCTGTGTTTTCCTGTAATGTTTCAAAAACTATTTGAAAGCTTATATTTTGGAGGTGATGTTTTCAGCCATTCATAGAGTTTTATAAATGTAAAAAAATAAGAAGTTGAAAACCTTGAAAGGGATTGGGAAGAATAAGCTGTAATGGAGACAATCATTTATTGAGTGCAGCTAATGTGTATATGGCCTCCCATCCTAAGGAGTTTGTAGGTTATTTTGAACAGAGTGCCCATTGGCTCACCAGGATGTGGCTACCCATCTGTGATGCAAGGAATTTGCTTCTTTTCAGACATCTAAACGTTTCAAGGGAGTAGAAGGAAGAAAGTCTCCATTTTTACATTGTTCCTGTACACAATGATATTTGGAAAACCATACAAGAAACTATACTGAATGGAAATATTTATGAGAGAGGAGCCTTTAACTAGGTTTTGAGAACCTTCCTTGAAGAATGTAAATTTGAACTTTTTATACTCACAGTAGTAATACTTACAATTGCTAGGACTCTTCACCTATTCTGTGTATATGCTATATATAAGCAGGTATAAGACTATTTATTGGTTCTTTTAAAACATTTTTAGCAGAGTTTGCACATTTAAATTATATATTAAAAAAAAACAAAAAAACCTTGTGCCATAAGGTACCGGTTTAGTAATTAACTGGTTCTTTAATAGGGCTTCAATTGCTTTGCTTCATGATAAGGGGAAAAAATTACATTCCAAGGCAGAGCCACATTCGACATCTGGGAACCTCCTAACAGCTGGCTATCTAATGAATATGCATCTGCTTAAGAGGCTGTAGTTCATTAATAAACCACTAGATATAAAGCAGAAACAATCTTTGTCAGCTTCAAATGAGATTGGGTGCAATGTGCTGTGAAGTGTCACTGTCACATTGAATCGAATTGGCGAGGCTAACAATCAACTCTTTGGTACCAGTGTCTTTGTGCCGGAGAACAGGACTTCTGCTTCCATTCATGAGAAGGCCAGGGGAAAGGGGGTGGAAGTCACAAAGCATTGGTGGTGGTTTCTACTGCACGTTATTTTCCTTATTTCTCCTGGTGCCAGTTGTATGCTGGGCACTGGTGACCTTTGAGTTTAAACGCCACGCTCTGCTTTGTCTGACTGTTCTACAAAGCTGGGAGCTGTTTTTCAGCACAAATGAGTTAGGAGACCTAGGAATCCAACATATGAATAAGTGACTGGGTAGGAATTACAGGAACTGCAATAAGACAGACCTATTTGACAGAGAACTGCAGGGTTCTAAGTGGAATGATAGCACTCGGGGACCTGTTCTGATACAACAACGTGTTCATAGGGTGAAATCACCACAGCAGGTTTCAGAGACAAAGCCTCTTTTCCCGTGAAAAGGCGGCTGCAGGCATTGGGAGGGGTCAGCGACTGTATTTCTAAAATCCCTGATCTCGAGAGCCGCATCCAGCATATGCAGCATGTCGTCCCAATCCATGGCAGGAGAAGGTAAATGGTGAATGTTCTCCTAGGACGTCGTTCCCCATCTTTGCATCCTAACATGCTTCGGTGGGATTCTAAGCAGGATTAGCATTGTGTGTCTTGCATACATCCTCTCAGAGTGATCCCGTGCCCATATCCTGGGCAGGACCAGATGGGTCTATAAGCCATGCGAGGAGGACTGATCATTGTTCTGGATTTTGGATGCAAAGCAGTAAACAGGTGCAGTTCTGTACTGGGGAAGATTGTGCTACAGTCCAGCCCCCAAGTCGCTCCCATTTCTGGCTCACAAAGTCGTTTGTGGTGAAACTTGTCTGGTTTGAATGAAATAGAAAAATCTGGATTTTTCTGTGACTAAAGTCAGTCTGAATGTAGAGGAATTGAGCTCAACACTGCTGTCTTTCCTCATGAGCAGTGGCACTTAGTGAGCAAGAAACAAAAGAGAAAAAATTACAAACAGTTTTGCTTCTGATTTTATTTGCTACAGATCTGTGATAACTTTACTTTTCCCCACATACCATGACACTCGTGCAATTGAAGCTAAACGCTACTAGTTGGAGAAATACTGACTCCATTCCTGAGGTGATGTCTGTCTTTTTCTTTTTTTTTTTCACCCCACTCATCAGTCCTAAGATTTGAAACAAATGACTGAGTAACATTGTTTTATACCAGTGGCCACATTGACGGTTAGCTTGCTTGCAGAGTTAAATTCTGCCACTAGGTGGGGTGTGAATATGAGTTCAGGGGCTGTTCGCTCAGTTCAGCCTTTTGCGTTCTTGTGGATCATGACAATTTCCTACTCTCGAAGGTATTTTTTTTGTGTGGCACTTGGCGGGGACATATGTAATACGCAATTGTGGGGTGTAAAGGCCTGGCCTGAATACTTTGCAGCTGGGAAGTCACAAGTGAGTGTTGCAGGTCATCCCCAATGAATGCTGATAAACCTTTCCCATCCCACAGCATCCTGTGTTCATTATACACCTCAAGCTTCTTTGGCAATGGGGACTGCTTCCCAGTCTACATAAGCACTGAAAGACTCCACCAGTCTTCCCATAGGTGAGAGAAACCTTGTTATTACTGACAGATTATTTAAACCCTGGTTACTGCTAGAATGACTCATTTTTCCCCACCACTTATTTATCCTATGTTCTGAAAACCAAAACTGGATCACAGCCTTTTTTTCATTAGGTCACTTTCCAGTGGCAGGGCACACGGAGCCACGCCGGTCAGAGACAGGCCCACAATTCCAGCGCTAGAAGCTAGTGAGTAGTGTGATGCAAACTGAAAGCAAAAAGGACGTTTTGCTATTCGTCCATCAGCAACTGAATAGGATTGATTTACAGCCAAGGTCAGAGGTCACGTGAGTCAGAGGAAGTCAGAGCGTAAATTCCATTGGCAACAAATACTTGTGATTTTAGTGAAAATTGGCTCAATGCGATATGCAGGTGAAGAACACACTGATTTTCTTAGCCCTGGAGCCCAAGGAATTTAATTGTGTTTTGTGGGAAAGCCCAGTCCAGACTTCCCCGGATAAGGTGCATAGATGTGCCAATGTACACTGTGCAAACAGTGTACTGTCTGCATGCATCCGACGAAGTGGGGATTAGCCCACAAAAGCTTATGCTCTAATACTTCAGTTAGTCTTTAAGATGCCACAGGACTCTTTGTCACTTCTGCAATTCCAGACTAACACGGCCACCTCTCTGATTCTGTGCAAAGAGGGTGAATCCTGCTGGTCAGACTGACAACCCCTGGGAGCACGAAACCCCCTCTAGCTACAGAATAGTTTTATCATCCCCAGTAGCAGAGTATGCTACTGTCCATTGCCTTACTGGACTGTCTCTTAATGTTGACCTTGAGGGGCCACTTGTTTATTCACCACATCCATTGAGCCCGTCTCTCTTTGGCTGAGACTGTCAGCAAAACGGCCAAATGGAGAATTTCGTGCTGAACAGAGACTTTGCTACTGAGGATTGGACTGAGAGCACCAAGTTACCATCAAGATGGTGACAACTTGGGTCATGGCTGAGCTGGGGGGTGGGTGTACCAAGCTTTGAGGAAAGGCTGTAGGTAACATTTTCAAAAGCATCTAAGTGACTCTGAAGCCCAAGTTCAATTCTCAAAAGCGATTTAGGCACTAAAGGAGTCAAAATCCTGTTGACTTTTAATGACACAGGATCCTAGGGGCTTCCATCTTGACCAAGTCCTATTTTCAAAAGTGCTGCTTAAGTCCTCTTTGTTCCTTTCAAATGTTTTTACTTTCATTTTAAAGCCTCAGATCAGCAGAATTAAGATGCACCATGCAAGTAAGATGCCCTGTGTTTGCTATTTCTAAAGGATATGAAAGAAGGGCTGCAAAGCAGTGAGGGGGTCCCTCTAAAGTGTTTACTTTTTGAGGTTTCAAATGCAGCAGAATCAATAACCTGGGGAGCTTTTGGCAGTTGAATCTAAATTTGTACAAAAAGTACTAGGTGTGTCTATAATGAACCAAATGTACCTTGAAGCTTATTCCTCAGCTGAATATGAATCACCCAGGGAAGTACTTCAGTGGCCATGTCCATCTGAGGTCAACACCCCACTGACTGTTCAGGAAATGAATGAGCCTGTGGACGCTGCTGGGGTTGTTTTGGCATCTATCAGTTTCTTGCCTTTTTTCATAATTTGGTTTATTAATGATAGAATCTTAATGATCTGTTTAAAATAAATAAACCATTTACACCAGTTCAAAGATTTTGTGATGAACAGCTGATATTAAAATAGCACCAGCCTTATGTGCTTTTTCAGCAAGTGACCTAATTAGTTAATAAAGTAATTGAATATTAAAAAGGATGTTGCAAGTGATTAAAATTTAAGAGCCTTCAGAACATTATTAAAGCTATAAATCATACATCACTGTTTTAATTTGCATAGCTACAGAATTACTAATGGTCCCACATGCATACGCTTCTTGGCAATTAGTCTTTTTACAAAATGTTGGTGATGCCAGGGGGTTACCAAAATCTTTCACTAATTTTTTATTGTGCACACACAACTCATGGTGGGAAAACATAAGGGGTTAAACTCCACGAGGCCAGAAAACTGGACTTCAGTTGCTTCACATGCCTGTATACAGTCTCTCCTTTGTTCGGTAGGCAACACCACTGTTCTGAGCCCTTTCCAGACAGGAGAACCTTTCCCTTTGAAATCATAGCCAAGGATAAGGAGAAAGATTTTAAAGAGGAAATTTTTGTTTCTGCTTTGAATTTCTTAAGCCAGTCCGGATGTGGTTTTCTAGTAGCGATGTCTATGTGTATGAATTTCACTGCATCACAAAAAGTATTTTGGGACTGACAATGGTTTACCATCCGAACACCTTTTATTCCTGTTTACACTGCTGCAGTTCCACTGACTGCAATGGAGCTCCTCCTAATGCACGATTAGGAGTGGATCCAGGGCCAGATCCTCTGCTGGTTATAGCTCCATTGACTAGGCCCTCCTGCGTTAAAAGTAATTTATAATCCAGTGCATTGGTTACTCTTTTACTCCTATTAGCACTGCAGGAGCCAGCCCGGCTAGGAGAGGGTGTATTGGACGGCATTCTTGTGTATCTTCAGCAAAATTCTCTACTATCTTTCAGTGAGAGGGTCACTCCCTTCCACAGAGTGCAGTGAGGTTGTAGAGGTGCAACTGAGGGTATATACCTGTTCTGCAAAGCCTCTAGTTCAGCTGGTGATGCAGGCAGTGGAATAAACCCAGCTTAATCTTCAGCTCCTAGATTGAGTTTGTTTGACTGGCACTTAGAATAAACATAATTTTACTTGCAAGTCCACCATTTTTTCTGTGCAGTCACTGAGAGACCACAAACATTAGAACTGCATTTTGGAAGCATATTCCAAGTACTGATACATAGATGAAAGAAAAGAAGGTATAATAGAATCCTCCAATAGAGGGCATGTTAGAGATTGTTAGCTTGTTCCTACTTAAATTATTCTATTTACAGGTAGTTCCATTTGTCCAGCCAACAAAGTGATGTGAATTTTCTGGTATCCGATTGCACTGTTCCTCATATGCTCTACCTTCAGCCATCAGCGTGCCTGGACACACACAGATGTTGCTAATACTCTATCCCAGTTATGAGGTACTACACTCAGTGACCATGAAGCTGATGCTTAAGGTAACCTGATTCCTTATTACTTTCCAGGTTGAAAGGCATTCCCGAACAGCTACTGCTTGTAGCGATGTTCTCCTATAACATCGCATCTGAAATTATTTGCATTCTGCTATTCAGCCACCTATTTTACTTTCCCTGGCTGTTTTTGTCATTGTCGTATGAACATGAATCACAGCTTTCCAGGCTCTGACTTTGCAGGAGAGAAACGTCTGTGTGCAGTTCAGTGTCGTGGAAGGAACCAGCCTGACAGGCCGGGAGGCTAAAGACCAATCCTGATCCACAGACCAGATATAGCTCAGGGCAGCAGCCATTCCAACCAGTGTGCTTTCTGCTGTGCAAGGATCACCTCCAAGAAGGAAGGGGTGAGTTGAGTCTTGGGGTTTCCAGGGCCAATTGCAGTGACATTTTTGTAGCATGGACACCTCGCACTGGGCTCTGGAATTGAGCCCTCCACTCAATTTGCCCAGGCTGAGAAGCCATTTTTGGTCAGTACAAACCTGGATTGAATGTGACATGAAGGTGACAGGCTCTATATCCCCATTACCAAGCTCCTGCACCATCCAGGATGGGGTCATAGAATTGCAGAGTCAGAGGCTCCCATACAGGCGGTCCCTGGTGGAGAATGTGATGCTCTGTCCAACTGGGCTGAAGGGTGGTGTCTGGTGCGGATCGGCCATCCGAGCCATCTAAATGAACATCTTCGATAAGGATCTCTGGTTCGACCTGGCCCAGCTTGTGACCGGTTCCAACGCCCACTAGCATGTGCTCGCAGGGCGCGTGATGAAGGGCAGCAGTGCCATGTGTGGGGGCTAGATTAACTGAACTGCAGACTGAGAAACGAGGCACAATGCCCAGCCTGGCTCTTTCCCGTTCATGACACAGGTGTTCGCGCTTTGTCACGGTAGCGTGTTTAACTGAAGGAAACCCCCTCGGAACGGCCTCTTCTGCACAACTGGCATCCCAGAGCCTGAGAAGTAAACTCAGGGCGGATAAGAAGTGTCAGTGTTGCCACTTGCCCGCCTGTATCGCGTGTAACTTTCCTGGCCTCACCCTGGGCTTGTGAGTATTCAGCACGACATGGCTCCTACGACTGGAGAACTCCCCAGCCAGTCTTGCGTGGGGGTTTCTCGTTAACCTACTGCCACCTTGTGGTGCAATGAAAGAGCTGAAAAAAAGGATTTCTTGTAATAAGCAAAATATCAGGATTTTCTCCTCCAGGAGTCAGGCGAAGGGAGACAAGCCGACTGGGATTTTACAGTTGAAGCGAAGAGCAGAAGGCGATTTAAGGTTGGCTGAAGTCAGGCCTTGAACTGGTGTGAAAAGGCAAGAAAGCAAAACATCCTCACGCCTTTCCCCTCCCTATTACAATTACCTTGAGTGTCGTTTACTCCCCCTTTTCAGAGATTGGACCGGTCCAGGATTTCTCTCTCCAGCAGCTCACACTTACAGTGCTCATGAAGTCCATGCCGTTCTGTCCGGCGTCGTCCCTTCTACTGCTCCCATCCCCAGGGGCTTTGAAGGAGCAACCTGCTCCAGGAACTTTTAAGTGAAGAAAGAGCAGTCGAAGGGTCTGTATTTCAAAGGAGGCTTTGGTTCAAACCCTGTCTTTTGGGCATTGGGCACCTGTGGAAGATGAGGCAGAACAACTAACAGCGTTTGTTTGCTATCAACCTGGCTTGGTTTGAACTACAAGCTGCTTCTGAGCCAGCTGGTCTCCATCTGCCTTCAGAGGGGATAATTGGCCCTGTGCAGGGGCAATTGTTTTACGGCGAGACCTGTGAGTCAGTTGTGCTGTGAGGTATGGGACTGTTACAGCAGGGGCTGATACACGCAGCCCCAGCCCTGCCCTGGGACTCGAGCTTTATCTAGGAGAAGCAGCACTGCTGCTGACCTGCATTAAGCGTGCAGACACAACTGCCGTTTCTAATGACACGATAAAACAAGGGAAGAGGTGCCGTTGTGGCACCAGCTAGAGTGAAACAGAGGCAAGCAAATTAAATGCGATCTCAATCGGTTCAGCTTGCAAGCTGGAGAGCAGAGATGATGAGCCCAGGGAAGAGATTTAGGGGCGACTTGGGCAGTTATATTAAAACCATCTGTTATAAAATCTGCCAAACATTGTACAAAGCAAAAGGGAAGGCAAGGGAAGGTCCTGAGGCATGGACAGGGTCAGATAGAGCCAGTTCCTCCAAGCAGCCCCTCCCAGGGGTGCCCATCAACTTCAAAAGACTTATTGCTTTATTTTTTTTAATGAAAGCTTATGTTTCCATCCTTTGTTATGAAGAAAACCTTCTGAACGTGACCTGATCATCTGTTGTCTTACTGAGTCTACAGTCAGAAAAACAAAGTCTCCACTGTCTAGAGTGGAGCTATGCCTGTGGACCCTGACAGAGGTTCAAGCCCAAGAGCCTTAATTATTAACTATCCAGTTCATATCCACTGGGGATTAACTCTGAAGCCTAATGGCGGCACATTAAAATATCAGTGTTAAATATTTTGCTGCTGATTGCTTTAGCAGAAGCAGCTCTGTGATTAAGAATGGGCTCTGAGTACCACCTGTTTTTCACAGTTTGGCTCATGAACATGGGCTGAAAATCAGGATGATTTTCTGGTAACACCATTAGCAGTGTGAATCGCCAGCTGGGGTGCTCCCTTGTGGCTAGGCATTGCATGTCAAGCACCCCTGCTGATGTCCATTCTGACTCGGCCCTCTGGCTGGGAAATCTATAACCCCACCTCCCCCGGGGTAAATTAATAGTCCAACAAACAATTGTCTGCCAACCTCGAGTTGGGGCTTCAGCCCAACTCCAGACTCACTATCCTTACCCCTAATAATAAGGGAATTTGTGCTCTACTTCCTCAGTGGGCTGGTTGGGGAACCTCAGCCTTTGCTCTCTTCTGGGCTCCAGTCCAAGGCCCTTTAATAAACAGCCAAGGACTGTCTACCAGGCCCACTTCCTGCCTTGCCCTATCTGAGGCCTTTCCCCCATCCTCTTCTCGGGCTCATCATGTCTCAGCCTCTCTCTCTAGACCTCTTCTCCGGGCCCGCTGCTGAGCTTCTTAACACTGTCTGCTACCCAGCTGGCGGCAGGCACTGCTGCAGGAGAGTTCTCTCTGCACCCCTGGCAGGGCAGTCTCTGATCCAGCAGGAATCTTCCTACTCCCTGCAGGCCTCTCTGCCAGCACAGAGAACCCTGCATGGACTCTTCTCCCCCTAGCTTTCCTTTAGCTCCCTGTTTCAGGCCTACCTTTCAGGGAGGCTCTGTCTGCCAGCAGCCCAACACAGCTCCCTAGCTCCAGCCAGCCTTCTCTCCTTCTGACAGCCAGCGATCTGTTCACCCTCCTGATCAGCTTCACCCCCTACCCCCACAGGATGGATTCAGCCCTTTTAGCTCCTCCCTCCAGACCTGACACCTACTGCAGGTGGGGCAGGGGTAACTGAGCCCACATCCATTCATTATCCCTTTCAGGCCCACTGTGGGGCTTGGACGCCCCTCACACATACTAAGATCTCATTTGGCGTATTCTGTGGATCTCTGACCAGGGGAAAGAAATTTAAGGGACTGAAAAGGCATGAAGACCAAATACTCACTCACAAATTTAAGGAATTACTAGTGTTACGAAGGGAGACTGAGCATCCTCCTCTTCTGAGCAATACATTCCAGAGAGGGCAAGAGATCTCTGGGGCATGTAAGAAGCTGAATGGAATGGATATGGTGTTTGGGATAGTAAATAATCTACCAACACAAAATGTATCAGAAGTTGAGGAGAAGCACCCAGAATTCAGAACAAGTTGGACATGAAAAGTGCCTCACTTCCCCTGGAATCAACCACCACAAATTGATGATGGGGCAAAGCCAGGCAAAGAGAGAAAAACCCAGAACACCAACTAAGGGTTGGGCCATCTATTTATTTGCATAGGCTTTTTCCTGGTGCTTATCAGCAGAGCCTCTGACTCTTTATGTCCATCTTCTGAGCACACCACCTGAGAGGCTCAGAAGCACTATCTCCCAATTTTATAGCTAAGAAAGGGATATGCAGAGATCACAGCCCAATGTTTTCAGGAGTAGCTGCTAAGCTTCACTTTTGGTATTGCCAACTTGAGCTACTTGGGGCTGGTTTTCAAATGTAATCTCTTTTTTTTTTACTACACCACCACCCTCAACAGCCAGTTGTCTGTGCACGAGTGGTCTCTACTATGAGTCTTCTGGTCCAATCCCTAAGGTAGGAGCCACTTGATACACAAATTAACAGAGCATCAAAAAAATCCCCTTGAAAGCACCAGTGTTACAGATATTTATTGCTTTGCAGTTTCAGCACTTTTATACAAATATTTGTATCTAGAGAGCAAATTCCTTCTTAGATTCATAGCAGCAATTCCTTCCTAGAAACTAAATGTTTAGGAAGACAGAGATAATTATGAGCAAGTTATGCACTTGTTTATAACCTTTTTACCAGATCATGGTATTCCGGTTGTGAAACAGAAGTTTCCAGTCACTCCCTGTGGAGCCTTGTAGACACAAGTGATTTCAAGACTGAAGTGTTACAGCTGATAGCTGAACATCTGTCGTGTGCCTGAAGAGGGCAGATGACCTGTATATCTGCTTCACCTGCTGTATTATGGCTTTACGAATACTTGGCATTTATACAGTGCATATCTGTGATAAGCGATGTGGAAAGTAAACGTGCCACAGCCATGCAGTAGGATTAGAAGGAGGCAGCTCTTTCCTCTCAGTCCTGAGTTCAATCCCTTAGCTTATGCTGTTCTTCACATATATCGTTTTATGTATTGGTGACAGATTAGCAAGGCCCAACTCAGGCAGCTACACTGGATACAAGCACTATCAGAATGACGGTGAGCCTGTCCACTCCCCTAATAAAAAAGCCCATTTTCAGGTTTAAATAAGTGGAACATTTCTCTTGGTTTCTACACTTCAAGTGATCTATCAAGTAGAAGATACAATGATACAGCTGCACTTTGCTCTGAAGCAGTGAAAATCAGAAGCAATTGCTAAAGGACCGGAAGCAGCTTTCATTTCTTTCCTGAGGGAGAGCTCCGATCTTTTGAGAGGAAAGGAGGATGGATATGTTTTTACACAAACTGATCAAACTACTTTTCATTCTCAACGAACACAAGGCTGACAGTCTCAGGTGTACTAATTTTCTTCAGCTAAGTCATCCTACCATATGCTATGAAGCTAATAAAATAGCTATCCGGGAACATCAGAAGCCATTTCTCCTTCCTTGATAGGCTTTCAGTTCTGTCAGCTGAGAGCAAGAGCACTTATAATGACATCTAAAAGAGCTTGTAAACATCATGAGACAAGCCACCTCTAATATTTCCCCACTGAAGTAGTCCTTTCTCCTCCGTCTCTAGGAAACAAACAAGAATCACCAAGATGCCAGTCTAGCTCCACTGCAAAAAAGACAAATTTGCTTTCCTGATTCTTCTTTTCCCAATGGGTTTCCTCTGCAAATTTTGGAGGCAGGATCAAACATTAGTTAGCAGATACAGGGCTTGGCTGTGTCCCCTAGAATCACTGCCAGAGTGTGTGTGTGATGTGCTGTAAAATATGCAGAGAACTAATGTCATGGAAGTCTTGTAGTTGAGAGTGCTTACCCCCAACACATCCCTTGTTGTCTGCAAAGCATAAACCACCCAGTGTTGGCCAAATTACATTAAAATCTGAAGAGGATGAGGGAAGAAAAACAGGTGTCAGGTAAGGAAATGTGTCTCCCGCTGTACTCGTTTCTGGCTTTACCATTTCTTAGTATGGAATTTTAATAGTGGTAAAATCCAAAAGATGGGCTAAGGAAAGTGGCAGATATAGATTTACAGGAAGGAATTTGGGTGGAGAGTGTGTTTCTGTATGCAGTACCTGTGCAACAAAAGCAGCATCCATCACTGAAGCCTGTATATTAATTGTGCAGCGTCCATATGGATGGACGACCAGTTGGCTCCCTTGCCAATCTCTTCATAGTTGGCCTGAGATTTTCCTGCCTAGAATGCTGATGTGGATCTGGTCTGACAGGCAATAATAGATTATAGAAAGAATGGGTGCTTAGATTGATAAACTTCTTCCCTGCATAATTTCAGCCACAAGCCAACTATGTCTTAAAGGCCTCTTTTACCATTAGCAATATATGGCACAGGCAGCTGTGGACTTTCTGAAGGCCTGTGTTCATTCCAACTAAGTTTCAAGAGTTTTCCTTACATCCTGCTGATGCTATTTTCCTCCTGAGGTACAGTCAGGATAGAAGGAAACAAATGCAACCTTGTGACCTATGACAGTGTTTACTTCAAGGATGGGTCTAATCTTAGGACCACATTGTTGGCATGCAATGCACAGCACTGGCTTCATAGACCGAATGTCACACTGATGATGCTACTTTGATGGCAAGACAAAAAGATAGTGGCTGAAGCAGTCTAAGTGCCATTTTCATTATGGCATTGTAACTAACTGTTCTGAACAGAGGACACACGCACTCCCTAAAGCCCAGACTTACCAAAAATGTCAAACCTTGGTGGGGTGGGGGTGAAAGGTAAAAAAAAACAAACAAAAAAAAACAAACATGAACCTCACTTTAAGAGTTTCCTTGAATTTAGCAATTTGAAAACTTCTCTGCAGTGCCTGTCCCTGCTTCCTTCTGCCTTCAAGTGAGACCCTCCAGACTCGCATGCTTCCACGCTGAGTTAATAGGACACACCTGACCTAACCTCAGAGTGATTCAGTAATAAATACGTAGCACTTTCTGCAGAGCACCTGATAAAAGGATGATGGCTGCATGGGTCTTAGAATCTGCCACCTTTTTTCAGGCATCAAAATACCAACTTAAGCATCTGCAGTGCTAGTTGGTGGATCTCTGAAGATTAAGCAGCTGTGCTGCTCCTCTCAAGAATCTTCTGATGCAAGATTAGTCAACTATTCACCTGTGGGATAATGACAGGAGGCAGGTTTACCGGACCCTATCTAGAACTCATCTGTCTGAGGTGAAGGCATAGACATCGCAGACTGAATGAGTCTGTCTCGCAAGGGTTCTGGTCCGTGGGCAAATGGAGCACAGTCAGGTGATACTGGATACTTCCACTGCATGCGGCCGACGAAGTGGGTACTAGCCCACGAAAGCTTATGCTTCAATACTTTAGTTAGTCTTTAAGGTGCCACAGGACTCTCTGTCACTTCTGCAAACCCAGACTAACATGGCTACCTCTTTGATTCCAAAGAGTCAGGTGAGATTTTGTTCTGCTTACTTGTGGAACGGGCTTTGCTTCTAACCCTCTCTACAATAGCTGTCAGCAAGCCCTAGAGATCTGGGAAGAACTGAAGCCTTGAAAATTTCGAGTTACCATAACTGTCTCTTAGCTACTGCAGTGTATGCCAAGTACTCAGATGCAAATCTCAGGGATCCCAAACATGAACTGAAGCTCACTTTGGTTGCTAAAGACACTTTGTGTAACACTGATTTTCAGGGCTTTCATTCATTTGGGTTTATTTTTGGACAAAGTCACTCCACGTTAGGTTCAACCTTGGAAAGTAGGCAGAAAAGGTAATGGACACCTCTTTTCTAACAAATTAGGAAATGTATCTCTGTGGGAAGGAGGAAAAAAAAAACAACCCTACAGTTCACTCCAGCCAGGTCAAAGAGCAATCCCAAGTAAGGATTCTGCCCAAAGAGGGGAGTTTACAAAGTTTTGCCCAATTGCTCTGTAAAAGTGGGTAGAAGAGCCAACAGCAGCCATTTCTCCCTCTGGTGCCCTATGCCTACTGACTGTCTGCACTGATCTCCAAAATTTGCACAAGGGAAAACCATACCTAGAAATATTGAATGTGGTCATGAAGAATGACTAAATCGTACACCCAGTAAAAAATACCTGGCAGGAGATTAAGGATGAAAACCTTTAATCAGCCACCTACAGATAGGCTAATCAGTTTAGAACAGGAACAAACATTTTACACTTTGGTTGTTTGGTTCCAATTCTTTGGACCCATTTGTTCTAATGCAAGGGCAACATTTAAGCGAAAGCTGATATCATGGCAGGAAAATGGTTCAAACCGTTCTTGCCCTGTCCCCAGAAAGAACCAGAACCATAGCACCTTCACTTATATTTAGAACAGCTGGGCCAAATATGCTATAAGTCTTCTTAGCAGCTTCCAGGCAGAAGTACAACTGTAACTAACACACTTTGATCCAAGTGGGGTTAGGGCTCTGATATAAAGATCTCTTCTTTAAAAAAAATAAAGTAATAGATTTTTTTTCCATTATATTGTGTTCGCAATAAAGAGAAGAGATTACAGCATATTTGATAGTGTGAAAGCACAGTTTGATTCAAGGTCCTTTCACATTCTAACAGCTGACATCAAATGATTCCGCAGATTCTGTATTTTCTCAGCATTTTTAGAACCATTTCTAATATTTACCATGGTTTCATGACTCTTCTGAAAGGCAGTTTAAGAGGACTTTGTTTTGTGTAATAAAATTTGGCATATCAACACACACACCTTGTGAATGAATCACTGTTATCCAACCATTCTGAAGAACAGTAAAAAAAGACTAGATGGAATGTAAGCAGCACATCCATTATTTTCCAGTGTACCATACCCATAGATAGTCTGTCCATATAGTTCTGTTTCCTCATCTGCTCCTGCTGTTTGTTCTTCACCTGAAGTTCTTATCTGTGACTCCACAGTTAACTGCTGTAGTAAATGAGTGGTGGAGTAAACAGTGTATGTATTAAAAAAGCCTCTTTTTGCAGAAAAATCAAGGAGAAATCAAAAACATAAAGTTTTTAAATGCTGTTTTGCAAATATTATCATGAAGATTTAGATGATGTAGAATTCATTCCAGAAGATCACAGATTTTATTTAGGGCTTATTGACATATAAAAGTTAATCTAGAATAAGGAAGAGTGAATTTAAAGCATATTATCTATTCCAGTTAGTACTTTAAATTCAGAATAACTGTGTCCACATATGGAATTAATCAGGAATAGCTATTCCAGAATGACTGCCCAAGTAGACAAGCCCTTGTATAGTAACTTGTCCAAACTGCTGCATATGCACAAAAGAAACACACAGGATCACTACTGACTTGTTTGTAGCTAAGTGACAATATCTTACACTCACAAGAGACAAAGTTCATAACAAGAAACAATTTTGCGATTAGATTTTAAAATCACAGAATGTTAGAAAGATGGGGGAAGAGAAGAAAGCACCAGATGTGGGGCTATAGAAAGAAGGGGACAATATTTAGAAACACATGGAGACATGAAAGGGACAATAAAAAGAAGGACCAGATCAAGCACTAAATTATAAGAATTTTTAAATTGACAGCACAGATGGACAGCAAGACATTGAAATGAAAGAAGCAGTAACATGAATGGTGAGAGAGCAAAAAGGTACAGGTGTTGGGTGGTTAGTCAACTGAGGTGGCCGACGAGAAGCTTTTGAAAAAGCAGATCAATAACGCAGAAATCAAGGCACGAAACAAGCAGCTCAAGGATCAGGATTTTTACTGTAATGTAAATAAACCTACAGAGAGATGTTTAGAAGGTGATATCTGCAAGGTTTAACAAGAGAAAAGGGTGGAAAAAAGTTGTTAGTTGATGATAACATCAAGACTCACATAAGCAGTGGCAACCAGATTGATGCGAGTATCATCATTAACAAGAAAAGTAAGCAGTGGAGATGAAGAGAGAACATTCATCTTGGTCATATCTAATTTAAGGCAAGTGGCATTAGGCCAAGGGGAAATGGAAGCAAGCAAGGTAGAAAGAATTAAGAATATATGAGAAAAAGGAAAGGAAAAAACACAACTGAATGTTACCCTAAGAGACAATCACACCCAGCAAGTCAGTTAGAAGAAACAGATTAGGGGACTAAGAACAGAGCCCTTTGGGTGAGACAGGATAAGAGGCAGAGAAATGGTTGGCTGAGGATACCCTTAAAAATATAAATAAAATTATTTGTGTGCAGTTAGAAAAACAACTGAGGCAATGAAAAAAAAGTCAGTGACTCAGTGCCAGAAGCTGTTGAGAAGTCAAGTAGTAAAATCTTTGTCTTCAACCGCAAGCAACAATGTAATAACTCACATGTGAGCTCTCTCAATAAAGTGACCTAATAGAAAGCCAAACCGGAAAGGCTGAGAGAATTAAGGGCAAATATGAAAATAAGATTTCTGCTCCCAATATTTCAGAAAGGACTGCAGGGAGAAGGAAGAATCAATAGAAGGCTTTTTAAGAATAGCTCAAAAGAGGGACAAACAGATCCTGAGACGAGAGAAGCCTTTTCAGTGGCCAAAGTCTGAGATCAGGCAGTGGTTTGGCAACAAAGCTATGCTTAAATATAAGAAGTTATAGTAATTCATTTTTTTCATAGCACATTTTCAGAATCTTCTTGAATTTGTTTTATTCCCACTACAGTTTTCAAGGACAGTGATTAGACTCCATTTCGTTTTCAGTCCTTATTATTGCAGACTGGATTTGAACTGTCAACTCAGATTTATCCCATCAGTCATCCAAACCCTAACAAGTGCTTTATTTGAAATGGCCAGAGAAGTTACAAACAGCCCCCCAGACAAAAGGCTGTTTTGAATGTCCAGAAACTCCTGTGTATTAGATGTATTCCTAATTATAAACAATTTATACATCACTTAACAGCAAAGTTATATTCCTGAGGTTTTGTATAACCAGTAAATTCTAGGACTTTTTATTGCATTATGACTCAGGTTATAAAGCATTAAGAAGTTGTTCTCCCATCAGAAGGCTGGACAGTCAATCATTTTTAGGGAGGAAGCTGCTATGAAGCATCAGATAACTGGCATCAACAGAGGAGTTACATGAGTGAAATGTAATGGCCTATAATATAGACTCCAAGGCCAGAAGGGACCATTGTGGTCACGTAGTCTGAGCTCCCGTAGAACATAAAATAACAGCTAAAGATCTGCTCTAGAAAGACATCTATTTTTGGTTTTTAAATGATTAATGATAAGGAATCCACCACAAACCTTGGCAAATTGTTCCAGTGATTAATTACTCTCGTTAAAAATTTACATCTTATTTCCAATCTGAATTTGTCTAGCTTCAACTTTCAGCCCTTGGATCATGTTGTACCTTTCTCTGAAACTGAAAAGCCCATTATTTAAATATTTGTTACTCAGACTGTAATCAAGTCACTTCTTAACTTTCTATTTAAGCTAGACTCCAAGAGCTTGATCTATTTGTCATCATAAGGCATGTTTTCTAATCTTTAATCATTCTCGTGGCTCTTTTCTGAGCTCTCTCCACTTTATCAGCATCCTTCTTGAATTGTTGGCACCAGAAAACACAGTATTCCAGCAGCAGCTGCACCAATGCCAAATACAGAGGTAAAAATAATATCTCTACTCCTACTCAAGATGCCCATTTATGCATCCCACGATTGCATTAGCTCTTTTGGCCAGAGCATCACACTGAGAGCTCATGTTCAGGTGATTATCTGTCATGACCCCCAAATCTTTTTCAAAGTCACTGCTTCCCAGGATAGTCACCTCCACCTACATTCTTTGTTCCTAGATGTATACATTTACGCTTAGTCATCTTCAAATGCTTGTTTGCTTGCACCCAGTTTACCAAGCAATCCAAATCACTCAATCAGTGACTGGTCCTCTTCATTATTTACCACTCTCCCAATTGGTGTGTCATATACCAAGAGATCAGACTAGATGACCTAAGGTCCCTTCCAGCTTTAGGCTCTAGGAATTTACCAGTAGCTGCTGGTGAACAGTTTTTACATTGCAGTGGTTTGTGCCTATTCTTCAGTGATTTAGATAGGAGAAGGGGAACACTACTGAAATTAAACCACTGATTTGCTGGGGCTTAGCATGAATTTTTATGTTTCATTAAAACATTAAGTACACCTTTGAAATTCAATTCAAGTGGAATTAGAGGGAGCAGCATTCATACACATACACTATCCAGAAAGAATCACTAAGATTTGTGTTCCAGTCAGAACTGCTGGAGAGGCAGCCTCTCACATTTCAATAGAGGGAACTTCAAAGGCGCTTCGATGTTGTACAACGGCATTAAGCACAAGCTATTATTTTTCAAATCTGACAAGAAAAGTGCATAGTATAACCGTGAAATGTGAGACTATGTGGCAAATGGATGATAAGAAATACAAAAGACTGAAGTATGATTTCTTGTATTTCATACAGAAACTCCACGTTATTGGATTGACTACTTTAACTGCTGTCCAGCGGTGCAGGAAGAAAGCAAGGCAAGTGGGTAAGAGCACAAGCTAGGCCAATAGAGACAAGTTCAAATCCTGACAGAGAGAGGGGCTTTTTTTCCCCCGCAAAGGGTGAGGGAGAGAGATCTTCAAGTGCTTATTTAGACATGTCAGACCACCCCAACATTCAGTCTTTGTTCAAGAGACTGGCTTGGACAACAGAGGGTCCTGCATCTCAAGATTCGGATGCATTTACAGAGCTGTGCCTGCCCCAGGAGGAAACTAATGGTTAACGCCATTGCTGTTGTCCCTCTTTTGCATAGGCTGTTACTTCCCTTACACTGTAAGATACAAGAATTATTCTTTGCCAGACTTTAAATTATTAATATTACATAAGTTGTTGGTTTCATTAGAAATGGATTTCTCTTGCAATTATGAGACTGCATATTTAGCATTGGTCACTCATTTTAAACTGTATGGTGAGTCACTTGCTCTTTAAATGTGGGGTGACTATTTTGTCCCATAACCAAGGACACTGATTTCACCCCTCAACACTCTTAATTTAGCCTGTTAAGAAGCCTCCTGACCTGCCTTGAGGATTTTCCTCATTTCCTCATCTTGCAGAGCAAACACTTGCTGAACTTGCCTTCAACCCCTTGAATGGAAGAGGTCTAGCAGCTGGCTCAAGATGCAGCAACCTCCAACAAACTTGCATCTATTTCCCCTATCCTGTTATGGCTGAAGGAAGGGAAACAGTCATGATGCTACGGTACTTCACAACAATGCTAAGTAGCACAGAGCTGTAGCTGCAATTCATGCTGCATTAAATATACTGACTAAGACTCAGCCAAGTCAATGTGCTAAATGAACAAGCAAGACATTCTCTCCTCGGATAAATATCTGGTTTATGTGACGCGTAAACACCTGCTGATAATCCACTTTGGACCTCCGTTTTTTCCGTGGCTGGCCTTTTGCCGTAGCGCCCCCTGCACTAGTGCCCTCTGTCTGGGCAGTCCTGCTCGGTAGGTCAGCCTTATTCCTGACTGCCAGATGCAAGTTGTCATTCGTTGTCGTCTTTTCTCCACCCAAAAACTTCTGCATCCCACACTCGTCCTCTGCTCTCCCCGGTCCTGACCCAGCTTTCCGTGCAAGGGTCTTCGATTCGTTTGTCAGGGCTGGCTCCTCTGTTGCAGTCCTTGAGTCAGCTCCCTTCTTTATCAAGGACTCCTGCAGTTTGAGTCTGTCAAACAGCTGCAAGGAAACATTCAGGTAAACGATCACATTCATAAACAGAAGCTTCTCATTCATCACTCCTACATGAAGCACTGAACACCTGGCCCAGAATCGAAAGCCAGGACACAAGACTGGTGGAGAATTTTATCATCAACCGATATTAGATTTTTGCCAGAGTTGGACCAAGAAGTAAGGTGAATGGGTGTCTCATACATACAGATCTGCCAGATTGACTATGCAAGAGTGCCTTTAGCATCTCATGTCTAATAGAGAGTTTGGTTTTGCAGGGGCGATACTGCCGTGGAGGCAGTATTCAACACTATGGCAGGGAAGACAGCAGTCAGCATGTTGCTCAATGACCTATAAGCCACCCTCTACCCCAAAAACATAATCAGATAATTCTAAAAGAATCCCTATCCTCTCCGCCTCAGCCAAGAGACGAAAAGCTGTGATGTGGAGCCTCAATATGTCAGGACTTCATTCAGGGAGAACAACGGATCCTTGGTGCCTCATCATCTCATTAAAGGAACCCCAGAAGAGGGCTGTTTTGAGAGGCCAAAACCAATAGTAACTACTCATAAAAATGCCTAGGATAGCAGAACTGATATAAAGAGGTAATTAATCTGAAAATGTAAAGGTGCTAAAGCTGGAAAAGAAATTATTATGCTGGCATTATGTGAATTATGTGTAATGCTGACATGTAAAACAGACGCTGGATTGCTGGGCACATCCAATTTCCAGCCACAGGGTTTCTTAATGGAAAACTATCCCACTATGAATGGGCTTAAAAGGAACATTACCAACTTGAATATTTTTAATGGATAGATTAAAAAAAAAAAAAAAAAGGGCGGGGTAGGGGAAAAGAGGAGGAATCTGTCCTAAAAGATTTAAATAGTATGTTCTCAATTTAAAAACGAATTCCTTATAATAAATTTGTTTGAAGATTTCTCAGCTCCTGTGCTGAGGTTTAGAAAGATCTTTTGAGCAGGCCCAAAGCAACAACATTAAACACATCCTATCCCTTCTCATCCCCTTCCTTGTTGTTTACATGTCTGTCTATTGCACAGGTGGGCAAACTACAGCCTGTGGGCCACATCCAGCCCATGGGACCATCCTGCTCGGCCCTTGAGCTCCTGGCTGGGGAGGCTAGCCCCCGACTCCGCAGCCTCAGCTTGCCGTGCTGCCAGTGCTCTGGATGATGGGGCTGCGAGCTCCTGCCAGGCAGCACAGCTGGCAGTCCTGCTGCTCTGAGCAGCATGGTAAGTGAGCAGGGGGATCTGGGGGGAAGTCATGGGACAGGGAACGGTTGGATGAATGGAGGTTCTGGGAGGGGGTTGGATAGGTGTTGGAGTCCTGGGGGGGCCTGTCAGAGGTGTGACTAGGGGTCAGGGAGAGTTGGATGGGTCGGGAGTTCTGAGGGGGACAGTCAAGGTGCAGGAAGTAGGAGAGTGCCAATAGGGGGCAGGGGCCAGGCTGTTTGGGGAGGCACAGCCTTCCTTACCCAGCCTGCCGCAGTTTCTGAACCTCGATATGGCCCACAGGCTAAAAAGTTTGCCCACCTCATGTCAATTGTCTCTTCGGTTTCAGCTTTGATGTAACTTATAATTGCCCTCTTGTGGTGCTTGGGAAAACAGAAAGCATGTGAGTTCCAGAGCAGGACATGAAAGGGACAGCTTCATGATATTCAACAGACTGATATTCAAGAGACTACCAAATGAACAGTGAAACTGACTATAAACAAAGCCCTGTCAAATGCACAAAATAAACAAACAAATAAAATGGAGGGGGGGAGAGTTTCCGCTCTGAACTCTCAGTTCTAGTAATCTTCTAGGGTTATCTGTAAAAGTAAATACTACCATTTCAGATAGAAATGCTATCTTTTAACTACTACAAAAATAAGGCATAGAAAGACAGTTAATTTGCTATTGGAAAGCTATTTACCCTGGTAAGAGTCAGCTGAGGTTCATTGTAGAAAGCTTTGCCCAGTACAGGCTTTCTGTAGGTCTCATCTACATCTGTCAAGGCCTGAAAGAAGACAAAGGGAAAAGTTCAAGATAAAGATCTAAACACCCTGACTTTCAGAACAGCTTTGTATCATGCCTTATAAAGCCATGAAAAAGGGTCCTGTCTCAAGGACAATCTAGGAACAAGCACTACACAGGAATTTGTGTCTTTATGTTCAAGACACTTAGTTACATTGATACATAAAAACAAAGGACCTGTAGTGCCTAGCAATCGCTTCTACATTACTCCCAAATCCTCCCCATCATCCTCACACACACTTATTTTCTAACCCAAGGTAACACTGATTTTGTTTCTAACGTTCTCCCATCTTCAGGGCTCAAAACCCTTTGATGGCTGCCTTCCCTCCATCTAATCTCCCCCCTCAAAAATTTGAGGCAATCTTGCCTTGCTCTGCTCTTGTAATACTGAAACATGGTAGTCGGTCCCCTCTAAAGAAATGGGGCCTTGTGGTCAGTTCACTCTTCATCACCCGGTGTGGGCCTTTAAGATTTTGAGAGGTCTGATATAACAAAGTTGTAAGAGATACTGGTAGAGAGGAAGTGGTCACAGGGATAGGTAGTGTTTGGGAGGATATCCCATTACTGTTTCTTTAAGGGCCTGGGACCAGAAGCCTTTCAGAATGGACAAATCAAGACTCCCCCTTTCTCCCAGCCAATTGAGATGAGCATTAGGAAGCAGATCAGATATATATGCTGCCTCTTACCTCATAGCAGGAGTAGGCCTGCTTGCTGAACTCTTTGAGCTTGAGAACTAACTGGGGAAGAGGGCCCAGCTGAAGCAGAAGATCGCTAAGGCCTTACAGCTGGCTTAAGATGCAAACACAGTTGCAAGGGGAGTATTGGGGGACTCTTGCTTTAAGAAGAGACAGAAGGACTGCATGAAGCACTACCCCAGCTCCATGGAATATGTGGAAGAAGAACTTAGCATGTGGAAAAGACAGTAGTTTAAGGAGTGACATCAAATTAAAGAAAATCAGTGTCCTGGAGAAAAAACACAATGAGAGGTTCAGAAGGTCAAGGTAAGGAAAATGATTGGGGCGGGGGAACGACACAAAAAAAAATTGTTTCCAGGCAAGGCAGAGGAATAGTTTCCAACACACCATGCCTAGATCCTGCAGAGAAGACTTTATAGAGATTTCTGGTCTCTCTTGTATCTTAGCTCCATGTGTTTGGTAACCAAAACTTAGGAACCTGTTAAATAAAGCCTAGCATTCAGTACAAGGGCAAAATGGGTTAATGATTGACAATACTACACTCCCACCTCCTCCAAGTTTGCCAGTTTAGTCCCTCTCCCAGTGAGTGTTTAGGTGTTTCCACTACAGAGGTTGTAAGTCAAGGAGTAGTACAATAATTACCATATTCCAGAACTTGTCAAATGCAACCAAGAACCCTGTGCAGACTCCACGCAGCCCCTTGAAAGTTCGGATGTGGACATTGACTTTTACACCATCTCTGACACAACGATGTAGTTCACCAAGAGGGCTGCCTTCATGAACTAGAACAGATATCAAACACCATCAGTGAAGTGTATATCTTATACACAACAACAACAAAATACAGAGGGTTCCATTCTTTCTAGAAGTACAAGAGAACCTGCTTAGAGGATACTATTCTATAACCAAATAAAATGGAAGTCCAAAATTGTTAAAATGTATTGCATTAAGCCAACTGTAATTCCCTCTACTTACAGTGGGATAACAGATTGTGGTATATGACGTTCTCAATGCACACAACTGACAGCCAAAACAGTCTGACTATGGTCTTGTCTACGCTAACACTTTACAGTGCTGCAACTTTCTCCCTCAGAGGTGTGAAAAAACAGCCCCCTGAGCGCAGCAAGTTTCAGTGCTGTAAAGTGCCAGTGTAGACAATGCACCAATGCTGGAAGCTGTGCTCCCAGCACTGGTAGTTACATCCCCTGTGGAGGTGGAGTTTTTTTTGTTTTTTTAAAGACAGTGCTGGGAGCACTCTCTCCCAGCGCTGTGCTGTGACTACACAAGCCACGGCAGTGCTTTAACATTGCCAGTGCAGACTAGCCCATAGTGAGGACAGGGAACAACTTTGCTATGTCTGAAAAACACCCACCTAATCTGAATGTTCAGATAAAAGGAGTTTAGAAGGAACAATGCATTGGACAAAAACCATCCCTGCCTAGAATGCTCAGGGTACAAAAGTGTAATGATGCAAGTCCCAAGAAGGTAGCCATCTTGTGAGGAGCACTCTTGTCTTTACAAGGAAACTGTGAAACAATGGATCACTAGAAGATCTTTGACCAACTAAACTGTATTGATGTGTAATTTACCGAGAGCTTCTTGGTTCAGCTGAGATTTAGTGACTAGTAACCATGAATGCAGTACGCTCCCCAGCATCATACATCTCTCAGCATATTTCACAGTGGGCTACCTGAGTGAACCACGCTGCACAGCATTGGTCTAACAAAGGTTTACTTAATTAAGACTAAACTCCAGCCCCAAATGAGTTTGTTTAACTTCAGAACAGCACTTGCTTTAGTCTTAGGGAAGTGCCATAGTGAAGGAGCAGAGTCAGGGGAAACTGTGCAACATACCTGCCACAACATGCAGTTTGTCTGCACACTGGCACAGCAATTCATCTAAGGGTGCAGCTCTATGACAGTACCGCAGTCTGCACTACACCTGTCACCTGCACACCACTGGTGAAGCTGCACCAATGGTGAATTCTGGTGAAGCTGTATCAATGGCAAGTTACATCTGTACTAGCAAGCTAGACAGCTGTAACCATGAATTAGCCATGTAATTTTCATTAACATTCAGAGGAAAACTGCACAACCTAAATCCTCATAAGACTCTGCACATTTAATAAGAAGAATACTACTTAGGAAATGTACCCTATCATGTAGCTTCTTATAAAACCTGACCCCAATATTGTGAACATTATAGTCTATTTTTTTTAAATAGAGTATTAAAGCTGTTTGTAGCAGTAAAACTGCAACTCCAGTAAACATGTGCACTTTATAAGTTAAATGCACTTTAACTAACTTCATTTGACAGATATATGATTTGGGTTTTGGTACAGATGCCCAAACTGAGCACTTTACTGTTCACAAAACTAAACTGCAGTTACCCTGACTGCATGTGTGAATTTATAAAAGAAACTCTGAACAATAATAATTATAATTCATTAATCTGGTGATATCATAGCTCCCTCTAGCTTTGATCTACAGTTCCATTATCATGTCACTAGAAACCCCAGCACTATATTTATGCCCCTGGAATGTACAGTTACTGACCAAGATATAACAGTGGGCAACAGCTACATGCTGTGGTTATAATTTAATAATTAGCTGCACAGGATGGTCTGATGCCTGGCATACAAGTGGTATTTTTCAAAGGCACAGCAGTTGCTTTTCCCAGATTAGTCACCTTCAAATCGAAGGGGAGAAAGTCATGAAACAAAGAATGGGGGCTAAAGTCACATGACAGTGCAGAGACTTTTAGTCAGCAAAGTGTTTATTGCTAGTGTTATGCTGTTTTCCACATCAAGCAACCTGTCCAAGTTTCCCCACAGCATCCAATCACCCACCAGTTCCTCCTTGAAAAACTTCCCAGCTGCCTCTCCCTAGCCAACTCCACATTTTAATCTTACCTAGTCAGTTCCGCTACCCAGGTCCCCCTCCCACCGACTCAATACTCAAAGCTCTCCAGTATCTCAGTATGCTCCTTTGCTCCCCAATAAATTCCCTGCCTCTCCAACCTACTTCCCTACCCTGGCCAATAGGCTCCCAGATTCCCTTCCCTCCTCACCAATCCAATCCCCCGCACCCCGCACCTCCTCATTGATTCCCCATCCCAGCCTGTATTCCAGCTCCCCTTCCTGTCACAACTCCCTCAGACTTTCCCCCACCGACTGCCTCTCGCCCCAGCCAGTATCACCCCTCAGTCTCCTACCCCGTCCAACACTTCACAGCTTCTCCTCACCCCATCCCTCCATTCCCACATCCACCTCACTGCCACCCCAGGCATTCTCTCTCCATCACACCCTGCTGCATACTCCTTCCCCATATCCCCCCACAGTCCCTTCTCTCCACATCCCGTCCAACATCACCCCACTGCCTAGGGTGACCAGATGTGCCAATTTTATAGGGACAGTCCCAATAGTCAGGGCTTTGTCTTTACATAGACACCTATTACCCCTCACCTCATGTCCCGATTTTTCACACTTGCTAGCTGGTCACCCTACCACTGCCTCCCCCTGTCCTGCCACCCCCAGACAATATCCACCTCCCCCCACCCAATATCACCCCAGCACCCCCAGGCTACAACCCCCCCAACCCCTTCTCTCCACCCCACCCAACACCTCCCAATTCCTCCTCACCCCCCCTCCACAGCCAGCACCCCCATAACCCTTCTCCCCTTCCTCCATCTTCCCACAGTCAGCACCCCCACATACCCCTCCCCTGCTGCTATCCTTCCCCCTCCCTAACCCTTGCTCCCACCCCCACAACCCTCTCCCCTATATCCCTCCCTCAAACCTTGCTCCCCCCCACAGCCAGCAGCTCCATAACCCTCCCCCCCACTGCTCCCCCCACAGCCCGCAACCCCACATAACCCCCCCACTCCTCCCCTTCCCCCCATACCTCTT
Organism: Dermatemys mawii; assembly: GCA_007922305.1. NCBI lineage: Eukaryota > Metazoa > Chordata > Testudines > Dermatemydidae > Dermatemys > Dermatemys mawii. The sequence goes on along the minus strand of ML677358.1, from coordinate 17,774,789 downwards.
CCTCAACACTTGCTCCCCCCCC
>ML677358.1:17588532-17774367 GCA_007922305.1 Dermatemys mawii | reverse complement strand
CACGTCCAGGCGGCCGGGGCTGGGAGAGCGCTCGGGGCCGGAGCCCGAGCGCCAGCGCCGCGGCGGCTCCCCGCCGCCCGCCTGCTCCATGCCCCGCTCGCCGCCAGGCCGGGCTCGGCGCCGGCGGCCCCTTGTAGCTCGCCGCGGCCGCCGCTGGGGGCCGCCCGCCCGCCCGCGCCGGGACGGGACGGGAGACGGAGCGTGGCCCAACGCGATGCTGCAGGGACACGGACAACCGTGGCTGGAAACAGCTCCCAGGTCCTTCAGGGGTCCCCCTGCCCTGGGGGGTCTCAGGAGGGTCACCAGCTGTCCCCGTTTTATAGGGACAGTCGCCATATTTGGGCCTTTTTCTCCTATACGCCCTTATTACCCCCCACCCCCTGTCCTGATTTTTCACACTTGCTATCTTCCCCTGCGTGCATCCGACAAAGTGGGGATTAGCCCAGGAAAGCTTCTGCTTCTAGACTTTAGTTAGTCACTAAGGTGCCACAGGACTCTCTGTCCCTTCTGCAGATCCAGACTAACACAGCTACCCCTCTGATTCTTGCTCTCTGGTCACCTTAGTTGTGTGCCAGAGGTACACATACCCCTGGGGTACACAGAGCAGAAGGCTTCTAGGGAGTACATCCATGCCTGAAGATCTGGGCCTAGCTTTACAACAGGCTGTGTAAACTAGACCTAGTTTATCAATATGAACTAAAATGAGATGCAGATAACTTGTTTCTACTGCTCTAGAGTGACCAGACAGCACATGTGAAAAACCAGGATGGAGTGGGGGTAATAGGAGTCTAAGAAAAAGACCCCAAAGTCAGGACTGTCCCTATAAAATCAGGACATCTGGTCACTCTATACTGCTCTGTCCACTAAACTGTACATACAATATTGATAGTTCAATGATTTTATTTTATAATTGGATGGTACAGATGAGAACATCAGCAATTGTTCAGTACTAGTGTGGCTGGGACCTATGTATTTTTAGATCTGATTCTGTAAGCCAGTTGTTTTTAAATGAGGTGAAACTTGGGGGTACACAAGAGAAATCCGACTCCTGAAAAAGATACAATAGCCTGGAAAGGCTGAGAGCCACTGCCCTAATGGTTTCAATACAGTGAGGTTTGCTCAGTGCTTATCTCCTCATTTAGAGGGAAATCAGTCCAGTAGCCCCAAGCCCCAGCCCTCCTGGCTGGTAATCAAGCTCACCAGCACTTAAGATAAAGATGCTCTGGTTTTAATATGGCTTCTCTAATTGCTGCACCTTTAATTAATTTCTCATACCAAAACCCCTCTGTATATTACAGTACTTCTCCCTGAACACCAAGTCCCTCCCCCTGGGATTTTTAAGTCTAACACAGGTCACGCACTGACTCTTTCATATAGGTTAGCGCTTACATTGCACAACTGAAAGGCAGCTAGGTAAAAGTCAATACAAAAAGCTTATTATTATTTTTTCTTTAGAGAACGTATTGCAGAAGTGTTTTCTCAAAAGGAAAGTGACAGTTTCAGTCCCCGGAGCTCATCCTAGTCACTGTTCAGAGACTGCACCCCCTGCTATTAAACTCCATAACTAGTTCCCAAAGGTCAAACTCAAATGCTTCATTTTATGGCAGTAAAACATAACTGAGAAAAGGCCTCTGAACAATTTCAAGAGGAAGTTTCTATTTTTTAAGTGGGTCACAGTGAAACTTTACTCGCTCTATAGAGGCACGGTGTGAACACAGTGACGACTAGTACATACTGGTTCCAACACTCATCCACCTCCTCTTTTGTCTTGGGCATATCCATTTTCAATTGTTTCAATTTCCTCTGGATTTGAATAGCAAACTTTAGATAGAGCCTGATTTTTGGAGGTGCTCAGCACCATTTGCTTCAGTTAGTTATTTGTTCAGCATCTCTCAAAAAAATTGTGACCCAAAATTAAGGGCAAGTTTTGAAAATATGACCATTAGCAATGGCCTACAGTTTCCACCCATCTTAGAAAGGGAAATATTTACCTGTTATACACTATTCTGAGGAATGGTTAATGCTTGTAAAGTGCTCTGAAGATATTACCCACATGGGGCTTTATAAGCATTATCAGCTTGAACCATGTTCTCAAAAACATTATCTTTCCACTTTATTCCAGAGTGAAACATCCAAATGTTACTATATTTTGTTCAAGGTTAATTAATTATATGATGAGAAACCTCCAGAAGCCAGTTACTGGATACTGACATGAGACATTCTGGAGTCCAGTGGAGATTCTCTCTGACCAAAAAAAGTGTAGAGGGCTCACAGAAGCTAGGAAGACTCTAAATAACTTTGGTGTCATGATTAATTTGGAATGAACGATATGCTTACCCACCTCACAATCCCCCAAGTCTGTCTTTTCCTCTTAGCTTCTTGATGATCATGTATTCATACTACATTAAGAAAATGAGATTATATATACTATCTTATATTTAATGCTTATTATTGAGCTGGCTTGAATGTATTATTTTCTTTATGCCTAGCCTATCGTACTAACAAGAGTGGGGGCAGAGAGGGAAATGGCCGCAATAAAACACCTTGACTCTGTACATTTTTATTAGAGCTTTTCAAACAGGTTGTGAATAAATACGAGTAAAAAAATGCATATTGCTGTAAAATCAGCTCCCTTCCTGGGGAAAAGAGGAGGAGAGAAGTGGCTGGAATGTTAATTAATGAGAGAGAAGTCCAGTATCAACTTTCTTTAGTCATAGCTGCTCTTTGCTTTCATTGTCTATGGCCAGCCTGCAAAGCATGAGCAGTCCCAAGTGCTTGTCAGCCTAGTTAAACCAGACCTAAAGACGAGTTCTGTGTCAGCGTAAAAGCATGTCTCTTTTACCAGTATAGTTAAAATGGTACTGTCCCTGGTGTGGATGCTTGTATATCAGTATAAGCACTTTTATAGCTTACCTACCTTAAATATACTGGTATAACTGGGTCTAAACTAGGGACTGAACTGATTTAACTACTTTGGTAACAAGTAGTCCTCTAACCAAAATAGTTAAATCAGCACAAAAGCTGTGTGTGGGCAAGGCCCCCAAATTCCTTCAGGTACACACGACCCAAGGTAATTTCTCCCCATCCATCCCATCATGACTAATCTCTGCCTCCTCTTATGTTAGGAATTGTCATCAATACCACTTCATGGATCAAACACAAGAGTAACATAAGACCTTCTCTCTGCTAGTTTCCATAATCCTAGCCAGCAGGAATCAGAGTTTCCCAGTGAGCAGAAAAATGAGAGCATGACCTACACACACCTCCTACCACGACAGAAGTCTGTTTGAGAACTTTATTACAACATTTGGCCATTTGAGACCTTCACTAATAACTAGCAAAGCCACAGTGACTATATAGTCTGAAGAATAAACATGGGAGTGGAAGGGGGAGAACTACATTTCTGCATCTATAAAAAAATACAAAAGTAATTTACACATGAGGAAAAACCCTTTAAAATTAGCCCAGCAATTTGCTGTAACTACCTTGTGTATCCTCAATATGGGCCAGAGATGTCGACTGCTAGAGAATTTTTGTAACTAAGCTCCCTGATTTTGGAACTTGATTCAAGGCACTATACCAAGTCTTTAGTTTGTTTCAGAGTTTAAAACAAAGCTAAAGGAATAATCTTTCTGCTGCTTTTAACTGTTCCAAAGCATAGATTGTTTTAGGTCAATAACTCTATAAACATCCTGTGACTTTAATGTGAAAGATGCTACATAAATGTATGATGTTGTTATAAGTCAATGCAAATATGTATTTACAAGGGTTAATTTTGTAATTTTATATAAAAGTTCTTGCCCTTTGAAAGTAACATGATTTTAGCTTCTGCAGGCAGACATATCAGCATGACAGGCTAGGACACTGTTTCTAACACAATATCGTTCAAAATGTGGATGCTGAATTACAAAGTTAAATTATCTGAGCCTCACCCCACAGTCCTCACTTCCCAGAAGCTCATGCAGATAAGTTGTTTCCTGTTATTTGCACCAGAACTCAAACTGGGAAGGTCAGCTATCAGCTAGGATTTCTGGATACTCTTCCCAGAACTGGTCCCCAATGATATCACAGTGTAGTGGGACAGCTTTCGTCCTGGTCCGTGTCACTTCAACTTCCTTCTCTTCAGTGTCCTTTGGTAGTTTTATTCTTTTTGTAGTGACTTCGTTAACCTGCAAATATAGTTGACGCATGAGTGTATTTATAAAAGGACTTTGAAGGTTTCATAAAATTGTTGGTTTTGCCTTGTTTACATATTAAACAATAAGACATCACTTCCCCTTTTGTCCCCTCTGCCTCATGACAGCTTTTAATTTTGTACCAGAACCTGCAAATATGGTGTCAATCAGGTACCAAAAATAAGTCATACTGAAATAATTTTTCCAGTTAAACCTCATGCCATGCAGGTCATGTATTTACAGGGTTTTGCTCCTGTATGGTTCAGATTACAAGAGTGCCACTAACAAATGCTATATTGATGAGTTTCATGGTAATTGTTTCAGAATTCATTTTTCATTCAATATCTACACCTGATGTTTTTTAGCTTATCACATGAGTATTTTCAGCAAGACAAAAACACAGATGGCAAGATGCAGATGAGCTGTTTGCTCTATGCCAAACACTGAGATGACGTTCCAATATAAAGGCAAGCACCCCTATACGGCGAGGCACTCATTCAAGGCATTTATTAATATAATCAAGTGACAGGGTATTCATGCATGTTAACCCATGAAACAGATGAAATAATTGGTCATTCTCACATGGTCTGAAGAGAGCACCTATAAATACTTGGAAAGCTGGGACAGAATATATCAATTTTTATGACAAAAGTAGATATAGAGCCCCCCGGAAGGTCTAATATTGTCAAAGAAAGGAATGTGCAAGAAACTAGGAGACGAATACTATCTGAAACAAAGAAGTCTCTCCCTCTAATATATCAGTCCTCTTGGTAAAGTGCCATAGAAATCACCAGCTGCAAAAGAAAACTAAGTTAGCTATTGGTCATTCTTTTTATGTATAACAAAAAGTAAGAATTGAGAAAATAATTGTGGCAGACTTTCAACCATTAGCTAGGCCCTAATCACAAGAAACACACACATTCCTCTTCACATCTATACTAATTCATAAATTTTAAGACCAGAAGACACCATTTATAATCATCGTATCTGATCCCCCTACATAATTTCACAGAATTTCATTCCTGCATCAAGCCCATAACTTTTTGTTGTGTGGGGAGCAGGCATGCAGTTAAGAAGCTTTTACCTTCTGCCATATTAGTACAGTTCCTTTCCTATACATCAAGGGCTCATTATTGTAGTTAATGTTGAATTCAGAAAATAAAATCTCATTCTTGTCTCCAGCCAGAGTTCCCTGAAATTGAGAAAAAGAAAATAAAAAGTGCACCTTATTGCCTCAGTTTATTTATACATGTCCTTTTTTATAGCACACTCAACATTTACCCCATCTGTTTCTGTAAGAAATAAATAACAACATGTATACAGGGTTTTTTTAAATCTTCAAAAAACTTTATTAACTCATTATCCTCACAGCATCCCCATGAAGTAAGCGTTATCTCCTTTGGTAAAATGGGGATAGATAAGCAGAGCCAGGTCTGTATGTTCTTCTTGATTTTTTATTAGGGCTGTCAAACAATTAATTGCAAGTGTTTAAAGAAATTAATAGTGATTATTTAAATATTTTTGGATTTTTCTACATTTTCAAAAATACTGATTTCAATTACAACATAATACAAAATATACAGCGCTCACTTTATATGTTTTATTACAAGTATTTGCACTGTAAAAAAAGCAGAAGAAATAGTATTTTTCAATTCATCTAATACAAGTACTGTAGTGCAATCTCTTTATCATGAAAGTTCAACTTACAGATGTAGAATTAAGTACAAAAATAACTGCATTAAAAATAAATGTAAAATTTTAGGGCCAACGCATGCTCATTTTCATGATCTGAGTCAGATGCCACCACCAGAAAGCTGATCATCTTTTTTGGGTGGTTCAGGTTCCATAGTTTCCGCATCAGCATTGCTCTTTTAACAAACAATTTACATTTATAGGTCGCACTTTCAGGACACAGAGATTGCATTACAGTACTTGTATGAGGTGAACTGAAAAATACTATTTCTTTTATCATTTTTACAGTGCAAATATTTTTAATAAAAAGTAATAAGCACTTTGATTTCACTTACAACACAGAATACAATATGTATGAAAATGTAGAAAAACATCGAAAATATTTAATAAATTTCAATTGGTATTCTATTGTTTAACAGTATGATTAAAACCACGATTAATTTTGTTAATGATTAATTTTAGTGAGTTAATCACAGGAGTTAACTACAATTAATTGACAGCCCTAATTTTTATATTTGTACGCAACAAAAGAAGGCGGGGAACATCACCTTGTAAAGGCAAGAAAAGAAGAACAAGATGGATAAAGTGACAAGCCCAAGACCATATACTGAATCATTGTTAGAGATGGGATTAGACTTCAAGAATTGCTGACTCACTGTTTTACACCCATACCACATCTCTTTTGAGGCCAGTCACATTTCATACACACATTTTTAGGCATGTGAACCCATTAATTATGAAGTTAAAATCCTGTTTGGATTCTAATTAAAGTAAATTTAATTCCTACCTGTAATCTGTCTTGTGCTTGGACTGGTGTCAGGCCACTTCGCTGTACAAGCATCCAAAACACTGTATTATAGAGGTTATTAATGTGGCCTGCAGAAATAGGAAATGGTGTCAAAGGACAAATAGACTATTTGCAAAGTCTAGATGACTATTCAGAGAATGGTTTTCCATTCCCACAAATTCCTGCAGCTAGATTTTTAAAATACCATTGGTAATATTTGTAGTTATGTAATATTATTGTAATCCAATCTCATGCTTTATGGCATACTGGATCTCTGGAATGGTCAGAAAATTGATTCCTCACAGCTAAATAAAGTATTTCATAATTGTTAAGTAAGATGCATTATGGCAGACAGAGTTCACCTTCCTCTGAAACAACAGGTGTTAGTCACTGCAACAGGTTTGATACTAGCTTTGCAACAATGACCTGATCTGGCATGGAAAATCCTATATTTGTCATATGACTGTTATAATTTTGCTACACAATATTGCTGAATCCGAACATGAATACCTCTCTGTTAAAACAACAACATTCAAGTGATGATTCTAAAGTTTCTGGTATTGAACTCATTTTCAGTATGTTAGTGATGACAATCCAGTATCTGCTATGGATCCCATGTTAATAATGGGTGTGCTTGTAAAAATATTCATTTTATGTGTTAATACTTATATTAATGTTACAAACAACATATTGCTCTTTCTAAAACAATGTCAGTGGAAGTTAAAAGGGGCATAAAAATACAAATTGATATGTTTTTGGAAAGTTACTGTAGAATGTAAAATAATCTAAGAACATCATCCAACTCTTTTGCAGCTTAACAGCTCCAAGGATATGTTTTTAAACAAGTAAATTAGAGTCCCTCTGCCATGCAGCAGCTTCTTTTGTACATATACACGCTGGCAATAAGGAGTTAGAGGTTTTCATCCCAGGAGGAAACACACACCCAACAGTTAAATTGTTATGCTAAAAATCAACTGTTCTCGTTTTCTCGATATCTAAAGATGCTTACAATCTGCTTGTCTCCAGCTGAGATAGTCCTTTAAATTCTGATTACTGGGGTACAAGACAACTCGTCCATCAAATCCTGGTGGATACAGGAGTGGCTGGTCCTTAAAATAATCCTTCCAGTAGAAAACATAACTGGAGGCAAACTGGGAGACGACGTGAGTCATGAACTTACTTGCAAACGCAAAGCCAACAGACAGAGAGAGGAGAGAGACAAAGAATACATTAGATATTAAAACAACTATACCCTTCTATCTGTCATTATTTGGGTATCTAATGGACAGCAGTGCTTTTCATACAGTGGCTCTATGGACTACCAATGGCAGATAGAACCTTTTTTGAGTGATTGGTGGAATTAAACAGGTTACGAACCAAGCAGCGGAGGCTGGAAGAGGAGATAGGTTACTAAAAAAAAACCTCTTTTGTAGAAGATGGTTTTTATTCACCCTTTTGCTGTTTGTGTGTTTTTAACTTTGTTATTGAATTTACTTTTCAATAACTTCATATACAGAAACATAACATCAAACACTGCACAGCTACTTGCAATCTCATATTATATATATATATATATATAAAAAATTACAACCACAAATACAAGTGAATTGTGTAATTTCCACCTATATCGTACAAATAGCATCTGGACACGTGAAAGCACAAAGATAAACAACAGGTGCACTAATAGTTTTCTCTGAGAACTGGCATAACATGGGGAAACTGGTAAGCTCAAAAGGAGAAATTACCTTGCTCTTCTTTTAAACCAGTTACTTTTCTTTTTAAAAACAAAGCTGTATTCATCACTCTGTCCATAAGCCATGACAATATCCTCCAGCTCTTGCATTACAGTCTGGGCACACTTAGTCATCAGCTGGAGGGCACGGTCGTCATTAGGCTTACTGAAGCCATGCTGCTCAGCAAAGCTTCAAAGAGAAAAGAGGATCAACAGGAAATTAACCTTATAAAAGATACTCAAACATCTAAATATTTGTTTTAATCACATTTATTTCCTCAGAACATTCTTGGCACGGACAGGATTTTTGGAAGTCAATGAACCCCCTCCAGATGTCAAAAACACGAGAAAAATCTTCCTGCTTCTGAGTCCCATACACCACAATCTCCTCCTCCTCCTCAAGATCAGACACCAATCAACTGGTGCTCCTATGTTATATGGAGTCAACGAAAGGCATATGGTTTGTCACTATTACATCACGTTTTTGCTAAAACACATTCAAACTTTATCCAATGGAGGAGGTACATCAGCAAGTGTCCAGAGCTTGAGAACTTCCCTGAATTTGTACAAAGTAAGAGTCAGCTGTGTATCATCACCTAAGTGATGCAGCCTGTGGAAACTGTAACTCCAGGGAAAAAGTGCTCCATCTGACCCTGAGCAGCCTGTGGGAGCAACTCACAGCCCAGACTACCACAGTGCCCTTATTGTTTATGGAGGTGATGGCCACACTCTCCCAAACCCTCAGACTACCAAAATAAGTTATTCCACTGCAGGCATCTCTGTCTTTGGGGAGAGGAGGAAAGAGCAAAACAACATGGCAGCCATGTCGTGACACTACTTAATGCCCTACTGGAAGGCATGCACGGTGCATCTGTACGCAAGACACTCGAGCAGCACAGCTACAGCACCACAGCGCAGCCTCCCATCGCTCCATCTCACTAAGAGACAGGAGCTACACCCATGGAAGAATCCTTCGGTTGACCTAGCCGTGTCTACACCAGTGACCCGGTCAACCTATCTACAGTGCTCAGGGCATGACTTTTACACAGGCCCGAGCGACGTAGCGAGGTCGACTTAAGTTTTAACTGTAGACGAGGCCTCAGATCCGATGGTGATGAGCACAGGACAGACGCCCATACGTCGGCTGAACCCGGACATGAATGTCGCCCCTGTACCAGTCCCACGCTCTCCTCCCTCCCCACTGCCGACAGCCTATTGGCTACGCCCGCGAGACGCGGCCCTGCCATTGGCTGCAGCCGCCCCCGCCCCTTCCCGGAAGTGCCCCGCCCTTCGCACCGGTGGAAGTTGCGGCCGTCCAGGCGGGTGACCACCCAGCAGTTGGGCAGGCACGTGTCGTCCGTCTCGAAGTCCCGCACGTACTCGAACTTGCTCTTCGCCATGGGGGCCCGGCCGCCGCTCAGCCGCGCCTTCGGCCCAGGCCCGACCGCGGCGGCAGCAGCAAAAGCCCGGGCGGCTTCCCGCACCCGCATACCCGGAACCGGAAACAGGCCCCTCCCCGCAACGCAGACACACCCCGGAAGCGATCTCTTCTAGCCACCGGATAGGCCATCTCTATGGTGGGATGCCGCCAGCCGGAGAAGACGGGGAGCTTCAGGCCTTTGCCTCTGGCCCAGGGTTCTGCGGGGGCGGGGGGGACTGGCCATGGCCCGCAGAGCCAGGGGATGCGTGAGCGCGACCCCCATGCCCCCGCAGCGCGTGCGCCCCGGCCCCGCGTGTATTCCAGAGCCGGGGGGAGCCGCCATTGTTGCGCGTCTCCATGGCAACCGCCGGGACGCGCGGCCCCCGTGGGCGGCACGTGGCGCCCCCGCCGTTGCCATTTGCGGCGGCCCCGGGCGGGGCGCGAGGCGCGGGGCGGGGGGGGGCGCTGAGAACGTTTGCGAAGCAACCGCAGGAGACAAACGGCCGGCGACAGAGGGAGGCGGCTGAGCTCACAATCCCCGACAATCCCCCTCCCGCCGGGGCCCGCCTGCGCCATGGAGGGGGGGGCGCAGGAGGAGCCCCCCCGGCAGCCGCACCCCCCGGGCGGGCAGGAGACACCCCGCTTGGAGCACCTTCTCCTGCACCCCGTCACCAGGCAGGGGGGCAGGGAGCCGCACCTCCTGCTCCTCCCCCCCAGGCCGGGGCCCCTCCATCAGCTCCTGCCCCCCCGCCCCGGGCAGGGCGCCCCCTGCAAGGAGCTGCGCCCCCTGAATGGGCAAAGTTCCCCCAGCAAGCAGCTGCCGCCCCCCGTGGCTGCGCTGGGACCTGGGGAGCAGGAGCGGGAGAGTGAGCCCCCCTGGGCGCTGCAGGGAAAAGCAGACGAGCTGGAGCAAGAGGGCCAGCTGGGGTGCAGCGGCTGCAGCAAGAGAAAGAGGGGCGAGCCTAAGGCCGCCGCAGCCCGACGAGCAGGGAAAGAGGGGACCCAGCTCGCGGCCAGCGGCACCGGCAGGCGAGGAGGGGATCAAAAAGGGGGGAACGCAGAGGAGGGCCAGAAAGAGGCGATGATGAAAGAGACTGGGGGGGACAGTGTGGCGTCAGGGCCTGGGAAAGAAGGAGCCATCAAGGCAGAGCGGGCAGAGGCAGCCAGTGAGGACTGCGAGGGGAGGGAAGAAGCTGTGTCGTCCAAGCCAGCTGGATCCTTCAGCGGCCCAGCTCATGTCAGCAAAGATACCCCTGTGGCTCAGCCACCCGGTGGGGTTGGAGCAGAGCATCCTCAAGACCTGAAGATCCCATTGACACTCCATCCAGTACCCTCTGGGACCAGGATCCAGTTTCAGGGACCTCCGCCATCTGAGCTGATCCGAGTGACTAAAGTGCCCCTGGCCCAAGTGCCCCTTAAAATGCAATCCTTACTGGAGCCTTCAGTCAAAATTGAAACTAAGGATGTGCCCCTCACAGTGCTGCCCTCTGATGCAGGTATTATTCAATGGCAGTGGCATTGGATTTTCCAAGGCTTCAACACATGTTGCCCCATAGTTGGAATATTAGCAGCTAGGAAACACAAGTAGAAATGCGATTGAAATCCTGGCCTTTCTGTGTGAACTGTATCCATATCGTTTCCATCTGCACTGAGAGTGTAAACATACAGGGTCACATTCATCCTAGGTTTTAGAGAGTTCAGCTCTGCTGACGTCCGTGCAGTTGTTTACTCCAGGTCTGACTTTAACCTCTGTAGCAGGTATCTGATTCTTAACTATAAAGCCTAAGAGTTTCAAGAATAGGACCTTAAAAGAAGTCTTTAAAGTCCATGTTTAGGCACCGGCAAGATTTTGAAAATGCAAGGCACCCAAAACCTCATATTGAAGTCACCACTTGAAAATGAGGCAATTTCCTAACCATGAAGTTTAAAGACTGCTTTTAGGCTCGTATTCTTGAAAATCTTGGACTTAATCTTTAAGAGTGAATTTAGGGGGCTCAATTTTGACTTTTACAATTAATAATTTCTTTTAAGAGGTGTCCTAATAGCTGACAGACTCTTGTTCTGTCATTCATAATGCAGGATTTAGGTGATGGGTCATTTGGAATTACCTTTCATAGAGGTACTGCTTGCTAAGTGAAGTGGTAGTGGAATGGAAACCTTCCATCTATAGGTCATCAGCTCAAATCCAGCCCTGTTGGTTGTGATGGGAAGTTGATTGCATCTGATGAGCATTTAATAGATTCATCAGTCCTTCCAATCAAGCGATCAAGGCAGAGGTAGTTGGTGAGGACTATAAGGGGAGGGAAGAAGTTTTGTCATCCAAGCCAGCTGGATCAGTCCTTCCAGCAAAAGTGTCCGCATCACAGAAAACACTAGCACCATCTGGCAGACTTAGCAGAGAAGCCAAGAATTGAATGGCTGGAACTGAACTACTGTATTAGTACTGAATGTGATCCCTGCATGGTCAGGGTTTAGGTGCATTACTGTTGTACTGGGCATAAGTCTGTACTGATACTGTGGTGCCTTTATAAACATATGCATTACATAACACAATGATTAGTCCAATGAAAACAAAACCCCTACCATTTTTTTATTATGGTGAAATTAGCTCTGATCTGTATGAAAGGAGAGAGAGAGACTATGCCACAATAGCAGATGCTGCAATATCAAATATTTAAATTATTCTTTCTGGAGTATTTCACTCGTGGCTAGTCATTACTCCCATATTCTCTTAGTTGACAACATTTAAACTCTTTTTCCAGGGGCAATTCTCCAAATATGTATGGAGGCTTGTGGGTTCCAGAATCCAGGCATTTCTTTTAGTTGGGTTTAGCTGCAGTGTTTCTTTAAATATGATCTATGCCAACATTGCATGTGCTGTCTGCCTAATGATATTCTTTCCTGATTTTTGTTACATAGGGATTCCAGATACCCCATTTAGCAAAGACAGAAATGGCCATGTAAAACGTCCAATGAATGCATTTATGGTATGGGCAAGAATTCATCGGCCGGCACTAGCCAAAGCTAACCCAGCTGCCAATAATGCAGAAATCAGTGTCCAGCTTGGATTAGAATGGAATAAACTTACTGAAGAGCAAAAGAAGCCCTATTACGATGAAGCTCAAAAGATTAAAGAAAAGCACAGAGAAGAATTTCCTGGTAAAAAATGTGTATGCTTTCTTAGACCTGCATGATTTAAAAGTTTGCACTACCCCAAAATGATGACTTTATAAAGTGTTCATAGCCTACTGCAGTATTCTGCATGGACTGACACAGATGTCTAGGGTAGGGGAAATGGCAAGCAGAGAGCTATGTGATAGGCAAATTAATCCAGTAGGACTGGGAAAGGAAAAGCCATATAGGGAATGAGCATCGGTATTCTGAATGGGAAGGAGAAAACCCTGTGTGGAGGTGGAAAAGAAGGGAGTCCCAAACTTCTAATGTTTCATTCTTTTAGGACTGTGTTCTGAACTTTGAATTCCCTGTGCTTCTAGAGTTGTTTGTTCCTTAAATTGTAGTATTCATTTAAGGCATTTTCCTAAAAAATAATGTTACAAGATACTATGGTGACAAGCAGGGCTTTAGAGCAGAGCACAGAGCAGTGGAGCTGCAGGTTTTTGCCTGGAGTGGAGGCCCTGGACAAGGACCAAAGAAATGTCTATAAATATTTTTTTCAACCTTAAGTGTGGACTAACACACTAACACACTCCTGTCTGGGAGTAATAATATAAATAATAATAATGTTCAATACTCATGTAATTAAAAATAAATCTATACCTATAGTGCTAATTGCAAATTAGACTATTAAAATTCAAAGGATTTTCAAATCTAATTTACTTTTCACTGATTATTCTGTTTCTTTTTATTTTTCTCACTCAGATTGGGCAAAGAAATTAAACTAGTCAGTTTTACTTTATAAACAATTTTTAGTGAGTTTCACTTTCTGTTTCCCATGTGGAAATATAGTGCTGCAACATTTAAGTTGCACAGCTGTAAGGGAATGTTAAGGCCATATAAATGTTAAATCTGAACAAAAATCCCCATTTTCATTGGAAACACACTTATTTTAATTAGAAATAGAACAGTTTTCATGAACTGTTAGCTTAGAAATAGCAGGAATACCAAGCATCTCATTCACCCCTTCTTACTTCAGTTTTCAGCTGTCTATATTACACTATTCTAAGTAATCCAGAGGTGAAGCAAAACTCAAATATGTTTTTCTGTGTTTTGGCTGGAGGACTCGTTCTGAGGTCTCCGAAGTGGAATGAGACTCTTTTCAGCCTTTAACTGAAGGGGGCAGAGTAGTGAATCCTTAACAAAGCATTTTTCTCCTGAGTAATGTAAACAGGTGAAAAAAACAGAGTTTTAAACTGAATAAAAATCACTAAGGGCTTGTCTTCACTAGAGCCAGGAGGGATCGATCTTATGGCAATTGATTATCGCGTCTCATCATGACGTGATAAATCGATCGCCAGCGCTGCCCCCGTCAACTCCCTAACTCCAGCTCGCCAAAAGGCGCAAGCTGGAGTCGACGGGGGAGCGCACCGTCGACCGCCGCCGCCGTGAGGACGGCAGGTAAGTCGGCTGTAGATACGCCAATTTCAGCTACGTATTTAACGTAGCTGAAATTGCATATCTACAGTCGATCCCCCACGCTAGTGAGGACCAGCCCTAAAATATAAGGTGCTATGTCCTTTGTATCTGTGATGTCATAATCCTACTTGTTCTCCAGATTGCCACAGAGTATTCCAGAGTAGACAAGATCTGAATTTCTTATGTCATAAACAGAAGACAAAACATAATATTAAACACCCCCAAACATTCAGGCCTTCTTTAAACATCATAATGAAACAAAATGTCTAAGCTGCTTAATGAAACCTGATTGGTATAAATGGCCTACCATCATCTTTACAAGTTTCTTACTATTTGGTTGGTGTATGTATCAGAGGCAAACCTAGTTCTGCCTTCAGTAATTTATGCACAGCTCCCATTGGGCCGAATTCTTCCTTAACTTTACATCTGTACAGTCTCACTGGTGTAAATGAAATTTACACAGGTGTAGTTGAGAATTAGGGAGTCAGTGAGATTATAAATCCGGAGCCACATTTTTAACATTACCATATTTTTTCAAAATAAAGTCCAAGATGCATTGCCATTTTCTCCTGTACCCTCCCTTCATAATGTATTGTTGACCTGTGCCATAGTAATCCCTCTGGTTTTCTGATCCTGTATCTCCTCCACCAAACACATAATAACATATGTTAATACGAATAGAATGAGAGAATGTCCCAGCTTCATCATATTCTCTGAGAGGGTGCTCAGTCTGCCACTATATTGAAGTGAATGGGAGTTTTGCTGTTGACTTCAACTGGAAGACGATTTGCCCTTGTTGTGGATCCATATAGACTTTTCAGAATTGTGGGTGTTGTAGTTTTTCATGTCTTGTTACAGTTCCAGAAACTGACCCACACGTCTATGAAATCTGCCTTAAGCTTTCTCATTTACTCTCCCACAGGCTGGGTTTACCAACCACGACCCGGCAAAAGAAAGCGCTTCCCATTGACTGTCTCCACTGTATTTTCCGGCACCTCTCAGAACATCATCACTACAAACCCAACAACAATTTATCCTTTCCGATCACCCACTTACTCTGTTGTCATTCCCAATGTACAGAACAGTATTGGACATCCTGTCTGTGAGTTTGTTTAATTAGTTTTGATGAATTCATTAAATAATAATAAGAAAACTGTATCCTATATAAGGTCAAGCGTAAACCAGCACAAGAGTGTTTAGAGCAACAGTCTAGTGGCAAAGCTTCTTAAGAGGACAAAGTGAAATTTGTCGGAAAAAGCATCACAGGGGAAGATGTTAATAATGTGTGGGCTACATTTTTAAAAGCTGTATCTAAACTTTCAGGTGTAACTTTGTACATCTAGAAAATTGTGTGCAGTGTTTTCACAGCCACAGTTTTGCATGCACAGCAACTCAGCTTTGCATACACAACTGGAATAATTATGTATTTAACTAGCTAACTTGCAGACTGGTAGCCATGTTGGTCCCAGAATATTAGAGACATAAGGTGAGTGAGATAATTGCTCTTAGTGAACCAACATCTGTTGGTGAGAGAGACAAACTTTCAAGCTTACACAGAGCTCTTCTTCATGTCTTGAACAAGAGCTCTGTATAATCTCAAAAAATTGTCTCTCTCACCAACAGAAGTTGGTCCAATAAAAAATATTACCTCATTTGCTACCTACCTAAATTCCCTCTGTACTGTTGATTGGATATGGTATTCTTCTCTTCCTGTTCTAAACTATTGTATAGTGTTGTTATGCTTTCTTGAATACATACTCTGTTTCATCCCAGAGGTGGCTTTACTTTAGTTGAAGTGATTCCTGTATATATTGTCATGAAGGACAACATTTTCCAAAGTGCCTACAATCCATTGACATGGGATTTAGGCTTTGAAGTCACCCAGGCACTTTGGAAAATGTTCTCCAAATGCTTTGGAATTGTTCTGTAGGAAAGGCACACTCTAAATGATAACTTTATCATCATAAAAATGATACAGAAACATCTTTAAATTATGACAAAATGAGCAAACAATGCCTGGCTGCATCCGTTTTCAAAACAAATGAAAAATAACAATTTTGGGGCAGTTTGGTATTTCCATTTGATTCGGTTTCTTAGGGCCACAGTAGAACTAAGCATGTTTATGTCATCTGAGAATGTAGGCATATATTCTTTATGCATACGTTGCAGGTCCATCTGGCTTGCTACATGGCATATGACTGTGAATTATAGGGGTGTTATGCTGAAAATGCTCTGGAGAGATGGATTAGAGAGCTCTGTAATGGCAGCATTTCAATAAAGCAGTATTAGAGTTAACTGCGTGTCATCCTTCTTAAATTTGCTAATACGCTTAATCACATTCAGATTTGGATATCAGTGTGACAAAGGTGGGCGTGTTACTCAGTAGAGGTGAGAAAGTTGTACTTGGTTTCTGAGGAGGGGATTTCCAAGGACAGAGGAAATGTTAACTGTCTCTGTTTTTGGTTTGGGAGATGGAGGAGGACAATACAGAATCCGCCTGGGAGCTTAGCTATGTCTGTCTTTCTATTCTATGTGTAGTTAGCTAAAGTGGTACTTATCAAATGCTCTTGCTGGAACCCTTCCATTCATGACTGATTAATAATTATTTCTGTTTTCAAAAGGTGAAGCCCCTTCTACTATCCAGCTGCCAGCTCCTGCCATTCAACATCCAGGTCCAATTACACTTTTCCAGCCGAGTGTTGGAAGCACCACACCAGTGGCTGTCCCAGCTCCAAATCTGCCCCTTCACCCTGTAATTCCACCACAGCGCTTTGCTGGACCTGCACAGACAGAAGCTCATCATGTACCTTCCGGATCAAGTTGTTCTGTAAAGAGACCTATTCCAGTTTGCATTGAGAGCTCCAGCAGGAACTCAAGTAATGCCAGCACCACTCACTCCAGATTTCCTGTCTCTAATAGTCAGCCCCCTAAGGAGTACTCAAGTGTTTCTACTTGTCCTAGAAGTGGACCAATTCCCCAGGCTCCTCCCATTCCTCACTCACATCTCTTTCAACCTCCTCCTATCGGTCATCCAGCCACTCTCTTTGGAGCTCCTCCTCGATTTTCGTTTCATCACCCTTACTTCTTACCTGGACCCCACTACTTCCCATCAAGGTAATTAAGTCATTTATTTAAATTCTAGTGAGAGCATGTATGTGCTAAAGGTCAATGAAACCTACTGCTTAGAGAAAGAGTGCAAAGAACAGGAGACTGGGCAAGTGATTCTCAGCACAGGAATGCAAGGCTGTGGGGGAAAGTGGGCTTAATGCTACCTTAACAGCTCCCCAGTTGTGGGACCTGCCAGCCTGAGGCTGCTCTGAGTTGTACCTAACTACCAGTAGTTCCAAGCCATTGCGTGTTCCAAGCTAACAGTAAGTAGAAGGGCTTGCTGCCCCTCCCCACTACCCAAATCCTAGCAGTGCCACTGAATTCAACAAAAATATATTGAGTGAAAGTTATGGAAATAAAAAAAAAATCAGAGTTAAAACGGGGCAGGCATTTGAGTTGGTTACACAATAGTACCTCAAGCACCTTGGTGGGGTGGGCTCTAGGAAAAGGAATAGTACTGAGGTCTTACCAGAAGGCAGGAGCCCTGGGGATGATCTAGCAAAGAAACCATAGTATATTCTTTGCACCTTTGGGTTAGTCAACTGGAGAAGAGCAACTTGAACCAAGAACTCTTGGGTTCGTACACTCCTGTTACAGTATTTCAGTGTTGACTGAACTGACCTCGGGCAAAGGAACAACTATGGGTTCGACAGTGACCCCATGCAGGTGCCAGGGCCTTGTAGCAGCCAGCTGAGCAACAGCCAAATGTGCTCTTTGGGCCCAAGAGGACCTGGAAGCCAGCTAGTGCATAAAGATCAATGAAGAGAATTCACCCTGCACAAACTCTGGGTCACTTGGAATGGAGAAATGAGCGAGCTCAGTGTTCATTGTCATAGCTTATTTTTTGTAAGTAGCCAATTTTGTAAGTAGCCCCAAATCTTTAAGCATCATTCTCCAGCGCGAGGTGATGCTTAAAGATTTGAGGCCACATTCTGCCTTGACTTACATACTGCACTCTCCTCTTGACCTCAGCAGAACGTGCCTGCGTGAAGTCAATGGGGCTGCCTTGAGGGTAAGTCAGGGCAGAATATGACCCATGAAAATTGAAAGACCTTAATGAACAGATCGTATCTGCGACACAAGTCAGTCGGTGGGCACGTTTTAAGTTCAAGAACCTTCAATAACAGACCAAGTTTATCATCACTTGAACAACACACTATAGCATTGATGCCTGCCTTTCACATTGGGCACTAAAGATGATCTGATCTTTGGCCTTTGGTCTCCATCGTTAGGCAGACCTCACGAGCAGCTTGGGGTTTGGTGTTCTTACAAAAACTGGGCTTCAGAAAGTTATATATCCCACCAGCAGGCAGACATCTCTAACACAAACTTGTTTGAAAGTTCATTTCTGTGTGGACTATTGCTTGCATGTAAGCAATTCATCTTTTTTTGTGTAGCACTGATTGTGCAAAGGAATGTGTGTGCAAAATTGTGTGCTAAAAATTAGCAGCTGGACTGAAGAAATTTAAGGAAAGACCTCTGGACTGTGTTTGTACCAGCTGCTTTTGGGATCCTATCCATGTGCCCTTTTAAGAGATATGAATAGTACCATTGATGCCTGGATCGGCACTGTTCTAATACATATTTTTAAACTATAATATCATTAGAGAAGGGCTCTTTATAGGTCTACAACACTGAATAAATTGTAATATGCTTTGGCCCTCTGGATCCTGAATCAGGATAAAAAATCAATAATTACTCTGGTTTTTTGGGGGGGAGCAATTTCTTATCACCTTGTATGATTCTTTTTCTAGAGTTTCTCACTTTCAGCTGTCAATCACATGATGCCTAGCCATGTATCCAAGTGGTTCTCAACCTATTTACAATTGTAGGCTGCATATGCAGCACTGTATGTGTTCTGTGGACCACAGCCACACTATATATATGCTACCTGAATAGCCCTGAGGATGTTACATGAGCAACAGCTGTGTGCTGACTGGGCTGCAGCCCGTGGGCTGAGAACCACTGATGTATCCTCTTTGCATAGTATGCTCTGAGGAACAGGATTCACTGACATCCTTCTTGTTTACTAACAGTCTAGCAGCTGCAAGACATGATTTAAAAAGGAAATAAAAGGAATTTTTTTAACCTTCTTCCAACTCCACTATAAACGATGGCCTGCAGAGATCACATAAACTAGGTTAGAACATATGAATGGCTACACTGGGCCAGATCAATGGTCCATCTAGCCCAGTAGCCTGTCTTCTGACAGTGGCCAGTGCTAGATGCTTCAGAGGGAATGAACAGAAGAAGTTAATTATCAAATGATCCATTCCCTGTCATCCAGTCCCAGAATCTGGCAGTCAGAGGCTAGGGACATCCAGAGCATGGAGTTGCATCCCTGACCATCTTGGCTATTAGCCATTAATGGATCTATCCTTCTTGAACTTATCTAATTCTTTTTTGAACCCAGTTATACATTTGGCTTTCACAACATCCCCTGGCAACAAGTTCCACAGGTTGACTGTGCATTATGTGAAGAAATACTTCCTTTTCTTTGTTTCAAACCTGGTGGCTATTAATTTCATTGGGTGACCTCTGGTTCTTGTGTTATGTGAAGGGGTAAATAACACTTTTTCTCCACACCATTCGTGATTTTATAGACCTCTATCATATCCCCCTTTAGGTTAAGATGGTTGGTTTTACTGTTTTGGGTATGTTTGATAAAATGTTCAATAGCATGTAGGCCACTATTTTATCTGTGACATTACAGTAGAACCTCAGAGTTATGAACACCAGAGTTACAAACTGACTGGTCAACCATACACCTCATTTGGAACTACAAGTACATAATCAGGCAGCAGACACACACGCACAAACACACACACTACTATACAGTATTGTGTTAAACATGAACTACTAAAAAAATGGGAAAGTTTAAAACAATTTGACATGGTAACTGTTTCTGTGCTGTTTCACTTACATTAAGATGGTTAAAAGCAGCATTTTCCTTCTGCAATGTAAAGTTTCAAAGCTGTATTACGTCAATATTCAGTTATAAACTTTTGAAAGAACAACCCTAATGTTTTGTTCAGCATTACAAACATTTCAGAGTTACGAACAACCTCCATTCCCGAAGTGTTTGTAACTCTGAGGTTCTGCTTATTTACACAAATTAAATTAAATTGTTTTTAAAAAAGCAACTTCTTGGGTGTATCCAGCAGCAACAGATCTGCATATGTAGGCTGGTGTCTCTGTTATAGCCCTGGGGTATGACTTTCTTTGTATATAAGGTGACTGCAATGTTTATAGAGGTTGGTGTGTTAAATATCTCACTACTGTATGAATTGGCTAATGCAGATCATTAGGGTAATTTTCATCTTCAATCCCCAATAGAAATGTAACCAGTCTTATGTAGTTCTTATGCTATACAACTTAGCACCAGGGCAGACAGCTTGATTTATCGTCTCTTGGTCTCTCTCACTGCAGCACGTGCCCGTACAGCCGCCCTCCATTTGGCTATGGGAATTTCCCCAGCTCAATGCCTGAATGTCTTGGCTTTTACGAAGATCAGTACCAAAAGCACGAGGCTATGTTTTCTGCTCTGAATAGAGACTATCCTTTCAGGGAGTACCCAGATGAGTGCACTCAGAGTGAAGATTCCCGCAGCTGTGAGAGCCTAGAGGGAGTGTCTTATTACAACAGCCACAGCCATAGCGAGGAGGAATATTTAACCCCCATGCCACAGCTGGATATTGGGGCCTTGGAGAACGTTTTCACAGCAACCCCGTCCACACCCTCCAGCATCCAGCAAGTCAATGTGACAGACAGCGATGAGGAGGAGGAGGGGAAAGTGTTAAGAGATTTGTAATTTTTAAACCAAATGATAACAATACACAGGAGTCTTTTAAAATATTAAATAAACATTTCAGTCCTATAATATCTTTTTAGTCAGTGTGTTCAAGGAGCAACCCGAAGCACCTCGGCAATAAGTGCAGATTGTTTTAAGAACTCTGATCATCCATTAGCATTTTGTGAGGCCAGATACAGACCTGGGGCTGTCACTGAAATCTCTGGGTTTTCACCTGCTCACATTAGACCTGCATTTGGGCCTGGAATCATGAAGCCATTCCTATTCAGGAAAGCATTTAAGCATGTGCTTAGCTTTAGGCCTATGCTTAAGTGTTTTTCTGAATAGGAATGGACTTAAGAATGTGCTTAAGTGCTAGCCTGAATCAGGACTTTGGTTTTCTGTGTTCCAGGACTTGCATTCTTTTTGGCAGTTTTACTTTAGGAATTGTAGTATGTGAAATAATTCTGTCTATATGTCACAGAGTCTTGAACAAAATGTAATTCTTGATGCAATAAAATGCACTGGGGGCTAAGGATTGGGGTCAGGAGTAATTCCCTCATGCTTTCAGGTTTGCCCTCTGGCTACCATGGTATATTTACTTAACAATATAATTTAATTTGTTTTTCTATATAATCTATATTTGTGCTGCAAATTGTTGTGTGATACATTGAAAATTCTACCACCCATACTCACATTAAATAGTATCTTATTGTGCAAGAGTCCCATTGATTTAAATGGGGACCATTTGGAGAGTAAGGTGCTATTCAGTGGCAATCAGGGGGATGGAGTCTAGCCCTGTGAAATAACTTATACTGGTGGACTATGATTTGATCCCTGAGTATAGTTAACACTAATATCTATACAATACATCTTTTAAATTTCTTAGCGGGAAAATGTCTCCACTAAATTATAAGAGTAGATGAGATACAGAATTTTATTGCCAAAACTCATAACTCATGTCACTAAACAATTTTCTTTCTTTTTCTTTTCTTCCCATTTCTTCCACTGGGAAATCCTATTGTTCTAGTTCTATTCTATTTAAATAAAGTCCCATAAACTGCATGTTGTTAGTGCTGTATGTTGTGATGACAAACTTTATGGTGTATACGAAGAGGACCTGATAAGGGCCTGGCCTGTTGCACTCAGACCCTTGTATGATCAGAACTCAGATATTCTAACCATGTTCCTCGTTTAGCAGCTAGGAAAATCAGACCTGTTGCAAATTGAGGGCCCAATCCTGTTCCATTTGAAATCAAGGGGGAAATTTGCCAGTGATTACAGCTGGACTTTTGAAGAGTTAAAATGGGAGTCTCCAGGGATAGTGTGTTCTAGCATATTGAACAGGTTTTCTCAACACTCCCAGATCCTACCCAGGCTGGCAACTGCACAGTCTGGTCCAGAAAGCCTGTAACAGGCCAGCTTACAGGACATGTGGCAAGACATGCTTTGCTGTTATTCTGCAGCATGTCTTCTGGGGAGCTGGCTGCTTCTCCTAGCCAGCCCATTATGCCTCTTTGGCCTGGGCTGGGCATCTCTGTCTCTCCTTGTGCTCTCCAATGTAGTGAAAGGATCCCAACCTGCTTCATGGCTGGGAAGAAGAAGCATCACGAGATCATAGAATCTCAGGGTTGGAAGGGACCTCAGAAGATCATCTAGTCCAACCCCCTGCTCAAAGCAGGGCTAATCCCATTTTTGCCCCTTATCCCTAAATGGCTCCCTCAAGGGTTGAGCTTACAACCCTGGGTTTAGCAGGCCAATGCTCAAACCACTGAGCTATGTGTCTCCCCTCTGCTGTCCCTCCCTCCCTCTTTCTGCCTTGCCCATCCCTGGGCATCAGTGGACCAGTTCCAGTCCTCAGCATGTGAATTGCCCTGGAATTAATCATTTCTACTGCAGTAAGTGTAAATTTTCTGTGAAAATGTTTAACTCTATATCAAAGCAATAACGTTTCACTGGGTGTCCAAAGAGTCAATACTTACGCAGTATGTAAAGGTAGTAAAACTACTTTTCTGAGAGGAAACAATAGTTATAAGAGAAGCTAGAAAGGGTTATCTATATACTATGGCTATTTTCCAACTACCTAAAAAGGCAGCTGTGTATCAATATAAATAGCATAGATAAGTGTCTGAATTTTCCATAGATAATATATCCCAGGTTTTAAGGTGTCTAAGGCTTTACACAGTAGTTCCGTTTACACTACACATTGTGACCATGTTGTAATCAGGTAGTGTGAACTGGCCCTTAAAAGAAAAGTCTTATAAATAGCTGAAAATGCCTGTTAACTCCTAAAGTGGCTTCTGACTGAAAGCTGATATGGCTCTGGAGAATGCATGTGGGCAAATGTGCTAGTTCCTGCACAAGCATGTTTCCGAAGTGTAAAGCAGCTGTTAGCAGGATTACTCCCTGAATCTGACCTCCCTTTCCCCCACTTTCTCTTTTATAGCTTCTGGGGATGGTAAAAGGAGACGCTGGACTGGTCCATTACAAGGTACAGGAAGCCAGAGCTGCTGCTTTCCATTAATAGTCTGAATGTTGTGTGTTCTATTAGGAGGTTGAGGTAACTAACAAAGATGTCCTTTGCCTTTCTGGGGGGAACTGCCCCGTGTGCTCTCCTTTGGCCATCATTCTGACTGGGGCCCTGATCTGGCATGTATGCCCATGAACCTCAGTGGAAATTGCAAGTGCTCAGCACATGCCAAGAGACACTCAGGGTCTGAGCCTACACAATTGCTGGCCCCTTTAAGAGGGAGCAGGTGTGGGAGGAGGAGAGGTCCAGTACACCTGTGACTGATTATCTGTTGCCATTGGGGATAAGAGAAGGCACCCAGACCTTATAAAGGGGAAGACAGCAGTAGGGGGAAGAGGTGTTATTTGTGGATCTGTCTGGGCTAGAATGTGAGAGTGTGGAAGAAGGCTGAGCTCCAGCTAGTAAGAGCTGGGAGTGGCTGTTTGGTGAAGAGCAGACTGGGGCAGCTGAAGAGCTCTAGGACTAGCAGCAGATGCTGAAGGTGAGTATGAACTATTGTGTTGTGGTAGTGGACTTTCGCAAGGAGATTTTTCCCCTTGGTGTATGTTGGTCATTTGGATTCCTCATGTTTCAGTCCCTTATTGTGTCATAATCCCAAGAGCTCTCTGCTCCTTCAGAAGGTTCTCTAGCTAAACCAGAGAGGTCAGCATGTGGTCTAAGTTTTTCAGTGTTACTCAGCATTATGATCACCCAATTCTCTTTTAATTTTCAGGAGAATTCTGTAATCAGTATGCTCACTATAGGCCAAGTTTTCTCTGTCATTTAAAAAGGTGATTTGTTAGTTTGCATTATAGACATCTACACATAGAGGAAATCACAGGGGAAATGCCCACTTCACCATACGCTACCGGATGAGTCAAGACCTGGTCTATTTACAGCTGTGGTACAATATAACAACTTAGGTCACAGGTGTGATTTCCCCCCCTCCCCACACACACACCCAGTATAATTATAACTGTACAATTCCTGCAGATGCAGTCAGAGCAATATGAAGGTGCCTTTTCTCAGTATAGCTATTCCTCTTATGGAAATAAGTTATATTAGGATAAGCATATTTGTACAAGAATAATTGTTTCTGCATGGGGGGAATTGCACTGTTTTAAACTAGACAAGTATAGTTAAATCAGTACAGTTTTTGACCCATGAATTTCACCACAGCCAAGGTCATTCAGTTAAGTGGAAAAAGCTCCGCTGTAATTAATCATACTTTGTTTTAATGTTGCTGATCCCTCTTTTAAAAAGCACAAATGGTGATTTGATTATTTTTTGTTAGTCCCATTAAAAACAGACTAGGACCAAGCCCACATCCAGTATACTATCAATCTATGGTGTGTCTCCCTGTTTTGGAAAGGACAGCTGCTCTGGGCTCTGCAAATATTTCCTGCTGTTCTGAATGGAAGGGGAAAAACAGAGGCTAAATCCATAATTGGGACTAGCTGAAGCCCTCTGAACTGTCACCACCTGAAATAGTGAAGTCAGCTGTTAAATTATCAGTTGCTTTTACTGAAGCTCAATCTCCTCCCTTTGATGATGTCAAAAATATTGGGTGACAAAATGTTTTAATACGGAAGGATTTAATATTCTGTTCAAGTCTGTCAAGAATGTGAAGGCTCCCCCAGTCAAGGCAAGCATCTCAGATGCTGAGGTTTGACAGCAGCAGAGCTGTGTTCCCTTCTCTGGCTGGGACTGCCATTTTTGGTAATACTTTGCCAGAGTCAGTCTCTTAACAGTGATTCCTTAGGCAGACTTTCCTTTTCCCCCAAAAGAGTTCCCCTGAAATATCATTGAGGTTCTTTTAGTTGGATGCAAAGCCAAACTATTAAAACATAAGAATGGTCTGACCCAGCATGGCTAATGATCTATCTAGTCCAGTATCCTGTCTTCCAATGACAACTGGTGCCAGCTGAACTGAACAGGGCAATTATTGAGTGATCCATCCCCTGCTGTCCAATCCCAACTTCTGGCAGTCAGAGGTTTAGGGACATCCAGAGGATGGGGCTCTAGTCTCTGAGGAGGTTATTACTTTAACAATCATTCTTTCTATTTCCTTCTTTGAATGACTCCTAATTCATGATGAATGAAGATGAAGAATTCTTTGTCCTTATATAATGTCTTTGATCCAAGGACATTAAAATGCTTTACAAACACTAATTAATTCATATTATCTTCAGAGCTACCCTATCACATTGGCAAGTATCACTGTGTTCCTATTTTACAGGTGGGGAGGTGGAGGTCCTTGTTCTTAATCTAACTAACCATTTGTGTGCAATCATCCTTAATTTGTGTGCTCATTTATGGTCACTGTGCAGGAACACTTTTAAATTTGCCTGCATCCCATGGGAAATCCATGGTAGAGCTGGGAACAGAATCAGATTTCCTGGGTCCCACTCTGCTGCTTTAATCACAAGGTCAGCATTAGATAGACAGCAGAACTGGGAAGCACACCTAGGAGTTCCATTTCCAAAATGTGACTAGCAATGAAGTTAATAAATATCTACAGCTGAGCTGGCAGGTGTGAATCAGGCAAAACTCCCCTCAACTTCAGTAAGACTCTGCTGAAGAAGGAGATACAGGAAGAGGTTTCAGAAGTGCTAGACGGGATGTGACTAATTCTTTTTCCAGAGGCAGCAGCGCAACCACAAGAGCCCTGTTAAGTCTAAAATATGTGGGGCCTCTCCATGTGAACATGTCTGAACATTAAACAACGCACAACTGGACAGTGTAAGGTTATATTTTTATAGAAGGGGTTTCTGATAACTGTAAATTGAGGTCAAAGCTCATCTTTCCAAAATCCAGTGATGAAAATACTGTCCTATAATGTGTAATTATTAAATGTGGTGGGGTTTTCTATAATTCTTGGGTGCTACCAAAAATCTCTCACACCTCCTGATAGAACTCTACAATGATTACGACATTTTTGGCTTAATCTTCTGAGTGAAGAGTAGATGTGAAAACTTTGGAAGAAGGTTTGTTGCATTGTAGGAAGTTTTCAAAGATATGCAGGCATTTACCCAACCACTACAGAAGTGTCTTTTCTATTTGCATTACCTGTAGCTCAATATATGTACCGAGAGGACAAAGGCCCTTGGTACTCTAAGTCTAACACAGTTTTCTGTAACTGTATCATTACAGACTCTGATACAGACAAAATTTCTGTGGTGTTGGATGTGGATGACTGTGTCCTGGAGGGGGGCGGTGCCAGAGGTTAGAATGGGGATCTGGAAAGCAGGAGTCCTGGTTTCTGTTCCATCTGTAACACTGATTGATGTGAGGTCAGAACATGCATCTTCCTGGTTTCTGCTCTGACCTGTGAGAATCATTCATTGGATGAAGCAGAGAAAGTCATTTAACCACCCTGTGACTCAGTTTACCAATCTGTAAAAGGTAACACTCCTCTGCTCCACTGGGGTGTCTTGAGGCCCATCTGTGACCCTATATTGCTGCTACTCTGACAAGGGCTACTTGCCCCATTGATGTCATGTGACTGCTTGCATCAGTTAAGGGAGGTAGGGAGGGGTCCTATACTAGCTAGTTAAATGATGAGTGCTTTGAAACAGTTGGCTGTCAGCCCCTGTGAAGCTGAGGTGTTCTTCTAACACAGTTTGTTCACCACACTGAAAAGTAGACTGAGGGGAGGGAGATCCTGATACTACTGAAGCTGTGCCACATACTTTATCTTTCTTTCTTCAGACCAAGGATCTGCAGAACTTACTCAACACCAGCTGTCCTCTGCTCTTCCCGCAAGTCAGCTGCCATTTGAGGGCACATAAGATCTGTCTTATTTATTGTGATAGTACCTAGGAGTCCCAGTCCTGGATCAGGCCCGCATTGTACTAGCTGCTACACAAACGCAGAAGAAAAAGTTGTCCCCTGCAAGCCTCTGTTCTCTCTCTATCTCCTCCTGATTTGTGAAAAGCTTAAGGAGCTGGCAAGACACATGAAACCACCCCTGGCTAGCAGCTATTGTCATATTTCCTAGAAGAAGTGGTAACTGTCACAACCTGGCTCAATGGCTCTCTGGAAGGACCTCAGTCAGGGCGGGTCCCCTTTGCTCCTAAGCCATCTGGGCCTGGCCAGAGGTAGGTCACTGTCCCTAGCTCTGGGTCTCCAAGGGTCTGTCTATGCTGCAATTAAACACTGGTGACTGGCCTGTGGCAGCTGACTCAGGCTCGTGGGGTTTGGGCTATGGCCTGTTTCGTCAAGGTGTAGACGTTCCAGATAGGGCTGGAGCCCCGGCTCTGGGACCTTCCTCCCCCACAGGGGTTCCCAGGCTCCAACTTGAGCCAGAACATCTATGTCTCAATTAAATAGCCCCATGGTCAAAGCCCCGTGAGCCCATGCTAACCAACCTAGGCTAACCCTGGCGGTTTAATTGCAGTGTAGATGTACTTCAAGGCACTCTCCCCGGTGCAGCCCATCTCTCCTTGGGATGCAGAGCTCTGCCACCTGGCCACCTCAAAGCCAGACCCAAGGACTCAGCCCTCTGGAGTCCCCAGCTGCAGGAGTGTTCCACCTTTCTGCAAGCTCCGAGAGAATCTCCAGGCAGAGTTAACCCCTCCCGTGTCAATGGGGAAGGCAAGCAAGGAGCATGGGCTTAGCAAATGTCTGAACCACAGGCACTTTTATGCTCAGGAAAGTTCTGGAGCATCCTAGATCTTGGCAAACTAACAAACTGTCCTGACTTGTGAAGCCTCTTACTCTGCCTTCATCCCTTCGGTGAGCCTGAGGTCTGGTGAGCATTTCAAGCTAGGCAAAATTTCTCTTGCCTCCTCTCGCTCAGTAGCCCAGTCTTGTGGCAGTGGGTGACCACCCTCCTCAGAGAGCATCCCCCCTTAAATACAGTCTGTACCTCGTTTGCCCTGTGCCCAGATGGGACATTTCAACCCCCACCCATGTGTGTCCCAGATGAAGAAAAACCTTTATACCTGAGGTGGGCCCGTCACAGAGGGTTATTCACGGGTAACCCTTCTGCCAGGTGAAGTCGACAGAAACAAGGGTTGGATTCACTAGCTGGACTCAAGGTTTGTCTTATCCCTACAAAATGGAACTGGCTTGAGCCACCTCCCCCTCAGTACTCTGGGACTGTTTACCACCACCGCCGGGCGCCTCTGAGAAGTGATACTTCCCCACGTCTGCGTAAAACAAATGAGAAGTTTTATTACAAGGGAAAGGGAACTGAGCATAGGTTTTGGAAACTCCCCGACCTCTCCATTCACAAACATAAGCAAACCAGCGTACGCTGGGCAGCGTCCTTCGCCTCAGCTCCTCGCCTTGTGGTGTGAAAGTCTGACAAACCGATGTTCCTTTCACACCTCACTGCCCTGTCCCTCCATCGCACCCCACTCACAGCAGGGAGCTCTGAGGTACGTCTGTGTGAGTTCACCTCCCACCCTGGGGCAGGGAAGACATCAAGTGCTGCTGCGGCTGCTATTACTGCTGCAACTCGCCGTTGCTGCCCACTTCTGCGCCATCATTCACGCTGCTGCACTGGTGCTTTCTGCGCTGCCCTCTGCCTCTCTACTGCAACTTCTGTGGGCCCACATCTCAAGGTCCCACCACTTACCCCAGCTCTCAGCACTTTCAGCAGTGGCTGAGGAGCCTCCTGGCTCATCCTGCCCCACAGCAGATCTAAGGCTTAAGCTTTGGCCACGCAGCTCTGTCTGCTGAACACCTACGCAGAGTAGGTGTGTTCATGTGAATATGGTCTGGTCCTGAAGTCTTTCACCCCCAGCTCATCACTAGATGGCAGGGGGCGAATTCATTCAGACCCAGCTTACACAAAGCTGATAGCCCTCCACGGCTGCCTCTTTGATAGCCCCTCCAAGCTGCTCCACCCCTCTGCCTGGCAGGGTTGTGTCTGGAATAGTGCCTTCTCAAGGCACAGACTGGTTTTCCAACCCAGAACACAAAATGGCAGCTAGCACATGAAATGGGAGACTGGGCACAAAAATGGAAGTCACAAAACAAAATGGAGTTCACAGTTCGATACAGACATCTCCCCCTGTAACTGCACTGTAAGGGTCACAGTAACCATTAAGGGCCCTGAACATTCTTTTACCAGAGATGTTTATAATGATCTCAGTAGCATTGGGAAAGCTCCTGGAATTAGGGCAAGACAGAAAATCATTACAGCCTCTAGCAAACCTTTCTTCCAAATGGAATCTTAATTTTCCATCATGCTGATTTATTGGTATACTCAGGAAGACAACACAGATCCAGCATGCATATAGAAACCATCTGCAAACTGCTCCTTTCTAAGTGGGTTTGAGGATCACTCTGTTACAATTATTTTTACTGTAGAGGGGAAAGTAGAGGATTTTATGGATCATACAGATCAATAATCTTCTGAAGAGTTTGGACAGCAAATAATGAGTTTACTTGGCCTCCTGAGACACCACAATATCAAATCACTTTCAAAGCACTAGAACCAAATGTTTTCAATCTCTGTCTGCCTGTGTGCTTTAACATTTGAGTTCTCACGCAAGAAAGAGATCTCGGAGTCATTGGGGATAGTTCTTTGAAAACATCCACCCAGTGTGCAGCAGTAGTCAAAAAGGCAAAGAGAATGTTGGGAATCATTAAGAAAGGGATAGATAATAAGACAAAAAAATCATATTGCCTCTATAAATCCATGGTTGCCCGTATCTTGAATACTGCGTGCTGATGTGGTTGTCCTATCTCAAAAAAGATATATTGGAATTGGAAAAGGTTCAGAAAAGGGCAACAAAAATGACTAGGGGATATGGAGCATCTGCCATATGAGGAGAGATTAATAAGACTGGGACTTTTCAGCTTGGGGGGAAAAAATGACCAAGGGAGGATATGATAGAGGTCTATAAAATCACGACTGGCATGGAGAAAGTAAATAAGGGAGTGTTATTTACACCTTCTCATAACACAAGAAGGAGAGGTCATCAAATGAAATTAATAGGCAGCAGGTTTAAAACAAACAAACAAAGTATTTTTTCACACAATGCACAGTCATCCTGTGGAATTCCTTGTTAGAGGATGTTGTGAAGGCCAAGACTAAGAGGGTTCAAAGAAGAACTAGATACATTCATGGAGGCTAGGTCTATCAATGGCTATTAGCCAGGATGGGCAGGGACGATGTCCCTAGCCTCTGTTTGCCAGAAGCTGGGAATGGGCGATGGGATGGATCACTTGATGATTCCCTGTTCTGTTCATTCCCTCTGGGGCTCCTGGCATTGGCTAAGTGGACCTTTTGGGTCTGATCCAGTATGGCCGTTATGTTCTTCTGATTTTTAAACATAGATCCCTCTCAATAAGAATTCCATGCCTAAATCGTCAGATCATGATCTCTAGCTACATTTATTATGAATCACAGGAGGACAATTCATAAAGAAATCCACACTGTGGGAGCATGTCTTACTGGGTGGATGAAGCTGAAGCTGGTGTAGATCCCTTCACCTCAGCTCCACTCCATAGCTTTCCCTCTTACCCTGCTGTGTTCCACTGAGTTCCCTTCCTTTCCCTTCCCTTCTCTTTCCATGTAGCAGGTCCCCTTCTAAGTAAACCCACCAAAGGGAAGGAAAAAAGTCATGGAACTAATGTGACATTTGCTGCTGTTCCACTGCTCACACAGTGTGTGTGTCCTACCCCTTCCCCCACCTCGGTCTGTCTTGTTGATATAGATTGCCAACTCTTCAAGGCAGGGATCATTCTTTCTAGGTTTGTACAGCACCTAGCACAACAGAGACCCATTTTTTGGCCGGCTCTTAGGCTCTGCCCTCATAAACATGATTAATCAACCTCATCTTTGGGGAAAGTGTGGACATTCATGCTGGGAGTCTCAAGAAAACATAAGCAAAAGTAGATAATGTGATGGGTCTCCTTGGATCAATGAGTAGAAATGGGCAGAAGGGACCATTATGATCAACTAATCTGACCTGCAAAACACAGGCCACAGAATGGTAACCGGTAATCCCTGCATAGACCCCAATATCTTGTCCTCATGTCTTCTGGTGTAGAATTGAACCATGAGGAAATGTTTCTCTTTGCCCTAGATTTCAAAGCCTGGTCTTTGCTTGAGCAACTCAAACTCTATTGTGTTTTCAGCTCTGGGAACAGGATGGGTCACTTCAGGGCGGGAGGTCTGGTCTGTCTATGTAGAAGCCTGGTCCCACTGTGCCAGCAATGTTCCTGATACCCTGTGAAGGGGTGAAACTCCATCATGGACTAGGATGGGTTAAAAGCCAGTGAATCTATCTATTACACCTGTGCCATCATTAATTAGTTGAAGGAGTGGTACTAAGAGGCAGCAGACAGTAGAATAATGGACACTTGGGCCTCATAAAATGCTGAGAGTGTTTGGTCTGAGGGTGTTCAACCACAGGGAGTGGGTAGGCTTCTTTTGATGAACCCGAGCTAGGGTCTTCAGAAGAATGATTCTCCAGGGCACCCAGTCTGGGGGCTGACCGCTCTGCACCAGAGCAGAGGGTAAGACTCAAAGGTAACCAAAAAAAGGCCTGAGATTCAGGTGGCCTGAAGGGCCTGAGGCGTGTTGGGACTCTGGAGTTAGACTTTTGTTACCCCAGAAGGGGTTGTGTTTGTCTGTGGCTTGGCAGAGGGCCACACCACATTGCCAGACACAAACCAGTGCTGGAGAACTGAGGAGACCTACTGTGGGGGAAGAAACTGAGGCAGAAGGTGCTGGTCATGCTGTGTTGGAGCAGAAGGGGAAACTACGGGATGGCCATGCCCCAGGGTACCGCCCCCAACCATTGCACTTTCCTGAAGCACAATTCCGTTGGCTTGGAGATGTATTTATTTTCCTGGGGGTACATCCACAGGGCTGGTGGGGAGATAAGAATGGCCAGACTGAGTCGGACCAAAGGTCCCTTTAGCCCAGTGTCCTGTCTACCAACAGTGGCAATGCCAGGTGCCCTAGAGGGAATGAACAGAACAGGGAATCATCACCTGATCCATCCCCTGTCGCCCATTCCCGGCTCCTGGCAAACAGAGGCTAGGGCCACCATTCCTGCCCATCCTGGCTAACAGCCACTGATGGACCTATCCTTTGTGAAGTGATCTAGTTCTTCTTTCAACCCTGTTATAGTCTTGCATATATCAGAGGTAATCAGATAAACCTCAAGATAATGAATACATCCCCCATGGACCTCAGCACCTCTTGTGCAGTCCATGTGAGGTCCAGCCCAAGGTGGACTTGCTTCGACAGAGTTAGGAGTGGGCTACTCCACTCCATGGGCTGGTCATGCCCCTGAGAGGGCCATTGCAGCAGTTACGGATGTCCTAGCCACAGTCCCCTGTCCGTCGGCCATGCCATCGGGGCTAGGGACAGAGAGGGAGCCAGAGAAAGTCTGGCTGTTCAGAGCTGGCCTACCTGTTCCTTACCTCAGGGTTTCTCTCTCTCTCTCAACTTCAGCCTGGCTCTGCTCATTCTGATGGCACCACACTGGTCAGGAGGTGAGGGACTGAAAATGTCTATTTGGAGACTAATCTGCAGCTCTGGAGGGACTGAGGAGATGAGCTATGGAAATGGACAGAACCCCTCAGTACATGCCCCCAGCTGGTGTTTGTCTGGACAGTCAGTTCTCTGTGCTTTGCCCTGGGTCTAAGTCTTCAGTACACTATCGATTTTTGGCTTGCTCCTGTAACTCCAATGGGGCCTGGGGTGGGGGAAGTTAGGCAGGAGGTCTGGGAAGTTAGGTGGGGGGACAGCTGGGACTGGAGGATTGCGGGAAAATGCATTAACAGGGTGTTTCCCGGAAAGGGGAGAGTTCATGGTGTTGCCATTTAAACTGCCATCATTAGGCACCAGAGCTAACGCTGGCTCGAGAGGATGAGCCGGCTCGGTAGCAGGGCTCAGCGATAGTCCAGGCTGCCTGCAGACTCGGTAAGACGACCCTGGCTCCCTTCGCCTTTGGAAGGGGCTGATCCCCCCCCCCTTAAACACTGGATGTGGGGGGAGGGGACAGCGTCAGAGCCCAAACCTAGGTTTGGCCTCTAGCCCCATAATGAACTAACCCCGCCCCCCATCTGCAGAGCCCCGCGCTGCGGGGGGGCTCAGTCCTCCCCCGGCGGCTGGCTGGGGGCAGGTCTCCGTCCCAAACCTCCCCCCGGGGCTGCGGCTCCAGGAGGGACGGGCAGGGTCCCTGCCCCGCACGTGGCTGGCGGAGGGTGGGACGCCCCCGCTGGGCGGGCTCGGGGGCTGGTCCCGGGCCCTGCGTGGGGAGGTGGCCCCGGCTCCTGAGCGCTGCGCCGGGCGGATCCGAGCCTGCCGCGAGCCTCCGCGGGGATCCCAGGCGCCGGCCGGCGCGGCGGGTCTGGAGGGTGCCTGGGTGCCGGCCGCCCCGGGGAGCCATGGCTGGGGCTGCGGGGCCAGCCCGGGGCTCCCCGGCTCCGTTCCTGATGCTGCTGCTGCTCCCCGCCCTGGACTCCGCAGGCTGGAGAAGTAAGTCCGGAGAGGGGTGGAGGGGGGACGATCCGAGCTGGGGGAACCCGGAGACCCAGAGCCAGGGGCGGGCGAACCTGGGGGGCTTTATTCCAAGCCCGGCTCGTGGCCGTGAGGCTGCATCTCTCCGCCCCACTCCCCGCTTTTTTTTTGTTCTTTTCTATCTCCCTCTCCTTCCATGTGAACGGGAGGCTGAGTCAGAGAATCCGCATTGCAGGCTGCGCCTGTAGCAAATCCTCTTCTTTCGCTGTTCTCGGTGCGGCTTGGGGGATACCTGGTTAAAAGCAATGCACTGGCTGCCACTGGGACCCGGCTCCATTTCTAGCGGCAGGGATGGGCGAGGTTCCCGTCCCTCCCAGCTGCAAGACCGCAGCTCAGCAGGAGAGCAGTGCTAGCCTCCGATGGGTGACAGCCCTAATTGCAGATCAGCAGGTTGCAGGCTGGGGCTGGCATTAGCCGGGAGGAAGAGCTCTGTGCTGCTCGAAAGCTTGTTTCTTTCTGCAGCAGATACACAATCCCTCTCCCACCTTGTCTCTTTAAACCCAGGAAGGAACATCTGGAACTGGCCGTTAATCACAGGGTCCTAAATCTTGAATTGGTGGGTTGGGGCCACACTGAATTCAGCCCATTTCCAAGCTGGCTATTAGAATAAGATTCTCTTCCCACTTCCACTTGCTGTCACTGTCCCCAGTGGAGTAGCCTCCCCTCTGAGTGTCTTGGGAAGGCTTTGACACCAGCGGCTTTTACACCCGAGTCAAATGCTGGATAGACAGATAGGGCAAATGAGGTATTTTGGCTCACTCTCCTTGGGGCAGCGTTCCATACAGATTGGCTGGAAGGAGTGGGGCCAGTAGCTAAAGAGAACTGGTTCCCTCTAGAACCCAATGAGTTTAGATGTCGTGAGAAGTTCTTTCCCCATTCTCTCTCCCAGACCTGAAGAAGAGGTCCATGGAGCACAAAAGATTGTCTTGTTCACCAACAGAAATTGGTTCAATGAAAGATATTACCTCCCTCGGGCCTTGACTCAGGGGAAAGAACAGACAGACCAGCTTTAAAGGGGAAAGGATCATTGGGCATTGCAATGTAATGGTTAGTTTCAAACTAAGAGAATTATTTTAAGTGCTTCAGGGAGTTTCTCTGTCTTTGTTCCAGCAATGGACGTGCCTTTATAAACTCCTATTTAAAAATCCTCTTCAGCAATTACTGCTCTGTTCAGCTGAGCTTCTCCATGGTTTGTATGTTTAAGATGTGCCTGATCCAGAGAGGAGCTGAGTACCTGGCTGTGAACCCAGCACAGAACATGCCTCATTTAAATCAGATACCTCTGTGCTTAAATTTAAGCACATGCTTACGTGCTTTACTGGATCAATGCCTGTGCTTGTATGTGTCTGATGTAGATGTAACAAATTATAAGGAAAATCTTTTCTGCTGCTAATACTAAACAATGTACTTAAATGTATTCAGAGACATTAGTGGCCAAATAATTCAAACAGTTCTTGCTTTTTGCTGTTTATATGCTGCCTTTTGAAGGATCCAATCCTGTTCCATTAAGTCAGGGGCAAAGCTCCCGTTGTCTCTGATGGGGCAGGATTAAACCCTACATGTTAGGCTTTGCAGTGGAGTTTTGATTCTGAGCAATTGTCTGTGCTCCCCAGGAGAAAACAACACCCTTGACCCCCAGCTATACCAGGAAGAAATAACACTGCAGTGGAAAGCCACAGGAAGTCCCACCAGCAGTGTGAAGGTAGGTCATATGACCATGTTGACTGGAAAGGTGCTCTTAAATTGGTTTTGTTTTTGTTTTTTTTCCCCACCCCCCCACCATTCTCTCCCATGGTGTGAAATGGTTGGCTGGATCTGGTGATGTCTCTTAAATTCTTCAGGGCAAATCCCGGTCACTGGAGGCACATGCAGGCTATAGGAGCATGTCAGAAACCGCATCAGCATAGTAGGGAGCTGTTTGCCGTGATATGGACTCTCCCCAAAACTCATATGCCAAGTGAGTGCATCGCAGCCTACGGTGCCATGGGAAGCATTACAGAGAGGGGCTAAGAATGATCTGCCAGTAAGATCCCCGACCCAATGGCGATACAACACTGCTCTCTGTGCACAGTATCTCAGCTCCAAGCTGGAATCCTGCCTCCATAAGGATCTGTGCAAAGGCAGACTGTGCCTTACATTTGTGGTGGATGTATGTGCCACGTTTGGAGACAGAGCTTAGTCTGTACCCTGGTTTTGGCTTGCAAAGCAATAATAACAAATAACTCTTGCTGCTATATCACTTTCCATTAGGAAGGATCCCAAAGAACTTTAGACTATGTATTGAGATTGCTTACCCACCACTGAAATGCAGCTGCCTCAGGGGAAGAGCCCAGCAGCCATTTAACACATCCATCAATGAAAACAATAACATGTTGTCTGCTGGATATAATCTCTATGGGCCTGATTCATGGAAGCCAAGGAAAAACGCCCATTGATTTCAATAGGGTCAGGATTAGCAGAAGACCAGAATGGAGGCCTGCCACATGGATATGAAAGGCAAATTTTATAATTGACACTAGAGTTGGGATTAACTCAAAGGGATCTGAACACGCATGTTGATTGATAGAATGTTTCAGCCAAGCAATTCTTTAGTATACTCTTATGGTTCCATGTGATTTCTGTGGTGTGAAAAATCCCCTGGTACGTTGAGTAAGGCGGATGAGAAAATAACCGGACGCTCTTATTCTAAGTAATTCCTTATCTTAACATTTGACTACAGTAAGAGCAGCCTTTCGTGCCTCTTAGGAGGCAACTTCCTTTAAGAGAGAATCTTGTCATATCCTCAATTGTACTGAGAAAATCTCGTAATATCCTCAGTTGTATTGAGTCAATTTATCTTTATGTTTCAGATCACTTCTGGTAAGCAGATAATTTTTATCAGCTCTGTGGTCATTTAAAACTTGTTTCTGTTTCTGCACTGAAGAGCCTCATGTTTGTTTATGGGAATTAGTATAAAACTAAAAGACTGTACTAAAAAATAAGTCCATAGTAGCAGACACATCTAGTAAGGAGGTGCTTGGCTGTAGTTTATATCCTTGATCTCTCTACCCCTCCCCTCTTGTGTTTTAATTATTTCTGCCTAATAATGAAAATAATTATAATGTGATCACTGGGAACACCTTCCAGGTAATGCATCCTGTCTAGCAGGTGTGTACAATTTGGTTTTAGTGCCATCTGCTAAGAAACAGGGTAAACACAGCTCTGCATCAAGCAATTGTGCTAGAATGTTTTTCCAGGGACCAAGCATTGCCTGGGTCCCAAGGCATCATGGGACCTGTCCATATTTCTAAAGAAGTAACAACACATCGTTCCTCTTTCTGACTATTTCACCTCTGTCCATCTCTGCCTATTGGGAACAGCTGGAGCGGGAGACGTGCTCACCGCTGCAGGGTGGGATACGGGGGGTAGGGTTGCCCTTGCAAACAAAGTAATTGCCGTGTTGATGAACACTTAGGTATTCCCGATGATCATGTTATGTGTGTAAAAGGCAGTTTCTCTCTTGCATGTAGCACTCCCTCAAAGCCGAAGTCAAGATGACCGTTGAGGGGAGAGAGCTCATCCTGGATGTTGAGAAGAATGAGTAAGTGTGCTTGTCCCTTGTATGTCCTGTGCAGTCTGCGCCCCAAGGTGATGAATAAGGAGCGAATCCAGAGCCCAGCGGAGCTCTTTCTGTTGGATCATACCCTAAGGGCTGGTCTAAACCTAAAGCTTAGACTGACCTAGCGACATTGCTCAGTGCTGTGAAAAATGTCATTCCCTGTGCGACATAGTTAGGTTGACCTAAACCCCCACTGTAGACACAGCTAGATTGATGGAAAAATTCTTCCTTCAACCTAGCGATGGATTAACTATATCAATTGACCATCCCCTCTGGTCAGTGTAGGGAACGTCTCTGCTGCAGCTTCTACACCATAGTATGTGGCTGGGGTTTAGACATACTCTAGGTGGGGGAAATGCGTGTCTCTCTTGTGCATGATAAGAATACTCTGGGTCTGACCGCCAGCTGGTGATCCGGCCCACAGTATATAAACCCAGGCCATGTAACAGTTAGTACCTGTGTTAACTAGACAATGATTTCCTGTTATTCTTTACCTGATCTTAGTGAGCTGGCTTGTTAACCAAATGGCTCAATGTTTTATCAGTAAAAAGCTCTAATGTGGATTCTGTATGTTCTTGTTACTCAGAAGGGATTCCACTCCAGGTCTCTTAGGACGAATGACAGTGAAACTTACATTTCTCTAATGCCGCTCATTCTAAAGTGGCCAAAAGAAATGTTTTCACTTGCACGGACTGCAGGAATTCAGCCATCTCTGGGGTAGAACATAGCAGCTGGTTAACAGCACACAGCAACCATGCATAGTAGTTTGGGATAGAAAGTGAAGAAGACTACTGTACCCAAATGAAGCTACCAGTGGATATACTTAGGCAGGATGATTTTGCTGCTGGAGTTTGGACGTAGATTCCTTGTTACCTTCTATATCAGATCCTTTGCCAGGCAAGAGGATTAGATTCTAATGGTGGAAGAGCAGCCAAGACTTTTCTTGTATAGCTGGCCCTTGCCAATTTTAATCCATTGATGTTGGATTTCTTTCTGGGTCATTTTTATATATTGAGTTCCAGTTGAGTGTTTTTTCTCCTAGTACCCACTATTGTATTTATAGGAATAATACTACTTACCTTATTTAAGTATACAGTGCAGACATCCCTGACCAGTCAAACCTAGGATCACTCTTCTCATTCCCTAAGTGCAAAGAAATGCAGCAATATGGATATACAACTATAATTAGTGTTTTTTTTGTGACATACAAACATAATTGATATGCAGGATAGTTTGGAGGGGAGCCCAGCTTCTTTTGGCATGGCATGAGGCAGTACTTGAAATCAGAGGAGTGATCAAATGAAAGTAGATTCTGGGAAGGGTTTCCTGTGAAAGGTTATATCCTAAGGATAAGCTGCTGGGACTTTCAGCACTGAAGACACTGCAGAGCCAATTCTGCACTTGTGCTAACAGAAAATATTATAAATATTCCATCTATCAACATCTTTGGGCTTTGAAAATACTAAAGCATAGAGAGGGGACCGAAGTGTGCAGCCATTCCTAGCGAAGTCCTGTCTACACAAGCGAAATGAACGGTATAACAATTGTGAGCAGTAGAGATCTCTGAAGCAATACGGTAAATTATCTAACTGCTACTGTAGAGAGGACAAAACCATTCGGGTCAATTTCCTTTGTCTGTCAGGTCTTAAACCTGTTGCAGCATTTGTGCATTGTAGTATTGCAGAGGTGAATTTATTCACAGTCGAGGAGGAGTTGGCAAAAACAGAGTCCTGACAGAAATCCAAGTAACAGATTTAATTCAGTGAATGATGACATAACCTCCAGGTGCCTCCTGGGAACTGTGCTGGGCTATTTCCATCGGCAGTCTGGCTCCCGGCATGTGTTAGTAAACAGAATGAGGGTCATACACCATTTGCTATTGTGTTTACTTCCTGAGGTAAGGCTTTCATTCAGCAAGAAACACATACATTCACTTCCATCAGGGAGCATGCTGGCTTAGCAGGATTAATAAACACAGAAGAAGGCAGCATGAAGTCCTACTATTTGAATAGATCTTTTAAGAACGCAGTCCATAGAAAATACAGAAGATACAAAATCATCTTTAACACTGACTTCAGAGGAGCTTTTCCTGGGCACGGAGTGAAGGCTCAGGCTTCTAGTTCCAGACAGAAGCCGAGACCCAAAGGAGAACAGGCAACAAGACATATGTTTAAGGGATAGCTGTCGGGATACTGGCTCAAAATGAGCAGCTGAGAAGTGTTTGAGAACAGCTGTTATTTGGATGTCACTTTCAAAGTCATTTCAGTGAGTTCTAGGGGAATTCAAGGGCAGCGAAGAAGGAATGATGAAGCAGGCAGAAGAAGTGGGGTCCTCAGGGATGTTGTGGTTGCTAATAAGACGTCTTCCATCTGAGACTCTCCAGTCCTTTGCAAGCATTAATGAATGAAACCTCCTCTTGTCCCTGGCGCATGCCTGTGACAGAGCTGTTGTTTTTCAATGCAATGGTTGTGTTGCATGGCAGAAATGTTTGTGCCAAGTCCTTGATTTCATGTTTATGAAAAGCACCTTGTGCTCATCCCCAGGAGACAGAAACCAGGGATATTACATCTGTTCCCATTAACACGCTACATTATTACTTACTTTGTAAGAAACTCAGCACCTCTCTGACTGTGGACTCCATACACCTGAGTATAGGCTTCATGTGCTGGAAACTAATAACACCATTTTGTTGTTGTTGCTAGTATGAAAAAGGCAGAACCATGATTTAGTTCGAGAGGAAGCTAGGCCATAGCATATAAAATCTGAGCAACAGCAAGAGAATATCTCCTAGTGCCATTTAATTTAATTCTCTTTTTTTTTTTTCAATATGTCATTGAAACACTCAAGTCCTGCAGCTGCAGGGTTGGAAAGTCCAAGACTGCATGGAAAGAGAAATATATGGAGAGATGGCTATAAGAGCAATCATACATTTGGCAGTGGCTTAGGAATGGAAGAATCTGTGTTTAAAATCTTGGATGAAAACAGGGGTTTTTTTAAAGGCACTTGTGTTTAATAAGAACCAGCTTTGAGCTGAAGTGAGAGATGTACTGGAGGTGCAGTGAAGAAGCTACGAATGTTGATCACAGTGGTTCCTTCTGACCTTGGAGCCTATGAATGTGTCCTGTAGCAGGTCTGCATGGCAAGAGGTTCCTCTCAGTCAGGGAGAACAGCTAATAGTTCTGTTTTCCCACCTGGAACAGGAAAAGCTAGAGGGGAGAAAAACACTTCTCCCTGTCCTGTTTCCAGAGAGTCTCTGTCACAGGGTGACTGGCCCCTTTAAGAGTTCACCTGCCTCCCACTTGGGTTTGAGAGGAGGCATCCGAGCAGAAAGGGCAGGAAGGGGCAGGTGAGAGTTGCCTGAGAACAGAGGAGAGACCGAAGGAGCAGCTGAGAATTGCCTGCGGGACAGAGCTCCAGGAGACCTGCTGGAGAGCAGTAGCCATGAGCTGCTATTGACAAGTTCTGACAGAAGTTGTTGGTGGGGGGGGGGGAGGCTGGCTAGAGCTGGGGACCCCTGCCCAGTTGCCCAGTTGTAGGCTTGAACAGAAGCCCCCAGGGGTGAAGAGAGGAACGAGCTTGGTCAATGCAAGCTAGACCCCGAAGCAAGGCGTTGGCTCTGGACTCTTGACGAGCAGGGGTGGGACATATGGGCTGGAGGTCGAATGCTGCAGAAACCCTGAAGGGAGGCTCTGGGAGTAGCCCAGGAACAAAGGGAGAGAAGTGGAACCTGGCACTCTCATGGGGAAAGCCAGGAGAGGAGGGTCCTGGGACCAGTTAACGACTCTTGGGTGGGCAAACTGGGAAAGGTGATGCTGGAAAGGAATCGAAGAGCTTCTGGGTTGTAGTCTAGTCTGACGGTGAGGTTGTGGGAGGAGCTGTGTTTATCCTGAGGGACCTGTGGCCTGTTCTACTTTGTGAGTCAAAGGGGTTGAATTCCTCCCTGAGGGAGAGATGATCTTCCTTTGAAGGGAAAGCTGAGGTGCGTTTTGCCTGTGCTGCCCCAGGAGGTTGGCTGTGACTGGGTAATGTGATATGAACTGTGGGATTCAAAGCCCTCTACCACCAGGCAGGGTAACTGGCAGAGCCCTGGTGGGGCTGCACCCAGAGGCCATCCTGTGACAGTCTCCTAGGGAAGGGAGAGGTTCTGGGACAGCCGTAGTTACCTGAAAACTGCAACAGTGGTCTCTGTTTCTAGGGAGCTTCTCTAAGGAGGTGGCGCAGCAAGGACAGGGAGGAGAAGGCTGCCAGACACTGCAGAGGGTTGATTGGTGCCTAGATGTCCACCTAAGCTGAGGACCATCAGCAGTGTGGTGAGGAAGGGCAGGGCCCACATCAGCCTGCAGCTTGTGGGGAGAAGCTGCCAGGGGAGTGGCCAGCCAGGGATGCTCTAGTCCCTCTGAGCCATGGTGGGAGTTGCAATAGCATACGGCAGCTCTGAAGTGCCTTGCACACCCTTGGTAGCTTTATCCTCGTAGCTTTCTGTCAGATCGGGTGCCCCTGTCTTGCCCCAAGGTTGGCTGTCATGCAGCTACTGCATCATGCTGGGAACAGCGGGTTGGATCACTCATTCCTAATGCAGACATAGCTCCCGCTGACCTCAGGAGGCATCTTGTTTGAATGAGGGGAACGGCATCAGGCCCCCAAAGGGCATTTTTAACCACGTGCAAGGCGAATCCCATGCAATGGGCGCCAAAATGTACGATGGTTTGCTGAGAGCCATTAACCTCCTAGCATAGACAGAGTTCACAGGCTCCCAGCCCAGGAAAGAGATTTAAGTTTACACTCCTTTACCTCAGAAACAAAAACATGCCAACGGTACCATTTCCATGTCTGAAATAACAAGGGAACTGTGCTCCTGATTCTCTGAGCTGTCAGATAAAGAGTCACTGGTTGGTTGTCATTTCCTGCCACTACAGTACTTGTTTCAGTGACTGCTGACGGAGAGGGGTTTGTCCACCTCCCAGCAGGAAGGATGTTCCAGATCTTCCACACACTATCTATATCTACTGGCTTCCTGCATTGGGGGAAGGGATCGGGGGCAGTGGGATGGAGACAAGGGGCAGGAAGCATTTGACCAGCTCAGCTGGGCTCATGAAAAGCTTTTTTACCATTAGGAAAACAGCATTGGCACCTGGAGACATGCAGCTGCTCTTCCTCATCCTCTTTCGTTTGGGCTGGTTAGTGATTTTCTTTGAGAAGAAGGAAATGAACCCAACTCAATTATCTGTTCCCTGGCTGCAGTGATTGCATGACTTCCCAGCCAGCAAATCCATTTCCTCTTCCTTTTTGGATGGTTGCATTATCCATTGCTAAGTGCAGCAGGACGTGTTGCTGACTTTGCTCTGCAGCCATGATTTCATTGCATGGCTCTTCCACCCCAAACATCACTGACCAGGCTGAGAGGAATCTTCAATTCTCTGAAACAGGCAGCTGAGTTTTACCTTCAGCACCAAAGCGTCACCTCCCCTTTCAAGCCTATTT
Organism: Dermatemys mawii; assembly: GCA_007922305.1. Taxonomy (NCBI): domain Eukaryota; kingdom Metazoa; phylum Chordata; order Testudines; family Dermatemydidae; genus Dermatemys; species Dermatemys mawii. The sequence continues at coordinate 17,730,987 of ML677358.1, read as the reverse complement.
TGCCAGAGCTATAAACGTGTTCTCATTCCCCCAGGAAAGGGCTCTAGGAAAGTGGGATGTGCTGGTTCCAGGCTTCATGTGCATCCAGGTCACCAACAGCAGCAAAGAGCCTTGTATTCGAGCTATCAAGTGGAGTGCCCCAAGGGTCAGTCCTGGGGCCGGTTTTATTCAATATCTTTATCAATGATCTGGACGATGGCATGGACTGCACCCTCAGCAAGTTTGCAGATGATACTAAACTGGGAGGAGTGGTAGATACACTGAAGGGTAGGGATAGGATACAGAAGGACCTAAACCAATTAGAGGATTGGGCCAAAAGAAATCTGATAAGGTTCAACAAGGGCAAGTGCAGAGTCCTGCACTTAGGATGGAAGAATCCCATGCAATGCTACAGACTAGGGACTGAATGGCTAGGCAGCAGTTCTGCAGAAAAGGACCGAGGGATGACAGTGGATGAGAAGCTGGATATGAGTCAACAGTGTGCCCTTGTTGCCAGAAGGCTAACGGCATTTTGGGCTGTATAAGTAGAAGCATTGCCAGCAGATTGAGAGACGTGATTGTTCCCTTCTATTTGGCAATGGTGAGGCCTCATCTGGAGTACTGTGTCCAGTTGTGGGACCCACACTACAAGAAGAATGTGGGAAAAATGGAAAGAGTCCAGCGGAGGGCAACAAAAATGATGAGGGGCCTGGAGCACATGATTTATGAGGGGAGGCTGAGGGAACTCGGATTATTTAGTCTGCAGAAAAGAAGAATGAGGGGGGATTTGATAGCTGCTTTCAACTACCTGAAAGGGGGATCTAAAGAGGATGGATCTAGACTGTTCTCAGTGGTAGCAGATGACAGAACAAGGAGTAGTGGTCTCAAGTTGCAGTGGGGGACGTCTAGATTGGATATTGGGAAACACCATTTCTCTAGGAGGGTGGTGAAGCACTGGAATGGGTTACCTAGGGAGGCGGTGGAATCTCCATCCTTAGAAGTTTTTAAGGTCAGACTTGACAAAGCCCTGGCTGGGATGATTTAGTTGGGGATTTGTCCTGCTTTGAGCAGAGGGTTGGACTAGACACCTCCTGAGATCCCTTCCAACCCTGATATTCTATTTGAAAAAGTGTTAGGTTTTACCCAGAGGACTCCATAAGGGCTTACTTGTTTCCCTCTCCAGTTGTAGTTGGATGTCGAAAAGCAGCCCTGAAAATTATTACTACCAGGCTGTATGCTAGAGGGAAGGGTCGGCTGAGTTTCTCACAATAAGTTCTCTCGGGGATTTTAGCAAAGTGGCTGGAGAAGAGAGGTCAGAGTCTCCTCTGGCAGACCAGTGTGATTCTGCTGCAGTCGATGGAGTGGTTCCACTCTGTGAGAGGAGGAATAGCCCCCAAATGCAGCCAAATCTGGTGTAGAAAACCTGACAGGGAAATGAATCCCTCCCACCCCAAAATGTTCTTGGCAATCAGTTTGGGCAGATTTATTATTATTTGTGAAGAGAGAGGGATGGAAAAAATTCAGAGCTCTCAATGTGGTTATAGACTCTCCATGGTCGGTTTTTAGACCAAAATGAAAACAGCTGACAGTTCCCACAAGAGGTTTGTGGCCTGTTGGTTTTTGAAAAATTGTGTTCATGTATCCAAGATATTTGTATTTATTTTAAAAATGGCACCTACCCATGCAGACTGATGGCATTGTATCAGGATCCTCAACCGCATTGTTAGCGCCAATGAGTTCATTAGAAGAACCCACCCATCTCAAAGGACAACCATGGACATCCACTGGAGCCCAGCCAAACTCAGTTGAAGACCTCTGAGTATATCATTTCTGAGAAGAGATCATTGTTCACTGAAGGCTCCCAGCAGGACACTAGACTCTGCTAGTTGATGATGCTTGTTATAAATATTTTACTGGCTCTAAGACATCGGAAGATCAATTTATTGTGGAAACCCTGGCAGAGATTTTTCTGAAGCCACCTAAGGATTGGATCCCAATTCCCATTTAAATTAATGTGACCGTGCACCGTGCCTCTAAACTTCCTAGGTGACTTGGAAAATCTCCCACCATATGTTTTATTCTCTGGCCCTGGTCTTATCTAAGCCCCAGTGTTGCCAAGTGTTGACTCCAATGGCAGTTAGGGGCTTTCCAAGGCCTCCTTCTTTTATATCTATTTGCAATTCATTTATCTTGCTTTCTGCTGCTCTGTGGAGACCTGACAGGACAAGGAAGAGGGAAGGGAGTCTTTCATCCCCAGTCTTTCCCTCCTTTTTCTGTTTAGCTGACTGGGCCGCAGGCAGCGCTCTCCAAGGAACCCCGGAAACCAGCCTCTCAGCAGGGGGCTCCCTCCATCCTGTGCCCCGATTCTGTTACATAACGCTGCCTTCTCCTGCAAAATGCCATCAGCCCCCTTCACGGGATACTTGACCGTTCCTGTTGCTGTGTCTGAGTCAGCAAACCAGAGACACCCTTGAATTAGGACATCGGGCCTTCCCCGCAGGCCCCTTCATGCAGCAGCTCAATGGCATTAAGATGGGTCCTTTGTTTAAAACAATGACATCATTGACAGAGCCGCACTGGGTCAAGATCGCTCTGAGTCGGTCTTCAGTGGAATGGAGCCTTTAAGACATCTGTACATTGTGGCAGTGGGCCAGGCCTTCGCTCATTTGGCTGCCTCGCTCAGAGTTCCCCCGGCTCCCCAGGATGTCCGTTCAATGAAAACTGGCAGCAGCAGCAGCCTATTTCCAGCCAACATCCCAGCTCCAGCATGGGGAAGTCAGATGTTCTGGGGTGCAGCTGATGTGTGCAGGTCAGGGATGGGTGAGAGTGGGTGCTGAGATAGAGCAGACTGAGGACTGCTCTAAAACCTGAAACCATGGCCAAGAATCAGCAGGGGAGAGGGTTATTCCCAGCCCCATGGACCCTTTCCTCTGCCCATGCCCAGTTTTTCCTGACACACCATTAACGGAGTGGGAGAAAGAGCTCAACAGCGTCTGTGCTGGCTGGCTCTATACCACCTTGCAGTGGGGTGATTGTTTTGTACTTAAAGTCCTGCACAAGATCTTTTCAGGGGGAATAAGGCAAAGTGCCACATTTATTGGTAATCCGTGTATCAAACAACACTCTATCATACACATATGATAGATATTACACTAATGCACTCACACACACACACAAGCACACTCAACTCCGTCTTGTTGTTGCCAACTAGTTGCTCCCCTTAACTTCACTGGCCAGCTGAGTTAGAATGGGGAGGAGTGGAGCCGGGCTTCTGCAGATCCGGATCGATGTCCGATGTTGACAAGACGAGACCCGGGGTCCTCTGCAAGACCCCTCACATTTATAGCAGCTTCCCTCTCATGCAAATCTATACCAGATGCAAAATCTGTGTCTGTGTCCCTTGGTCCTTTGTGGCACTTCCTTCTGGGTGTTGTCTTAATGCTGCCACATTTAATTTCAAAGAGGGTGTTTTCAAAAGAAGGTGCTCGCTTCTAACCCCCAAGGCCGTCAATATGTCTGATCTTCTTTAGGGAGCCCACTTGAGAAGTTTTATTGTTCTTGGGTCTGGCTCCCATACCCTCTCCAACTGTTGCAGCTGTCTGGAGGTGCTGGCCTTCCAAGCCTTACTCATTCACACCTCATTCATTCAACAGGGCAATTGATTACAAAGTGGGAGGGGAAGATCTTATTTTACTCCTAGCGAAAAGACATTTTTCTTCTACCTTAACTATCCTTAGGGGCTATAACATTATACCACGGCTCAATATAAAGATTCTACGTAAGGACTTGATACAAAGTTGTATGAAAACAAGGCTTATATATGGATAGACTTAATACAAGGTTATATGAAGAGGCATAATACCAAGTCACATGAAAGTTATGCAAAGATGCTCAATGCAGAGATTTATCTACAATTGCCACAGGGCCATTGATGCCAGCTTTCGGGCTGACAGTTTGGCACAAAGCAACTGCATAATGCCAGAGAAAGCATGTTTGAAAAGTGGGCTGTGAAGGGATGTAAGATCCCCTGGTTAGGAGCCTGATCTTGCCTTCTGACTTGAGCAGAGCGATGTCAATTTGCACTGGTTGAGGATCTACCCCATAGGTTCTCAGCAGAGACTTTCACACAGTCCAGAGCCTCTCATAACCACATTGCTTGAAGCAATTTCCTAGAAGTTAATGCAATTTGGTGATGAAACATTCATTTCTTGCAGATTCACGCTGAGCAAGCTAGGATAGTCAGGGAGGAGATTATAGGGAGATGTTTTTCGGTAGCATGGTGTTTCTGTGGTTATCCACTGTTTACAGATACGAAATAGCTGATGCCAACACTATTGAAGGCTGGGCCAATAATGAGGTATCCTGTGATGACCATTAGCACATCAGAAAGAAGCCACATAAGCTTTGCTGGGCTACAATGAAGTTTGAAAGCAGAGATAAAAGCAGTTGTACGTCAGACATCAATTGGTCTCAAACAGAACACTGCCAAACATGACTTCTGCTTCTCCCTGACTTGAAAAGAATATTATCTGCATGGAGGCAAGCGGCCGTCTCGTCTGTGGCATGAAAGAACATTTTCCATTGCAGCCTGGTGAGGGAGAAAGGGGTGTCTCAGGAGATGAGACACTTGCAAGTGATTTTTGAGAGTGCTGTTTGCATTTAGCTCGTGGAAATGCAACCTACATGGAAGTTTCAGTGTGCTGCCTGCTGGGGAGAGAGTGGTCCCATTGCCTAGAGGTGACCTGCAAAGGGGGAATAAAAATAGGAGTTTTTTTCCCTTCTTTGTGATTTGTAAAGATGACTTGACAGGGTTTATTCTCCCCCTAGAAAAGTTTTTGGAGTTTGTTTATTTATATTTTGCTTGTTTTTCTCCTTAGGAATATTGGGAATTCTGGTTTTGCTGGAGCACTTCTTGGATGACTCAGAGAGATGGATCGGGTCTTTCCATCCCTTAACTGAAGGGTTCGGGGCTGAATCCTTAACAAAGCCAGCCTGAGTTTTCTCACAAGGATTTGAGTTAAATACAGGGTCAGGGAAAGAGTTTGAAACACTCTGACAGGGGAAGGGATTTTTATTGTCAGTCAGTCAGGTTTCACTTTCTTGGTATCTCTGATATCCTAAGCCTGTTAATTCTCTAACCATAGAGTCTGCCAGGAGCGACAAGACCTGTATGCCTCCTGTCAAAAAAACAAGCCGTTTAAAGAAACAGCCATTTACATTTTGTTCTTTGTGGGAGGGTGGAACCCACAACCCATTGGGCCTTTTTTATAAAGCATGAAAAGGGCACAAGCACATTCTGCCCACCCCACTTTGCACTTGAAGAAATCCGCTGCCTGGAATGTAACAACCCCTGCTGAGGGGCAGCTGGGTAGGAGCTGGCAGAGAGGCTGAATATCACAGTCCCCAACTGTGGCATCTTCGCGGGATGCCAAGTGTGATGCCTAGACAGTTAATAGTACAGCAAAGGGTGCTTTGTAAATGTCTGGGGTCGGTCACTTTACAAGATCGTTTTACAGGCTTTTAGAGATGGGGTGGCTGGTTTTTGTTGGGATCCGCCCTGTTTTGCTGCTGCCAAGATGGAGACGGGTTGTGACTTTCTCAGTTTTGCCATTCACGAGTCAGTCTTATTTCCTAATTTTGCAAACTCAGCCACCTGGGCGAAAGAGGGTCCCTGGGATCCCAAGCTCCTTGTTGAATTCAGGGGGAATTTTGCCTGTATAAAGAGCACAGGGTCAGGTCCTAAATAGGGTGTCAAACTTTGCCTTGTTCCTATGCCAAGGAAGGCAAGCTGTAAAATGGCACCGTCTGAAGCCATTCTTGGGCCATTACACTGCAAAAGGAAAAGAGATGGGCTTATAACAGCACTCGGCCAGGGACAGCCCAGAACCCTCTAGCTCAAATTGGATCCAGATTTCACAGCTGGTCTCCCTCCCCGAAAATGCATGTTTGACTGAACCAAAACCCTGAATCTGAATACAGCCAGGTTTCACCACGATGTATTTGGATCACAACTTTTATAGACTAATGTGAAAACACAAGGGGCACGACCCCATCATGACGATTGGTTTTCTATCACTTGGTGTCTTCAGCTGAAGACTGGATGGATTTCTGGAGAGATTCTTTAGCCAAACGCAAGTCATTGGGCTCAGTACGGGAGTAACTGGATGAAATTACTTGCACTAACAGAGGAGCCTGTGACTGGACTCAAACCAGGTGGTCCCTTCCACTCCTACAGTTTTATGTTCTTAAATTCTATGGGCAGGTCAGATTTGATGATCAAACATTCCCTTCTGGGCTTAAAATCTTTGAATCAATGTACCAATAGTACCGGAGGATCAGTGAACCCATTAAGAACATAAGAACAGCCATACTGGGTCATCCAAAGGTCCATCCAGCTCAGTATCCTGTCTGCCAACAGTGGCCAATGCCAGGTGCCCGGGAGTGAGTGAACCTAACAGGTAATGATCAAGCGATCTCTCTCCTGCTATCCATCACCCTCCTCTGACAAACAGAGGCTAGGGACACCATTCCTTACCCAGCCTGGCTAATAGCTATTAATGGACTTAACCTCCATTAATTTGTCCAGTTCTCTTTTACACCCTGTTATAGTCCTAGCCTTCACAACCTCCTCAGGCAAGGAGTTCCACAGGTTGACTGTGCGCTGTGTGAAGAAGAACACATTGGTCTGGGCATTGTTCAAACACATAAGAACATGCAGTCCCTGTCCTGTAGAGTTTGCAGTCTAAAAACCTCCTGTGAAATCTTGTGGTTTTCTTCATATTGCATCCCCAAGTCTCTGCCAATCATCGTTGTACAGGAGATGATTATTCTTATTAGTGCTGTTCCATGTCCGACGGGAACCCGGCTGGTACATCACCTTTTTCTACTCTTTGCAGTTTTATTTATTTATTTCCTTTTTAAAACATGTTCCCATTTGAGTTGTTTGAAACTGGGGGCAGGATTTATGAATGAACCAAAAAACAGTGGGGGCCCGGCCGTGTGGACATAGGGCTACATAGCAGGGAATAATTCCGTGGCTGAGTTTGGGTTTCACAGGCACGCTGATTTCCTTTAATAAACGGGTTGAAGGAGCACTTAGGAAGATGACTAGCTGAGCACTTAGACGTATGAGTGTATTTCATGAGACAAATGATCTGAATGCAGTGTGTGTGTGTGTGTGTGTGTGTGAATGGCCATGAACCTTTGAACTTCTGAGCCTTTCCCCATTCAAGTTCCCTCTGGGTAGGGAGAGGGGGCATATATTATTAGTCTCGCAGATGCTCTGACTGCATTGATGTTGTGTGCAAGCCATTAGCCCTTCTCTTGTTTCTGTAGTGGAGGGCTTGGCAGATGGAAAATGCGGCATTAGAGATAAACGTTGCATGGCAGAGTGTGGAATATGAACCAGAGAAAAGCTCCGTATTGACTGCCCCCAAAAGGCTCATCTTCCATGGGCCATGGTTTTTTTTCACTTCATTCAGTTTGATGCCATCTTTGGTATAGCTTGTCTAGCCTAACCAAACAAAGGCCGAGGGGAGATATGATTGTGCTCTATAAATACATCAGAGGGATAAACACTAGAGAGGGAGAGGAGTTATTTAAGTTAATCGCCAATGTAGGCACAAGAACAAATGGATAAAAAAGACCATCAACAAGTTTAGGCTTGAAATTCAACAAAGGTTTCTAACCAGCAGAAGAGTGAAGTTCTGGAACAGCCTCCCAAGGGAAGCAGTGGGGGGCAAAAACCTAATTGGCTTCAAGACTGAGCTTGATAAGTTCATGGAGGGGATGGTATGAGGAGGCTGCTTATAATGGCATGTAGCCCATCTGTGACTGCTAGCAGCAAATATCTCTAACAGCCAGTGATGGGACACTAGATAGGGAGGGTTCTGAGTTACTATAAAGAATTCTTTCTCAGGGGTCTGGCTGGTGGGTCTTGCCCATGTGCTTAGGATCTCACTGATCATCATACTGGGGTCTGGGAAGGAATTTCGCCCCAAGTCAGATTGGCAGAGACCGGTGGGAGTGGGGGTGTTTGCCTTCCTCTGCAACATGAGGCATGGGTGACTTGCAGGTTTAGTGTAAATGGTGGATTCTCTGTAATGTGAAGTCTTTAAATCGTGAATTGAGGACGTCAGTAACTCAGCCAGTGATTAGGGGTCTATTACACCAGTGGGTGGGTGAGGTGCTCTGGTCTGCGATGTGCAGGAGGTCAGACTAGAGGATCAGGGTGGTTCCTTTTGGCCTTAAAGTCTATGAGACTCATAACGAAGAGCTCCCACACTAAATGCGTTGGGACCCAATCAAGCAGCCTCTGAAGTTAATGGGAGTGTTTCCATTGATTTAAACAGGAGCTGGATCAGGCCCTTCTTGCACTGTGACTGTCTGAAACCCCAGCAGAGATGATCCAATAATAATGTGCCAAGTCTAAAGAAATGTCCTTTTTTTTTTTTTTTGTCTTTGCCTTGATATTGGTAGGCACCTCTTTGCACCAGGCTACACTGAAACCCACTATACGCAGACTGGAATGCCCCACACCATCACTGTCAACCACACAGTAAGTCTGCAGACCTTGTGGGCGAATCCAAGGAGAGGGTACAGAGAGGGGATGGGGCTTCATCTTCTGGAGAGTTGAGTTCCCCACTGGACTGGGTGGAATGTGAATTGAGTTTGGAATTCTCAGCCTGTTGATGTCTCCAGTGGACAACTGTTTGCATCCCCAAACCTTTGGCCAGTCAATGGGACTGTCACAGATGAGTTCTTGGAAGGGCACAGTCTGATGAATGCTGCAAATTAGGTCTGTGGGGCAGTGACAGAGATCTTCAGGGAAACCTCTTCCTGTGCCTGTCTCTAGCCATTTCTTTTTAGTCTCTGCAGAATTTTGGAACTCTTGAAAGCGAAGACCTGGGAAAAATTCTTCCATATATGAGCAGATTTGATTGTTTGCCTCTGCCCGCAGGTGGAGTTGTAGCACTTCAATAAAACGCCAGCTGATTATCCTATTCCAGTGGCAGTATTCCACTTCTGTAAGCCAGGGTCTTCACCAGATCCCAAATACCCAATCTGGGCTCACCCCAACGACTATAAACCAAAGCAGAGAGAACATTTTCCAAAGCACTGAAATGCTGCTGTCCATCCCTTTGCTTTGGACATGGCTCTTTTCAGAGGGTGAGCTCCATGCTTGCTGTGTTCCAGCCTTTTGCGAGACTAGCCCATGCCAGCTGGCTCCTAGTTAGAAAAATCTTCATGAATTAGCAATCTTGGACGAGGACTCTTGGCGGCAATTGCACAAAGATATAATTGGTTAGAATTTTAAACTAAAAGATACAGTCCATGAGATCATCTTCCCCGCTACAGCTGGGTGAGGCGTTTGGCTGGGATGGCGTGCTGTCAGCATGTTGGCCCTAGTGGCTTCCTTGTTCCTACCATAGTCTGCCTTTTGTCTTGAGATGAGCCCATATCAATGGACTTTCCGGTCTATAACATATAACCCTTTATAGAACTAAAGGATGAGGTCAGCACATTCTTTGGGGCCTGATCCAAAGCCAGCTGAAGTCAATAGACAAGCTGCCATTGACTTCAACTAGCTTTGGATCAAACCCTTAGTGCTGCAGCCTGGTCTGCTGGTCTGTGAAGCTTACAGCACCTTAGATTTTATTAGCAATGAAGAGCATGTCCATGTATATCCACAAAGCCATGCTATAACAGCCGAGATTCTAGGTTTGAATCAGGGAACCACTGGTTTTTTGTTGTTGCATTAAAGTCTCACCTGGTGGCAGGAGGAACAGTACTAGAGAGAATTAAAAGCTCTGTCATTGTTCACGTGGGACTTACTGGCACCCAGATCCTGTACTGGTCCTGCCCTGGAGTTAATTCCACCCTCCAACAAGAAAAGAACTCACCAAACTGTTCCTTCCCTTGACAATCTCCTTTCTCCTTTCCAGGACCATTGCTTCTACCATGGTGTTGTGCGAGGCATGGAACAATCCAGTGTCACACTCAGCGCATGCAAAGGGCTACGGTAAGATTCACACAAGCCCTGACAATACAAGCATCTGACAGTCCTTGTCCTTTCCAAGGCCTCCGGGCAGCCCCTCGTGTGACTCCCTAGCAAGGTTGTTAGCATTAGAGCTAGTCAGGAATTTTCCAACTAAAAGTTTTTGACCAGAAAACGTGGATTGGTCAAAAGTGAAGCTTTGTGTGGGAAAGGGGCCGGCTTCAACAAATGGTTTGCTGTGAACGTTTGAAAAGTTTTGAAACTGTTGCAACAAAACCTTGTTTTCCCAGCTGGAACTGACTCTTTGGTTGGAAACTGAGTAAAAATAAAAAACTTCTGAATATTTTGTCCACAGGGATTTTCGTTGGAATTGACACACTTAAAAAGGGTTTGACGCATTTTCAACCAGTTTTAGTCCTGGGCAGAAAAAAGACCAGATCCTGAGCAAGTGTAAATCAGCATAGGCCCACAACTGGGCCCATAACTAGGGTGGGCAGCTGCCCGGTTGAAAAGGGGACCGGATGGTGTCCGGTCACTGCGGGTAGGGTAGATGGGGAGGTGCCAAGTCATCACATGAGTCAGGCCCCTACTCAGTCAGGGTCATTACCTGGATTGGGTGGCTCCCTGCCCCAGCTCTGCAGGGGAGACCCTCCCGACCCACTCAGGGAGGAGTGGGGAAGAGGGGAAAAGTAGTGAGTGATGGAGGGATGAGGAAATAGGAGTGGAAGCGAGGTGGGGCAGAGGTGAGGCCTGGGGGAAGGGGCAGGGCAGGGGAGGTTTCGGCACTCCTGCTGAAGCGTCCAGTTTTTAAATATTACAAAGTTGACAACCCTAAATATCCCATGCACTTTAAGGCTCTCAGTTAAGATACTTCACATCTGTTTATAAACAGGACACTCTGTGCAGGCGACTCCAGCTGAAAGCTGGTTGGAAGCCGGGCTGGGGAGATTTAGTGCAGTCAGGAAACAGGCCTTGCCAAAAAAACCCTTTAACAACCTCAAGTGGTTTTAATGTAGATGAACTATCTGGTGGTATAAACAGGACAAAGTGGCCACCTGTGTTTTGCAATAAATAATCCACTTGCCATAAAAAAGCAGAAGAAATCGCAGGTGCGCCCTACTTCTATTTTATCCCATATTCTTCCAGGCTCTTTATTCTTAGTGTCAGAGGATATGGCTCTAGTTCAGCTAACGTGTGCAGTTGTGATGCACGGCGCCCCAACCATTGTACTCACGCTGGCCCGAGGAACTGTTCTAAATAATGGTGGATGGAAGCCGAGCACATATACCTGTTTTCACTTTCTATGCAGAGCTATTGAGGAGAGCCATTCTACCCCCAAATCTATACGTCTTCCACTGGGCAAAGAGCCCCGTTAAACTCTGAACCTTTCCAAACCTGATGCATGCAGAAAAACAGACCCACATGGGAAACGTACTTCCATCAGCCCTTGATTACAATAGCGCAAACAAGGTTTCTGTTACAATGGGGGCAGAACAGCAATGTAGCCACCTACGAGTATTGTTAAAAATGTACGTGCAAGAGGAAAACCTCCAGAGGTCGTTACACTTTCCACCAGGAAACCGTCTTAGTGCGATTTTACTGGCTTGATATTGAATGACAAATGTGGGGGGCTCTACGTCGAAAGGGTGTCATCCTGTGACCCCTGATCACAGCTTTTCCCATCTGTAGTCAGTGAAGCCAAGCTGCCACCAGGCACGCGTCCTCACTGCTTTTCCTCTTCCCTGGCCGATTCTGTTGGCTAAGCTCTCGGGAGTACGGACCAGCTTCTCGCTCTGTGTTTGCACAGTGCCGAGCACAGGCGGGTCGTGGTCTGTGAGTGGGGCTGCTAGGAGTGACTGCAATAAACATATCAAAGAACAGAGTGAAGGGGGAGCAGGACCCAGCCTTCTTCAGGATGTCCTGGGCCCTGACGATTCACAGGGAGAACGGCTCCCATTGCGTGGAACGGAAGGCCTGCAATCATGTCCCATCACTGCATAGAGTGCAGGAAGATGGGGGAGCCTCTTGCACGCCCATCCTGCTGTAAGGAACCCTGGAACAACATGGTGCAATCTGGCCTGGGGGTAATTCTGTACAGTTTGTGACAGGCCTCTGCTATACGGTCAGGGATGAAGATACCCTTGGTATCTCATGTGCCTTGGTTGCAGGCTGCCAGCCTGAGGGGACAGTAAATGACTGAAATGGATTCTCCGAATTGGATAAACTGCTGGTTCATTCACAAAATCCGGCAGCTTCCCCGCACAAAGCTGAGCGAGCGACGACGCGGACAGCAAGGAGGCTCCTTCACAGCCCAGGGTGACATTCAGAGGGACGTGCAGCCTCTAGAGACATCTGAGAGACAGGGATGGGGCAGAGGTCTGAGAAGAGGGCACGTAAAGGAGCAGTTACCCGTTTGCAAACACGAGTGCCCGCGTGTCCATGCAAAGGTGGGGTTTTTGATGAGCAAACGAGCGTGATCCTAAAGTTCTCTTGCATTCTCGGAGGTTGGCCCTTAAGGTTTAGCTGTTGACCTATGTTACTGCTAGAAAATGAAGAGTCCCTGATTGGGATTGGGGCTCCATGGTGCTGGGTGCTGTACAAATATGGACCCCGATCATTCAAATACTCATGCACATGCTTAACTTTTAGCCCCTAGTCACATGCTTAAAATTCAGTGCAGCAGTGTTTGCAGGACCAGAGTCTATCTCGTAAAGCTTATGCAGAAGTGAGCTCATTAGCTATTACGTGGTAAGAAACCACCGTGTGAGCAAATGCCACCAGCAGGGCTTCAGTGGGTTCGTGCCTGAGGAACTAAAGAAATGCACTGAAGCAGAAGCAAAAGTGTGAAGCAAGACTTCACCACCCAGTTCTGCAAAGCGCCTGTGGATCCTTCCCAATGGGGCCAAATGCTGCCTTCAGAGGGGCTACCACCAGTGTAAACGAGAGCAGAAATTAACCAGGATCGTTTCCTCAGCACTACGGGGGAGCTTTATCTGGCATTGCTCTGCAGCACCTAAAGTAACTCTGTGACACAAGAGGTGTTTCTGGCACCGGGAATGTGAGACACAGGGCTTCTCTAATGCTTCTCAAGCCTGCTCTGCTTGCCCAGGTATTTCAGAGGATTATTTCTGCAGAGATCAGGGAACGGCAGCAATCTTACGCCAAGTCTGTTATGGCCACGATGCACCTTTCAGGGACCTGGGGGAAGAGTCTGCTGAGCATCCTATGGAGCTTCTATCCAAAAAGCCCACTGCTTCCTGGATAGTATTTTAAATGCAGAGACGTGCCTGAGTCCCTGCCCAGCGTGGGCTTGTGGGGGAGGCTGTGAGAGAAACCAGGCAAAGCGCCACAATGGCTCCCTAGTCTGCTTGAAAGGGGTCACCTGGAAACTCTAGATGAAATCTGGATAATGTGCCCAGCTCCCAGAGAGCATCCTGAATATGACCCCAGACTATAACGAGCGAGCGTTCCTTGGCCTTGTAAATTATGTATTCTTCTTTTTCAGCTCTTTTCTATTGGCCACTCAGTTTGTCAAACAGGACGTGCTAGTTCCCCGTCCACACTGTGCCATGCACAGAAGCACAGAACAAAATAGCTGGTGGGTCTCGACCTGGGCAATTGGGGGAAGGGAATTCCTGCATGGGATGCGCTAAGGATCTGTTGCTTCCTGGCTTCATTTGTGTCTCTGCAAACCCCTGCAGTGGCTCAAAGGCTGAAATGAAATTAAACCTGCACGAAGGAGATAAACATAGGAGCTCTTAGCCTACTGGCAACACGGTTTGTTAGGTACCAGCTGTGGTGTTAGGGTTTGTCGCTCTCCAATCTTCAGTATAATTTCAAGCAGGCTGGGTGAAATTCATCCCTGTACAGAAAAACAGCAAAGGGCCCTTTCCTTGTCTCACCTGCATCCCTTAATCTCAATTTCTCCATTTGTATTAGGGTGTAATAAATTCTTACTCATCTCCCTGTGGGCTGTTGCCAAAAAGGCCCTAAGAATGATTATCTAAGGCACATGGTATTTCCGGGGGGGGGGGCGGAGAGTGATGGGGAAAATCCCTTAAAAACTGACATTTCAGCTGCAAATTTTCACATAATTTTTTTTCATGAAGGGAAACAAAATGAAAAACATTTTGGTTCAAAATACACAGGCTTTTGGCTTGGGTTCCCTTCCTTTTTTTCCCACGGGAAAATGGAGGGTGGGGGGAAGATTTGGGGAGAGAGGTTTTTCCTCCTCTTCCTCCATTTTGAGAAAATGAGACAAATGAGGAAAATAACCCCAAAACCTCACATTTCTATTGAAGAAAGAACCAAAACATTTTCTTGTTCAATCAAAATGCCAATTTGTGATGCGGTTGATAAGCCGCTTGGCACACAATAATTTAGACAAAGAAAGCTCAACAAGCTCTTGGATTAATTGATAACATCATTTCCCTGTCTGAAGTCTTTGATTTAGCCCCCTCCCCCACGCTATCTGAACACCTCACAATCACTAATGTGTTTATCCTCACATCACCCCTATTGTCCTCAGAGTACAGATGGGGAACAGAGATACTGAGAAGCTAAAGCCCAGATTGCCAAATGATTTCAGTGAAAGCTAGTGACTTGGGTCTAAGTGACTTCCCCAAGGTTGCATAGGAAGTCAGTGACGGAGCAGGAAATTAAAAGCTGGTTTTCTGGATCCTCGACTAACCACTGAACTATGCTTTCTCTCACTGATTGTTATTTCAACAGTGGTCTTATAGTACTGAGCAGCAACCTCAGTTACATCTTAGAACCGGCCACCAATAGCCAGGATCAACACTTGATCTACAGATCAGAACATTTGAGGCTTCCCCAGGGGACTTGTGGATATGTGCACGAAGAGCCCACAGCCACACATGGGCTCAACACATTGACAGGCCGGGCCACAGCACACCATCACAGGGTGAGTGTGAACCATGTGAGCTAGGGCACTAATGTGCAACATAGCACGGGGTGTTGCTCATCACCTCTGAGCAGGATGATCCTGCCATCTTCCAAGAGCAGGGCTGTCGAAGTGAAACCAAGGGGATACGGTTCCTCCAAAAAGAAGAAGGTGATTAGGTACTAGTGGCTGACTAGTAATGTAACGGAAGGAAACAAGTGTCCGTGTGTCCTTGGGGGGCAGGAGAATGGTCAGTAAAGCAGCAATTGCCAGACAAGACAAATGCTGAAGCACAGCTAACCTCTGTGGTGCTCTCTCTCAGGTGAGGCGGGAGGATTTGCAGTCTATGAAGTACGTGGAGCTGCTGCTGGTGGCTGATTATGCAGAGGTAAGAGAAATGCGCCGTATTGATCCCGGCTGAGAACTGGGACCATGGCAAATCTCTCTCGCTGCAGAACAGGCAGAGTGCAGACAGTGGCAGGGGGAGCTTTCCCCTGCCATCCCAGCTATCCCGGATGTGGAGGGACCCCGGCAGGGTGTACAGAATGGGGTTCCACTTCCCTGCCCTCCCGGTCCCTCCCTGACCACTCTGAGAATACCCAGGAAAGACGCATTGTATTGCCAATAGGAAACTGTGACACGGACGAGTGTCTAGGATTGAGGCCACTCACTTATTTCAAGCAGGCCACTGCAGCACCATCAGAGATATAACTATCGCCTGGCACTACCAGCCTGCACCCACTACTAACAGTTACCCTGGATCTGGGGGGGGGGGTGTACCTCAGAATTGTGATCAAGCCAATTGCAACCATGTTATGTGCATTCAGTCACCATGAATTAATAAAAAAGAACACCACATAGTGCGATGGGGCAAGGCCAGATGGCTATAGGAAAGTGCTGAAGAACAGATATGTGAGTCTCAGGCTAAACAAATCCCTGGTACCACTGGAACCTTCTAGAAAGGAGTAGAAACAGCTGACTGGGACACCTGAAACCAATCAGGGACTGGCTGAAACCAGTTAAAAGCCTCTCAGTTAGTCAGGTGGGGATGGATGTCAGGAGCTGTGAGAAGAAGTTGTGCTGTTGGTGAGACTGAGGATAGATATATCATATGCAAGGAAGGAGGCCCTGAGGTAAGGGTGAAGTGGAGTTTGAAGAAGCAGGGACGGCAGTGGGGAAATAGCCCAGGGAATTGTATTATGTTCTGTGGCTAAAAGGTCAGCCATCTTAGCTGATACTATTAGGGTCCCTGGGCTGGAGTCCGGAGTAGAGGGTGGGCCCGGGCTCCCCCATTTCTAGCTCCCGTAATTAATCACTGAGATTGGGAGACAACCAAGACTGTGCCAGGAAGGATAGCTTCTCCTCACTGGCTTATGAGGAAAATGGTTCAATAGGCTGGGACCTTGTCTCTAGAGAGAGAAGGGCTCCATGGAGGGTCACAGTGAGCCTCGGAGGCTAGTGAAATCCACCAGGAAACGCAGAATCCACAAAGATAAGGACAGAGCTTTGTCACAATAGTTGACGGTTAATTGGAAAGCTGGCTTTTAGGAAAGTAAATAACTGAGACAGAAAGAAGATAAGTGGATGAGACGAGGAAGACTTTGTAGCACCTTAGAGACTAACCAGTTTAGTTCAGCATAAGCTTATGCTGAACTAAACTGGTTAGTCTCTAAGGTGCTACAAAGTCTTCCTCGTCCTATGTACGGATACAGACTAACACGGCTGCTAATCTTAAACCTGATAAGTGGATGGAAACCTTTAGTCTAGATGCCTCTGATATTTGAAGTTTATTGAAAGTTAGTAAAAGGGATGATCCAGAAGGATCATTATGACCTATGTGTTTTGTTATAATACCCTCTGGATCATAAAGTTAGTTATAAAAAGTCTAGATAATAGAGTGTACTTCTGGAGCAGTCCTCTGAAGCCATCTTGAGAGCGGTTTTTTATGACACCCTTTGTCTCCAGTGGGTGAGCAACTGGCCACTGTGAACCCGCTTTTAATTACTCAGTACTGTTCCAAACGTCAGGTAAATATCTGGGATGTTCGAAACCTATCGCTTATTTCTGTGTGCGCTTAAATCCAGTCAACTGCAGTTTAGATAGAGCACACTGACTTGCATTAATCTTTGTATCAGACAGAATTGCTGTGTTCCCATTGATTTATTCCTGACACTGCTTTGAGTGAAACATTTACATTACCCTTGCTGGGGTTCTGAATACCCCAGGTAGTGCTAACCAGTGCTCTAAAGTGAAAAGCCTCCATTTCTGATTACAGTCTGCATGCTCATTCAGTTATACAGCTCCATGTTTAAGAATGTTGCTCCTGGGATAGACACATTGTGATTTGGGGTTGTGGGCTTTCTCGGGCATAACCTGGTCCCCTAATTCTATTCCTGGTCCCTTCCCTAAAGAAATCCATGTGATTAGCTATTATCTCCGTTGGTATTTAGTGATGGAGATAAAGAAAGCTCTTGCTGAGGTTTCAGATGCTGCAAATCTAAACTCTCCGTGTCAAAGCTGTTCAATACCATCCCAAACCTGACAACGTTTAATTTATCATTTAATTATCAGCACAGAGTGGAGTAGGGAGGTCAGCCCCATTCATAAAGTTACAACCTGATGTTAAAATTGCACAGCTCCTTCAGGGCTATTGGCTGTAACTTTTTCTGAATGACACAAGAGAGAGGCAGATTCTGAGTGTTTCGCCTCTGTTAGGCACCAGGAGACTGCAGAGATTGTGAGAAAATGCAGCTTATCCAGGGGTTGCCAGATGTTCTTCACCCTTTCATTCGTCAAACTCTTGATGTGATCAATGCAAACTGCCCCCTCCTAAAAGAAAGAATGTCCCAGCTTTTCCAGTGAGAACACCCAGGCTGTTTTAAAAAGATTTTTGTAACTTGTTTTAAGTACGTGAATCAAACATTATTTGCCAAATTAACTCATTATTTACCACATGTTTTCAATGGGCCCAACGTGTTTTAAATGGAGCAGTGCAGCTATCATTCTTATCCGGTAAGTGAGTTGTGTAACGAATCCACTGAGGTTGTGCTAATTATAGGCATGAAGGTACATTACCTGCTGCTGAACATGGCAAATTAGTCGGCTCTTTACGTAAATGTCTGGGCAGGCGCTTCTCATCCAGGGCAAACATGCGAGGCTCTGTTCGATGGCTGGCATCACACTGATATGATGTCACCAGTACGGGGAGAAGTGTTACGAGATCTAGACATGTGTAGCTCCTCCTCCTTGCGAATAGGGGTCTGGTGTATACACGGAAGGAGGACTCCTGGGCACCACATGTGCACTGACTGGGTTGGGCACTTCAGTAGTCTCAGAATAACATGACCTGGTTAAAAGTGTGTTACGCTCTTGCTTGTTTCTAAAGGATGATGCTGATTTGTGCTCGTTTCATTCAGTTTCAGAAGAATAACTATGACCTTCAAAAAACAAAGAATAAACTAGCGGAGGTTGCTAATTACGTAGATAAGGTGAGTCCAGGGCTGTAACTGGTGGGAAAGGACCTGACATCTCAGTGAAACACAATCACCTGAACTTCTTGGGCCAGAAAGAAGGCTGCCTTCTTGGCAAAGGGAATTCCCCACTGGCTCCTTCTCCCCGATGACCTGGTACTGTGGAGACCCGTAAACCCCCAAGAACAGTTCAACTGAGCAGAGGCATTGAACATGGGGAGCCGAGAGGTGATCCCCTTTCCTTATAGGGGTGCTAGCAAGAAAATCTCAATGTGTTTTGAACTGTTTCTTCTCAAAGCTGTGTTTGTTGTGGACGACCTTCATCGCTTACAGCAAACTTCTGCCATTAGCCACACAACGAAAGCGCCACATCTGATATCCAAAGCAGACTGTGCGTTGGAAGGGTTTTGTATTGGATGCTGATGGGGCTCTTCCCATGCCAGAGCTAAGAACATGATTCTAGGGAGACCCACTTTCCCTGAAGTTGTGGTTCTGTCTAATTGTCCAAAATTCACATATTTGGCATCGTTTATATTCACGGTTTAAAATGAGGAAAAAATCAACAGCAATCAATTAATTGGCTCTTTCTTCTCCTCTCTCTGTGCATCTTCTAGTTTTACAAGGCCCTGAACATTCGGATTGCCCTGGTGGGGCTGGAGGTCTGGACTGACCGAAATAAGTGCGATGTATCTAAGAATTCACATTCCACCCTTTGGTCCTTCCTCGCTTGGAGGCGCAAGCTGCTAGCCCGCAAAAAGCACGACAATGCCCAGTTAATCACGTATGTTGCTTTTCCTGGAATAACACGATCACTCTGTCCAAGGGAGCTGGGGAGAAGGTGTGAAATCAGCAGGGATAAGGATCTCATTGGAACGCATCCAGGGGGCTGGAGCCTTAGAAAGTGGTATGCACTCACAGTACATGTGCGTGGAAGCGGGGGACTGCCATTCCCATTATGGTGCATCCATAATCCATGGCAAATGCTGGTGCATCTTTGCATGCACAGTTGTGCACAGACTTTTGTGAAGATCTGGGCCATAAGGCAAGATGTACAGTCTTCAGTGGGTGCAGATTGGTGGTTCTGAGACAGGGCCCTGTGTTAGCAAGTGCGTCACTCTCACATGCTTGGCGCGTCAGGCTGGGAGCTAGCTGGCTAATCGGAGTGACTCATCCTGTTGATCTGATTAGTGCCATTGGATACAGGGCCAGCAAGGTGGGCCGTTAGAAGAACAATCTGCAGCAGCTCCCTAGTCCTGCCTCTTTCTCCAGGGAGAATTTCCCCATTAGTAGGAAGTGGAGTGGGAGTGAAAAGAAAATGCAGAGATGCAACATCTCTTCTGTGGGGGTTTTCCCAGACGGATTCACTCTGTTTTTCATACCGGTCTGGGTGTCTGGTCAGACATGATTCCCCAAGCCACCACTTTCTTAGAAAACCCTAAAAACTTGAAAGGGCATTCCAGGTCCCTGGGGATTCCTCAAATCAACGCACCGAGCTAGCATAGTGAGCCCTAGAGTACATCTGCACTGCATGGGTACTCAGCCAGCACTCATTAAATTCCCAGTGTGTGGCCCCAGAGTGCACTGGGCTCAGGATACAGCCTGGGGAGGATTATCAGTGGACAGTCTCTTTATGTGTTTGTTTCCAAGTCCAGGGAGTCAATAATCTGCTAGGAACATCACTAGCCATTACAAGCAATCGGACTGGCTGCACAGTCCAGATGGCTTGATCATTGGGTAAGGTGAACTATTTGCTCTAGAAGAGGAATGGTGAAGCTGAAAAGCTAAACTATGAAGATAGCAGGAAAGGTATCAGTGAAAAGCCATTTCCTTATGGTCTGATGTAAGTTCACAGGGCTACAGACAGCCTTGGTTTCTACAAGACCTCAGACTGTATCTCCATCCCATTTCCTTATTTCTCCGGATTGTTTTCAGGGGGATGTCGTTCCAGGGCACCACAATCGGCTTAGCTCCGCTGATGGCCATGTGCTCCGATTTCCAGTCTGGAGGGGTGAACATGGTAAGTTATTGCTAGCAACTAATCTGGCGTTTCCTGTGCGTAGCAAGTATGTGTGATAGCTGCCTCCCAGGAAACCAAGAGGGAAAACGCTTTTACAGGTCAGTATCCACGATTCCCTTTCACAAAAGGTTAAAAGACAACCCCAGGTGACAATTCTCTGTGCATCCGTGAAAGGCTCTGGGTACCTCATTAGTCCCAGGCGCGCACAGTCCCGACAAAACGTTGGTGGGGAGAAGATGGAGGTGGGAGTTGAGTCTGGAGCATTTGTGCGTAGGAAACAAGACTTCACGATTTCAGTCTTGGGGGCCAGGAATCCGGCACATGGTGCCACCGTTCCTATCGTATAAAACGTTACCGGTGCCTAACGATAAATAATAGTCCTTAAACCATACGTAAAGGCCTGTTCTACAGCACTATGGCCCAGACAAGACAGGCTGTCGGCAGTACAGACTAGTGCTCATTGCCAGCAGGCCTCTTTGCACCTCACATCTGAAACAGACACAGCTGAGCCCAAGCTGCAACCTCTAGACCCGGACCTAAACTGCCCCCTCCTGCAGGCTGCTCTGGCTGCGGGTTTTCCTGCAGGCCCGTCTTCCGCAGCAGAAAATGCACCTCTCCGCTCGGCGACACGCGTCGGCGACACGCTGACGCTGCTCTTTGATTCTGCCCAGGATCACTCCGACAACCCCATCGGCGTCGCTGCCACCGTGGCTCATGAGATGGGCCACAACCTGGGCATGAGCCACGACTCGGCTGGCTGCTGTGCCGCCCGCGCTGACGATGGAGGCTGCATCATGGCTGCCGCCACGGGGTGAGTCACTCTCCCATGATCTTCCCTAAGGGAAACCGCCTGCTGCGTCCAGGGAACCCAGGGGAATGGGGATCGCTAGGAATGCAGAATAGAGCTGGGTCCAACACGGTGTGTGGTCTGTAATCGGTTTACAGAGATGCCCCTTCAGTGGCAACGCATGTGGCCGGAGCGGTTCGTTAAATTCCCAGTTCAAATTAAATCAAATTATTTTGCCTCTTACCAAATGACCGACCCCAGTGAAATGAAGGGGTCAGCCAAAGTGTTCCTGCAGCGTGCATCCTGCAGCAGGAGGGCTTAGCTGATTTAGCTGCATGTGCTCTGTATGTAAAATACCCCTACTGGTGGTCATAGAAACATAGACTCTCAGGGTTGGAAGGGACCTCAGGAGGTCTCTAGTCCAACCCTCTGCTCAAAGCAGGATGAACCCCAACTAAATCATCCCAGTGTTAGGCAGTTTTACCTGTATAACAGCAGGGATCATATTCCCAGGCAGTGTGGTAACCAAGGGCAACGAGATTACCTGGGGGACCATCAAAAGGCACAGCTACAGAGCCATGTTTCTAAGCCGGTTACCTGGGGTTGTCATTGCCTGTTGTGAGCTTCTTGTTAAGAGAACTCAGTTCCACTTCATGTCAATTCACCAGGGGTATTAGCGGGTTAATAGTGCAAGAGCGTAGTTTTGTCCTGGAAGTGATGATGCAGCAAATGGATTTGGTCCATGCTCCTCTGCTTCTATTTCAGGTGAGTGGTTACAAGTCTATATTTCAAAGAAAAGGAACTGCAAGCCCCCAGGGGAGGAGGAAGGAACAGCTAGAGTGTAAACCCAGGGGGATTCCAGGGTTAATTTGTCCTGGGTTCTGTGTTTCTTCAGATACATAAAAACCCTAGCTCTGCTCTCCTCCCTTAAAGCCACACGCCCTCATATTGCTGAAACATTCACTCCGCAGGCCTTCAGAAGAGTTTCTAGAAGTTCTAGAGCTGGGCTTTGTGCTAATTAAAAACCCTAACCCACCCCCCACTCCACATCCCCTTCTTATTGAACCGAAACAGACCCATCATTTAACCACGAACATCTGAAGCTGTTTAACAAAAGCCAATCTTTAAAACCCCTTTGAGTTTTCACAGACAAAGAAAACTATCAGGAGGGAAAGTGGCAGTATGTTGGCATGCATGTGCACATGCAACATGCACACAAATGCAACATGCATGTGCCTGCGTGCATGTGTCTAACATACATGTACAAATACACACATACACTCCAAGAGGTGATTAAAAAGCCATGTAACAGAAAACATACTTAAACCTATTCCAGTTGAGGAGCAGGTTGGGGCGGGGTGGGGGAGAATAAACTTTTTTATCAGTCAGATTCACAACCAATTATTCAGTGTCAAGTGTAAGATTCTAAGAGTTACTCTAACAGTTTGGAAGAAGCCATACTGAGTGGCTAAAGGTACGTCTTATTGGGGGGTGTGTACGTGGAGCCTGGGTTTTAGTCTAATTCTTTATATGAAGAAAACCTCTTGGATGGGGTAACAGCTATGCCTTTTCCAGACCCTCCCATCTTGAATCCCCAACATGGGGAAAAGAGGCATCAGAGCTGAAATCTAAACTTGTTGTCCAATGTAGCCTGGACACAAGATGGAATTGGACTCTGGCCATGAAGACTCAGGCCAAATTCACCCTTTGCGCAACTTCACTGCAGACCTGGTGGGAGTTCAGCCTTCAGGGCAGGAGCAGTTCTACCTGTGTGTACACTTGCTCTGCTGCTTTATGCCTTAGATGTCCTCTCATGCGATGCTCTCATGACCCGTTCCATGTGCAGGCACCCATTCCCCAAGGTATTCAACACGTGCAATCAGAAGGAGCTGGACAGGTACCTGCAGTCCGGCGGAGGGATATGTCTCTCCAACATGCCAGACCCCAATACTTTATACGGAGGGAAGAGGTGTGGAAACGGTTACCTGGAAGATGGAGAGGAATGTGACTGCGGAGAAGTGGAGGTAATCTTGCTTAGATCTAATTGTTTGAGGCTGTGATGGGAGACACACTGATGTGAGTGTGAAGCACCCAATAGGTCACAAACCCCTGATATGTGCACAGCTTTTATTGGTGCAGGAGACACGCATCTATAAGGTACAATTAATATGGGTGCAATGTCCAGAGGATTGTAGAGCTCTTTGGGGCTGAGAACGTGTCTAACTGTATGTACAGCACCTAGCACAATGCATCTCTAACCCTGACTGGGGCCTCTGCGGGCTACCACGATACAAACAATAATCGTAACATGCATTTGTAACTTGCTAGCTAAATGGATCACATCCCCCTCTAGTGGCTGATGCACATAGAAGATAAGAGCCTACTACTGATCTCAGCTAACGAAGTGACTCCTTTAGCTCAGGTGACAGACGTTGTGCTTTTGATGCTGAAGATTTTAGGATTAATCCCTGCTGATGACCCCTTGCAGGAGTGGTTACACTTTCAGCACTGCTTTTGGCAGAAGGCATGGGCAGGGAACACCCGGCATGCGTCCTGGTAGGAGACATGTATGGAGAGAGCATGCAAGCTGGATGCTTGTATCTTTAGGAACTATACTAAGCTAAAGCACTTTCCACAGGACGTGTGATAAAAATCTACCTGGAATGGTTAGTTTGGTTCAACAAGAAAGGGGGTAGGCCTGGTAACTGGCCACATGGGTGTTTCCAGCTCAGAAGACCTGCCTCATAAACACCGCACATCTCTTGTTCCTCTGTCTTTCAGGAGTGCAATAATCCCTGCTGCAATGCCATCGATTGCTCCCTGAAGCCTGGCGCTGAGTGTGCTCATGGAACCTGCTGTCACCAGTGCAAGGTGCGCCCCGTTGTTTCTTCCCTGTAGTAGCAAAGAAGAGAGGTTGGTCGGGGGCTGTTAGAACAGAGTAGTGGTTGGAACTGACAGAGAGAGGAGCCTGTGCCCCCAAATTTGCAGCTCTACCCTCCAGTGAATTTGAAAAGACGTATGGACCACAGTCCTGGGCACTGTTTGGATTCCCCACCTCATGCAGGTGAATCTTGCTTGTGCGTCCTAGTTTCTTTGCCCCTCTGCTATTATTTATCTCTATAAAATATTTTGGGAAACAGCTTGTATAGAACATGCACATTTAAATACAGTTATATTCTCCTATGCAAGTATCTTCCCCTCTGTCCAAAGACAACAGATACCATGGTGATGGGCACATACAGACCCCTACAGCTGATAGATCCTTGCTGTTAGCTCCCTGTGGCCCCATAATACTCGCCAGGCTCCAGGGAGACATTTCCAAATGGGTCCCAGTCCCCTGATTTTGGACCTTCAGTCAACAGTGGGGCAAATGGTAGAATGTAGCGATCCAATGCCCTGGTCGTGTTCACCACTTAGGGTGTGAGACATCTGCATTCGTGGCCACTTTGCTCGCTGCCTGCCACTGACTTCAGGCACAAAGGTAGAGGCTGTCTTTGAGGCTGTGGTCTTATATGTATTGCTTTGAGAAATTCTGCAGAGGAGAAGGAAGAAAATACCCCTCTGTCCCGAATCCCAATGCCCTAGGCTTGTATGCAGTAAGGCCAAGATCTTCAAAAGTGTCTTATGTTTTTGGGTGCCCCACTTCAGACCCATTAAAGGGGCCAGAATTTAGAGAACAGGTACTCCACACGTTCTGAAAAAGCTCAGCTCTTTAGGTACCGAAAGTTGGGTCCCCAACAATGGAGGCAGCTAAAGTTTCTAGTAGTTTTTGCAAGTCTTTGTGGTTGATATGAATAGGATTTCAGTCCATAATGTAGGTTAACTCGTTGCTCTGTTGGAGTGTTGCGTGCAGCGTGTGCTGTCCTTGTGCGTAGTAGCGGTGGGTCATAGTCTCTGTCATTTCAAACACGTGGCCAGTTGGATTCCGTTCCTGTCACTTTGTTACTGCCCACAGCCCCTTCTGTGATCAGTGGAGTGAACTCTGCAGCCTTCTGTAATTTAAAACACGTGGGCAGTCTAGACAGTGGAGAAGTCAGTTTTCTCCCCTTCCCTTCCACCCCCTGGGGAGACCAGCACCATCTGTTTTGGCTTACACTGGTGCCGTGCTGTGATTACAAGGGGTTAAATGGCATCAAGAGACAAGCTTCTGTTTCCAAGAAGACAACTGGCACAGCAGGGTTTGGAGTGTAGGTTCCCTGGTGGATGATGTTACCAGTTTATTGATCGTTTTTGTGTTCGGCCCCACTGGTTGGTGAAGGAGTGAAATGGTATCCAAGGAGAAACCCGCACATGGGAACAAGGAGCGTTTTCCTTGTGAGAATTCGACTGGATGTTATTTTTGTCTTTAGCCTTCTAGTGTACAGTTGAATTCCTCTAGCATAGCAGGTAACCGGAGAAACTCCAGTAGCAGGGTGTGTGCCGTAGATGTCTGGATCTCACTTTACATCTCTACTTCCCTGGGAAAATCTGGTCAGAATAGCCTGGTTGTTTTAACTCCTTCTGAGCCTGGGGGTAGAGGTCTTGAGTTCTGCAAACAATACGCTTGCCTGGCCCAAGTGGATGTAAACTTTACAACCAGCTGTCACAATGTTCACCACAGTGGGTGTGATGAGTGGTGTGTAAATATATCAATACATGTCAAGCAGAGCTTTCCACTGGAATGATCTGAGTGCCTTGCTCGTGTCAAACAGTTTTGCTGTCTTGTGAGATCTTGTGTGAACATGTTTCTGGTTTTGGAGCCCAACGTCCCAAGTTCAAAGCCCTGCAAATTCTCTAGGGGATTAATCCTCACACAGGCTCCCTTTCTGGAAAAGGTGCGTGTGCAGTCATCTTATAGTGACAATGTGCCCATGTCAATCTCCACTGGGCTGCGAGATGCTAACAGCATTTCAATGACTAGGCCTGGGTTCCCAGCCATCCTAGAGATGAAAGATATTCACCGTGCCATGGTACTGTATTTTGCCCATCTCATTTTAACCCGAGACAGGAAAGGACTTAAACTGATTAACTTGCTTTTAAACAAGTCTAGCTCGTTAAAGAAGTTCAATTGATAGCGGTTTGGAGTGTGGCTAAGACAAAGAGCTGAGAAATGACTAGATTAGACAGCTTGTAGATTTTTCGTACCATAGAGAAACAAAACCTACTGCAGCCAGGCAAGACGTAACCATGGATTTTTTCACCCTCCGTCTCTTTAGCTGATGGCTCCAGGAACTCTCTGCAGAGAGACGTCTAGACCCTGTGACCTGCCAGAGCACTGCACTGGCAAGTCAGCATTCTGCCCCGCCAACTTCTACCAAATGGACGGTACGCCGTGTGCAGGAGGGAGGGCGTATTGCTACGTTGGCATGTGTGTCAACTACAAGCAGCAGTGCTTGGAGCTCTGGGGACCTGGTAAGGAGAGTGTCTTGCAGAGAAGTAGGCTCCCTCCTGAGACGGTCTTTGCAAGATTGATCATCTGCTTTCAATGATTATTATTGTTCATTATGGTAGCGTCTAGAACTCCTTAGTAAGATCGGGTCCCATTGTGCTGGGCATGGTACAAACCTAATGAGAGACAATCCCCAGCCAGAGGAGCTTCCAATCCAAATAGACCAGACGGACAAAGAGCGGGAGGGGAAAACAAGCGCAAAGAGGGAATACGACGTGCCCAAGGTCATGCAGCAGGTCATTGCCACCTCAGGAATTGGAGCTAGGCCTCCTGACATGTAGGCCAGTGCCCTGTATGCTATACCATGCTGCCTCCCCGTAATGGTCTCCGGAAGTGGTCAGGAAGGGTTGAGGCATATTGCAGGGGCAGCGCACAGAACCCTGTACGTCCTCTGCCCGTGTTGTGTCTGTTTTCAGATGAACAGAGGTCTTGCAGATTGCTATGGTGACAGATTATGACCTCACAAGCATGGAATTATGACTTCACCATGTGATCCAGGAGAAGCCAGTTGGGGCTGGAGGAAGCACAAATGCAAACCCAAGTGCTTGTACAAATTATAACAGTGACAGCCAGCCAGAAAGCTCCAGCTGTGCCCAGCATTCCACCTGTTTGCTCCACCCCTAGAGGGCTGTCACTCAGCAGTGTTCTGTTCCCGGCCAGGCTATCCACCCTCGGCTGGAAAACCTCTCCATCAACTTGTTCTCGTCCATCAACTTGTCAGGGGAAAGAATGACCAAGTGATGGGTGCTGGGTTTGAGGAAGCCGTAGCGTGACCAGACAACAAGTGTGAAAAATCAGGAGGGGGTGGGGGGTAATAGGCGCCTATATAAGAAAAAGCCCCGAATATCGGTCCTGTCCCTATAAAATCAGGACATCTGGTCACCCACCACCTTCCCCGAAAGTCAGTCACATGAGTCTCTTCCACACAGGAGCGAGGCCCGCACCCGACCTGTGTTTTGAGAAGGTTAATGCTGCCGGCGACACCTATGGGAACTGTGGGAAGGATGCTTACGGCAGATACAGGAAGTGTGAGACGAGGTAGAGTGCTGAACGGCCACTGATAACTGCTAGTAGGGAGTGATGTTCCTTGTCCTGCTAAGATAAGGACCATCAGAGTAAAGCAAGCTACTCTCTGTTGGTATTAATGCCCTGTCCCTGCAGTCAGACCACCCTTTTCCCAATTAGAATTGTGCGATTCTGTATGATATTTTGATATGATTTTGATATTTTGATAGGATACATTGATATTTATTTGGGCTGCTTGAAATTTTTCCAAGTTTAAAGATTTCACAAAAAAAACAACCCCTGAATTTTGAAGAAAAAAGGATGAGATTTCTACCCAACAGTAAACAGGGAAGGACATTTTTGCCAAGTGTTGTTTCCTGTTATTTGGCGAGGCCCAATATTTATCATGTCTAAAAGGCACGTTCATGTTCATCTCTGTGGCTGTCCACTCAGACTGAACAGTCTTAACACACAGTGGGGCGAAGGGCCCTGCAGTCGGTGTCCTGTTTATGACTCTGTTGGGTTTGGCTTATCCCAGGTACGTAGGTGAAATGATGACAAAGCCTGTCTCTTTAGGATTGTTCCTTAAGATGGCTCTCAATAGCTCATTATTTCTGTTGCCACTGAACCAATGAATGTTATTGTCTTGACGTATGTTCAGAAGTTGGTCAGCACCTCCTCCTTCCTATCTGTTGGTTTTAATATGAATTTTCTTCATTCGGTGGGAGTAGAGTGGAAACGTTAACCAGAAGGCATGATGCAACCCTTCACCCTGTCTCCACGTTTCAAACAGAGATGCGAAATGTGGGAAGATACAGTGCCAGAGCTCCGCTTCCAAGCCGCTGGAGTCCAGAGCTGTCCCGATAGACACTACCATTACGGTGGAGGGAAGGCCGATCAAGTGTCGGGGGACCCACGTGTATGGTGCTGAAGAGAGCGAAGGGGATATGCTAGACCCTGGCTTGGTGATGACGGGAACAAAGTGTGGGAACAATCATGTAGGTACAGCCGCGTACCACGGTGGTGTTGGCTGGGTCTGGGTGTGGCTTTGCCAGCTGGAAAATGTTCTATGGTTATTAAACAATTCTCACCTGAGGCTTCCTGCCTTTCTGGAGAATTATGTCGTCATGGGAGCAACTTCTTACAGCACTGCTTGTTGAGAGAGAGTACTGCATCTCTACCGCAGGCTACCTGCTATAGCAGGGGCTGGACAGGATGACCTAGGAGGCCCCTCCCACTCCTATATTTCTAATAGTTCCCTTTCTTGAGCAAAGAAGATGGCTCCTTTTTACACTGATACCAAAAGGCCGTGCCTCAGATCTTTGCCATGTGAAAGAGAAGGACGATGTTCGATCTGAGTCTTGTGCTCTCAGACAGTGCAACCTAGAGTGATGAGCACCAGGTTAGGGGTCAAGAACTAATACCAGCTCTCCCACAGGCCTGCTGTGTGGCTTTGGGCAAGTCAACTGGCCTCTTAGCCTCCGTTTCTCCATCATGTGTCTGAAGTTCCATTCACTGCGGCGAGGTTCAGGTTGGACATTTGCTTGGAGACCAGCTGAATTTCACTGCTGGCCGTGGCTTCAGTTCTGACATTATTATTTATTCTTATCTCGACTCTGGTAGCCCCCAGGAGTCCTAGCCAGCCCCCCCCAGCATTAGGTGCTATACAAACATGGAACAATGAGATGGTCCCTCCCGCAGAGAGCTGACAGGGGGGTTGATTCCTGTTCCCACAGGTTTGCTTCGAGGGACACTGCAGGAACACATCCATCTTTGACTCGGAAGGCTGTCAGAAGAAGTGCCATGGGCAGGGGGTGAGTGTCTTTGTTTCTCATCTCCATTTCAGGTAAGGCTGGGGACAAGCCACTGTACTTTTGTGCCTGGTATTTTGTGGAGCTATTTATACTTAAAAACTCTGTTCTGGAGTCCCATTTACACGAGCTCCCCTGGTCTCCTGCTGCTGAATCCCATTCGAGTGCTGGGCGCCTAACTCCCAGTTTGTGCCTTTGGAAACCTGCTCTACCATGTGGCCCATGTGAGGGGCTGGAGGCCTGTGGTTGGTTTGTTGCGGTGCGTGGATTCTAGCAGAGCTGAGCCGCTGCCAATAATATCCCTAACTGTTCCCGAAACAGGTGTGCAACAGCAACAAGAACTGCCACTGCAACAATGGATGGGCACCCCCATTCTGTAACAAACCTGGGAACGGAGGCAGCCTAGACAGTGGGCCCTTGCCCCAAGAAAGTAGGTGTAACTCATTTGATCTTCCCGGTTCCTAGTAAAGCTGTGGTGTGGGTTGAGGAAGGAAGATCCTTACACAGTGATTGATTCCATTTTCTCGCTCTCAGGCCTGGTTCCAGTGATAGCAGGAGTCCTGGTTTCCATCTTGCTTTTGATCGGAATAGCAGTTGCATTTTGCTGCTATAAATGGAGGGACAGACTCAGGCCTCTAAAAGAGACCATCATCCCTTCAAAGAGGAGCCAACAGTTCGGGTGAATGTTCAGGATTATTCTTTGCCTCCCTCTGTCCCAAACCTTTTCAGTGTCCAAGAGAAGAGAAATCACAAGTACCTCCTGTATCTAATTATTCGTCTCCCGGTGAAGCACCAAAGATGGTTCATGCCATGCAGATCACTCTGTGGACTGAACTTTCAGATACTTCTCTTTGGAGAATAGGTGCAGTGAAATGGTCCCATAGGCCATTCTGTTGTCCAGGCAGCCACTAATGAAGGACACAGATTGTTTGTGGATGTCAGGACAGCAGTTTGGGTGGTAAAGTTTAGTCACTAGAGGGTCACGGTTAGACATGCTGGTTGGGCTGGTCGATGTTTGCAAATCTTGATGAAACTTCTTGTTGGAATTTAGGCAAAGAAAAAAAGAGGAAATGCATTAACCATTCTTCTCCTTTTTCTCCCTGATTGCCAGCAATGCCTCTGCTCCAGATCAGTATGGTGTGAACGGCCATGCAAACCCAGCCTTCAAGCTGAAAACCCCACAGGAACACAGAAAGGTAGAGACAAAGACACTGGAAACCTACTCAGGGGCATGGTTCAGCCATAGTGCTAAACCAAGTCTACTTCTGCCTCCACATCTTTCTGGGATGTATTAGCAGGGTTGCTGTAAGACACAAGGAGTAATTCTTCTGCTCTACACTGTGCTGATAAGGCCTCAGCTGGAGTGTTGTGTCCAGTTCTGGGTGCCACATCTGAGGCAAATGCCAGCTCACCCCACTGCAGGGAGAAGCCTTGAGCTGAATGACCTGTGATTGATTTTTTTCTGTGGGTCAATGGCCCGTGACAGAAAAAAGGTTCCCCCACCCCAGAGTCTGCAACCCCAGCCAGAGCCCTCACACCCTTGCCCCAGCCTGGAGCCCATTCCCATACTCCTAACCCCTCAATCCCAGCCTGGAGCACCCTCGTGTGCCCCAAATCCCTCATCCTCCACCCCACATCAAAGCCTGCACCTCCAGCCGGACCCCTCACCCTCTCTGCACCCCAACTCTCTGCCCCAGCCCAGAGCCCCCTCCTGCACCCTGAACCCCTCATTTCTGGCCCTACCCTGGAACCTGCATCGCTAGCTCAGAGCCCGTACCTCCTCTCACAACCTATCCCTCAGCCCAAGCCCCTTATCCCTGCCCCACCCCAGAGCCCGCACCCCCAGGCAGGGCTCTCACCGCCTCTCAAACTGCAGCCCGGGAGCCAGCTCGGTGAAAATGAGCAAGTGAGTGAGAGTGGGGAGAGCGAGTGACGGGGGAAGGGGGGAAATGGAGTGAGCAGGGGCGGGGCTTCAGATAAGGGGTGGGGCATGGGCAGGGCCTCAGAGGAGGGGTGGGGCCAGGGCGTTCCATTTTGTGTGAGTAAAAAGATGGCAACCCTAGACTCACTCCTTTTGGCTCCTTTGAAGATCACCGCCAAATTGTTTTCTACACTATTCAATGCACCCATTGCTGACCCTTGTAAACTTCCTGGCGAAGACGGTGTTCCAGAGAAAACAATCCAAAACAATCAACATTTGCTAGATATACATG
Organism: Dermatemys mawii; assembly: GCA_007922305.1. NCBI lineage: Eukaryota > Metazoa > Chordata > Testudines > Dermatemydidae > Dermatemys > Dermatemys mawii. The sequence continues at coordinate 17,699,377 of ML677358.1, read as the reverse complement.
GCCGAAGACAGAGTCACTTGGTCAGTTCATGACTCTGTAGTCAGCACTTTTTGTTGTATTACTGGAAGATCTCATGGAAGAAAGGGAGCGGAGTGAAAATGAGTATAGAAGGCAGCATGTCTGATGTGGAAATAATGTCTGGTGTTTGTGTGACTTGTATGCAGGCTACCTGCACCCCAGAAATCCCATCGAAACCTGCTGGGCTTCCCTCCAAACCAGCCCCAGATCTCAAAACTAATATACAGCGACCACCTGCTTTCCCAGTTGGTCACAGCAACGACACCAGGAAATCCCCTGGTCTGGTATATGGGATTCCGAAGGACACGGCAAGACGAATTCCTCCAACCAGGCCAGCACCCCCTGCTCCAAAACTCGTAGTCCCACAGGTAAAGGAATCGCATTGCAATTTGCCATGTATCTGTTTGTCCTTCACTGTGGCTGGAATGTGCCGCCAGTTCTGAGCGAACATGCTGGAGTCTTAACTGCTCTTGGCAACGTTAGAGTTATAAGGGTCACCAGCACCAGACATGGGGCAGAGACCGGTGGCTATAACCTTCCCTAATGCAGCTCAAGGGATGCATTTCCCCCACCTGTGCGCGCTCTCATGTGGGCCTCTCCTGAGCACAGCCTGAGAACCGTGCTGAACTGTGCACAGGAGTTTGTGATAAGGACCCGCCAGGGACTCCGTTCTTTTGCGCTTTCATTTTGGTTTCATTCACCTCTGTTGAGATGAGAGGCAGGTGAACGAATTCCCTTGTGCTACCTCTTCCTGCAGGACAGTTCTAGTTGTTCCCAGTGGAGAGGCTCACATGTGTGCTCCTGCTGTCTCATACTGCAGTTGGTAATGTTCCCGTGTTGGGCGCTATTCTTCATGCAGCTCCGTCCGTTCTCCTGATGTGTCTGCTGCCAGTCCCACTGGGTGCCAAGGAGACTGTCAGCCAGTATCAGGCAACTGCATTTCCTTCAGCAGGGGCTCCACGTCTTTGTGTAATTGAGGTCACACTGGGTATGTCTACGCAGCAACTAGAGACCCGCAGCTGGTCCGTGCCGCAGGCTCGGGCTGTATCCTGAGCTCTGAGACCCTCCCACCTCGCTGGGTCTCGGAGCCTGGGCTCCATCCCATGCTCGGAAGTCTACACAGCAGCCCCGCAGCCAGAGCCCCGTGAGTCCAAATCGGCCGGCTGCTGGTAGGTCTTTGCTGTGTAAATGTACCTGCTGACAATTTGCCAGGAGCCTAAGGGCCACACCCATTTTGTATTAAAGAAGCCGAGTGCAGTCACTCTTGACTTCTATAGAGTTGTTAGCCTATGGAGATGACAACCCCTGGCATGCAATTAGCAGTCGAGGACAGGCCCCATCCTGCAATAGTCCATCTCGATCCCGTCACCTCCAGCAGCATTCCCTGGAGGTGCAGCCTCAGTCTGCAGCGTAGCTCTGTGTGGCTGCAGGTTGGCCACACTTGGATTGTATGTTAGGTCAGGGGTCGGGAACCTTTCAGAGGTGGTGGGCTGAGTCTGCATTTATTCAGTGAAATTTAAGGCTTCGCGTGCTAGTCTGGATGGGGTGGGGCTTTGGGTGGAAGGGGAGGGGCTGAGTGGGTCAGTCCGATCCCGCTTTGGGGTTTCCTCCACAGGCTCCTGCCAGCCAGGGTCTCAGCCCGCTGCCAGCCTGGGTGAAGGCGCTGAGTGGGGCAGGTGGGGACCCTGGCTGGCAAGGGGCCAGCAGGGGGAACCCCAGAGCAGGGGCAGGCTGAGCGGCTCAGCCTGCCGCTGCTTTGGGGTCCCCCCCCCACCAGGCTCCTGCCAGCTGGGTTCTCAGCCCACTGCCATCCTGGGTTCCCTACACCCAAGCTAGCAGCAGGAGCTGAGTGGAGAAGGGGGAACTGCAGAGCGGTGGCAGGCTGAGCCCTCTGCTGCGTGCCAGAGGAAATCGGCTCACGTGCCACCTTTGGCACGTGTGCTGTAGGTTGCCAACCCCTGTGTTAGGTTGTTCCATGTCTATCGGGCCTCATGCAGCGTGTAATTGATTTACTAAATTTCCTTCGTTCGAGTCAGCATACAATCCTCACTGAACCACCCACAATTCCTTGAAAGCCCCTTTTACTAGCTTTGGGTCAGAATGAGAGGAAAGCCTTTCAAGATGCATGCCAGCAGAGAGCTGCATCACAGCAGGCAGCAGGAATTTGGCTTCAGATAGCATCTCCAAAGGATGTAGAGAAGAAGTAAGACCAAAACACCAAAGAGCACAGGATTTCAGTGTATGGGATTTGTTTCTAGCTCCATTGTTCCTATGGACAATTCTGCAATTAGGCTGTTCACAGGAAAAAGTACAAACAAAAGCAGGAATTGGCCACTGATCAATAATGAGAAAATATCCCTCGTGGCTGTTTGTTGACAAGTTTCCTCCAGACATGTGTTTCTTCTCGATAACAACCAGATATGTGATGCAGCTGAGGTTGTATCAGTCAGACCTACAGCAGAGGAGCACTTCTGCTGGGGTTTCAAGAAGGAAGGTCCCCTATCATTTGATTGGATGAGGGCCACACAAATTAGAAAGTACATGAGCAATGATTAGTTTCACTGCATTTCCCCTTGTCAGTGTCTTTCCTAAGAATTCACAGCATGTGAGCACTTGCTGTGCCTCTAAGGACTCTCTGGACACAGGTGTTGATAGTCTGCATTGAAGGAGTTAGAAATTCCCTCTTGAACACCAGAGCAGGACTCGTGAGTCAGTGGTGATAAATACCCAAGCATTAGCTGATGTGAACTGTCGAGTGTTGCATCTGTGGGAGTTCAGATGAACATAGGGGATTTTGGGGTGCACTCCAAACTATAACGGTAGAGTTTATTACATCAGCACCTGCAGCACAGTGGCTAACCGTGGAATCTAAGCAGTGCCATGTGAGTAGGTCCTCTGTGGTGACTGCTCCCAAGAGTCAATTGTTTTGCACTGACTTTGGTTATGAGAATAGAAAATGTAATGCTGAGAGTATCCCCTGGGCAGCTGTTTGTTGCAGGACAAGAGTCATTAGTTTGTTTGTATTAAAAAAATAATTGTAATCAGATTCTGGTGTGTGTGTGCATTTGCATGTATATTTTGTATAATATATGTGTGCAAGCATGCGTGCGTGTGTGTTGTGTGTGCAGCATGGGGCACTTGCAGATTTAAACTAGTAATAAATGGTGGATTCTCTGTCAGTTGAAGTCTTTCAACCCTGATTTGAGGTTCAGCCAGAGGTTCGGGGTCTGTTTACAGGAGTGGGTGGGTGAGGTGTGTGGCCTGCCATATGCAGGAGGTCAGACTAGATGGTCCCTTCTGATCTTAAGGTCTGAGTTCTGGGTTGAGACTTTCCAGTCCAGGTCCGAGCTCAGGGAATCGTGCGAATTAGAAGCTCTGGAGGCAGGAGTGCTCTAGTCATGGGCAGAACAGGCAGATCATGGGCAGTAGCCACTGGTGCCCTCTCTCTGATTCAGAGGGGAACAGCCATTCTCTCCCCATGTCCATTCAGTCCTCAGCCTCTATGCTGAGACCACCAGCATGGGGGAAGGGGCGTGTTGTGAGGTGGGCCACTGTCCAGTAGTTGGACTGGGCCGAGCCCACCAGCCCATTTCACGCTGGTCACCAAAGAGCCATCAGATTGTACCAACTGTCAGAAGCCACCTGGACCAGATACAAGCCTGTGGCCTAGGGATGGACAACTCCATCTCCCATTGCCCATCCCTTGAGCCGGCTAGTCCCCCTCCCTTGTGATCTGAGGCAGAGCTGAGTACAGGTCTCCAGAGGTGACAGGTTAGGGCTGTCATTGGCCTTCGCCCCCCAGGTAGAGTAGTTTCATTTTCAGAGCAATGCTTGATATTCTCCTTGGGGTCTAAAGCAGACACCTCCAAGATCTGGACCATTTCCCAGTTATCCGTTATGGCTCAAGAGGCGCCAGGTGGGTATTGGATTCGGAAGTCCCCTTAAGCACCTTTCAGTAACAGCTCTGGCAATCAGTACGAGCCAGGAAATGGAGCAGTTGCTCAGGACCTTGTAGCTAATGACTTCTCGAGCTCTGTAATTAAGAGGGAGAAAAACTGGGCACAGGGCAGGGTGGGCGAAACCACCTTCATTGCAGAGCTCCTCATCTGCAGCTGGGGAAGGCTTGCTCTTGAGAGGGCCGGGGTGCTGCCCGGTGTGCCAAAGGCCTGTGTCAGGGCTGGCAGTGGGCTGGTGCTGAGGAGCTACATGGGATTCTAGGCTCTCAATAATAGCAGTCATCCATGAAAACTGCAAGGAAAGGGTTAAGTCATGTGCAATTGGCTGCAAACCTCTCTTAGGCCCTGAGTTTGGGGACCCCATAGGCTTGGCCATAGAGGTGCCCTTCCTGAATGTGAATTCAAAGCGCTTTGTTTTTTGCTTAGGATACTGCAAGACCCCGCCCACCACAGAAAGCTTTGCCGGCTAACCCCGTCCCTACTGGACACAGGACTGTGCCAAGGATTAACACCACAATGCTACCACCACCTACTGCTGGAAGGAGCCCAGGACGACACCCACCACCAGCAGAGGTAGGGCTTGCTGACAAAACGCCTCAGAAGAGAGCAGCACACTCTCACCACCATGAAGCACAGCTGCTCAGAGATATGAAATCACCTTGCTAGTAAAATACAAAATCCACTAGTGCAGTGGGGTTACAGGAAACAAGAAGGTTTCGTCACCAACGTATTTTTCTTCACTGGTTTATTGTGGCTGGGTTGCAGTTGCTGGGCTGCGTGCACCTGTTTGTTGTTGTATGGTTGGTGGCACCGTAAGTGTATACAAAACAACGAAGGCCATATAAAAAGTAATTCAGGCACTCCTATTTACCCTTTTTCATAAATTCAGAACAAGGGGGCCATCCAATGAAACTGAAAGGCCACCAATTTGGACCTGATCAGAGTAAACATGCTTTAACACAACACAATTGCCTGTGGAACTCACTGCCACAGGATTCCTAAAGAAATAGACAGTTATATGACTACTGAAAACACCCACCGTTATATTAAATTGGACAAAAATAAATGATAAGGGATATAATTCCTGCTTCAGGGAAAATTTCAATCTTGTCACTCTTTATATTAGGGTTCCATTGATAAAGAGTTGATAAACCATTTGTTAAAACACCGATTAATCATTTATCAATTTTATAGATTGTTTGAGACCATGGCTTATAACCAGCTACACCACTGTCCAGCGACTAACTTATAACCATCTATAACACATTATTCATGAATGTAAACTGCAAGGAAAGGTGTAGGTCATGTGCAGCTGGCATTTCTTATGCCTTGAGGTTGGGGACCCTATGAGCTTGACCTTTTCTGAATGTGAATTCAAAGCTCTTTGTTTCTTGCGTACAGTACATTACTCATCTATGTAATGTGCTGATAGCGTCTATTAATTATTGACCCACCCTTATAAATGGAACCTTAATATAAAGTCTGAGCCCAGCTTCTAACTGCCTGGGGTTAGGAAGAAACTTTCCCTATGGGTGGGTTACTCTAGAAGTGTCCATTATGGGGATTCTTGCGCCTTCCTGTGAAGCATCTGGTACGGGCTGCTGCCGGAGGGGAGATTTGGGTCTGAACTGCATGATGTTGCCAGGGTTCCCATATGTTTCTTCTATCAGTCAGCTGGACCTGGCTTGCCCCTCAGCAGTGGGATCTGAATGAGAACAAGTGGGAAGCGTTTTCTCTTTCACAAATACTGATTTCAGTGTCTCCCCACCCCAGAATTCAACAGTGAAGCTAGCCGGAGGAGTGAATGCCTTGAAAAAATGATGGCCAGGCGCTGTGTCCAGCCAAACGGATTCTTTCCATATTGACTTGGGAGCTCACAAGGAACTGGATGTCTTTGTCATCAGGAAGCAGATACACAGGTCATGTACAGTGCTTGATCTCCTCACCTCTAGCCCCATGTTTCCCAGCTGGCTCACTGGGCCACATCCAGCCCTGCACAAATGGATGTCGCTATCAGTCCTGGTGTGGGCAGGTGCAACACCCAGTGACACATTACATCAGTATATGCCAAGGCTGAATTTGGCCCACTGTGCTTTTGGCTTCCTTCAATACAGGAGTTACTTGTTTAAAATGGAAGTGCAATATTATTGTGCAATGGAGAATGCAGAAGCGAGGACGGGGGAGAGAGAGTGCTCCATATTTTAAAAAATATGACCTCACCCATCTTGTCTCTCTAATATTTTGGGACTGACATGGCTACCCCTACACTCTATATTTCATCAGTAATTTAGTGCTCCAGTGCTCAGTGATCTGAATTTGTCAGCTGCTGGACTTGACAGGCGGTGCTCTAAGATCTAAGGTGCTCTGCTTCCCTCGGTCTGTTCACAGCTGTGTGTGTGTCACCGCTACATAGCCATCAAGGTCTTCAGTCCATTCTGTTTCCCCTGGCATTGACTGGCCAGCAGCGGGGAAGGAAACTGGGGAAAATATGCCATGCTGAAATAACCTGGGCTTGCTGTTGATTTTGGGGCTAGAACCTCCTCCCAACCAGACCATCCCTAACAAGACCCTTTCTATCACCGCCAGTCGGTCGTGTTGCATTAACTGCTTGATTCCTCTGTCTTGTCTTGTTGCTGTAAGATCTAGTGGCATTTCCAGCTTGGTTTATGTGCCCTTCTCAGTGTTGTTTGGACTTAGACAAGGTACTACAGAAAAACTCTCTAAAGAAAACACAGGGGAAACAGTCAAACGGAGTTACAATGAAGTGCGGGTGGTGGAACCTTCCTGCCATAATGTGGTACCACAGCGAACAAGACCAGTACGCTTTCTGTATATAACCCATCAGCCTCCATTCTGTATTGAGCAACACTGGGTACCTGGTGACCAGAGTAACAAGAAATGTAACTTTAAAGCTTCCCAGTTGGCAGAGCAATGGAAGATTTATATGACACATGGTGCTTTTGTTGGACAGCTAACTGAATCCAAACTCTCCTCTATATGGACCTGGTGGAGGCAGTTGTCCGCGTGCACTTTAACCTGAAAGTCCTAATCCTAGGGCCTTAACAGTGTGAATTTGCTTTTGGAACTGATTTGGATTTCCACACATTTTATCTCAGGATTTTAGATTTGGGACATTTTGTTCCCCCAGCAATTTTTCTGTTTTCCTTGACATTACTTCATGTGTGAACATCAGCAATGCTGGAGCTAGAGACACAGAAGCTAGGTCTTATCTGCCTCATTATGAATCGAGCTCTTCAAGCCAAATAGTCCAGGCTGAACCGTGTAAGAAACCCTACGATTTGCTGCAAACACCTGTTCTGGGTTGTGATTCCATAATTGCCACCTGACCATGAAGAAATATCTCTGAACATTCACTTTAGGTTTGGCTGGCATCTAAAGATGGACTGAGCCATTTTTTGCAACATTAGCACTTCTTCCTCTTCGAGGTTCTATTAGCAGACGGGCATTTTGTTACCATCCAGCTGTCTACTCACTGCAATGGTTTGTTTGGACCCTCCGCTGAGATTTTCATACTCCTTAAAAAACAACCAGTAATGCCCCCCTAAATGGGACTGTAAGTGAATGAGATAGTGACTCTCGCTAACCTTGAAATGCTTTTCTCCACACCTGATCCTAATGACTGTCCACAGGCATCAGTGCTTCAGTGCAAAGCACTTCTTTGCGGTTCGACAAAATCAAAGGATTGTTGTAAGCCCGTCTTTAATTGTATAGTTTCCTTGCAAAAGACCCTGAAAGAAGGGCGATAAGGGAATTGCACCAGCAGCCAGTTATTTCTCAGAGAGCTTTTTATCTTCCAGCGATTGTAACGGCTTTTCACCACTCCGTTTATTGTTATGAATCATGTTTCTTACGGCAGTGCCAGAATGGGTGCCCATTGTGTGAGGAGTGGTAGACAGTCCCTGCCCCAAAGAGCTTACAGACTAGATGGACACAGGGTCGGGGGAAAGGACACATCATGCATTTAGGTCTCAATCCCTACCAGCACAAGATGCACATTTTGAACGTAGCTCGACATCTTATTGAATCCACACACACTTATTATCTCCTGCAGACAGCAACACCTCAGCTACAACCTCTGGTTCTGATCCGCTGCCCACTGAAATCCTTAGGAGACTTTCCACTGATTTCAATGGGTGTGGGATAGAGCCAGGGACCACAAACCTCAGAAAACAACTGGACATGCCCGGAACCCTGCAGGGAACTCTGCAGTTGTGGGATATTGTAAAGCCTCCAAAAGGGGACACTCAGTAAATCACTTCATATTCCCATGTGTGTGAGCCGAGCCCATGAAGGTGGGGGAGAAAATAAAATGTGATTTTTTTAAAAAAATGATTTGGGAGAACATATACAAAATGCATGTCACTTTCTCTTCATATTGTTTACAATAATGCTCTCTGTGCACCTATGCAAATACTTGAATAATGCAATTCGTTGTGCCTTTTGCCTAGTTTCTATTTAATAAATTTGTTGTCAATTGTCATTGACAAACTGATTGTCATTGTGAACTGAGTCAATGCCAGACAGCCATTGCTAGGCCTGGTGCCTGATACCCTTACATAGGGAAGTGCCACGTTCAGAAGTGACGCAGTTCCGGAAAAAAGCCTTTTCTGGACATTTAGGTAAGCTGAGGCACTGCAAAGACTCCAGGCGGTGGCAGACCTGAAGAGCTCTGTGTAGCATAAAAGCTTGTCTCTCTCTTTCTCCAACAGACATTAGTCCAACAAAAGATACTCCATCGCCCGCCTCGTCTCTCCAAAATTCCACCCCCACCCCGAAGCAAAGCCCTGGCTATGAACTGAAACTGGAATTACCTGGAGAGCAGCAAGGCCACTTTTTCATTACCAGGAGGGGGAGCTGCTGCTCTAATCTCTTCCCATAGTTCTGTTTCTTGCTATGGTGCGGATGCCCGACATGCGGCATAGCAATAACATCGCAACAAAGAACCACTCAGAGATTTTAGCTCAGCTCTCAAGCATTTGTATAAAACTCCTTTATTTTCCCTCTAAGTACAAAGGGTATTGAAATGTCATTGAACGTGGGGTTGTCTCCAGTTAATCAGCAAAGCTAGTCCCAGAGTTCCATTAATTCGGCCTTTTCCCGGTATGCATAACGCACGTTCAGTGGGAACAAAGATCCCAGGATTACAGGTGCGGCCAGACGGTGTCTTGCATCACTTTGTGCTGAGGGCCCCGCAGGACGTTACGTGAGCTCTGGCAACGCCACGGCAGAGGCTGGGGGACACTGACGTTCACAGTGCACAGCTGTGACCTCTGGCTCAGCGGGCTGCTCCTATCTCCTGCCCCAGGACACTGGCACCCTACTTCTTGAATGATGTGTGTCCAGCGTAGTGCTGGTGTGCTGAGCTCGTTAGCTGAACATTCCGCTCCTACAATAACGCTGGGGTTTTTCATTGGAAAAAGCTGACTCTGTATCTCTTAAATCATCCCACATTTCCAACCCTTAAAAAAAACAACCAGACACCAGAGAGCTCCGAGCTCCATTTAAAGTCAACGGAGCTATGACAATTTACCCCAGCTGCTGATCTTCCCCTTTAACTCAGCGCTCGATGCCAGTTCATGTGCGCTGGGGCCAGCTGGGTTCTTAAACCACATCCAAAGAGAGCCGAGATGTTTTTCAGGGATCCACATGTGATTTCAGGAGACTGACACTGTAGGGTGAACTAGATCACAATCACCTGAGGGCTCTGCTTACTCTGCACACAGTGGTTGCTACCAGCAACCAAGCCATGATTCAGGCTTAACTAAAGCTCACAGGGGTGGGGTCAAAAGGTGGTGGAGGACACTCAGACTGAGGGGGTTGTGGCTGAGAGACATGATGGAGACTTGTGCAGAGGAGAGTAAAAATCCAGGGGAATGGTGAGCAGGGCCCAGTGCAAACCACAGACAGAGACTGTGCAAAGATGAGGTGAGGGAAGAAGCATTTTAATAAAAAAATAAATCTATACAGCCACAGATCAGTTACCCACTTATGCCAGCCTAGCTTCTAATGCACAGCCCTCAGTTCCCTGCGGGGGGGGGGGGGGGGCAAAATGGGTTTAAATGAGGGGAAGAAAAGACTTAGAAACTAGCTTTGCAAATCCCCCAAACAGCTCACAATGGGCTCCCCAAACCTCAGCTTTGAAAACATTTGCCTATTTGGTTACTAATCTCATTTGCCAGAAAAGCCTTTAGCATTTGCACCCAATTGGTCTTCCAGGCTAAAGAAGTGCTTTCACTGACCAAGGAACGGGGCTAAGGCTTGAGGAAGCTAGTGACAGTGATTCGCAGCCCTCCAACGCCAATGTTACCCGGCTGTAGCTCTGCTGAGCTCGGTCCCCATTTACATTGGCTCACGCAAGGGCAGAATCTGGCCCAGTAATTTTACAGAAGCTGCTCAGCATCAATTAGCACTAATGTGAAAAACACGTGAAAGCTAATTAACATTGTGCTGCAGGAAACTACTCCCCCACAGCAAACAAAACCACAAGTTAATTAGAGGCTATACAGATACACATGCACACACTTTGCCAGAGGCCTGGTTTACAAAAACTATGCTAAGGGGCAGATTGTGCCATTATTACTCGAGCTGAACGGTCCCTTCCTGCAGAGGAAGTCCCATTGCAAAGTGACTTCTCACCATAAACTGGCAGAATCTGGCCCTATAGCGTTAAGGGGCACCGTTCACCTTTCTAGTGAAGGCACATTATACCAAATGCAATCCTGGGGCTGGCCCAGCCCACAGTGTGACTCAGCACAAAGCAATGTCCTAGCAGAACAACAGGTCAACGCAAATATGGGGCTGAACCAAAATGTCACGGCCAACCCCTCAGAAATCTGTGGGTACTTCCCAGCTGAACCGATTGAAACCTTGGCATTTTGTTAAGTGCTCCTCTCTGGGGAAGACAGAATCAAAGCCCCCCATCCCCAGGTCTGAACCTCTCTGAACTACCAGGCTGAGTCTGGGTCTGGCCCATGTGACATCATTAGAGCAAGAGCAGAATTGCATTCTCTCATGCGATTGCCAGCTGAGCCATTCAGAGCAAGCTCGTGGCCAGAGGAGATTGTAGGCCTGGGGTGGACATTCTACAGCTCTTCACCACTGGCAATACTGAGCTCTCCCTAGCACGATCGCCACATTTGCACTGGCTTTTAACTCATTGTCAACAAGTGGCTCAGCCTATAAGGGAGCCCATGCCCTCTCCAGCTGCTCCTAACTGGCTGGGGACCAGGTGGCTTTGATTCATGATTGGGCCCAGCTGAGAGCAAGAGGGTTTGCACAAAAGGCAGCACATGCCCAGTTGGAGGGAGGTTACAGCCTGGGGCTGGCCCTAATGGGAGAGGGCTGTAGGGGTGGAGGTGGGCGTCAGAGGATGTCAACCTATAGGTGGCTGATGTTGGAGCTGAGGCCCTAGAACAAGGGATGGGAGTCTAGGGAAGAAGCTCTGAGCTTTAATGGCTTGGTAGGAATGGGTGTCTAGGGAGAAGGCCGGGGAGGTAGTGCCCTAATGGAGAATGGGCACAAACTCTTCAGTGACTGGGAGGGGAGCGAAGAGTCTGTGGAGGCGTGAGCTCAGGAAGGGGCTGTGGAAAAAGCTAGAAATAGGCCGAGGCAGAAAGTGGTCTGGGGAGGCCGCGAGCGGTGTGTGGCTGCTTTCTCTGGGGTCCTTCAGCTGCGGGAGCTAGATGAGAGCCTGTTATAGCACATCATCCAGCGGGGAGGGGTGGAGTTCCAGCAGTGAGTCTACTCTTCTACATTCATGCACTCAGATGGACTAGGTTCTCCTGCAGTCAGACAGTGGTGGCAACGTTCACCGCTCGCTTCTCTGCACTGGCAGGAGCAATTCTGCAGTAGAAGCAGGGAGGGCTGCAAAATTCAGCTTCAAACTTTCAGGGTGTTGGGACCTGAGGTTTCACTTTGTCTCACTAAAGCAACAAAAACTGTGTTCAGATCTGACCTGAACTGCCTCTGTAAGGATGTTTGGTTCAAGCCCTCTCGAATTCTGCACTAGATCCTCGTGTGGAATGCCCCATGCTATGCAGCTGTGGTTAAAGTAATCAGAGGTCATAAAGTCATGTTGCATAATTTGACAATTTACTAGGTACAACAAAACCAAATGATTCCTTACTTGCCTGTCTAAATATTTACTTGCCCAGGATGAGGCTGTGTCCTGGCTTTTAAAAGATGGGGTTGGTGGGTCAGAGGAGGGTGTTTCTATGAGTGACCCTATTACTATGGCACTTGCTCTGACAAGCCAATGGCATGCTGAAAACCCATCTTTTCCCCCCAGGCTTTCAGGGATTGGAAGCATTAAGGGGTTGTCAGATGTCAGGACTTGCTGTTGCTATCTGTCTGGGTAAGCTGCCCAGGGAATTTGCAAGGGCAGAATATTCACTGGGGAATCTTCCCGTTCTGTTTGCTGTTGCTATGTATTTTAAGTTTCATAGAAGTACTTAGAGCCCTTGGGAATGGGGCTGTAAAGAAATCGAAACCCACTAATCAATCAGTCAGTGGAGGTCAATTTGAAGTAAGCACATCAGCCAAAGTTCTGCTTAGGAAAATGTGTGCAGATCATGCACTAGAAACTGACAATGTTGAGAGACCAGCCGTCAGAAAAGATCCCAGAGTAGAATTTTGTCATATTTCAAGGGAGTGCCACTTTCAGCAGCTATTCATGTTGGTGTCGTATGGGTGAACACAACATGTACCCCTTCCTTCTGTTATGACATCAGGCCTGCTCCAAAGCCAACTGGAAGATTACATTTGAATCTAGTAGCACTGGGTCATCTCCATGATTAGTTTTACTTTCTGTGCTTTCGCTTTAAAATTGCTCAGTAACATTTTAGCCTGTTCAGAGCAGCATCCTCTGCCCTTGAACATTTATATCACTGCTTTAGCTGTAGATCATGAATACTTTGGGTTTATCGTCGGCAATCATGCTAGAGCTGTCCACTTCTATCAGAATGTTCTTGTCGTCCTTGTTTGCTGGTATCTGGTCGCTGTTCTGAAGCACTTGCGGTAGGTTCCCCAAATTTATGTCCATGTCTTTGAAGGCATGGAGTAAAAACACCCCCAAAATAATGGTGAGGAAGCCACAAACTGTCCCAATAATGTCCACCACCGACATGGCGACCCACTCCTTAAAGAGGATGATAGACGTGGTGATGACGATGGTGGTGAATAACACATAGTAGATGGGAAATACCAGGGAGGTGCTGAAAACGTCTAGCGCTTTGTTGAGATAGTTGATCTGAGTGGTGACGGAAGCCACCAATGTGAGGATGAGGATCCAGGTCAGCGGATTCCGCAGGACAGGTTGGTGAGCAAAGAAGCCCTTGATGGCAATCCCCAGTCCTTTGACAGAAGACACTGAGAAGGCGCCGATCACAGAGCAGATGGTGAGGTAGATGAGAATGTTGCGCTGCCCGTAGCGGGGTGCGAGGAAGAAGATCAGAATCAGGCAGGCTACTAAGAGTATGGCAGCGTAAGCGAGGAAACCTTTGAGAGGCAAGAAGTGACAACATGAAATCCACGGGCATGCACAATCAGGCTCTAACGACAGCATGCATTACCCAGGATACGCCAGAGACATCGAACAGCAGCCCACGGCTGCTCATAGGCACTGTAACCCAGAGTAAGGCAGTAACACGCCGGACATACGCAGGAATACAGTTTGAAAAAAACCAAAAGGCCAGATCTTCAAACCGGTGGAAAACATCGTAGTGCCACTAAAATGCATGAAGCTGTGTGGATTTCCACCGGCTACAGATCTGGGACCAAAGAAGCCCCAGTCACTTGTTATGCGGTCCCAGTCTAAGGCCTTAGACAAATACCTGTCGGGGGGTCATTTTACCAGTTTATGAATGAGCTCGTAGCCCATGGAAAGTTCGAATCAGATGGCAAGTGTAAGGCCACCTCAGCCCATGGGTCCCTGGGCAGAAAGGAGGAAAGGATTTGGCTGCCTGTGGAAATGGCTTAATGCTGACCTGCTCCACTTCAGGTAGTGTCACTCTGAGCACCTTTCAAGCTCAGACTGCAAATGGTTTGGGGTGGGAAAAAGCACCTAGTACCAATTCAGCACAGAACTGGACGCCCCCCAGAGAAGGGCAGCAAGAGAATCAGGCTCGTAGCTGCTCCAGTCATACAAATACTAACTACAAACCCAGCAGCAAGGCTATGTTTCTCTAAAACCTGCACCACTGGATCCCAACTGCTGATTGCAGAACCAAACACGCCTGCCCTCCGGGATTCTAGAGCCACTGTCTAAAACACAAGCACACACAACAGGGGTACTGCAGAGAAACAGTTTACTGGGGTGCACCATGGAGTCTATTAAATCCTTCAGCTCGACCCCTGGCGGTGTGGTCCCTAACTAAAGAAAAACTCCTGGACATGACCTTCTATCTGATGCACTGTCTGGTGCTTACCGGGCTCTTTCAGTTTTGAAGCCATTTCGGCCAGCGTGGTGACCTCCTCTTCTTCTGGGGCATGGATCACCATCACTGTGCTACCCACAATGCTCAGCAGGCAGCCTAGCTTTCCCAGCAGGTTCAGCCGCTCTCCGAGCAGATAGGAAGATAGGATGGCACTGTGCGGGTCAGAACAATAATATAGGTTAATACCCCCAAATCGTCGAAGGGAGAACTCCAAGGGTTAAACAAAAGGCAGATTAAAAGGTGACATGTAAAATGCATTAATGCCTTCACTTTTATTAAGGGCCAGGAAAAAATTCTTCTCTCTGATGCGTGGATGTAAATCTAGAGTAACTCCACTGAGTTAAGTGGGGTTATTCCGGATTCTCGCCAGAGTTATTAACAGCAGAGTCCGGATTCCGTGTCTCCTAAAATTCACAACTCACGTAGAAATAAAATTCAAGTCTTGAAAAGAAAATGCTTCTGGGTGGGAAGAAATCAGTGTGTCCCCAGAGGAACTAATAGTGTGGCCAGTTTCATTCATGCTCAGTTGGGTAACATGAAGTTCCTAGCAGAAGGACCAACCCCCGCCCCCCGCCCCACTCCATTCATTAATTATTGAGTTATTAAACTTTAGAAACTATTTGAAGGGGCAGGGGAATCCAACAGCAAAAAATCTAGTCACTTTCCAACTACGTGTTTGCTCATCAAAAGGGCCCACTCTGGAGGCAGTTCCCCACTGTCGTGGTGCTAAACCTCCCATTTTTAGTGTGTGTCTTGCAGTAATTGGTGTCTTTTTGAAAAAATAGCCCTAGTTCCTGGAGTCATGTGAAAACCTGAGACTCCCAGTTTTCATTAAATGAAAAGTAAGTTGCTGGCAGGAGAGAAAAGTACAAAACTGTGATTCCAATGCACCGTACAAGTTCAAAAGCCAGACTGCAAATCAAGAGGGCCCAAAATGGATGATTTTGTGAAAAGTACTCATAATTTTTGGCATTTGGGGTTGGCAATTCTATCCACAGCCAAAAATGTTCTGGTACCAGCACCACAGCTGGGAGAACAGAACAAGGAGGAAGAGACAGAGGTGTTTATAAAAGCTTCCAAATGGATGCTGGACGATTGGTCACACCAATATACATTGTTCCCATATGGCATAAGTTATTTAATCCAATGGTTAATGTGCTTTGCGCGATATCCCGTGCTGAGGAGAGCATCCGCCTATTTGTCTATTTTGTAGCAATCACCAAGATGTTTTCCTTCTTGCAGAGCAAATCCCATTTATGCCATCTGGGAAAAAAGGGGGTTGAATGTAAAAACAGAGAGACCTAGAAATCACCTTATGAGCACGCTCAGGGCGCCGAGAGGGGTGACGATAGTTGCAGGCGCAAACGCATAGGCAGCAAAGTTGGCAGCTTCCCCTCCACCCACTGAGCAAACAAGAGAAAAACAAACAGCCAGCAAGTGAGTTACAGTATTTTGTTAAGGTCATTGTGCATTTTCAGAGCGATAAGGGCTGAGCTGAGGAAGGAGCCGGAATCTGGCTGTGGGTTTCCATGCCACATGTAAACTGAGCCAGGGCATCCTGGGTAAAAATAACCCCCGAGAGAACTATTACCAAAGAGGGAGCTTTACACAAGGGGGACTGCAGGAAGCTGAGCACCCTGGATTCTGTAACCAAGCCGGGGGAGGGAGGTCCTACTACCGTCTCCCGAATATCTACCTACTAATGTAGACGTGCCCTTTCATGACCTTGGTAGTTCTGCAGGCTTTGTCCAGTGCCTGGTACGCTGACAGACCAGCCAACCTTCCCGGTATAACTGGGGCTTTTCATACTTGGGTCACGAAAACCAAGCAAACTAGTTCTGCAAGCAGTCCAGACGGGCTGCGGTGTGAGGGGAAGGGAAACCACACACGGCATGCTGGTTCTGCTCTGTTTATCTATCTGCAAGGGGTGGAGAATCCGCCCCTACGCTGAACAAACTTCCGAGCCACTGGAGAAACTGGCTAAAATCAGAACTTGGTTACGTCTCAATTTTCTAAACCGTGTAACGGCTGTAAATGCACGGGAATGTGAATAACCCCACTTACTGGCTAACAGTCCAGCCCACCACAGCCAGTCCTTAAGGTAGCCATGACCACCGTCTCCTGGGGAAGCAAAGCACAGATATTTAGGAACTCCTAGAAAAAGACCCCATAGCCACAAGAAATAGCAGATTCCGAGCTGTGGAGGGGCTGTTTCAAAGGACTATTGACACAACCTAGAAGGAGGGGAGACAATAAACAAATCAGTAAAATCCTACATGGCAAACGGAGATTGAGAAAGCCATTAGTAGAAGGTGGTATTTACAGCCTGGATGGGCAGCATAAACACAATAGAAAACAGCTTTTGAATCCCATTGGACAACACTGAAAAGGCAACGTTATCCCCCAGCCAGGGCTGAGCGCTGAAAGCTCTGTGATGAGTTTGCAGCATCTTTGCTCAGTGCCTGGACCACTCACAGCCATGGTCATTGTTGCTGTTTTTCAGGAAACTGTTGGTAGGGTCCAGCATCAAATGCCTTGGCTAGGGCCCAGATATGGGACTGAAGTGGGGGGAAGAGACACAGGGTAAAGCTGATGGGGAAACAAACCGCTTGCTGGTGTCATGGGTTGCAGTGTGAGCTAGTGGATAGGATACTAAACTACTCAGGCCATTCAGATGATATCCCAAGCTCTGCTGCTGATGGGCTGGGTGACCTTGGGCATGTTACTTTCTCTCTCTTGGCCTCTGTTTCCCCCCCCCCCCCCCCCCCCACACACACACTTTGTCATGTCTATTTGGACAAGGATTCTGTCATTATGTGTTTGTACAGTACCTAGCACACTGGTGTCCTGATCTCAGTTGGGGCCTCTAGGTCTTACTGGAATACAAATAATGAATAATAACGCGCCCCCCCCCCCCCCTTAATCCAAAAAGGGAGTTTCGTGACTCTGTATTTCTGGTGCAAAATTATTTATGGCATTAAAAAATAAATGAGATGGTGAAAAAAATGTCTCTGAAAAGGGAGAGTTCAGAGGATCAAGCAGGGGCGGGAAGTGGAAATCTAGAGTTCCTCCACATCAAGAGCCTGATCCTGTCCCCATTAAAAATCAAAGCAAAAACTCACATTGATTATAGTGGGGAGCAGGATAGGGCCCAGTTTTCAATGGTACTGGCTGAGCAGGTACTATCACAGATCAGCAAAAATGAAGAGGAATGTTGAAGTATGCGGCAGAGGACTGTGCTCAAATACCACGGTAATGAGCCTGGTATAAATGCCTAGATGGAAAAATTAGCTGGATAACAGGCAAGGCTGAGCCAGCAATGGATAAAGAACACTTGGGAAACTATTGCTAGCATTAAACCATTTCAAGATCCTCAAGGAAAGCTCTGGGGAGAAGGTTGCACACAGGCTCCCTTAGAAATCCCGGCTGTCTCTGGCTCAAAACATTCTCAGAAATTCTTCTTTTGGGCTGAAATTTTCCATGCTTGAAAGCCTCCCGGTGAATAGCTCTGAAAATGCCCTGCAACCCCTATGGTGTTCGCCTGGCTATGGGATGGGGCAGGGGAAGCTGGGGAAATACTTTTGTTAGTGTTAAATTCCTAAGATTTCTTTGGGTAGATAACTCAAAAAAGCTGAACTTTACAACCTTGGCTGTTGCATATGGCTGGTCCTCAGCAAGGGGCAGTCACCATGGGGTAGATCTGTACTGCTTAGTGGTTCGAGGCCCACACTGGCACTCAGGAGCTCTGGGTTCTAGTCCCAGCTTTGCCCCTGGCCTGCTAGGCAACCTTAGTCAAGTCACCTCACTGCTCTGTGGCTCAGTTTCCCCATCTGTAAAACAGGGACAATGATATTGCTCTCCTTTGTAAAGCTCCTTGAGATCAACTGATGAAAAGTGTTGTCTCGGAGCTATGAAAAATGTTATGCTATGGTTTGTAGTTACACAATGAGGTTGGCCGCAGGTGCGGTTGGAAACATGTATTAAGTCTTACGTTGTGATACCAGAGCAATGGGATAAACTCCACTGTGGAACTCAACAGTGGGAAGAACTGGGGAATAAGATTCCACCCCGCCCCCAGATTCCACCTGTTGGGGCACACAAACACACCCACTACAATTACCTTGCACCTGTACCCATGTCTGGTCAGCCAACCGACACACACACACCAGCACAACCCCACTGCACACACTTGCTCCAACAGCCTCAAGCTGAGTTTCCACAAATCCCACTCAGACTCCACCTCCACATGCTGCTCTAACGTGATGCAATATACACGCTTCCCCTTGAAGAAGCACCTATTGCATAATCTCATCCTGGCCACATACTGTCCCCCCTTGTGCAATACAATCCCATACATGCATGCCTCAGCCGGAGCCTGCATTCAGCCCCTCCCCCTCGCCCCAACAGGCACGACACATTCACATGTTCTCACAGAGATCCCGCTTGCTCCAGCTCTGGTCATGACCCCTAGGCTATCTTATCAGGACAGACACACTCTGACAGCAAGAAGGCATGGCCGCTACACATGGTATGCACACTGCTCATTAAGGACAATGCACATGTGTGAAGGAGTGGAAGTAAGGCCTTGCATTATCACTTATCCCCGCCTTTCAAATCACTGGGGGTCAGAGTCAGCAATACCATCGGGGGCAGCCCACTCAGTAATAAGCCCTGCCCTGTTCTGTGTCATCTGAGAATCACAGTCAGTGTAACCTCATGGTGCCAGCGGTTAGACATCTGAGACACCAACTGAAGAACACTGAGGATCTTTACCTCCAGTTTGGACGGGCACCATGCAAGATGCTTTTCTACCTGTGAAGTAAAGTCACCCTGACCATACTTAGGACATTAGAACTGCTGAGGTTCTGAGGTGCTGGGTACAGGTGCATCAAAAAGATAAACTCTCTGAGACGGCGAAGATAACGACAGTGCCTCTCACTTGCTGCATTATGTCTGAAATTAGATTGTAACCTTTCCATCTTAGAGACTATATTGTTAAGTAGAGTTCTCAGCATGTTTTAGTTACTGTATTATTATTAATAAATAACACAAGGGGAATTATTTACATGTAGTTTAACATTCAGTTAATATTTACTTGGTGAAAGAGGGAAAGTTTATATACATATTCTGGGCTTTGCAAATGAATTTGGCATTTTGCATTAATAAGATGTCATTCTCCAGTGCAGGAAAAACACACAGGCCCTTGTCCTGTCCCAGTGAATCCAATGGCAAACTTCCCCATTGACTTCAATACAAGCAGGATTTGATTCATGAAGAACAGAACTGTGCAATCCCGTAGAAGTGAACTGATCCATTCTGCATGGGTGAAATTCTTCCCTGGGCAAAGGGCTAGCAACAGAGCTGTGGGGCATCTGAGTCCCACATCCAGTTTCATTTACACAGAGAAGAGGCCCTGATGGATACTAGTCCCTGATGGATGAAAAGTTCCCCCACTCCCAGTTCTCATGCTCTTCAGATGCAAACACACACACCAACAGCAAATCTCACGAGGCATATCCCCCGGCCTCATTACTCACGGGAGTGTGGACAATGCCTCTGATTCTGGGAGCAGAAACCCCATCTTCCCCACCATCCTCCCTGAATCTCCATACCTGCTCTGGTGGCCCCTTTGTCCACCAGCCGCAGCAGCCCTTTCTTCTTGAGGATGACACTGCTGCCGATGAGGAAACTGGAGAAGATGGCAAGGGCCAAGCCAATGTAGAATCCATATTTGCTTTCTACTGGTGTTGCCAAGCTGCTGTGCAAAGTGAGATTCTTATGGACTGAGGTGGTCAGGTTGCCGTCACTGATCACCTGGCAGATGACTCGACGAGAAGAGCAAGAAACAGTAACCAAAGAACCTGTGAGGACAATGGGCACAGAAAACAAATGGGAAGCATTATCGAGAATATTCTGTGTAACGCTATCACATGTGTTTCTTTAGGGATGGTGCTGTAGTGGTCAGAGCACAGGACTGGGCACCGGGATTCTAATTGCAGGTCTGTTACTGACTCCTTAGACAGCCTTGATAAAAATAATTTAGGGTAAGATTCTAGCACCCTTATGCACTCTTATTTCATGAACTAGTCCCCCTGAAGTCAAGATATTTCTGAATATGAACAAAGTAACAGAATCTCTCTACCTACGGTACTTATGTGGCCCCCAACACTGAGTATGTGAGCACCCCAAAATCTTTAGCATGGTTATCCTCATGTACACTACCCTGGGAGCCAGGCAAATACTATTATTGAAACTGAGGCAGAGAGAGCCTAAGAAGCAGCTTCAGAAAGTATTTAGGCTCCTCCTACACGAATAGAAATTAAGAGTTGAAAGACCTGGGCCTAAGTGACTTGCCCAAGGTCATTCAGGAAGTCTGTGGTGGAGCAGAAAATTGACCCCAGATCAAAGGTTCAAACCAAAAACAAAGCCAAGTAGCAAAGGAAAAGCTTAACAGAGGCACAAATGCTAATTGTTTAATGTACAAAACTCTCAAGAAGGGGGCAATTACATGGCATGAGTTTGTGGATGGATGCCATGGTTAGGCATCAGTGGCACTGGGACACTAAGCTTTAAGCTCCATCTGTACTATAGCTAGAAACCCCAGCACACTTAGCTGGCAAGATTCCAGCTAGCACGGCTGAACACAGCCGCTTTTTCCCAGCATGGGTCTAGAATCCTGGACACGTTGGGCTGGAAGGAACCTCAATAGGTCTAGTCCATCCCCCCCGCACTGAGGCAGGACCAAGTAAATTGAAAGCATCCCTGAGAGGCATTCATCTGACTGTTCTTAAATATCTCCAGTGATGGGGGTTCCATAACATCCTTTGGTAACCTGTTCCAGTGCTTAACTAGCCTTATAGTTAGAAAGATTTTCCTAATATCTAACCTAAATACCCTTGCTGCAGGTTCTCTTTGTACCTCTTTTCCAAGATCAGTACTATGCTTGCCCTTCTCCAGTCATCTGGGTCCTCACCCGTTCTCCAAGCTAATCACTTATAGTCCTGAGAAAATACCCGAAGGGGAATTCATCAGACCTGATGGCTTGAATATGTCTAACTCACCTAACTATTCTGTAATCTGTTCTGCCCTGTGTTTCTTCACCTGTGTGTGTTATTTGTGTTGACCTTTCCACACCCATGCACTGAACAGCCATGTTTGTATCTTCTCTCTGTAATACTCTGGGCCTGACACAGCTACCACAACACTACATGATTTGTATCAACACACTCTAGGAAAACTTGGGCTCAGCAGCTGGGACCAGGAGCTGTGGTTTGTGGGGCCTTTTCATACAGTGTCCTGCACTTTGGGATGTCCTCCCACCTGGGTATAATGGGTGACATGCAGGAGTGTGGGAAATTAATATCGTTGGGGTCACAGTATCCTTCTCATATGCTATGCGAGTCTTGAATGTTATCAGTAATGTTCCCTTGTCAGCTAACATCCTTCAAGAACTGAGTCTCTGAAGTCATTTCCCCTTTCTCCACCACAAGCAGAAGAGACAATTTGACTCTCACTCTTCATTCACAGAGTCACAAACAGTCCTTGCTCTCCAGATGTACTAACAGCCCCGGAGGCTAAAGCGAGAGTCTATCTCAGCACAATCAAGTTGCTACTACAAGGCCATCAGAGTCGAAGGTGTTATTTGTTTCCCTCAGGAACTGACTTCAGCAAATGCAGAACAAATACAGGGGGCAGACAAGAGAAGGGATTTATTAGGACAGGTGAAGATCATTGGCTATGTACAATGAGCATAGTAATTGGAAGGAAGACCTTTACTGAATAAAACACTTCTCTAAAGTGTGGAGGGAATGAAGTGTGCCAGGATGGAATGACTCCACCAGCACCAAGACATGGGGGCAGGAGAAATGAAATGAACTTGGAAAAAAATATTGACACTTTCCCTATTTGACAATGAATATTGACTTTTGATTTATTTTCTATTTATGGCCCCTCTGTATAATAGGTGAGGCTTGGCACCAGGAAGCTCCAGAGAAACACCGAAGAATTGCCTGGTTCCCAGCTTGGCGTGGCAGATCTGTTTACCAAATTCTGGATTCAAATGTTTGTCGTGTCGGTGTAGCCCGATCAGTCCCAGGATATTAGCGAGACAGGATGGGTGAGGTGATAGTTTTTATTGGACCAACTTCTGCTGGCGAGAGAGAGACACTTTCAAGCTTACACAGAGCTCTTCGTCAGGTCAGTCAGGTTACAAAAAATAATTATTCCCTTGGTCAGATTGTCATTTGTCTAGTACCTGAAGGAGATACGGCGTAAGGTTGTGTCTCTCCCCAACAGAAGTTGGTCCAATAACAGCTATTACCTCACCCACCTAGTCTATCTAATATCCTGAGACAACCACATCTATGCCAACAAAATGAATTTTAATTTTTGCAGTTTGCAAAAAATGTCAAGAATCTGGCTTTTTATCTCCATTTGGGGGTCGCAAAAAAATTTGAAATCATGACATTTTCCATGGGGCAGGAAATCTGCTTCCTGACCAGCACTAGTTATCAAGGCCCCTTGACACAAAACTTGCTGTACAGCTCAGGATTCAGCGATTTTAAGGTCAAATGGGACCATTCTGATTATTTAATGTGACCTCCTGCATAACACAAGTCAGAGATTCTCCACCCAGTAATTCTTGCATTGAGCTTGATAACGTGTGGTTGAACGAGAGCCTATCTTCTAGCAAGACATCCAACATGCATTGATTTAGAGACTCCAATGCTTATGCCACCCTGCCTGTTCAGACCACCCCCTGCCAGCTAGTCCATTGCTCATCACTTCCAGCACCACATTTCTACCTAAGTTGGTAGTTTTGCTTTTCTGTGGAATTAGAGGAGGGCCTTTTTGTCCGTAACTTCCAAATAGCCTGACCTCTATAGGAGTAGATACTTAAGTTAAAGGTTAGAATAGCAACCTCTCGCAAAGCTTCCCTCTCTGCTGCACATTGTCTGTGGCCTGATCATTGGGAATAGAGACCAACCAATTAGGGAGTTGATTAGAAGCTAGGAATGGGTGACACGGGATGGATCACTTGATGATTACCTGCACTGTTCATCCCCACTGAAGCCCATTGCACTGGACACTGTCAGAAAACAGGATTCTGGGCTAGATGGATCACTGATCTGACCCAGCATGGCCGTTCCTATGTCAGGTTACACAAACTAATTATTCTCTTGGTCGGATTGTCGTCCGTTTTCACAGCCACCCTTATGGCAGCATCCGTCACTTGGGGTCATGCCATATGCCCATAACTTCTGGCAAAACCTAGGCAAAAATCTCCTCCAGAGAAGATGCTGACATCAGAGTACTACAGTATATGACAAGGATGCTGGGTCTCTTTCCAGTGCCCCTTTGAAAGCACACTAGAAGCACATTACATCATGCCTGAGAACCCAGAAATTATGGGGGCAGGTCCTCAGATCCTTGTCATACCCTCCTTGAGTCAACAGAGTTCTGGCAAGCTACACTAGATGAGCATCTGCCACATGATTATTCTGAAGCTAGGTCAAAGGAGAAGTCCCTTAGTGGGAAACTACCGAGACTCCCTGAAAACACAAATTAAAACACCAGCAAGGTTGACTCAACCCTTCATCCTTCCTAACTATTTTGATTGACAAGCATTGTATGTACTCAGATACCACAGTGATGGGCACAGCATGAGAACACCTAAGTAGATTTACTGGAGGTGTCTCCTTCAGCTGAGATCTTGAAAACAGAGGTCCTGATTCATCACTGCATATGCCCAGAGGATCTGTCTGGCAAATGATCCTCTGGCACTTTCTCTAGGAGTACAGGTTCTCCATTTACCAAAATTTCCCACTTCCCATCGCCACTGCCGTGCGGTGTCCTAGGGGCCACCTGGCTGGTGAAGGCATGTGAAGTTGGAAAGCATTCAGATCCTGCAGGATGGAACTGGGGATATCAATGTGATTCATTATCAGGTGGCATGAAAATAGATAAGAATCCAGGGCTTCTCTGTAAAGCACTACTAAAAATCAGCATCTACATCAAAGCTGCATCAATGGGTGTGGATGGGAAAATTGTTGAACTTCTTTTTCTGGTTCTCCCACTGCTACCACACCCCAGACATTGCTCCTAGCTACTTGCAGCTCTGTGTAGGTACTGAACTAAAAAAAATATAGAGACGGATGAGTGAAGAAAATACCCAGATGGAACTTCACTGAAGAGAGTTTCACCACTAGGGAGCAGACTGCCTCTGAGCAACAAAAGAGCCGTGTGAAATTTTAAAAGAATATACTGCATGTATCAAAACTAGGAGCTGCTAGAATGATCATTGCCTCAGTCTTAGCACTGGGAAGAGGGACCCGCCATGTAGATTTTGCCCATCCAAGGAGTTCTTTGTGGCTGGTTGGACATGGATACTCGTTTCCCACATTCCCCCACTTCCCAGGCCCTGGGAGCAATTCACAAAAAAAACTTGGTACAGGCTGAGGCGGCTGTATACATTGTCTGGTCCCTCCTCCACTCTCCGTGGGGTGTTTCTGCAGGAGAGATTGCCCTCCACTCAGATGATCCAATGGAAAATTCACTGACTGTGGATGTCTCTCCCAAAGGCCTTGGGGGAAGCTCCATCACTAGTTTTTTTTCTAGACAGTGTAAAATGCTCCCATATATACTGTAGGGAACAATCCTCCATAAGGCAGGGGGGATGGGTTAAATGGTCTAAAGAGTCTTTTCTATCTTGGATGAGTAACATTCAGAAGAAGAAAAACCCCAGCTGCTTTGTAAGTCCCTGCAAATGCTGTAATGCGCAGGTAACATAGTGTTTAGTTACTCTCATTTCTTCTGCTACAGAACAGGATTTGTGAGACTCAGAACAAAAGTGACTAACTCCCGTGGACACACCAGATCCTCATGTGACACAGCTTTTACTCCCCTCAAAGAGAGCAAATAAAATCAGCCCCCTTCAATGCAAAGAAGAGCCAGTATAAAACCTGGGAGGGAGCAGACTAGAGGTCTACATGCTGATTTATGAACTCTGCTTCTGTTACATTCTATTCAGCCTTCCCAGCAGCACAATGAAGGACCTGCCTTTGTAGTGGGTGTCGGGGGAGGAATCTCCAAAGATAAATTCTCTTCCCTTAGAATTTCAGGTGGGGAATCGCTTTTGCTGCAAATAGGGCCCCGATGTTGATATTTACATCCCTAGACATGAAAATACATCATTCAATAAGGCACATGGACAAGTGGCCGTGGCTTCCCCGAACAGCGTGAGTTTTAAAAATCACTAGCAAGGTTTCTTATACTTTTCACTGCTTATTTCTAGATGTTAAAAAGGCAGATTCTCATCACTCCATTGCCTTCAATAGAGCCAGGGCCAATGATAGCAGCTGCAGATCCCCCCATGAGGGTTAAAATGAACGTAGATATGCATGTACATTTTCACAGCCAAAGCCATCGCGCACGTGCCTGTTAAGGGTGTGATCCAAAGCCCACTGGAGTCAATGGACCCCTTCTTCCAGCCTCCTCCAGAACAGGGCCTGGATCTTGCACTTCCGGGAACTTTTTAAAAAAGAAATTTCACCTTGGAAAGAACAAGCTACAGAGTCACTGAACTGTCGGGCTGGATGGGGTCTCCCGAGCGCATGCAGCCCCTAGGCCCAGGCAGGACCAAGTCAGCCTAGGCCACCCCGACAGTCCAACCAGTTCCTAAAACCCTCCAACGAGAGGGATTCCAGGCCCTCCCTCGCAGCCTGTGGACTTCCCCTCAGTTCCTAGGAACAGGTTGGACAAAGTTGCTTGTCTGGTGGGGGACCTGGAAGGCTCACCAGCCCTGTGCTGGCCAGTTCTCCATTACCTCCCCCCTTGCTCCTGACCAATGCCCTGCTTGCATCACAGGAGGAAGCCCAACCTCAATCCAGCCCTATGTGGGGATCTTTGCTATCCCTCTATCCTGTCCCCAGATCAGCACAACCACCTCCCCGGCTCCCCTCCTGCAATGGGCCCCCCTCGCTTCCTGGAGCCCCCCCGTTCCCATGCACCCTGCATTTCCCTCTAGCCAGGGAAACCCACCAGCCCTCTCCCCCTAATTGTTGCTCCTGGCTTGGCTCCAGTGCTGCCACTCATGGGAGCAATGCTTGGGGCAGGGCTGACTTGTGGGGCAGCCTCAGCTGTTGCCCCAATTCCCTGGGGTCCCAGCACGGGCCGTTTCACCATCTCCTTCCCCCCCGCACCCGGAACTGGTGAGAAATCAGAGGCTGGCAGCTGGTTCAGGAGCCCTGGGACGCAAAGAGTCTGCCCAGTGCCTCTGGGGTGCAAGGCGGGGTGGTCTACAGCCAGCCCCATCCCGAGCTACCCTCAACCAGACCCCCATTCCCATCCCTGCATGGGCCAGCCTCCGCCCCCAGCCCAGTCCTCAGCCCCACTCTGATCCCGCAACTTACCTCCAGACCCCTCAACTCTGTCCCGTTCCGACCCCATCATACCCCAACCCTATCCCACCCCCGCTCTGACCGCCATCCCAGTCCTGTCCCACTCACCCCCCAGCTCCCTCCAGAACCCCCAACTCTGCCCCTTCTAACCTCATCCCACCCCCCTTCTGATCCCATCTCTGTCCTGTCCCACTCACCCCCCCCTGCAAAGCCCACCCCCAGCTCTATCCCCTTCCAACCCGACCCCTCTTCCAACCCTACTGTCCCGGCTCAGTCCCCCCAGACTTCAGTCCCGCCCCGCCCCCTTGTAGTCCCCCCATATCCCCGCCCGGCACCCACCGTTCGCGCAGCTGCTGTTCCCCCACAGCGGCTCCATGGGCTGGGTCCAGGGGCAGCGGAGCCGGAGCGGATCGCAGGCTGGTGCGTGTCCTCTCCCGTCCCGTCCTGTCTCCCGGGCCGCTCGCTGCCTCCCACAGCGCTGCTGCCGCTGCGTCCTCTGCCCCTCCTCTGCTAGGACCTCGCCCTGCCTCTGCTCCCGGCTGCGCTGGGTGTGCACCTGCTCCAGCCGCATCCGGACTGAATCAGGCTTCGCCTCCCCCTGGCTCCTCGCACCCCAGGGACTCAGCCCCCTGCTGACCTAAGGCCCAGGCCCCCAGCACGCCCCAGGGCTGCGGGGGAGGGCGGAGAGTCTCTGCTTCATGGGGGAAAAGGGAAGGGCTCAGAGAAACTCTTGGGTGCACATGTGCCAGCGAGGGGGTGTGCGGGGGGTGGGCGTGCTGCTCACCCCGGGTGGGGGGGTGTAAGCCGGGCTTTGACGATCCCCCGCTCTCCCAAGGAATCGTGCCAGCCCGGCCTGTGTGTGCACATCTGGAGAGTGTGACAAAAGGCACAATGAGCATGAGGACAATGACCCCACCGGCCCATGCAAAGGCTGCTGAAAAAGGTGGGCTGGTATTTTCTGTGTTAGTTTCCTTTGCCCTTTTGCTCACTCTTGATTCTGGCTGTGAAGCGTCCTGGGGGTACTTTGGCTCTATGAGATGCCAGGTTAAAAAACAAAGTGTACCCCAGCAAAACTAGGGATGGCTGAACAGCCTTTCTGTCAGGTTTGAAATTCCTGTGTTCCCCTCCCCTGCTCAGCCCTTCCCCTCTCTGAGATGGGACCCCACGAGAGGTGAGGTCCACACGTAGGTCAGGAGACAGGGACATCTCCTGGGGTTTTGTTTTTCTCCTTGTGCTCCTTGGGGCTAATGGAGAACTTGCACCAATGACTAGACCAGGGGTAGGCAATCTATGGCACACGTGCCAATAGCGGCACGCAAGCTGATTTTCAGTGGCACTCACATTGCCCGGGTCCTGGCCACTGGTCCAGAGGGCTCTGTGCTTTAATTTAATTTTAAATGAAACTTAAACATTTTCAAAACCTTATTTACTTTACACACAACAATAGTTTAGTTCTATATTACAGACTTATTGACAGAGACCTTCTAAAAACGTTAAAATGTATTACTGGCGCGTGAAACCTTAAATTGGAGTGAATAAATGAAGACTCAACACAGCACTTCTGAGAGGTTGCAGGTGCCTGGGCTATGCAATAGGAGGGCTATGTAGGTCTTTGGTTAGCATAGGGGATAGTTAACCAGCCTGGTTCAAGCAGTGGGGTGTAGCTGAATATTGTCAGACCAAACTGGGCGTAATATTAAATCAAACCAATAAATAGCTTACACAGTCACATGCAGGGCCTTGTATTTACAGAGAGAGACGTGTACCAGGGAGCAGAAATGAAAAGCAAATAGGAGGGTTTTTAACAGAACACTGGGCTAATAAACCGCAATGCACATTCGTACTGCAGAGAATATCTGCTTTTACTAAAAGAGATTCTGCATGCAGATATTAACCTATTCAAAGAAATAGTTCAGAAGGGCTTGTGTTGTTCTACATGGTGGTAGGAATTATTGTTATGTACTTAGTACAGTAGCAGGGCACTGTATTTTGCATCTTGGGGCTTTAGGAGAGGTTTGAAGGAAGAGAAAGAAGACAGATGGGTTTGAAATCAGCCGCAAACAGGTGAATACAGAGACCATTGAATGAAATCTATGATCTGTGTTATGTGGTGCAGCGTGCAGGAGGTCAGATTAAATTAGCCCGCCCCAGCCTTTAAATCCATGAATCTTTGACACTTGACTAATGCTGATTGAGTGTGGGGTGACCAGGTAGGTAGCAGGTGTGAAAAATCGGGACTGGGTAGGGGGTAACTGGCACCTACATAAGAAAAAGGCCCAAATATCATGGTTGTCCCTATAAAATTGGGATGTCTGGTCACCCTAATTGAGAGGCTCTTCCATACATGTACAGAGTTAGCAATGACAGAGACAGATAATGACAAAAATAATGGATCATAATTTCAATGGGACTGCTTGTGTGTTTAGTGTGTGTACAAATATCTACCATCTACCAGCAATGTACTGTCAGGAGTGAAGCTAAGCAACATACAGAAGAAAGGTTTACGTAGTGGGAGAGGCTTGGACACTTCAGGTTTCTGTTAGACCAACTTCTTACAGGAGCAAACCCATTAAAAAAACTCCAGATGTAGAACAAGTCCGATCATTTCAAAGCTCTCCGTTGCATTGTGAAATTCCATTCAGAAAGGACGTGAGAGGAATGTGAGAGTGGAGAAGCAACTCAAGGAATGTAATGGGTCCCGTGCTACTCCCATTAATATCCATTTGAATGTTGCCACTGACATCAGTGGGAGGCGGATCTGCTGTTTTCTAGTGTGTTCTATATCGAACAGAAGCAAAGTTTTCTGAATGCACACGGCAGACAGACAGGTTGTTTGATAACCACTTTAATATGGCCATGGTGTTGGACATCTCTGACAAAGAGCCCAGGGCCTTCGTCAGCAAACCTGGGACTTAGCTTTCCAAAGCATCTGATTTCTGCTGTCCCATTAGTACAGTTCTAGGAGCTCAAAGGGAAAGTGGAGTGAAAACTGTCCAGCGATCAACTCGGTTATTTTACATTCTCAATGCAGCCTTACCATTGCATAACCCACTTAAAGATATAGAGAGGTGGGGAATGCAAATCACCATCAAGGGTCTTACGGTTGCACTGAGTGGCCAAAGGGAATTAGACACCTACATGACTTAGTAGCCTAAGTCCTATTGATTTTCAATATAAATGAGAGACTAACTTTTACCCAGACCTAGGCTCCTGGGTGTAGAATGTCACAAGTATTTAGGTTCCTAACTCCCACTGATTTCAATGGGAGCTAGATGTGTAAATATCTTTAAGAATCTGGGCCCTAAGTCACTTGGGTGCTTTTGAATGTTTTACCCTTTGACCTCTCAGCTGGCAGGAGAACACCTGTCAATTATGGTATCTGTTCACATCAGATGCAAATTATTATGAGTCAATTTTAATGTTGGAGATCCGGCCATTGGGCACTAACCCTGCTTCCTTCCCTCCCTCTCTCCACCACCGTCTGTGTAGTGTGACTGTATCAACACAGCAACCCACTGTGGACACAACAGCCCTGGCCCTTTCCAACTCCAGCTGGAAGTCTGTAGAGATCAGTCAAACCAATAGAAACTGCCTTGTTTTTCTTCATTCAGCCGTAATGGCCTTATCAGTGCGGGGCCATTATGTTGTTTCCCCAGCAAATGTGAGGCTAATTTTTGGTTGGTCATTTGGCTTTTATCAGGGCTGCCCATCGGAGCTCCAGACCAGCAGGTCACTGGTTTAGACAGGTTGTGCCATCTGAATAAAAATGCTTCTTAACTTTATCACACAGTTAATCCAAACAATGTGGCCCTTGTTTTAGCATAAAAAAATACAGGGAGGTTTCTGGTCTCGGCAAGTCTTGGGCTAAATCCTGCCATTGCTACACAATCCATCTTCAGGCAAAATGCACATTGTGAGTGCAGGTGAGTTTATAAGGGCCCAGCAATGACGGCAGGATTTGCCTCCTGACTTGGTAATTTCACTAGTGGATGCAGGTTAGCAACAATGATATCGACACACTCTTGAACATGGCGGATGTGTGACTGTGAGATTCAGCGAGATGGTTGAATACAGTAGACTCTCGATTATCCAGGATGATAGGGAAAAAATTAATTCTGGTTAATAAAATCCTGGATAATCACCATCCATAGGAAATATGGGGAGGGGGGGTTGGTTCACCAGCCACCCTGCACAGCGGGAGAGGGTGTTGGTTCACTGGCTGCTCTATGCCCTGGTGAGGAGGGGAAGGGGGTTGTGCTTGGAGCAGCAACAAAGCCAGAGCCGGCCCTGCGAGTTATGCAGTTTTTTGACATCCTGGTTAATCCACTTTCTGGTGAACCCAATCCTGGATAATTGAGAGTCTACTGTATAATGAATGCTCTATATGCATTTCCTGACTGCATTAAATGCACTCCAGTGGCGCTCCCTGTCTGTAAAATGGGGATAATCTTTCTTCTTTTTTCCCACGGTGGGTGTGTCTTGTCTATTCAGGTGGCACATTCTTTGGGGCAGGTTCTGTCTCTCGCTTTGAATTGTTCAGTATCTAGTACAATGGGCCTTGATCTCAGTTGGGATCTCTGGGTGCAGCTTTAGTAATAAAAAAGGGGGAGGTTTGATGTTACATTGTGTTCACACTATGTCTTGTAACCCAGTATGAAACCATTTTCAAGCACCGTTGTAGCTGCACAGTTTACGTCCATACAGAACACAGACACAAACTGTACATAACTGTGCTTTGGGCTTGCTCTGGGTGTAGTCAGGCTGAGACTCTCTGAGACTGTCTTTTTATTCTGTGTTTGTACAGCACCTAGCACAACAGGCTCCTGGACTGTGACTGGTGTTCCTAGGTGCTACAGCTATACAGATGATTATTTTACAATAATAATAGTAATTAATAAATACCTGGCACCGATTCTGCTAGCATAGCTGGGAACAAAAATGTCCCTGCCCATATCAGGTATTTAAACTGTCCTACACCAGTGCTAGCTACAGACATGTTGGGAAATGATTCAGAACTGTCCTTGGCAACCCCCTTTTAATAGGACTGTAACTAGCCCAGGTCAGATGCCAGTGTGGACAGGGCTGGAGAACTACAGGGAATGTGATGGGATGTATATGCCACACTGGCAGCAAAGGGGTTAACCGGAGCCTGAGGGCTCAGTTAGCAGCACCTGGAGGGTGTGGAGAACCCATTTATTACCAGGCCCAGGTGGGGAGCAGCTCAGAGCAGTGGGAGGGGGTTGGAAGGAAAGAAGCAAGTTGGTGAGTGGGGGAGAAGAGTAGGCCTTGGGATCCTCTGCTGAGATGGATATTTGGACAGTAGGCTGGGAGAAATGTGGAGAAACCACAGGAATGGGGTGAGCCTTGGTAAAAGGGCAGGAAGTGGATCTCTGGGGGAATCCCTGGGAGGTGTTGATTGCCACCAGACCTTGGAAGGACTCTGCAGAGCCTAGAAAGGGGCTGGTGAAAAAGGCCTAGAGGCAAGGCAATGTAGGAACTTCAGGGAAGCAGCAAGGGGTAGGAAGGAGCAGAGCTTGGCTGCTAACTAGAGTCCCTGGACTGGAACCTGCAGTAGAGGGAGGGCCTGGTTTTCCCTAGTGCCCACCAAGGAAGGTGGCATGAAACAAAAGATAGGGACTCCTGGAAGCCCAGAGATAAGGGGTGTAAGGCTCATTTGGCCCAGACTTAGGAGTATGGAACAGCTTCTGTATGAAGAAAGACTTTTTTTTTTTTTTTTTTTTAAAAAGACTACTATTCAGTTTAGAAAAGAGATAACTAAAGGGAGTTATGATGGAGGTCTATAAAATCATGACAGGTGGGGAGGAAGTGAATAAGAAAGTGTTATTTACTTCTGCACATAACACAAGAACCAGTAGTCACCCAATGTGATTAATAGGCAGCAAGTTTAAAACTAGCATAAGGAAGTACTTCTTCACACAAGGCACAGTAAACCTGTGGAACTCCTTGCTAGAGGATGTTGTAAAGGCCAAGACTATAGCAGGGTTTAAAAAAAGAACTAGATAATTCATGGAGTCCATCAATGGCTATTAGCTAAGATGGTCAGGGATGCAACCCCATGTTCTGGGTGGCCCTAAACCTCTGACTGCTAGGACCTGGGGCTGGACAATAGCGGGTGGATCACCTGATAAATTGCCCTTCTACAGGGAATATGAGAGAAAACGGTCCTGGTTGTTTTTAATTGTCTAATGGAACTAGGATGAGAGAATTACTTTAAATTAAAAAAAGGAAAGGAAATCATGTTACAGTACTGTCACTGCTTCCCTGGGGCTCCTGATTAGCCCAGGAATTTTGTCCAGATCCATGTGCACTGGTGAGATTCTGTCCATGTGTGATATAACTGGCATTATCACAACCAAAGGCACAGCACAGTTAGTTCGCCTTCCTAAACAGCTGCTTTGAAGAAGAGGTTTGATACCTGCAATTTTTGACAAACCTTCAAGTTACCAGCTGGGTTCCAAATGATTTGTTTCCCCAGCAGAAGGAAGGTCACTGCAGTGCAAGGTCTTTGAGATTGTGGTTGCTGAGGAAATAAAAGGGTAGAAAATGGGGAAACATCAGATTTCCTCCCTATTCTCCTGGTGATAATGTGACACGTGCCTGCTTGGTAGAAATGGGCACCTTCACAAGCAGCTGTTGACCCAAATACAGGCTGGATCTTATTAGATGCTAAGAAGAGTCTAGGCCCCTGGGAGCGGAGGGTGCTCAGCACCTCTCAAAAGGCACTGAGCACCTCCCGAGGGTGGGCACAGAGAACATTAAGCAGGGCCTGCTGGGAGGGTTTAATAGCTGCTCCATCTTACTGCTGCAGGGTGATGCCTGCAGGTTGCTATTAAAGCAGAAATATGTCCCTGGTGTGCAGTCAGAGTAGCTTAGGCCTTACCTCTACACACCAGTGGCACTGATTTCACTTAATTGCTTAAATCCATTCAGTGAAAAAAGTGGTGCAAACCTTGGTGTAGACACAGGCCATTTTAAGCCTGACTTATCCATTTAACTTGTGCTGGTTTAACTTACAGGTGTAAATGTACCTGGCTAACCAGTTTTAAACTGAGATGAGTGTCCAGAGTAAGGTTTGTAGCAGTTTAAATCAGCTTCAAAACAAAGTTAAATTAAACCAGTGCAACTTCTGTGTGTGGACAAGACCTCAGTCTTGGTAAATGGGCTGAATGAATAAATGTTCCATCCTATCATTCTGCCATTCATACATAGTCACTTCCCAATTGAACACAATGTTAGCTCATGCAGTATTGGGTTCTTTATGAGCCATTTCTTTGAGAAAGGGAGAGAGGGCTCTTGCGCTTAGAATAATTTAACCTTAAATTAAAGATAAGCAGTCACAGCTGGAGCAGCATATTCCCCAGTTTTATGGACCCAGATCTGATCTTATGTGGCCAGAGAGCTCATCAACACAAAACTAAGAGAAGGAACCTGTAGAAAGGGACACAACAGGATCAGTAATCACAGGCATTGTATATATGTGAAGATTTTTCCAGATACATTGTCTCTGAAAAATATGTCTGTCACGTCTGTGTGCAATCCAGCATTTTTGTTTCATGGAAGTTTTTGCATGGAAACTTTGTCCTTTGATTTTGTGTAATTTCACCCAAAATTAGCTCTGTGAGAAATTCTGATCTAGTAGTAGTATTACATGGAATATCTAAGAAACATCTTCAAAACATAAACTTATAAATGGGTTGTGTGTTTTGCATTGAAATGACCTCTTGTAATGTAACCTTTTGATGCAATGTAACCTTCACTCTAAAACATGTGAGACTTTTTGGAAACACATGCATGTATGTTAATGACACGCTTCCTGAAAATAGGCCCATTTTCAATTTGGTAATGAAATAGCTGAACACGGACTATATTTTCTATACAAACAAAACTATCCCGATCTATAACCTCCTATATCAGACTGAGCACTGAGGAGGATTGAGCTTATCAGTGAGGGGATGCCTTGCTTTTTATTTTTTCTCATTTGCGCCTCCCTCACGAAAAGCTTTATTTCAATTATTTTATCTTTGAAGGAACATGCCAATTTTGTGTCTTTTCACTATTTCCCCTGGTAGAGAGTTACCCTGTGCCTGACAATTGCTTCCCTTCCCCATAAACGGACAGGAACCTTTTCCTGCTGAGATGTGTCTGAGTAGCCCAGCTCATTGTTTGATGCCATCATCATAAATATATATACAAGCTCCTTGTCTCCTCTCCATGTCCCATTGGCATGAGTCTGCAAAGTCGTTACAGATTGGAAAAGTGACAAGCTACGTGAAGTGATATCTTTTATTGGACCAACTTCTGTTGGTGAGAGAGGCAAGCTTTTCTGTCTCATCAATAGAAGTTGGTCCAATAAAAGATTTATTTTTTTATTAAAGCTAATGTTAAAAATATATGTATAGTAAACAGGTTGGGAAAAGAGTGTCTGTACATTTGGGTATAGTGCTTAGATTATCCACAAATATAAAGTTATTTTTTTAAATGTCGTACGTTACATAGATCAACGGTGTCCAATAGAAATTCGATGCTAGCCACACTGCTAGCCACTTTAAAAAAAAGCAACATGCATTAGCCACAATTCAATAGCCTATTAGCCACATGTGGTTTGTGGCGAACATACTGAACACAGCTGAAGCACATAGTCAACAATAACCCTAATTTAGATGAGATCATCTAAATTTGGGTTATTGTTGATCATAGAATATCAGGGTTGGAAGGGACCTCAGGAGGTCATCTGGGCCAACTCCCTGCTCAAAGCAGGGCCAGTCCCCAACTAAATTTAACTAGATTTAACAATACAGTTTAGATATTAGAATCTGAATACTCAGGTACCTCACTCATGAAAAATTGTACAGAGATTGGGCTGTGGAAAGAAAAATATATCAAAGTGTGGAGATTGTCCCTCAGTAATTGAGAATTAGGTTCATCATCCATCCATTCTATGCATCTGATGAAGTGGGCTATAGCCCACGAAAGCTTATACTGAAATAAATTGGTTAGTCTCTAAGGTGCCACAAGTATTCCTCATTTTCTTTACGGATACAGACTAACAAGGCTGCTAATCTTAAACCTTAGAAAATACAGTATTGCTTCACACAGCTTGTCTCTCTAATAGCCTGTGATGGACGTGGCTACAGGTACATTACAGACAAATTAGAAGAATAACATTTTGACTCAT
The DNA here is from genome assembly GCA_007922305.1 of Dermatemys mawii. NCBI lineage: Eukaryota > Metazoa > Chordata > Testudines > Dermatemydidae > Dermatemys > Dermatemys mawii. Next base: position 17,663,355 of record ML677358.1, on the reverse strand, counting down.
TCTACGTAACACAGATGTACAGTATCCGATATGAGGTTTAAGGCCGTGGGGAATCAGGCTATAAAGTTATAGTAACCTTTGCCACTGCATTTAGTCACTTGCAAGTTCAGACAGGTGACAAGAAAGCCTGGCAAAGCAATGAATGAATTCTTCTATCGCTCTGTTTAGCTATTCCACTTTCGAATGGAAAAGACTGCTCCAGTTTGCCTCCCATAAGTCACTGGACCCACCTCTTGGCTATTACCTCACTTGCTGGGATTTATCTCATATGATTCCTTAAAAAAAAACAACAGAGCTCTTCCCCATTCTCTGAAACCAGGGAGTCCTCATCAGCTGCCCAGCTCTTAGCAATGTAGTTACACCTGAAATACTGGTTTGCAAACCATGTGCAAGATGAGCTACCTGACAAGAATCCAGAGGGGAGGATAAGACCATGTTAAGTGTGACTAATGCCCTCAGCAACATGAAACTGCCTCTCCCCCTTCCACCCACATATCCCAGCCTAGGAAGGTAATGGAACAACTCAAGGTATCAATTATCCTCCATTAGAAATAAGATGCAAACTTCATGCTGAATCTGTTGCCATTGGATGCCTAATAGGTGAAGCTGTGGCGGAAACATTCTGTTGTGTGGTGTAATTTGAGAGCCTGAAGGAACAGAGTCTCCTGCTTCAAATGTGGGAAAGATCCTTTTCCCGTTGATAATGAGCTAACTGCCATGGGGGTTGGGGGAATTGCCTTTTTTCCAGATGATCGCATTTCAAAAACATGGGGGGGCAGGCTTGAAAAACTGGACTTCAGTGAGAAAACAGCTTTTAATTCAGCAGTTCTCAACAGAACCGTTGTCTGGGGTGAGATAGTGGTTCCAGGGTTGCTCACTTTCATGACAGAATAATATTTAGACTGGAGTCATGTTATTTCACAAAAATCCATTTCATTTGAAAAAAAAGTTTCTAGCCTTCATGGATGTGGAAAAAAGAGTTAAGTGAGACCTAATTAGATCCTAAAATCTCAAAAAGTAAATTAGCAGAACTCCACATTTATTATTCTTTTAAAAAAGTCTCATTTTTGGATGGTTTGACTCATATTTTTGAATGCTTGACATTGGCTATACTGTTTTACAGCAGAGGTCTGTCCGTCTGGGCTCCCCCTGGGTTCTAGTCCTGACTCTCCATTGGCCCAGTCAGTAATGAGCGTGGAACACCAGACAGTCGGGCAGCTTTTCCCGGGGGCCGCAGTGTTAAGATGTGCTGTATTTTCTGGGGAGTTTTCTTTTGCACCCCTCACTGATTTTTGCACTCCCTCCAAGAAGCAATTGTAGGTGAATTCCTGCAGGCAAAAGGCCAAGAGAGGGTTTTCCAGAAGAAGCACCAAGTCACATGTCCCATCTTGCTGCCATGGGATGTTTATGGTCTTCCTGCTCTCCTTTGTGTCCATGGCAGGAGAAGACAAGTGGCAATTCATATGCACCCACATCAAGTGCTGAGGGAGGGGGGAACTCACTTTATCTGCTGTTGATCCAGAGACAGGCAATGCCTGGCAATTTGCAGCTAAGGTATAGAGATCCCACTAGACTAGGGAGGATAACTGTAGGGACATTCATTAGAGGCTTCCAGGAGTCAGATCAAGTGGGTTCTGTAAAGACAGAGTGCAGAGGCAAAGTGACACACTGTTCCAAAGGTCATTTTGTTTGCAGATCCCTTATCTGCAAAACACTCACACCAAAACCTGAAATCAAGTGAAACTCAGATGGCTGGAGGTTTTGCAGGGGGTGGGGGTGGAGGGAAGATGTTGTCACAAACATGAAAGGCACCCTGGGTGTTTGGAAATGTTGGACACTAGTTTTAAGCAAATGTGAGCAGTTTTGAGCCAAATAATGAAATAACGGTAATGAGATAACATGTTTTGCATTTACGTAGTTCCTTTAATCTGATTTTGTCTGTCAGCCAGACTCATTCCCCAACTATCCTTTATGCAAATGTTTTATAGAATTGAAAATAAGGAATTCTGTCCATGCTGTAGAATTTCATCCATTTTCAAACCCACGCAAACACTGCAATCAATGTATAGAAATGAATGAATGGCTTGCCAATTACAAAAGCAGTTTCTCCTCTCTGGGTGTTCACACCCCCAGATCAGCTGCTGGAAGTGTTCCCCCCCCCCGATTGAATTTACCTTGCTTTCTTGCCTGCATATTTATACCTGCCTCTGGAGATTTCCACAACATTCATCTGATGAACTGGGTTTTAGCCCATGAAAGCTCATGATCCCTAAGATCCGTTAGTCTATAAGGTGCTACAAGATTCTTTGTCGCTAATGTATAGAAAGGATCCCATTCTATTTCTCTGGAAGCCTGTACCTTTCATTTCTATTCACTTTTAGAGGCCTTTCCCATAAGCAATCTTCTGAAGCTGTTGTTTTTTAAGGTGACCCTGCCACAGAGTGTGTTCTTAAGGCAGGAGTATCTTTTTAGGTTTTGTGAATTTGATTCAGTTAAATTTATTTTCCCTCCTTTCCCTCACCCAAAGCTAAAAATGACCTTTGTTATCTCTTCGGCTATACTGACGTGAGCTACAATCGTACAGCGAAACCAGTTCCAGGGAGGCTCTGTCCTGCTACAGGAGAGCTTCAAGAGACCTAAGTGATGCAGGTTACAATGCGGATGATCCAAATCTGGCACTCTTTCCTCTCTGATCATTACAGAAGCAGTCCCTCCACCTGGTGTTAAGTGGACATTGTGCTTCCAGAGGTGCCTGAGAGTTAAAACCAAGGTCCTGACCACTTTAGGCCATTAAAGATAGGATGCACTGATGCAAATGTGTTTCCTCTGCATTATAGCTTCCACGGTGCCCTAGGGGCTGGGGTACACTGGGGACGGGGGTTTCGAACTAAGATATGCAACTTCAGCTGCATCCAAGTATCTTAGTTCGACTTACCTGCCCATCCCCACGGTGGCAGATTGACTGGGGCCGCTCCCCCACCGACTCTGCTTACTGCTCCCGCCGAGGTGGAGTACAGGTGTCGATTCGGGGATCAATTTATCACGTCTAGATGAGACGTGATAAATCGATCCCTGATACATCAAGTGCTACCCGCCAATTCGGCAGGTAGTGTAGCTGCACCCTTAGAGGGAACTGAAGCATGGAAAGTGCATCCAAGTGGGACTAGCCCCGGTGAGAACCTGCTGGAGTGCAGAAGGCCCTTATGACACAGCAAGCAGTGCTAGTGCAGAGAATCTGGACCATAGTTCAAAACTGTATTGAGTTAGGCTTGTCTGATCTTCCATCAAAGCTTTGTGTGTGTGACTGCCAACTGGGTCTGCAACTCAATGAAATTATTTTGCAGAAAGTGTCTATTTTCCCTAGAAGTTTTTCTTGTTGTTGGAAAAGGGAGAGCTGGAAACATGAAGAATGTTTGGGTTTTGACAAAAAAGTCAAAATTTTCAGCGACATTCAATGGCCTCCCATTTTCGCAGGCATAAATGGACATAATTTAGGACTTGCTCACTTCTCCAATGAGCCCCACTTTTATTCTTCCCAATTATGAAAATCATCCCACATTTGTTGTATATATTGGTGGTTGCTGTTGTATGGGACAGATCACTAGGTATCATCTGCTTTATCATCACAGAAGTATTTTTAATAGAGATAGAAGCTTCTGTTGACCAACACAGGAACAACAAAAAAATACAAAACATCATCTCTCTGGCTGCACAGCAAAGATGATTCATGAATTTAACATCATATTCAATCACAAGCAGAAATATACTTCACCATAAATAAATTTAAATTCATTGTACAAAAAACCCCAAGTAGTTCTTCGTACAAATATGGTACATTGGACAAGTGTTCTTGCAAACATTTTTTAAACTTTCAAGAACAAAGTTTTGCTCTGGTTCACAAACACATAAACCAACTGAACTGGAATAATACAGGAGAAAAAGGACTAGAGTGGTCACTGCTCCTAACGAGGGTTGCTGGAGAAAAGAATGTGACTGAAGTAGAGTTTTAGTTGGTTTGATTTCCCCTTTCTACTGGGCTGCTCAAAATCAAGTACATCATGGGGGCTGTGCACTGCAAATACTACCATTTCATAGATTTTTAAGGCCTGAAGGGATCATTATGATAATCGAGTCTGATCCCCTTCATAACTCAGGCCAGGACATTTTATCCACTAATAGCTGCATCTATCCGGTCTTGATTAAAGACTCTGAGAGCATGTCTACGCTTCACTGTTAAGCCCAGGGTGAGTAGAACTTCAGTGAGCAGACCATATACTTGTTAACCTAGGCCTTGAGAGTCTACACTCATTTGTAACCCCTGGTTAGGAATTGTTGAACCCAGGGTCTCAGTCTGCGGCACCTGCATCCACACTGCATTATGCACACCTGAGTCCAAACACCCAAATCCCAGATTTGCTAGTGCTCCCCCTCATGTGGCTGCTCTAGCCCTCTTTTTATGGTCCAGAGTGGAGAAACCTGACTGTCCAGAAGACATAGAAAGGTAGCCCATGGGATTGTGGATACATTTGGTGGATACCCAGAGCATGAGTCCATGGGATCCTGGGTCCAAGCGCTAGCTTAACAAAATTTGTGTGTAGATCGTAGGAGGGTTAGGCTTGAACTTGGGTTTACACTGCAGTGTAGGCATACCCCATGTGCTAGAGGATTTACCACTCCCTTTGGTAATCTGTTCCAGTGATTAATTACCTTCACTGTTAATCATATGCATTTTAAAGACTAACGATTATTAGATTAAAAAGAACAAGCAAAAAAGAAAAGGCCATCCAGTTCATTCAATGGCTTATGGGCCAATCTTGAAACCTTTACACTAATATGCAGCCAAAGAGGATTTGAGAACTGGAGCCAAGATCTACACAACCGACTTGCGTCCTTTTGAAGAAAAGGGTATTGAAATCAAGTTGTTTGACTGAACGCACACTGCCATCCCACGCCACTTGAACAACAGGGTCAAATACCCACATAAACACTACAGCTGAAATATACTCTGTTTTGATCATACAGCTTTGGTTTCCTGCTCAGAATTTCTGATCTCCCACTCCACCTCAACAGGTCCTGAGAAGGGGGGGAGGTGATTTTATTCAAGCAAATTCCCCATTCATGGATCACACACACATATATTGGGCAATGCATTCCATTTCCGTTCATGCAACTGTGCTTTATAGGCCTCGAGAATTAATCCCCAAATACAACAGCAAAAGAACATTACATTTCGCAAGGTGATGTTCAGACATGGTGAATACACCACCACTCCTTCAGAGCTGAAGGCTTTCACTGCGTACAGCCAATTGCCCCTAGCTGTTGGAGTCAGGCTCCTTAAAAGCTTGTAGTGTTTTGTGCCACAACCAGGCCTGCCGACAGAAAGTTCAGGCCCCAGGGCCAAGGCTGTCCCTAGGAAGGCAGACCCCGGAGTGGATGTGACAAATTCGTTACTTCCGGGACTCCCAACGCTGGCCAATCACACTGGCCTACGGGGCCCCCCAAATTGCGGGGCTCGGAGTGGTCATGCACGCCTAGGAAGCCTGTGGGCAGCCCACCTGGGTGATTTAAAAGGGCTTGGGGCCACTACTGGGCCCCATAGCAATTGCTCCCTTTGCCCCCCTCCCCCCGACATCGGCGGGCCTCCCCACAACTGCAACATTCTGTAAAAGTGTCAGGAGGGGCTGGATATTTCATGGATTTGGTGCCCAGATGTTGCTCTGAGAGCCACACAGGGACCGGTGCTTTCAGTTCAGGGACACTTCATACCAAAATAACAAAACAACCCTTTCGCTTAGCGGTTCTCAAACTGTGGGTTGGGACCCCATTTTAATGGGGTCACTAGGACAAGCATTAGACTTACTGGACCCAAGGTTGAAACCTGAGCTCCTCCCCAACATCCCGAGGGGAAGGAGGGGAGCTTGACTGCAGCCCCTATCCCTCCACCAGAGGCAGCACGGCTCAGGCTGCAGCCCCCTTCCTCCCCAGCAAACCAGGGAGTTCGGGCTGCGGTCCCTTCTTCCCCCACCCGAGGTGGCGGGGATTGGGCTCTGCCTCACTCCTGGGGTCATGTAGTAACTTTATTGTCAGAAGAGGGTTGTGGTGCAATGAAGTTTGAGAACCTCATTAGCCCAATAAAAATACCAGTTAGGATCTTTTCCGTCATCTCATTTCACTCACAACCCCCCACCCCGCCCCAACAGACCTGATGCTCCCATTCTGCTAACCCAGGTTTTTTACACTTATGTAGGTCTACTAACTTCAGGCTAAAAGTGGTGTAACAGAGCAGGGAACCAGGCCTTTCCTCCTTGGTAGGGGAGCATATATCCTATAAAGCAGAACCTTTCAATGTCTGTGTCCTTGAACATGCTGTTCTTCCTCCAGATGGGATGGAAAAAATCCCCCCTCTCAGTCTCAAGTCTTTCCCTGCCTGACGATTTGAGATGATTTGAGCCAATGATTTGAGATGATCTCCCTCAGCCTTCATGTTAGTTTCAGATTAAAATGCACCAGAGATTTCTTTTTGTAGCTTAAACAGCTGCCTCAGGAAACTCAAGGCGGCAAATATGCCCAGCAGCACTTGAGGGGGATAGTCACTGGTTGCCAGGGAAACAGGTAGGTCTCCCAGAAAGACATCTTCCATCAGAAATTCACCTCTAGCCAACAATATTGAGCTGCCTGCTGGTTTCAAAGACAGAATGTTCCAGCCAGGATCCCTCTTCAACTCAACTGATCTACTTTCTGTTCCCTCACACACTGTCTCTGGCTTCCCAGCATTAGTGAGAGCACCACATTGTCCTAAATAAGGTGAACTAAGTGTCTGGGTTATGGTGAGATACAGTGCGTTAATGTGGCTGCATTATTTAATGGCAAAGGTCTGATTTAACCTAAATAAAATCAAGAAATTAAAACTCTCTCAGCGGGGAGGCCAGGGTGGATTAGGAGAGATGCACGAGGCATGGCCCTTACCTCTTAATTCCGGAGGGCAGGTTCTGATCTCATCTATATCTGTGTAAATCTGGAGTGACTTCACTTGAAGTCCAAGGGGTTACTGCAGGCTTACCTCTGTATAGCTGTGATCCGGATCTGGCCCCTTAACTTTTGCCACACTAAACAAGACCCTTCATCTCACTTCAAAGAAGTTGATGTGGGAAAGAAGGAAAGACAACGAGTTCTGAAATTTTCCTTGATGCTTCAGCTAGGTTCTTTTAATATCACAGGATCTTGGACAATGTTAAAGAGTCAGAAGGAAACAGAATCCTGTATTCCCTTTGTAGAACCTTCTGAGTACTATATTCATCTCCTTTCTGATGCTTATTTCATTTCCTCTGCTCTAAAGGATCCTGCTGTTTCTGTGTAATAGGGTTTCCGTTAAACCTTTGACTGGAACTCTCTATACTCTGCAGGCATACGTACTGAAGGAACTCATTTGACACTCACGAATGGACACAAATTGTAGCTTCCAGCTCATTGTCCAATGGGGATGTTTGATCCTTGGCTAAAAACCAAAGTACATGTACATTCTGGAGGTAAGCCGGGCGGCCAGGATCAATGATTCCTCCTCCCACCCCAGGAATACAGCGAGGGGAATTTTCAGGTAAGTGCAGCACACAGTATTCATTAGGCGATTTCATTATTTACTCCCTGGTAGCTATCGCTTCAGGGGGCACTTCTTCTGAATTAGTAGTGGGCATATGGCATGTAGTGGGAAACCACCAGGGTGGTATCTTGTCTCCCAGCTCTCTGAAATGCAGAGGAGAGCCATTCAGTCACAGTTATTCTGAAACCCATGCATCACAAAGCCCCCTTAGCGAGCAGCAGAGAGAGTCTAGAAGGGAAGAAGATCATGGTGAAAAGAGGGGGGAAATCTCCAACAGTGACGCTAGACTCAAACTCTGAATCAACTTGGTTTCCTTTCTCTGGTCAGGTGACTTCTTCCTCTGTGAGAAGTGCTGCTGTTCTGCCTCCCCAAATGAGGGATGTCTTCAAACTCTCCTGCCACTGTCATGCATCGCAGGGGAAGTTCCACATGCCTCACCATGTGCCCGCAGTGGGAGATGACTTTGGATGCTCTGGAACAATCAGCTCGTGACTGGAACGCAACACCTAGGACTCTAATATGGCTTCAGAGTTTTGGGTTCAACTGGACGTATCACAGAAAAACAAAACAAAAAACCCAACCCACTGCATGGAAGAAAAGCACATTCAGCCCTCCTCCCACACCCAGTCGTAAAGCTACAGATAAAGCCAACCACAGCACATGCACTCGAACAGAGCCAGACAGGAAGATGTGAGTGTCGGGTGCACCCAATCTCTCTTGTTGCCAGAGCCACATTGTCAGGTTTCCCCTTCCCAGATCTTGTTCTGATCCAGTCTCTCTCCCTCCCTAATCCCAAAGGGGTTTAATATCCACACTAGCACTTGCCACTTAGCATGTGGTAGCCAGGGACTGGTGGATGGGGGGCTGGAAGCAGCGCACGTGCTCCACCGTGGAGCTGTCTGTTTCCACTGACTTCATGTACTTGTTCAGGATGGCGAAAATCTCGTTGTTCAGGATCTGATACTTCCTGATGCGGTCGGCCATCTTCTTCAGGGGCTGGAGGGGAGGAAAGAACAGGCAAAGGGAGATGAAGCAATCCCTCTGGGTCAGCTGGAAAGCATCAACAGTGCCACTAGCCTGCTGCTACGAAACCTCAGTGGGACAGTTCCAACCCCTGTTACATGTCCACCTCGCTCTTCATCTCCATTCTATGGGCCCATGAGTCATGCCAAAGCATGACAGGGCCAGTAGGCTGTAGTCAGAAGAACCCAAGTCTAACCTACTTCCCCTCTCTCCCTCATTTACTTATTGCTAAAGCCAGTGCAATTACAGTATGGCTAATGGGCATTATTATTATTCTTTGGCTGCAGCTCCCCATGGCCAAGCTGAAGGTCCCTGCTTTAAAAGGAAAAGTTCCCATGTCCCATTAAAGTCTTGGCCTCTCTGCAGCATCCCACAGTGGATGGCTCTAGACTTGGGAATGGTTTAAAGACACAGGGTAACACTAGACACACTGGGTCCCCCAGAATGACTTCTGTCATTCACCTTGTTGTCCATATGTGAGTAACAGCAAGATCCTGCTACGGTGCAAGAGCAGGGAGAGGGTAGTTCTGTGTTTCTGACCCTTGAAAAGGGGGTGGGAGGTGGCTGTCCTCGGCCTTACCACGTTCTTTATGATTTCATCCTTCCCATCCTGCCTCTGCACCTTCAGCAGATGATAACAGAAGTCAAAGAGGTCGAAGCGCCGCTGCTGCCCGAGGAGAACAATGACGGAGCAGCCCGCCCAATTCAAACCATCTCCAAAGCACTGCCTGGAGAGGGTCAGAGAGACGCGAGGGGAGCTATTTAGAGAAGGGTTGTCCCACATGACACGAATCACCTCCCTCACTGAATTTCTGCTGTCTGGACTCTTTCATACAGCTACAGGGTAGATGTGTGTGAGATCAAATGAACTAAAAAGCAGCCGGGCAGAACCCCAGTGGAGCCAGCCTGTCTTCTCAGAGCTCAAAGCAGGCAGCATGGCCTAGTGGGCAGAACTTAGAAGATCTGGCTTCTATTCCCAGCTTTGATAATGAGCTGCTTGGCGACCTCCAGCAAGTCACTTCCTCTCTCTGTGCCTCAGTTTCCTTTCCCATCTTTTATCTTCCTATTTAGCTTGAAAACTCTTTGAACTGGCAGGGGAGATAAAAGGCTCTGTGTTGCATTACTGATCCCTGAGTCAGCCAATCCCCACGGCCCTGTGTTATAAATGATGCTCTCTTCACCAGCTTGGTTGTTACCTAGGGCTCCACATGATCACAACACGCTTCTCTCACTAAGAGCAGAGGTGAAAGTAAGCTGGTACGCTCTGGTACAGTGTATTGGCAAGAGCCGGTGCGCCCTACCGGGGCGGATCGGCTTCCCCAGGCGCAATTTAAAGGGCCTGGGACTCCCAGCAGTGGCTGGAGCCCCAGGCCCTTTAAATTGCTGTCAGAGCGCTGCTGCGGGAACTCGGGGAGGCTGCAGCAGGGCTCCGGCAGCAGTTTAAAGGGCCTGGGGCGGTAGCGGCAGTCCAGCCCAGCCCCGGGCTCTTTAAAGAGCTGCCAGAGCCCCGCTGAAGCCTCGCCGGGGCTCCACAGGGATGAGAGCCCTGTTGCTGGAGCCCTAGGGAAGTGGTGGCGGGGGTCCGGTAGCTATTTAAAGAGCTTGGGCTGCCGCTACCGCCCCGGGCCCTTTAAACTGCTGCTGGAGCCCCTGCTGTGCGGCGGGGGGGAAGGCCCCTTACTAGTATGGGAGCTGGGCTGCGGCTGGCTCTGACCCCTAGCCCCTCCCCTTCAGCCCGAGGCCCCGCCCCTTCTGGGGTCCAGAGCTGGCCCCAGTCCAACCCTGGTACCGGTAAGAAACTTAAGTTACTTTCACCCCTGACTAAGAGCCTGGGTCTCCCTCATAATCCTGGGCACATGCTACCCTGGGCACCATTGCAGGCCTACTCACTCTGCAGTGAACTCGTTCGTCCCCACGGGGATGCAGTACACGAACTGCATGGCGCTCCAGAGCCGGTGGAACTCAACACACTCATCCACGTGCATGACCCCGTTGGTAGGGGGAGGCCCGCGCCAGATTGGGTCCTGCAGGTAGCTGCGAATGCGCGTCAGGATCACCTCGAACATGGAGAGCCCGCAGCACAGCCGCTCCTTGGTCAGCAAGTCACCCTCCCGAGCAATGGCTATTTGCTGAGAAGGAAGACAACCGCAGAAACAAAAGTGGATGTGTAATGACCTCCCTTTTGGAGTTCTGCACTGATCTCCATCCTGCCTCTCTTAGTTCTTTCACATCTGAGAACATATTCCATGCAAGGCCAGGTCTTACCTCTGTCAGATGTTTACTCCCCTCCTAAGAATAGCCATCCCGCTTAGGATAGGGCAGAAGAATATAAAGGACACACTCCTCAAATATTTTTCGTAACTCTAAACGTTTTTGGAAATAACTCAATACCTTGGACATTAGAGGCTGAAGTCTGTTTTCTTCCAGAAGCATTTATCCTCAATCCTGCCTGCACACTACTGTGTTACTGTGGGCCTATTCATGACTATTGGACTGCATATACTGGATTGTTTCTGTCATACCATTTGTGGATAGTAGACAATGATGCCTGCTCTGTTACTGTAGGATGATTGGTGAGACCTGAGCTGTGCACACTAGTTTGTTACTATAGGGACACTCCCTTTACACACTCGTTTGCTATGACAGCGTTGTTCACAGCAACTGATCCAATGTGTGTGTGCAAATAGCTAATAGGCACACCCAGTTAGCCATATGCAAACATAATATGCCACTGTGCATGGTTAGCTTTGAAAAACTGGTTTATTCAGACTTTGAAAACAGATGGCAAGAACAAAGAGGATGCCGGGTACATTTTGATTCTCCCAGCCTTGCCATGAGCTCTTTCAAAAGCAGGAATGCCGTCAAATTCTTGGCTCGTTTTCTAGGTAAGATTAAAAAAAAAAAGCTCTGAAAAATATTTGAAGCTACCAAAAACCTAGTACTAGAGGGGAAAAGGCATATTTAGAAGAAGCTGGAGATAACCAACTTCATGAACTTTTGGGGGGATGAGAGTGAAATGTATGAATAATACCTACTCTTAGATACACCTGTGCAAATCTGGAATAGCTCCACTCACATCAGTGGAGTTACCTGGATGGACACTGTGTAACAGAGCAAAATCTGGCTTCATTTCATCCCCCAGGGACTGTCACTAACCCTAGAAAAAAAGATGATTTAGGGCATAAAAGCAACTGTGCCCTTTGCCCTGAGCAGCTCTGATTATTGTCCGTAGCAGCAGGGAATTGTGCTAGTTTGAAGAGTAACTTTCCTTTGGCTCTTGTAATTGTTCTGTTTCCTGCCATTTCCACCTGCACTGTTGTTAAGAAAATGATTGTTAGGAAAATGTAACTTAGAATGTTGTAGTATGATTTTAAAATAACCTTAGACTTATAATCTCACTCCCTGTATATGTACTATTGACCCCTAGTTTAACATGCATTTTAAACTTGCATTCACCCTGTCACAGATGTGCAGGCGTCATAGTGTCTGAGTACCCCTAAGTGTTTTGAACCTCCTGTTTACCAGACATGTAAATGAAATAGATTAAGACCAACAATGGATGTAATAGCCATTAAATGTTCCCACCTGTGTATGTGGATTGAAAGTCCCCCTCCCTTATCAACACAGGGGTATAAAATATCCTCACACATGTATTGAGGTGGGCCAGTTGTTTGGGTGATAACCCCTTCTGACTCCTTATTGCTTGCAATAAATCTTGTTTTTCCAGAAGTCTACTGAGTTATGCCTGTCCTTTGAGGTGTATTGGACTGAACTCCAAAGGAAATAAGCAGTTTTTGCAACAGTGTTGACTTCCACAGCTTCCTCCCAGGGCCCATACAGTCAGTTAGGAAAATGATGGTGCATTGAGTTACAATTATGTTTATCAAGGGTAACAAGGTGAATGGAAGCTTAGCTTTGTTACCATGCATCCCTGGCTGGGGAGTCAAAATGTGCTGGGTCTGCTGTGGTCACAGAAGATCACCCCTGAGTGTTTGTCAAGGCGTTTTATTCCCATGGACAGAGCACTTTACTCCCAGTGTTACATGGCACATGCATGCACAGCAGATGTGGCACTTTCTAGCCCTACTGCCCATGCTAGGGGGTTTCCTGTGGCTTCATGCAGGCTTCAAGCAACTGCTATATTTCTGACTCTCTCCAGTAGCTTCTATAAAGAATACATTTTTATCCCATCAGGATCAATACTGGGGTTCCAGGGACACGGGTTGCAAATGAAAGGGGCAGGGGCATGGCCCAGGTAGACAGTGAGAATGTGAGTGTTTGCTCAAATTACTTACAAGACATCCAAATTAATGATGACTTGTGGGGATCTGGTTTTGGAAACATCTGGGGCTCATTCTCTCAGCTGATTGCCCTAATAAGTAACATTTTAGCCACCTACAGAGACAAATCTAGTGGCAGTGGATCTGGCCACCCACTCTGTTCTTTTTGTTGCCTTAAACCACAGGTCCCCACTAATCGAAATCTAGGTGTTCCTGAAACTTGTCTCCACCAGATGTTTAAAAAGCCCTGGCTGTGCACTGACACCCCGTTTCACTAGAAGTGGTTTATGCAGGTAGTAGCCTAAAGCCTTTTTGGCTGGTAAATATTGAAACTGGAAGTTCTACAATTAGCGTCTGCTGCAGTTACAAGGACAGCCTGGTTGCATAAACGCACAAGGCAATTAATATTCAACGAAGAGCAAATATACAGAGAAAGTCAAGGGAGCGAACAGATTCTGCAAGGCGGAAGCACCAGCTCGAAATCTGTTCAGCTCTGGAATGTGGGTTTCACATAACGGCTCCACTTCCCGGGTGCTCAGACACCAAGCTGGTAGAGGTGGCAGACATGCCTTAAGCAGATAGACTGATTCCTGCTGCTGTTAAACTCACCACTGCAGCAAGCTTGCAGCACAGCAGCTTGGCTAGAATTTCAAGGCTAAAATATTTAATGGGCCTACACCAATGTGCCCACTAAATCTGCACGCACATGTGCTAGTGGGCACAGAAACTAACCAGACTTTAGTGTCTGCTCACCAGGATGAGGGATTGTATTATTTATTAATAGTATTATTGTTTGTGTGAGCCATATGCCAGGCACACCAGTTTCAGCATGGTCAGATTGTCTGGAAGGGAACTCGTCCAATTATCTTAATATAGGACTTTTGAAGAAACTGTAAAAGGACCAATTCTGTCCTCAGATGCATACACAGGGCTGCCAGAGACGAAGCAGGATCCCCAAGCATGCATTCAAGGGCAGACTTTGGTCCTATGGCTGACCATCAGAAGGCCTTGATATAAATCTACTACTGCCGTCTGGCTGCCCACCAGGCTAACAGCAGCTGGAGAGCAATACTCGTCTATCAAAGCCAGACCTAGAGTCTGAAGTCCTGTCATCATGCCCCAGTTGTAAGAAACGCACCTGGGTCATGTACGAGATACTGAACTCTCATGAATAGCTTTACAGTGGGGGTGAGGGTGGGGGCACCATACGACTCACCAGCTGCAGCAACTAAGGGTGGGCTTTGCAGGAGAGCCTCACTCTAGTCCTACTGAGCTCCATGGTTACCCTCCCACTGACTGTGGGGGCAGGGGTGTGTGTGCAGTTAGGCTCACTCTCATTCTTATTGGGGAGTTTACTCAATGAGCCACTCTGGCACCTCTGATTCTGCACTGATCTCCCATACAAATGAAGATTTATGTCCTGCTCACTGCCTGTTTGCTTGTCGTTGTGTAAACACAGCCTACACGTAGCCCCCTCCTTTAATGCACAAACCCCCTCCAACCTGGGCCAAAGCCATGGAAAGACTCTCACTGACTTCAGTCGGCACTGAATGAGACCCTTAGACCACAGTGTTTATTGTGTAAACAGCATAGCACCAAATTTTTATTAATGGCATTCAAACCAGAACAGCTGAAATATGGTCATAAATTTCCAGACACCTGCTTTTGGGGACTTATGTTTTCTGTGCACAAAAAAACGTTGATGTTTGTATTCAAAACTGCATTTCCAGGAGCCAATTAATAGCAGTGGGGAACTAACAACAAATACAGTTGTGTTTATTTCTATCTGAGTTTCTGAGATCTCATAACTTTGGTTTCCAAAGGTATGTTGGTGAAGAACTTGGTAGCACACTAGAGTGAATCAATTTTAGTGGGGAAAATGAAATACTTTTTGTTTTATCACTGTAAATACGGTGAGGAGAAGCAGCAAGTAGACTTTACACAGTAGAATTTAAGGATGATTTTGCAAAGAAGGATAGACACACACACATAAAAGCACGGTGGTGATTTATATCTTAACGATGTCCCTTTACAAAGGGAACTATATGGGAGATGAGAAGTGCCCACAAGTCGGAACAGAACCCTCTGCTACACTTTCTGTTTTTAGTTTCACATTATTCCCAGACATGCAAAGTTCTACATGACCTTGAATTATAAATATGATCCTTTGGAAAATAGGAAAGTGAATTGCCTGGATCCTGTCACAAATCTGTCCCTTTTTATTGCTGGATGTTCATTCCAGCTACAGAAAATTACTGTGTGAGGAAGTTAATCTAATTCAGTGTCTCAGATACATCTGATTCTATTAACTAAAAGAAAGCAGCATTTCGGTAGTGACACTCGGTGAAATCCTGACCCTCTGAAATCACAGGGTGTTCAGTCATTGATTTAGTGGAGCCAGGATTTCAACCATTATGTTTGTTTATTTCGGTGAGAGATTTAAAAATGGTGTCATAACTTCAGCATAAAATATAGATCTTCCCATTAAGGCCCCAATTCAAGAAAGCAGGAAAAGCATTCCTGTGCAGGAAAGCATTGTAACGCATGCTTAACTTTAAGCGTATGTTTAAGCCCCAAGCACATTTAAAGTTAAACAGGTGCTTATATGATTTCCTGAATATGGATGGACTTAAGTGTTTGTGTGAATACTTTCCTGAGCTGGGGGCTTAAAGACTTGATGGAAATCCCCCAGGTCAGTAACAACCCCCACACATCCTCCCACAGAATTCCCTCCTGCAAAAATACCTTTGGCGGTAGGTGGCAATTTTCAAAATTGTTCATATTCAGAGCTGGCTTTTGAGCATTCACCCCACCACCCCTATTGCAGCATGGTTCACACCCAGCCTTCCTGAAAGGAAGCACTCACACACCAGCTCCTAAATCTCCTTGACCGACCTCATCAGCCACTAGAGGCAAGGGTTTAAATTGGTTTGATCAGCAAAAAAATGGCAGTCCGGAATAAAAATAAATCACACTTTTCCTGGGAAGTGTGGGGAAGCCAATGGTTGCAGGTAATTCAGTAAAGCACCTGCCCAGAGATAACCCTCTTCTCAGGGGAAGGAAGGAGCTGTGCAGCATTTTAGAATAAAAGTTGGAGCCCTTTCCTAAGGCCAAATGGGCAATCAGGGGACTGATGGGAATTTTCAGTAGCCCTCTCCCGGGGGTTGCAAAGGAATCCTTACCTGAGGAGTTCCCAGCCTCTCTATTAAGGGAACCAGGTGAAGTGGGGCATATTTGGCTTCGAGACGCTTCATGCGTACCTCCAAGCGTTCTCCTTCTGTCAAGCGAGCAGCAAACAGTGACGTAAGACTAGGCAGTGACAAGCCGGCATTTCCACAGAGTTGCCTGGAGCTGCCTCCCCACCATCGCCTGCTCTGACTCTGGCTCGCGGGGCCAGAACACCGGCGGGAAAGGGAATGGGGAGACGTGCTGTGGAAGGGAGTGTGATTACAGACTCCGTGCTAGCGGCTTCATTGTCAGTTTGTAAAAGGGCCCTGTTTTAACAGCACAAATCTTACTATTCTCAACCAGCCGTGGCACATTTCATGCTGTTGTTCTCCAGTCCTGCTTGCACATTGCTAAATGGTTTTTAAAATGGAAAGAAATGGAGCGGCTAATGAGTATTTCAATCTGGGTAACTAGACTATAAACATCCTGGCTGGCACTTGTCCTCCACCTGACTTTTTACTGCATCACTATCTACAAAAGGGCAGGATGCAGGGTAAGAAACAAAATCTGCAACATTAAAGCGGGGGGATTCTAGGTAGGGGAATAAGCACTGATCTCTGCTTCTCTCTTGACTTCTTACCTTTGATGTAGACCCTGGGTAAAATATTTTGGAAGGGAGCAGCATGCAGCAAATCACAAACTTCTTCCTGGGACTGAGGCAGGAGGAAGAAAAATAAAATAAGTTAAAAAATTAGGGGGTTGGCAAGAGCGCATGGACCTGTTTACCTCTGGGGCGCGCATTCAAATCCAGCCCCGTTGTAATGCAGGAGGTCTGAACCTCTGTGAAGTGAAACTGGAAAAAAGTACCTGCCCCAAATCCCTTAAACCTAAACCAGAAAGATTTATATAGCTCCATTAAATAACTTCCTGTCTGTATAAGCCCAGGTGGCTATATAGAGCACTCGCTGACTCTGAGTCTAGAAGCACATGAAGGAAGTGATTTCTGTTTTACTCTAACTTGTTGACTTCCTAACATTTATTTTCTAAGGATCTCAAGACATTCTCTTGATAGGAAGAAATTGATGGCTAAATTGCTGCAAGGTGTGTATGTACATACCTATATGAATCCTAGGGGCTACTACTGAACCTTACATAGTATGTTCGTTTGGATTTAGTTCATTTGGATAGGCATTTACAGCCAATACTATCAGACCAAAGGTGTGGTGCACCCCAGGCAGACTAGAGAAATCATGCAAAGAGGGCTAGAAAGAAATAACAAAATGAGATGTCACTTGGAAAAACACATGCCAGCACACTTGGGTGAAATTAACCCAAAACACAGACATACAGGAGGGAGAAACCTGGAAATAGTAATACTGAAAGAGTGATGGGCGACAACAAATTGTATATGAGTTTGCAGTGGGAGATGGTAGCGAGGAAAAAGGAGAGGTTACTTACCCAGGAGCTGGAGTTCTCTGAGATGTTTTGTCCCTATGGGAGTTTCACGTGCGCCTGTGCGCCTTTGAGGAGAGATGTTTCTTCAGCAGTGTCCATGGGTCTGCATCTGCCCCATACACATACGCATGCTCTGCACTGAGGTTATACAGGGAGAGGTGGATCTGATACCACGCCAATTCCTTCTCAGCAACAAGTCCACAGGCAAGAACTCCAACGCAGAGGGGAAAGGTGGGTGGGCAGTGGAGCATCAGTAGGGATAAAACCTCTGAAAGAACTCCAGTTACTGTACAAGGTAAGTAACCTCTCCTTCTTTGACTTATTGTCCTTATGGGTGCTCCACATTAGATGTACACCTGTTATGGAGGAGGGCGCTTCGGAGAGTGGCCTTACCAAAGGCTGCATCTGATCTAGAGACACAGCTATGCAGTGTGTGGTTTTGAAGGATGCATGGAGAAGGGAATGACTCCCCAAGAGTTCAAAGGGCAGGGGCTTCTCAAGGCACTGGGAATTAATTAACCTCCCAAGGTGGAGTGAGCTGCCTGACATGAGGGAAGATGTTGGTCGATTCCTCCAGGAATCTTGTGGTGGTAGGGGGAGCACAAACTGAAACCCCTTCAATTGGCTGGTGAAAGGCTCCAATGGCACCTAGGTGAACTTTAAGAGAGCTGAATGAGAAGCCTCGGATTTTTATATGTAACGGGCAGTCAAGCCTGATAGGGAGATCAGTCTCGGATGGGGATGATGGCTGCGCTTCCTGCCTCAAGAGACCCTTGTGAAAAGGATCCCTGATAAAGGACAAGAAAGGGGAGGAGGAGTGGAAAGAGATGGAGTAGCCTGATGAAATTACTTCCAGCATCCATCTGTCCAATGAGATGAACTTCAGGAAGGTGTGAAATGGAAGAGACGCTCCTTACAGGGTGGGTGGGGAACAGGATGGTATAGAGTAGGATCCACAGAGTGGGGAAGGTATTTGGCTGAAGCCAATGCGGACGGGGAAAATTGGTCCTTAGGGAGCACTCTGTACGAGCATCATAAGTAAGTCCGTCAGCTTCCTTGAGCTACTCTTGAGCAGAATCTGTGCTTTGACGGGATGTGGGACTCTCCAAGGCAGCAGAAGTTGTTGGGTTGCCCGTCTCTGAGACAGAAAGACCTGTGGCAGGTCTGGCAGGGTTTGAAGCCCAGGTTTTGGGCATGACTTGCAGAAGGGAGGCCGCAGGCCAAGAGGCTGAGGGTAGAAGATGCCCTACCCGTGGCCAACAAAGAATGGGGGTGGGAGGTGCCAAAGGCACAAATTTGTGCCAGAGGGGGAAAACTCCCAAGAATACTCAAATAAAAATGAGAAATATAAATAAATTAAGTAAACAAACCAAAGTAAGAGAGAGCTAGAAAGTTAATCTAGCAGATCGCGCAATGCTCAGACTCTAGCCACAGGAAGTTGAAAAAGAATTAGTCGTGGTGGGACTGCCCATCCCCACATACCCTTGTCTGGGGCAAAAGGATGCACAGGGTGCAGGTGAAGACCCACAGACACCGCTGAAAAAAATCTCTGATCAAAGGCACATGGGCACCTCATGTGGAGCACCCATAGAGACAATAACTCAAAGTAGAACAAAGTGATTTGGCGCTGCATACAGAGAAGCATTGTTGCACAAAGAGGTTTCGGTCTGTTTCTGTGCAACTCTGGGTAGGACATGCATTTGGTGCTGGGCATCCCCTAACGTGAGCCAGGACAGAGCTGTGAAAATGATCAGGGGGCTGGAGGGAACGACTCAGTTAGGTCAATTTTATTGTGCAAGTAGATCTTGCTGTTGGGATGCCTTGGCGGAGGGCCCATAATCCTGACAATACGCTGGTAATTGTCTGTGGCATGGACAGTGATGGGAAGAGAGTCGAGAATGTGATGGTGTGTTTGTGAGAGTGCAGGGTGTGGCGTAGTCAGCACGGGAGGTGGAGGGAAGGGGACAGCATCATGGGTCCTATACGGACACTGCGGTTTGTGGCATGGAGAGTTGTGGGAGTGGGCACAGAAGCACAGCATGGGCATGGCATAGCATGGTGTCTTGCTACCCTGTAGGCAGAAGCATCCTTTTGTTCCGATGCAAATTCTGTCCCTGCTACTTCAACCCTGAAACATGTCCTGACGGGGAAATTATTTTCTCCAGCTGCTGCCTGTATTCACCCATTTTCTGAGCAAGAATTAGGAATGTCAGTAACACCCTTCTCCTCCCTCCAACCGAGGCTCCTGCCTTACAGCAGGAATTTGAGAATGTTATTGATAAGGAACAATAACAAAAATTGTGTCTGTGTGTGTGGGGGATCGAGGGGGGAATGGAAGCTACTTCCTCACCTTAATTGTAGCATTCGCTATCAGACAATAGTCTCATGCAATATAATAGTTCAACAGCTACCATAAAACAACAGTAAGAGCAATTACATCCACTGCATTAGACCTCCACTATAGGGAAGATTACAAAGCAGTTAGGGATGTTATCCAATCTGACTGAACCCTCCCCATACTCTGTAACTCTGATCAGACGGTTCTTTTTATGATGTGGACAGGAAAATGAGATATCCTAAGATGTTCTCTGCAACAGGATCTCGTGCAAGGCATGACACCTTGTGCCTTGTCATGGATGAACTTGGAAAACTATTGTCTTTGCCAGTCTGCATCTTAAACCTGGGATTGGGTTCTCCTTAATAAAGCAATGACTTTGTCACGGGATAAAAAAGGAAGTTTCCCCCACATCCTCCCACAAAAAAGGAAGTTCCTAATTAAAATATGCGTGAATTGTTGATGCTCATGAGGGCATGGGAGTCTCTCCATTGACTTCAGCTGACTCTGGATTAGGCCCTAGTGGCATAAGCGAGAGCCAGGCCTGAGTGGAAATGAGTAGTGTGGTACCCTCCTTGGCCCACTCTGCCAGACCACCTCCATTACGTCCCATAATCCCTTTTTCAGCTTCAGCCCTGGGCTTTTTTTGAGCAGATGACTGTCAATCACGCTTGGCCGCCTGGAGCTCTTTGGATGTAGACACAGTCCCAGTAGGCTGAGCCCCTCCAAACGATTTCACTTGGGACTGGATGGAGATTTAGAACCCAGCTTCCCGGAGAGGAGAAGCTAGAGTGTCCACCTCCTGTGCCACCACGTTTCCAAACTTTTCAGCACAGCAGGGCCCTATAGCCTCCTGTTCTCATGGTGGGTGGAAACAGTTGCCTTCCGAGTACAGAACTACGTTAAGTTCTGAATGAAATTCCTTACTGAAGAACTTAAAGATGAGAGAGACGTGAGGCAGGCTGGTCATGGAAACCCAGCCAATATGGACTTTGATGGCAACCTTCCCACGCGGGGCCTCGGAGTCTAACTTTTGTTTCCTGGTCTGCCCGTGTGCTGCTGATACACTCTCAGTTTCCATGGCAACACCCGAGTGTTTTTTCACACCAATGGACCGTTATTGCTAAGAGACGGCATCGTGTGCACTTTCAGATAGCCATTTCAAGGGCAAAATCAGCACATCCAGTGCAGGGATCTGACAGGGAGGAAGGATGAGAGCCCCAGCAAAGCACGGGAGGAGGAGGGCAGGATACATTTGGCTGCTAGCATTATACAAAAATCAATCCAGACAGTCAGGGGCACCTTCGCGTATCTCCAGTTTTCTTTACAAAATTTCACGTAGTGCTGCGGGGAGGAACTGCAGGCACAGTACGAGAGACTGACTGTAGCTAGTGTACACTCGCTGTGAGTCTAGTGCAAAACCGCACAGACAGCAGCAGCTCACGGGGCTCGCACACTGCTCTGCCCCACAGGCTTGACCCACAAAGGGTATGTCTCCACTGCAGTAGGCCAGAGTCATCTACACTGGAGTTAACTCTCCTGCGTTGGCCTAGTGGCCACAGTGCAGAATACTCCTGGAGCCAGACTGAGGGGTTGTGTTAGCAGCTGAGGGCACAGGGCTGGCTCAGGCTGTGATCAACACACCCAACCGGGCTGGCCCTCTCCAGTTAAAGGTTCTGCTGCACTTGAGATAAAGGGTTTTGTACGTGGATGGGGCTTGAGTCAGGGAATTCTCAAGCTGTAATTCGAGTTAGCTTAGCAATGGCGATAAGCCTCAAGAAATCTCACCAGATCAACCTTTCTTGTGAGAGTCCCTCTGTTTGCTGCTGCTTCATTAGTATTATTTATTTATCCTGCAGGGGTGCCTAGGTGGTCAAGCTGGGGATCAGGGCCCTTTGGTGCTCAGGGCTGTACAAACAGAGCAAAAAGATGATCCCTAGACCTGGATCCAGGAAACAGGCCCCTCCTGATTCTGGGTCTGAGCTGAAATCTAAACCACCGCAGGTAGCTCTGGATCTTGGAGCTGAAAGTAAATCTTCCAGAATTCAGATCTCAGGTTCCACTTCAGGGCCATTTCTAACTTAAATATCAGTGAGTCCTTTCCTTGAAGGCTGCCCTGGCTGTCAACGGTCACCAAACCAGTCTGGGTAGTGTTGCTCATACGCCTTTAGATGACACGCTCACAAAAATAACCCAACCCCAGGGAGATAGCAAGTACAGGGGTAGCTGTAGTGTGTAACCTGCTGAAATGGGAGGTTTTGCCTTACCAGGGCCTGCTCTATGAGGAGGCAGAACAGAATAGCATTGCCCACTTCTCTAAGGCTCTGAAATACATCAGTCTTCAGCTCGGCATACTCAATGATGTCCTTCAGCTGGTGATGGAAAAACTCCAAGATTCCTAAAGAGATACAAGAAGGGTAAGACAATCGAGAAAGGAAGAGCAGCAGAACCAAGCTAGCCAGCGGCTCGTGCAAAGAGACAGTCAATGCCTAATGTTTCCTGACCACTAACTGTGATCCTGGACTACAGATTACAAATAACCCCCCTCTTTATGAAAGGTTGGCAACCAAAGAGCCTTATTCTCCTCTCACAGCTCAGTAATTAAGGAAGAACTCACTTAAAGACAAATGGGTTGCCTAGATGTCAAAATAATATTGAGGAGAATCAGAAATGTTCAGGATGCCTCTCCTCCAAAGCTACTTGGACCAAGCAAATCTTCCTGCCCACCCCATTTGCAAAAAGTTAGTGATATTGAAAATAAACTTTACATTTATTCCTGAAATCAATGCAACTTTTAGGTCAGCAACAACAAACCAATAATAATGTAGCTTAAAAAGCCTTGACAGCAAACCAAGATACTTTTTCAAATGTTCCAGACCAGTGATTCATGGTTCCACACAGAAACTTTCAATAACTTGCAAAGTGTAGGGCTTTTTGACGTACAGTCCATTTTATCATCGGTCACAAGGGGCAGTCAGGGAACAGGGAACAGGGGACGTTGGATGGAGTGGAGACTCGGGGGGAGGGCAGTGAGGAGTGAGGGAGTGGGAGAGGGGCCGGAACGCGCTTCCCTGGCTGGGAGCTCAGGTGGGCTGGACAGAACAGTCCCGCAGGCCGGATGTGGCCTGTGGGCTGTAGTTTGCCCACCCGTGATCTAGTTTTATAACACATCCTTTTAGGGACTTGACGAATAAGCCAATCACTGTTTAGTGAATCCCTTGGGTGTGGATTAATGCTGCATGCATGGGTGAGGAGGATTACTACATTATGTACCCTAGCACTGACCTGGAGATCCATATTCATGTCTTGGCAAGCGGCAGATCTTAGGCATCACCTCTATCAATGTTTTCACATACTGCAGAATGGTGCCCTGCAGCTGTCGGAGATAGAAGGAGATAAATTAACTTGAAAGGATGAGTCTCTACTCAGAGCACCTTTGTTTTAAAGGGGCAATTTTTGTGGACTGGCTGGTGGCTACCAGAGCAGAAGGCAGTATTGATTACAAAAACCTCAAACCATGCAAAACTCGCTTGATTTTTGCTTTCATTATACACATAAAACTCAGCCCGCAAGCTCGGGGCTCTTTGATGGTTTCACCCTGAAACCAACTCATCATGGTTTTCTGTAGTTTCCATCTGAAAGCTCAGCTCTGAGCACTGGGTTTGTTTGAACCTGAATCGAAAGCAGCATTTGGAGGTGAGAATCCAGATAGATCAAAAATAGCATAAAAAGAATCTTGCTAATAGTGGCTACAAAAATCACTCTTTAGAACAGGAAAAACTCCTTCTGCCTAAATCCTGATGCCTGGATGCATGCTATCGACATTTGACAGAGAGCATGCTACAGAAAAATGGAATTACACTTTGTGGGAGGGAGAGGAATTAGTCACTGGAGCTCTGATGTTGTGAATTAAAATGGATAAGAGCAACCAGATTCGATGAAAATGTGTGCTGTAATTGACTTAAACAACTGTATTCTGTATATATTTTATACAGGATTCTGCACTGAGCACAACTTAGCCACTCACAAGACCCTTATCTTTGCTCCGACCATTATCAGTTTCAGAGGTTAGCTAGAGCTTTGTACACTAAGCAAACCCCCAATGACTACTGTGTCTTATGAAAGTTAAGTGAAAGCACTTTGAGATCCTCAGCTTCACACTGCTCCATTAGACCAGATCAAGATGATGCATTAACATTAGACCCAAAAATGAACTGAAGCATTTGCAATGAATAGTCTTTGCTGATCAAAAAATCTCCCCAACAAAAGTTTTTCTGGTGGAACAACATGGCCAAAAATAATTTTATATGCTATGAATTAAGGCCCTGGAACTGCACAGATAACACTTCTTCTGAACATCAGATTTATCTTCTGAGAGAAAGCAGAGAAGACAAGAAGAAAGTCGTATCTCTTTCAGCAAGCGTTAAGAGTATCAGGTAGTGACAGACAAACTGGTATTGATAAGAACTCATCCAAAACTTCACACAAAACAGAAATCTTTTTAGAAATTTAATTTTAATTTTCTTTAATCTCTTCCCTTTGTTTACTTATCTAGGATCAGAATACTACAAATCAAATTGCTTCTGTGCATCAAGATCTATCTACGTATTTATGTGGGTCTCATCTGTGCAGTATCTCAGCACAATCATTGATGAATTTTACCCTCAGAACATCCCTGTGAGGTAGGGAAATACCAGCCCTGTTTACAGACGGGGAACTGAGAGACAGGGTAGGTTAAGTGACTTGCATAAGGTCACACACAGGACGTGTCGATAATGTTGTGCAAGAATAGACTCTTTTCATGAGGCGTCTAGCCCTGTGGCTAGGCAAAAGAGGTGGAGTGGAACTTGGATACGCAACAAACACCCACAACTCTCTTCAAAGAGAAGGGGATTCCTTATCACTTCTGAAAATCAGGCTATGCATACAGGTGTCTAACTATGGATGGATGGATCTACACACCTTAATAGGAACATTTTGGCCAAAGTATCCAAAGCCTCGGCTAATCATCTGACCCAAGCCTCCCAAAGCAGTGAGGTTTTCCCATCACTTGTTCCAGGCCCATAATTACCAGGCTTTTGACGATCTTCAGCAGCTCCTCCATCACCACTGCGATCCCTTGATACCCTAGGAGCCGGCAGATGGTCTTGAAATGAGGAGGCCCCACGAAGTTGCGATAGGAGCTGTAGATGTGACTGTAGGCAATGTTCAGGGGCTGAAAACGGAGAGGCATAAAGACAATTATGGGCACAGGCACATTTGCAAGGGTGATACTGATTATGCTTTTCTAGGCAGTGTTTTATGTCCCAACTGTTCCGATACCTTTTACAGAAGACACAGGGAACCAACCTATTCCATGGCACCCTTCTTTTGTTTGGAGGGAGGGGAACCACAAATTTATATTTTATGCCTCAGTTTGAAATTGACACCTTTTTGTTGGATAACATCCTCAGTGATACCTGTGAATTCTGGCTGAAGTGCTTCTTGACTGCACAAGAGCTGTAGCCTTGGCTTTTGTCTACATACCATATAAACAACAACTGTCGCCTGTTGAGAAATCCTTGGCAACAGACGAGTAGGTATGATTGCATACTGTCTCCCCATCCCTTTGTCTCATTGTGCCCTTCAATCGAAAACCCACTTCTCTCTTTTCTGAGTTAGCAGAAGGGCTGCATCTGAATCCCGACTGGAACTTCTGAGCACTGAACATAACATAAGACTGTAACGTAAGAACACACGAATGGCCGTATTGGGTCATCCAAAGGTCCATCTAGCCCAGTATCCTGTCTACCAACAGTGGCCAAAGCCAGGTGCCCTGGAGTGAATGAACCTAACAGGTAAAGATCAAGTGATCTCTCTCCTGCCATCCTTCACCCCCCTCTGACAAACAGAGGCTAGGGACACCATTCCTTACCCAGCCTGGCTAATAGCCATTCATGGACTTAACCTCCTGCTATCACTGTTAGATATTCCTGATGAGGAACAGGGGGCAGAGGAAAGGACACAGGAAAGGGGAGGGGGCATGTGCCATCAGCCCTGTAGAGCTTGTCTTGCCTTCCCTTCCCTTTATGCATTACTCCTCTACCCTTTTTCTACTGCCGAGGTTCTTGTTCTCTACTTCAGGCTACCCCTGGTTCAGCCATGGACAGGGCTCCTAAGTGTATCTGGCTCCAGCCAATCTCTGACAACTATTATTAATTACGGTTAGCACCTAGGAACTCCAATCAAGGCTCTGGCCCCCACAGGTGCTGTACAGACAGGTAATAAAGTCCCTGCCCCAATCAAAGTGTAGGATGTGACAAATGGACAAAACAGACAAAATGGGGTGAAGGAAGATGGGAGGAGGTTGCAAAATGAACAGCATTTATCAAGTGAACAGAAGTCTTCACTTGGCACCTGCCTCACTAAACAACTGTAATTCAGGAGAGTAGGAACTGCAGCAGCTGGTAAGCAAATAGCACTGGAAAGGACATGAACTAGTTCCTCTCTGTGTCCTGTAGGCGTCAGCGTAGGACTCTGTAGTTTTCTTGGTATTTATCCACGTGTGACTGTGTGCTAGTGTCTGAATTTGGCCCTGTGGGTGGGCTGATGTCTCAAAATGGAACCATGGGGTTTAGTTTGGCTCCTGGCCCAAAATGAATTTCCCTTTGGTCTTGGAATAGCCTTGGAAACATGGAGTGTGCTGCAGTGCTTTTTGTCTCTAGAATACTGGTTGGATCCAAGCAGCGTGGAGAGGAAGAGAAAAAGAATTCAGTTGGGCACTTGGAAAAGGGCGCCAAGTCAGTTTAACTGAGACAGCCAAATGCTGTGCCTGCCAGGGGCTTGCTCTGAAAGGGACACGTTTACATCAGGGTTTGGCACCATAAGAAAAGGACCATGTTCTTACTTCCTCCGCCCCTCTCCCATTACAATAACTGCTGCTTTAATAAGCAGCACCAAATATATTCTTCAAACGACATCTGGCACAAAGCGCCTCCCCCAGTGAAATGCCCATAAGCCCCTGCCTGTCTGTGGTTAACCAAAGAGATGAGAAAGCAGAAGGGAGGACATTTTTCTGCAGACCTGATGAAAGGTCAGGTATATACTGTGCTCTAATGGGCTTCCCTGCCATTCCAGTCATGGAGCACATCTTAACCACCCTTGGCTATGATACAAGAGGGCAAGGAGTCATGCCTGCCTGCCAACAGGAGAAGGAGGGTGTGCAGAAGTGGCAGAAGAGGACAAGTCAAGAACAC
This sequence comes from Dermatemys mawii, assembly GCA_007922305.1. NCBI lineage: Eukaryota > Metazoa > Chordata > Testudines > Dermatemydidae > Dermatemys > Dermatemys mawii. The sequence goes on along the minus strand of ML677358.1, from coordinate 17,636,262 downwards.
TCTCAAAAGTCACAGCTTCTACCATCTGCCACACACATGCAGGGCTGATACTAGCCATGAGATAAATACAGATATCCTGCAGCGCTGGCCATTTTACCTGCCCTAGGCCCACTGAGCCATCTCTCACATTCCAAACCTCTGAGCAGCTACAAAAACATGGCCTTTTTAAAAAAAACACCAGCCATAAAACCATTTCCCCCTTCCTCTCCCAAAGGCAGAATTTCTACTCCCTGACACAAGACTCATTTGCTCACTTGCCAATTACTTTAACCAACAAATTAACCATCCTCATCATTTTGTTTAGACCAGCAGATTCCTTCGCTGTTCCAAAACCCACTTGCGAATTGGAGCTATTAGGAACTAGTTGAAAAGGGATATGTCATTTGGAAGCCAGGAATTCCTCTCTTCCTATGGGATAAGGCCCAGGTACATTGCAAGACGCCATACCCAGAGAACTATGTGTGGAAAAGTTACTGTAGGTAACTTACAGATGTGTCTAAATGGCATTCATTAACACTTTTCTCTTTCACCACGGCCTGTATAGAGTAGGGCTCGGGAAATAGGGGACTGGTCTACAGCCTATTGAGGTAAATGAAGACTGCCATTGATTTCAATGACGAAAAGAGTACCAGTGAATGTTTTCATAAACCCTTTAAAGGAGCAGATGCATGATGTATGACTGTTGCAGCACCACATTTTATCTGCCACGCAGGAGTGATGAAGTCATCCCCAATTCCGGCCAATAAAACCGTTATGCCAGGTTGCAGCTAATTAAAGCAGCATCCTGTTGCTGTAGCTTTTGTAACAAATCATTCCAGCCATGTGGGACGTCTGTGAAACATGCTGTTGTGCAGACCGGTTTCGTGAACACGGAGAAGGGAAGCCCCACCTCATTTCCATGTTTTCCCTGTAGATTTATCTGCACACAGAGGCGTTGTGTGCCTGCCTTTTCCACATCTGTCTAGCACTAGCTTGGGGTCCAGTCCTGGCCAAGAGGTGCTGGAAGTCTGAAGAACAATGAAGAACCTGAGCTGTCCACCCTGCAGCTGACTGATAAATCTGCAGTGTCCCATGAGCTTGTCATCTATGGTGGATTTCCCAAAGCGCTCAGTGCTGGCCTAACCTGCTTCCAGTAAAGTCAGTGGGAGCTGACTTCCACGGGAACAGAGCGTTGTAAAACTCCCACTCCAAGTCTTGTGATGGGCCTTTGCTTGGCTGGAGCGGATCCCATTGTTCTTGTTGCACAGCACCCATTGAGGGTCTGCCTACCCTACATTAAACACCTGCGGTCGGCGGCATGGGCTGCAGGGGCTAAGACACTGCAGTGTAGTCCTTTGAGCTCAGACTCCGGGGTTAACTGCGGTGTAGACAGACCCTCAGTGGGATGCCAAAGTCATGATGGTTTTCTCCCATGAAGACACCCATTGGTACTTCCTGCCAGCAGGAGCTGACCATGGCTCTTTGGAAACATGAGGGTTCCCGTGATGGGGCAGCACTGCAATCAAAGAGCAATTCCACTGATTGCCTCTACCCTGGGAGGGAGACCTGTTCTCTTCACGTGCAGCATTACCATCCCAATAGCCTCCCACCTCCCCAGCTTTCAGCCCATTTCCAGATTGCTTCCCGCGGCTGGTTAGTGACCAGTAACTAACAGAGCTGGAAAGACGCTTTTAAAGTTTACTTTTCCTTACAGGAGGGTGGGAAGGACACTAGCTCTGAAGCTGCAGCCGCAATCCCCATTTAATTGGACACTTGGAGACTATTTTATAACGTGTGTTGCCTGCCAACAAAACAAGATGATTCATCCCTTCCTGTCTGCACGATGATGTAAGTTTCCCCAAGCTTTATGCAAAGCCACGCGGTGCTGTAATAAAATGCATGCATCTAATAATACTACCATGTCTTTGAGCAATTAAAACATAACTCCATTTACAGGTGAAATGCACAGCTCAGGTTAAAGAATGTAGCCGGTAAGTGTATTTTAAGACAAGACAGCTGAACATACAAGCTGGCTTCACAGTGCCATCCATTCCCCCACTCGGGCCCTCTGCCTGCAGCCCCTCTGAGCTCTGTGTACCAGGTGAGTGGCAGCCTGCTCCCTCCTCGGGGTGATGCAGCTCGTGATCAAATACGCATCATAAAGCTCTGCTCTTCCAAGCTGATGCTTTGGTTTGGGGGCCAGCCAATAGCAGCAGAACAGGGCATGCAGCCAGGCTGCTAGCATGGTACAGGTGTTTGGGCCAAGAGGCTGGGAGTGCAGACGGACTGGGAGGTGCAGAGATAGGTCTTGTTCCCACAGTCTCAGAATCTAGAAGGAAACAGCAGCTGGTCTCCCTTTGCCATGCGCCTGGGAGAGTGTGGTGGGTGGGAAATCCCCATTCCACTTTAGGAACCGCTGAGGTGATCAGTGGCTGCTGGGATCCCTGAGCACAGGAGTTAGGAGCAGGTCACTTCCAAATCTGCAGGCCCACTGCTTGTTGCCACGAATCCCCGTGCGAGCTTGACAGCTCACCTTAGAGTGAAAGGATTGTGTCAGGCCTTAAGCTGGAGAAAGAAAAAATAATGCCACACACCGGAACCCTCTTGAACTTCTAACGAAAAGCCTTGCTAGGCAACCAAGTTCACCTCCTGCAACTGGAGAGCCCAGTCCTTCCCTGTACGGTATGCATCATATTGAACTAATACTACCCTGTTTCTCAGCTAAAGGGCCAAAAACTCTCCTCCAAAAGCCATAAATGCCCAGGCATATGTGGTATCCACAGCACAGAAAATATATCCTTTGTGAACGGGTGTGTCCCGATGGTTTTATCTTAATGTGATGATCCTATAGGATGCTGTTGTTATTTATCAGGAATGAGGTTCTCAGTAGAGGGGGATAGCAGGGAACATGCCTGGAGCTTTTCCTAGCAGTGGCTGTGATGCATTCTGGCTAGCACAGGAATCTTCCTTTAATCCGAGGTGATCGCTAGCCCAGCTGAGCAGAAATTGTGATCAATGTGTCTCCATTAGAGCTACCACAATGGAAAATGTGATGCCAATGCCCTGCTTCTCACTGAAAAAAACATTTGCCTGTTCCCTGCTGCCCAGTCTGGGCTTTGGAGGGCCAGACCTGATACCATCTCCTGAAACACACATAGCAAGCCCTGGAGGATAAACAGCCCCAGCTGCTAGCACCCCCTACTGGACCCACCGATCCAGAAGCCCTTGTGCATCTGCTGAATATATACGACCAGAAAACGTTGTGACTTACATCATTTGGGTACAATTCCTATTTATATAATATATAGCATCAGAGGCACACAGAGCACTTTGAGGGCATCTGCAAGACAGGTTAATTAACTCAGATGAGTGGGTCAGGTAATGCAAAAAACCCCTAATGATTTCCACTGAACCTGTCATGATCCTGATTCAGGTGGTGCTGAGAGGCGGACACGTGCACATTTATACACATAAACGATGCATGATCAGAAGTGTTTACCCAGCTTAGCAGCAGTTATCAAGCAGAGAAGTGGGCTGTAGGTAATTTTACATGCTCTGTGTGGGAGCCTTGGAAATCCATTTCTGCAGCCTGAATTCGGCTGAATTTTGTAGCTGGATGAACAGTGGCGAATGGCTTGATTTCTACTGGACACTGGAGCCAGATTGTTAAAGGTATGTAGGCACCTAACTCTCATAGGAGTCAGGTGCCTAAATCCCTTTTACAATCTCTCTCTTATTCTGTTTCCTACTTCTGGAAAAATAAAGACATTCCTTCCTACTTCCCTGGGTGCCCAGGTCTAAGAACTGACTGTATCACTCATGGGATATGGTTGTCTCTGAGTTCCTCCCCACTTTCTATCAGAGTGTGGATCTCCATAGTACTTGTCTTCAATGCGTTTTGGAACACAGTAACCCGACAGAAATGTAATGCAACCCACTGATCCCTGGAATTCTACCTGACTCGTTACAGTAGCATGGTGAGGTTATGCCTATATTTATACATCTATTTATCACAAATTATCAGGGCCTCCTTGAAGAAGCCACATCCCTACTTGGATATAAAACCACAGCAAAAGAATTCTGACTCAGAGACACCCCCACATACGCCCACCCAGAGTTCTTATTTAACTAAAACAAGGGAGATGAGCAAACTAATGAAGAGCCTGGGCAGAGTCAGAAACTCTCCTGCTCAAGGTCATGAGCTGATCTCTCACTTTTGGGGATCCAGAAGAAATTTCGGGACGGGCAGGGGGAGGTAGCAGGTTATCACATCCCTGCTTACTCCAGAGTTTCTTGCACCTTCCCCAGAAACTGTTGGTACTGGCCACTGGTGGAGACGCTATCCTGGATTAGATGGGCCCTTGTCTGATCATTCTGGCTATTCCTAAGCTCCTATATAAAACGATGAAACTAAACTTTCCATTGTCTCCTGTTTCTAGAACAAAGGCTACTGATGAACAACTAAAGTATAATTCTGACATGACTACGGGCAGGGAAGCCTGTCGAGCTCAGCCTTGCAGGAGCCTGGTGAGAGCGTCCCTTTGTGTTGAATCATCCCTCCATATCCTGTGTTCCTCTTGCCAGCTTTCCCCCCTGCAGGCAGGACTGTGCTTGGCTGGCAGCAAGAAGCCAGCGGAGCACCTTTTCCACCTCTGCCCCAAAGAGAGGGGTGTGGTAGGTTAAGGGCATGAAGCCAGGTGGGAGCTCTTTCATCTTCATCTCCTGTCAATGAGTATTTCCATCCCTGCTCTGGCCAGCGGCTGTTTGATGGACACAGAAGGGCGGCAGCTTGACCTTGGAAGATAAAGCTAAAATGTCGAGGGATGGGATGACTAAGTGGAGAGCAAAGGCTGCAGAGATGCTTCCTGATGTAAAATAGTCCTTTACTCTCCACTTTGCCTGGTGCGCTCACTCACTGCTGACATTCAAAGGAGCGCGCACAGACTGCAGACTCATTGCCAGTGACAGAACTCCAGAGACGGAATCAAAATGTTTGATGAGGAAAGTTCAAATTCTGCTTCAGACAGCAGTGAGACACTGCGTGAAAGTGCGGGATCCATTCTGCAAGATTTTCCTTCCCCCGTTTATCTCTAGGCTAGGCAGAATTAGATTTTTATTTTGTTATCACTGACAGATAACAGCCATGTTTACTTTTATGCACATTTTTATTTTGATCTATTGAAATGTTCACAGTCGTGGGAAATTCTGTGGGAGATCAGAGACAGGGGGGTGTCGGACAATAATGCCACTGTCACCTGGGCGAAGGACGGAGTGTCAGCTAGATTTTTCTGACAGTTTAAAAGTCACTGAGATCTTAAGGCTAAAGACAAGCCACTAAGTGATAGAGTTTTAATAGGCAACACTTTGCTTTACTGGAAATAGTATTTTACATTTACATGCAGCAGCATCCCTCACCCCGAAGAATCCCCAAATACTTCCCAGAGCACCCCAGAAAGGCTGGCACCTCAGGGTGAACAGGTGTCAGGACCTTACCTTGCTATAGTGCTGGGAGAAGGCACTGCGGCAATTCCCATCCTCTTACTAAAATGCACATTGGGAACCTCAGCATCTCAGCTGAAAGTGCACTGCCTGGAGCCCAGTGTGTCATTCTTGGGTTCCGAACCCGTGGTCCCAGGGAGGGTCGCTTAGACTGCCAGGCCATCGTCCTCATGAGCAATAAGAACAGATGGGACTCATGCGTCTTGGAGTCAATACGGTGCTTTGGAAGCAGGAAAAGCAAAGGCCTGTATGTGCAGGCATATTTCCTTGGCCTGAATTAAAACCCTTTTCTTTTAGAACCTGGTGCGACTGCTGCTGGAATACTGTGTCCAGTTCTGGTGTCCACAATTCAAGAAGAGTGTTAATAAATCAGAGAGGTTAAGAGAGGATTAAAAGATTAGGAAATCTGCTTTATCCCACGTAGGCCAAGTCACTGCTTAACCTTCTCTTTGTTAAGCGAACTCAACTGGGCTCCTTGAGTCTATCACGATAAGTTCCTCTGTAAAATCAGAATCACAGAAATGTAGGACTGGAAGGGACCTTGACAGATCAGATTTGTTCCAGCGGGAACAAATATTTAACAGTGGGTTCTTCGATCTAGCAGGGAAAAGTCTAATGTGATGCTCACAATGGTCTCTGCTGGCCTTGGAATGTGTGAACCTATGAAGACTATTTAGAGAGCTGATAATGGTGCTGAGACAAAAGGAGGCTGGGAGCTGGCTGGCTGCAGACGCTTTCCTGATAATTAGCCCCCATTTTTAAAAAAACAAACCAACAAACTACCGTGTCTGGTTCTTTCAGCTTCATGGACAAATACTTCTCCCAGACAAAAGCTTTTAGGGACAGCACTCACCAATTCACTGAAAGATGCCTGACTACAGTTTCCTATTGGTTGCTATGGAGATTGATGACGCAATCCAAGAAGGGTATAATACAAGACTATAGGGTGGTGATGGATTTAATCAGCCCGCAGCCAAGGGAGTTATCCAGGGATTCTGGCTGTGGAGAGGAAGAAAAGGCATCACGAGCTCAGATTCATGCCTCATGATTGAACATTTATTGGGCACTGCTTAAGATAAATGCCGAGAAAGGTAAATAGCTTTTTAATGATTATGTAGCTACTCAGTTATGTGTGCATGTGTTTAGCTGTTCATGAGGGGAATGTAGGATACAGAGGAATTGTTAAGATGAGATGTTTCTTGAATTAAAGAAGAACATAGAAAAGAGAAAGAAAGCAAATTAAAAGAGAGAAAATCCAGATGGGTAGCTTTAGTCTAGTTAGCAAAGAAGTAAATATTGCCTACAGCAGGGAGAGAAGAGCTGAACGTTTCTTCTTATAGAAATGAATTTATACAGAGGATTTGATCCTGCAGTGAAATTTGGAAAGGGACTACATGACCCACTAGAGGGGCCCTACCAAAATAAGCCCTGACTGAAGCTGAATGGTAGATTTCAATAAAATTCACCTGCTGAATAAGCCTGGTGGTTAAAGTCTATTTCCTGACTATATTTTATTATTTTGACCATTGTTATTGAATTTATTTGTATTTCAGTAGCAAGCAAGCTCCCCAGTCACAATCCCTGATTGGCACAACACATGGCATATTGGCAGACCTGATGCTTTCTAAAGCAACAAGTTAGAGACGGAAAATGCAGTGAGCGCTTAGGCAAATACAAGAGTCACCGTGCACTTTTTCAGTGAGTGCTACGGAACTTTGATTTATAGTCCAAATGTTTATGGGAAGATCAAGCAAGAGAAAGACTTGTGCTGAACTAGTAACTAGTTTAAGTTAACCAAATTTGCAATGTTATTTATATTCATCGGGGAGCATAAGCTTCTAGCTAAAACTCAGCAACGAGATGCAGAGGTTTAATGTCTGATCTGAGCATCGTGGATCAACCCACGTCCCATTTGTTATTTCGGACAGGTGACTTTCTAGTCATGAGCTGGGATGGTCTAATGGTTCGGGTATTAGCCTGGGTCTTGGGAGACTCAGCTTCAATTTCTTGCTTTGCTATGTACTTTGTGTATGACTTTGAGCAAGTCACTTAGCCTCTTTCTGTCTCAGTTTCCCCATCTGTGGAATGGGGACAATAGCACTGTCTTACTTCAAAGGACTGTTGGGAAAGCAAATTTATTAAAGAGTGTGAGGCGGTAGGTACTATATAATTATCTAAGACAGAGGTGAGAGTCCTATTGGCAGAACTGTATTGATACATGCAAATGCTGAATTTATTAGTTCTATTCTAGTGTACCAGGACCGCTGGAATTAACCATTGACACCAAATTGTGGAGTTCCACTGATAATACTGGGGCCGGTAGAAAGCTATTGAATTTTTGACATGTCTATGAAAAATTTTGCCTTTCTTTCTTCTTCACAAAACTTTCTTTTTACTGTTTTTTTTGGCCAGCAAAATTTTTAAAAACACAAAATGCCAGTAAAAAATCTTCCTGAAAAGCTTTGAACATTTTTCATGAACGTGTCTCTGAATTTTCCTCCCAGCTTTAGCTATTACAAAGACCATGCGGGCCTGATCGAAGTGCCTCGGAGTCAGCTGATTTCAGCAGGCTTTGCCTCAGGCCCAGTTCATTAAGCATTTCCTTGCTTTTGCTTTCAGAGCCGCAATGAATATTGAAGTCCGCAACATCTCTGACACAAGAGCCACTGTCTCCTGGTCCACAAATAACCCCTGCCCGGAGAACTATTACCACGTCATGTACCGTCCCAACTGGAACAGCGTCTTCGCCGGCTACTTGCGCCAGAATTTCCATCGCGAGGAGAGGGTCCCTCACTCCCTTAGCTCCCTGGTCCTCCACAGACTCACTCCCTCCACTGTTTACATTCTGTGCATCACATGTAAAAACTCCTACCCCTCCAGCAACCGCTGCACAACGTTCCACACCCTCGACCAGCACCCGCTGGCCTTGCGCGGCTTGAAGCAGGAATCTACCACCTCCATGTGGATGGTGAGCAGCCTACTGATCCTCTGCTTTATGGCCTTCTTGGTGTTTGGCTGCTTGCAGTTCTGGGCCTCACGGTGCCACAAAATGTCAAGGCTGGGGCAGTATAGTGCCAACCCGGAGAGGGAAGCAGGTGACCAGACAAGCTCATCTGAGGGGAATCTGAGCACTGGAATGAAGGAGGAGCTGTTGGAAGTCCCCATGACAGCTGTCCTACTGAGGAGTTCCAGTTTCACAACAGAGAGCCCATATAGGTCCCCGCACTGCTTCTTTCCAATCCAAAGCAGTGATGACAAAAGGGCCATCTTACCTCAGCACGGGCTCAAATGAAAGGGAAATAAAAGGAGCTCCCAGTACGGGGAGTGCCCAGCAATTTGTTTTTCATTTCAGTGGGTCTGCTCTCATGCTGCAAATGTTGACCTGACATGCATCGGTGTTCTTACTATATGCCCCTGGGATGGAACTTAGGGTGGAAAATGGCAGCCACAGGTGAAGATTTTGCCAAATGAGAGAAAAAAATCAGTTCCCTTCTATACTTGAGAGTAAATTTAAGAAACCAGTTAATTTCTTAGAAGCTTTTTTTTTAAGGACAAATTCAACTCTCAATACACTTCACTTCAGTGGAGTGACTCCAGGTTTGCACCAGCGTAGCAGACATGATAAGTATTTGGAGAGGTACAGAGTGGAATAAAGGCACTGGAGTTAATTTGTTTAGAAAGAGCCCCCTTTGCCTAGCTGAAGAGCATTGACATTTGAGTAGACTGGCTACAGAAGAGGACAGTCGGTGATCTGCACACTGAGACCAAATCACACAACGGGCTCTCAGGGCTCCATCACACTGACACAGGTTGGTGGCTCACTGGCACTTCCAGCTGGGTAACTATCCACATCCCCAAATCATCACCACAACCGGCACCTCAATAGCAGGCACTCCCTGCAGAAAGGGCCAGGTTTACATGGACTCAGAGATGGAACTAAACTGTAGGCCTGATCCTGCTTCCTTTGAGATCAAAGGCAAAACTTCCCTAGGCTTTAGTGGGAGACGGCACACGTCCTGGGCTGTAACACACACCCCGCAGTGCAGCTGCCTGTACTGTACTTAGTTACTGGGCACCAAATCCCGAGAGGGTCTGAGTTCCTGCAGCTCTCAGGGACTTCACTGGCTCTACGGTCACCTCACAGGGTTTGGCCCTGCTTAGGGGATGTCAGTCTTCAGGGCACCTTTCACCTACGGAATTGCTTCAAGGGAAAAACAATCTGCCATTTTGGGAGGGGTGATGCGGAGCTCGGGGCTCTGGGAATGGAATATTGAGTCGTCTACTTCTAGGTCACTAGACAAGCCTGCAGTGCCCCTGGCTGTGCTGTATCTGTGCTGTGCCGTCATCTCACAGGGCCTTCAGTCACCTTTCCCTGGTAATAAGACTCACTCTCAAACCCACTACCGATACCTCCTGGGCCCTTCCAGTTTTATGTGAACAAGGCTGCCATACACATCTGATTGACAGATTGCCTGACACTGACGACAAGCAACATATATAAACACACCATCATTCCCACAATTCCCCTTTCAAACTACAGTGATCCCGGTGCTGCTGTGGTAATTGGATGGGAGGGGAGCCTCTCGCTGAGTCTCACCAATCCATTCTAATCTCTGCATCTCTAGACAGGGGCCGTTCAGTGGCTCCGTCCCAGTGTTGGTTATCAACACAGGGCTGTGGCCTGTTGGCTCATTCTGACACCGGTGCTGTAAGGAGGAAAAAAGAACTGGAAAAGTGTTGACACATTGGTTCTCTCGCCCAGCTTTTTGGCTTCAGCAAAGCCAAGCCAATTTGTGTTTCTGCTGTTGTGCTAATAAACCTTTCCTGGCATTTCCTACCCTGTGACTGATTTCTGTGTACAATCTGCTTTCCTCATTATTCATCCTCCCTAAATAAAGTCCTTCTTCCTGGCTGATGTGGCTTGTTACTGACCTTTGATCCATAGAGGTAATAGGGCTGGACATTGGCTGGCTTGTCTCTCTGTGGTTCCTGGGTAAATGGAATCGCTGTCCGTACAAACCTGTGGTGAGTGTGAGGAGGAAAAGATGGTGCCTGTTAATTGCATTTCAGTCCAACCACGCTGTGTTTGTTACATGCAAACCCTGAACTGTTCTTTCAAAGCTTAGCAGAGCAGAGGGGTTAAAGCTTATCTCTAAAACGCAATGGTGCATCGCATGGGAAAAGAAAACACTCCGGCCTCAGTGCAGAGTGGAAAGCTGCTGTTGTCAGCATGGACCATGTGCGTTTTGTGTGGTGGGTGTGAGTTACATCCAGTTGCCCTCTCTTGTTATTGTTTCTTACCTGTTGGTGGAGCCATTGTAGCAGTAGTTGGGTAGAAAGTCAAAGTTTAGCTCCCAGAAGACGTGCAGGGTGATGCGTCCATAAGGCGCAGAGACGTTGTGATTGGCCTCCCGGAACATGGCATCAAAACTGTCCAAAGTCATGTGCTTACACAGCAGCCGGTGCGTCAGACGATTTATCTCCAAGAGCCACTCCAGCTCCTGCACCAGGCAAAGCAAGAGCAGCAGATTTTGTGTGTTATCAAGATCATAATAGAAGTCTTATTCAATCAGCAAGGAGATGATTATACGTACACACACATATATACACACACGTGGTCTTCCAAGTGAGGATGTACTGAATATTAAAGACATTGGTTGAACTCAAAAGGCCAAGGGCATTTGCACTTGCACTCCAGGGGTCCCATTCTACCGTTTCTCTTCCTATCGGTGGTGAAATGCAGTTGTTCCCCGTGGAGCACATTCTTGCTAGAATAACGCCTTTCACAGCAGAATCCCTGGCATGTGGAAACTGATAATTTTACATTATTCGACTGTGATGGCCCTGCAGTGCATCAGTGGCTGTGAATCAGATGCACACAGGCAGGTCAATCCAGAGTTTAGCCACATGGATGCAGTGGGGGGCATTAAACTCAGGACTTTCTTCTCCCAAATCACAGGACTCTACCGTCTGTGCTCTGTGAAGATCCCCACTATGAAACTCCCACATATAGTCCCTTTGTGGATGATGGGAGCCCTCAAAATACCGAAGATAGGACAGAAAGAAGGGAAGAGAATTCACAGAAAACTACTGTATATGTGACGAAAGGTCCTGTGGCACCTTAGAGACTAACTAAGGTATTAGAGCGTAAGCTTTCGTGGGCTAATACCCACTTCGTTGGATGCATATATGTGATTTCAATGCAGTAGTGGACAATGTTGTATATACATACTATGTCAGTACATCATACTCTCAGATTCCACAGCCCTTTCAGTCAGTCACTGAACTTACCACAATGGAGGTCAGGTCTTCACTCTCAAAGCGGCTAATGGCCTGGTCTAAAGATTTGTACATCGCAGCTGAAATACGCTGAGTTATGAGCCTGTTCAGGTCAATTGATCTACCCAGCAGCTGTGGACAAGAGGAAAAGATACTAGCGGGAAAAGGGAGGGATGGATCCAAGCTAGAGCCCCAGAGCCAAACCTGCTGGAAGGTGGAGAAAGTTCTGATTTGGATCCAAACTTCGCTGGTTGGGGCTATCTCAATCTAAAAGGGGGTTTAGGACCTAGAAGGTAAATAACTAATCTTTCCTTACTCACTGGTCCTGAATACGCCTTGTCACCATAACGATAAATGCTTTTGACTCAGTTTTCCGGTTACTTCTTAAATATAAGAAATCTGATGTCATTAATCTTGACTGTACTCAGCAATAGAAAATGACCTAGACACTGACATTTTCAGTTGACAGTAGGACCTGGCTAAATCCTCTAGAGACCAGGGGACCTTTAGGAAATATCTGAGGCAGCTGTATCTGTGGTACCTGGACGTGTCTCTGTTTGAGTAACGTCTCGTAGCGATTGGACGGCGGGTAAGGGATAATCACTCCATAATTCTTACATTCAGCCCGGAAGCGTTTATCCAGTAAGACGCTGGAAAAGGAAAATATTATCAGTACATTTGCCCCATCATCCCTTCTCCTTCCTCTTCATCTTTTCCAAGGGCAAGTACATCCCCTTCTGAGTCCTGCCTTCTCTGAGCCATCCTACAGACCTAGCACAACACATCTTTGAGCCCTGCCTGGAGCTTCTACAGCAGCAGTTCTCAAACTGGGGGTCATGACCCCCCGGGGGGTCGTCAACCTATCCCAGGGGGGTCACAAACTCCTTTTCCCACTGAACATCTGCCGAATTGATTGCTTCTGCATTCGGCTGTGCGCTTCGGAGAGTGCTAAGAAAAGCCGCGGAAGTGATTGCTTCCGGCTTTTCGGTGGGCACTTTGAAGCGCACGGCATGTCTGCCGAAACGCTGCCGAACATGTAAGCAATCAGTTCAGCGACTTTTTGGCGGACATACAAGGGTTGTGCTGCCGGACACTTAACTGAAAAAGGGTCGTAGTTTCTCAAAGTTTGAGAACCGCTGCTCTAGAGGATACCGCAGAGCAAACAGTAAGAACAATCATCAGCAGCAATGGGATTTTCATACCTGCCAGACATTGCTTTGTAATAGGCAAAGATCTGATCTGCCAACTTGTACACAAACTGGTCAAAACACAAGTTCACCTAGCAGAGAAAGAAATATACTTCACAAGGGTGTAAAAAACACAGAAGAAACAGACTCTTAAAATAAGTGTGAGCCTGTGTGTGTGTGTGAGAGAGAGAAACAGTGTTTTAATAAAACACCATCAGTAACATAGCACTTTACCTACATTTCCTGTCACCTAGAAGAGGGGTTTCCACATTCTCATGATAAAGGAACGCAGAGCATTGAGCATTTATGAATTCTGCCGTAAAGCCTTCCTCTCCCATCCCCTGTCCCCTTTATCTCTCAGCATGAGCTGAGTGGAAAATCTGGAAACCAATGTTGAATTGAACTGGAACAGAATTTTTTTATTTTTCTTGTTGAAATGAAACGAGCTGAACGAACCGTTTTGAATGGGATTTCGAAATGAGACGTCAATTCACAATGAAATGTTAAACTAGCCTGTTTCGAAAACACTGAAATGAAAGGCTTTGACATTTACGGGGGGAAAAAATGCCCTGAGGCGATTCGAATTCAAATTTGCAAATAGTTTTGATGCTAAGAAAAATGCATTTTTTTGGAAAATTTACTATTTGCTGAAAATAATTGCCCAGCTTTGCTCTCCACGTCCTTTCTTGCTTCTTTACCCACTGACATTTCACAACTCTTCGGCCATCGGTTACACTTTACACACCCCGCATATGAATATTTTGCTTTCATTGGCTCCACAAGGAGCTGACTGCTGATTGGGCCATTGGTCAGCAGGAATACAAAGGCTTGTTTGGAAATTTGTGGCCTTCTCTTGAAAATTTCTCAGTATTTATTTATTTATTTTGGTTAGGGGATGCCTCTAATTAATTCACTGAAAAACTGGGCTATTCAGTCAAACAGGGACATGTTTGTGAAGCAAGAGGAAGCTCTTCATTCATAGCACAGTCAGACAAATAAAGAGCAGAACTTACTTCAGCTTCAATTTCATCGTATAGGAACTGCTTTTTGAACTTGGTCAAGGCATAATATGCGCTATCATTGTATAGGTCCAAGGGATACAGCACATACCTGAGGAGAAGAAACCAGTTCTTGTTAGAATCATAGAGTTTAAGGTCAGATGGGATCACCTGATCATCTAATCTGATCTCCTACAATCCACAGGGCACCCCCACCACCCACACACTGTCCTCAACAATCACAATGAAACCAAAGTATTGCAGGAGACTAGACTATGATGTGCCACAGGCAAAGAACAGGACCAACCAAGGTGCCCCAAGGCTCCCGCAGTGGCAGAGGAAGGATGAAGCCAGATATACCCAGATAATCCTGGCAAGTGGCCCACGGGCTGCAGAGGAAAGCGTAAAACTTCTAAGGGTCAGTGCGAATCGAACCTAGGAGAAAATTCCTTCCCGACCCCACCTATGGCGATGTTTGTGACATTCACCCCTGCACCGAGCACCAGAACCAGGCGTAGGGCCTGTCTGCAAGAGTAAGCCCCAGCCAGGGCTGTGGGAATGGAGAATTCTCCAATCTCGCCTTTCAGCTTCAGCTCCCGAAACTCCCCCCACAGTCCCTAAATCATAGTTTGTTGGAAGTCGCTAGAGGAGAGCTGGCTTCCTGCTAGCTGAGGGTCCCCCGCACCCCAATCCATGCCAGGAAATTCATTGTCTGCCCTTGAAGAAACTTCTGTGCTTCTCTAGCTTTGCAAAGGGAACTTAGTGTCTGCAGCACCTGCCCCTCAAGTGGAAAACAATTTCCTTCACAAGGAAGCAATTATAGTGCATAACAAATGGCATAAGAGTCAGTATTATTTATTACTTATATTACCGCAGTGCCTGGGAGCCCCAGCCAGGGACCAGGGACCCACTGTGCTAGGTGTTTACAAACAGAACAAAAGGACGGGTCGTGCACAACGGTATCAGAAAGTCACATCTACATTCTAATACTTATTATGATATTCTTATAAAACTTCTGTCCCCTAGGATAGGCTCCTTAGTGCCCTGAGGTCCAGCTAAAGAACCCACCCACAGCCACCCTTCAGCTCTTACTCCATCATGGAGGGTTCCTTGGTTTCCAGGATGTGGTCCGTGAGAATCCAGGGCATGGACATCTCGATGGGGAACTGGATCCGACGGCCCATGGTCAGCTCGAGAAAGAACTCCCGGAACCAGAGCTGGGACAGATCGCAGCACTGCTGCAGGGCTTCTGGAAACAGACAAGACGGTCCCCGCACATCGGGAGGGCACAGAGTTTTCTGTCTGCCAGGGGTGAACGTAACTGAAAGGACTTACCGGTACTCCGGAGTCCTGAGGAGGGGCGTGGCCTTGACCGGAAGAGGCGTGGCCTCCACTGGAAGAGGTGGGGACGATGTGGGCAGCTATTTAAAGGGCTTGGGGTCCCGCCGTCTCTACAGCCCTGGCCCTTTAAATAGCCCCCGGAGCCTGCCAGAGCCCTGGGGCGTACCGGCTTACTTTCACCTCTGCTGTCTGCAGGAGAACTAGGGGAAACCCACAGCAAAGGGCAGGCCCTGTAGGCCAGGCGTAGCGTTTATTTTAAATGCGGTTTAGCTATTCTATTCCATCACAGTTCTTAAACCACACCCATCACCACGGTACTTGAGTACCACAGGGGTAGGAGAAAGAAATGGTTATGACCCTCACTTTATAACTGGGGCACCGAGGCTCAGGGAGATCAAGTGACTTGGCCAAGGCCACACAAGAGGTTTGTGGCAGAGCCAGGAAACGAGCCCAGAGCCTTACCCACAAGACCACCCCACATTTGCGAGTGCTGTAGCACTCATCTTCACTTAAGAGGTGGCCAGGGTCGGGTAACAATCAGACTGCAATCAGACCTACGTGCAAACCCTTGAATCAACATAAAATCTACTGGCGAGGCCACTCTTGAGCAAGACGACTCATCGCACCAGGCTGCCTACGCCCATCCCACCTTTGCAGCGCAGCCGGTCAGGGTGGGGTGCAAGTCCGCCTCTGCTATAGCCTCACCGCTGATGTTGAGAAGGTGAGTGAAGAAGAAGGACTGCTTGTGGAACTCCTCAATGGCCAGGACTATTGGCCCATCCAAGCTGCTCCTTAGAGTCTTCTTCGAGCCGCTCTTGTCTGCGATGAGCGACTCCAGCATGGTCCGCACCATGTAAAGCTTTAACAAAATCAGCAGCATCATGACTGACACAGCAGCACATGGTGCTGTACAAGCAACCTCCCGCGAAACCCGTTCTGGGGAGTTCCCACCCCATGGCTGGATCCCGTATGCTGCTTCCCTTATTAATTAGAGACCCACAAAGGAGACAGCCCTAGCATGTATTGTAGGGAAAGTGATGCACCAAAGGCAACAATAAGACATATGCAAAGAGTTTAAAAGAGAAGAAAAGAGAAGACTATGGGGACCGACAGCTAACCCCCAGAATGGGCCAACGCTGGCCCCAGGACTCCCTGGAGAAGTGGAGACCATTTACGTACCTGTGTGCTCGATGGACCCACAGCTCGTCGAGGGACCTTAATATCGAATCCACCTTTGGGGTCCTTCTCGCCTCTCAAGCAGGGGTCATTTGGGGGCTCCCGACCGCCCTCCCAGTCACAGATGGTCTTCCGGATTGCCTGAAGGACACTGGGATGGTGAAAGCAAAACTTCAAAACTTGCCTTTAATGAGAGGGGAAAATGCCCAACGCCATGCTCATAAGAGGAGGGAAAATACATTGCGCATGGACACCTGGTGGGATGACCACTCGCACTGGGTAGTTTTGGGAGGGTGGCTCACCAGGGGTGGACGGTACCCACTGGATGGTGACGGTGAGTTGGTCACACGAAGACGAGCAGCTCACCTTGGTTCGTTACAGGCGTGTTGCTCACGAGAGCTGAGCAAGACCCACTGATAGGCTCTGGATATGGTGTATGACTGGTTATAGCTGTGGGAGGGCTCCTCACACAGAGGGCCACCCATGGGGACTGGACTGCAGACAGGAACACACTACACAGAATATGCTTTAAGTTATATTTTGGGCCCCACCTGATCAGGACGTTCTTCTTCTTCCTGACTGCTTGTCTCAATGGCTCCCGGAGGGTCACCTGGGCAAAGTCTTGCAAGGCTGCATAGATAGTGTTTCTGATGGCCTGGTTAAAGACGCTCTCCATCCGGCCCATTAGCACTTGCAGACCCTTGATCATGGCAATTACCTGGGTAAAAGGAACAAAACTAGATACGTTTCCTCACCTTTCTCGTGTCTGCAGAGATAACTCTTGTGGCAAAGGCAGGAATATTCTTCTCCATTTTACAGCTGGGGAGCTGAGAGACGAAGCCTGAGATTTGTGAAGGGAGTTAAGTGCCCAACTCCTATTGAATGTCAGTGGGGGGTTGGGTGCCTTACTCCCTTAGACTGCTTTGAAAATCCAAGACTAAGTGACTTGCCCAAGGTCCCACAGGGAATCTGTGGCAGAGCAGGGAATGGGACCCAGATCTCCAACTTACTGTCTTTGCCATGAGACCATCCTTCCTTCCGAAGACTGCCCATCCCTTTGGACAAAACGAGCCACTCTTAGCACTTACCTCCACAAAGGCAAATTTCTCCTCGCTGGTGTAGTTGTACCGGGTGGCTCTCTCGTACTCCTCAGCGGTGCCTGGGCAATCTTTGTTACAGAACTTATCGGTAGGATGTACCAACTTCCAAGAATACTGGAAGGAGAAAACAAAACCAGTGCAACTACTAATGAGCACAGCTGAGCAGACTGAAATGAAATGAAATGAAATGAAAATCAAGCTGACTCTTAACATTTATTCCTAGAATTCTCAATAAAACAATTGTCAGCATCACCCCCCCCTTTAGAAATGGTGACATAAAAGACAAATTTTGAAATTGCAATGAAAAATTTTGAATTTCAGTGAAAACTGTTTCCAAAACAGTCGGCTACATTTTCACATTTCTCGTTGACCATGAAAAATTCCCTGTCATCACGGCAAGCACCTGGTGGGGATGTGACCCTTGTTGGCACTCACCACTTCCATGACATGGGCGCTCCACTTGGAGAGCAGCTGCAGCCCCCGTAAAGCCAAGTCAAAGAGCTCCCTGTATTCCTCATCTGACTTCTGGCTGTCCAGCCCTGAGCCGGTGACCACCTAGAGATCCCCACACAGTGGAAAATTAGAGTCATTAACCCAAGGCCATACTCTTCAGCTATGAGTGCAAGCTATGGAATGAGAGGTCTCGCTCCCTTGATGCCCAGATGAAATCAATTTCATGTGGTTTTATAATCTGAGCTGAAAATGCAGCCGGCAATGTATCCCCCACAGGAAAAGCAAACTATTGTTACAATCCTAGCTCAACATGGCTCTTAGCAAGTGCACAAGTAGCATATTTCCTACAGATCTGGGACTCGGTGGTGTTTCTCCCATAACACAAAAGAAAATACAACTCCTTTCTTATCACCCTCATGTCTCAGAGCTTTCCCTGAGATGCCCCAAATACAAGCCAGCTCTTTGTGAACTCTTTTATTTTGATTTAAATAACAACAGAAAAACACCCATACACCAAGGTCTAGGCCCCCTACCAATTAGATAATAATTACCAATGATGACCCAGCAGCAAATAATCATCCCAGGCAAACATGAAAGGTCTCAGACAGCCAATACATCAACATAGCAAGACAGGTCTTTTAGTCTCCCCCATGAATCTTCCTCCAAAGCCCTCGCAGATATTTTATTTATTTCAGTTTAAATAATAAAAGGACACCTGTGCAAAGCTCTAGGTGTTCTGACACATAATGAGTTACACATGTTTTGTTGCAATACTATTCATAAGAACAATCCTGTCATTAATTATGTCTTGTAACAAAGAGATACGTGGCCTTTGCAGCACGCCTCGAAGCTCATTCGTTTTACACTACTTGCGTCTACTGATGACTTTAGCAGTAGTTTGTGCCACTCATGTCTCTCACCCCCCACTTAGAACATGGATGTGACGCGCTGTACCACTCACTGGACTCCTCCTCCTTCACCCCAGGCGACGCCGACCATCTGAGGTGGCGGCTGCTGCTCAAACATACCTCGCTGTTGCTGTAGCGGGCGAGCTCCGAGATGAAGCGGATGTGGTCATCTCGGATCTGGACCATCTGCTCGCAGATGTTGTACTGGGGACTGATGCTGCTCTGGGTGCACGTCCACCTGGGCAGAAGAGCAGCCTCTTTAACTGAGAGGGCACCCAGCGGAACGTACCCCTCCGCTCAGCTGCCGCCTTCCTCGGCGCTCTGACAGCCAGCCACCTTCAGAGCATCAGGACTCAGCAGGCAGCCGTCCGCCCCCGTCTCCCACCCTGAGACATTGGACAAGGCGTGGGTGTGATGCACGGTCTTTCTCCGTCCAGAGGCTGGTTCACGTGGTTCTCATCTACCTCTTCTGCCAGGACAACCCTCCTTCAATTCCACCCTTCGCCCTTTCAATGCCAAGGGGCATGCTGTACTTACCTTCCACCCACAGAGAGGGGGGAACAGTCAGCCGTCTCTAGGCTGCTATCCACGCTGCTGTCTGGGGCAGGGAGTCCTCAGGGAATGAATAAGAGCAACACAGGCTGTGCATCTCCCACTCCTAAGGACAACCATCTCCAGACAACAGCATCCTCTGTGAGCCCAGACTCAACACTCCGGTTTGTGCTGTCTACCACAATAGGGGAACTACCACTGCAGTGGACAGCAAGGAAAGGTGCTTCCTTCCTGCTTTTCTTTTGTTCCTGGATTATATTCCCACCCCACCAAAACACCTGTATATAATTTAATATGCAGAAAACAATTGATTGGGCTGGTTTCTCATTCGCAGGGAGGCAGCATTAAGGGATCTTAAAGTGAGGGTCCTGGCTCCTTTACATGGCTAGTGTAAATAAGAACTAGGTCCATTCAGTGTATTTAGCCCCCGTATTCCTGATCATGAACTGTCCAGACTTGGAACTTTGGCTTTATCACAAAAATGTTTTCTGCACACAAACGTCAGCCCATGGGATTCTCATGAACTATCGCCATGGCGACTGCTTCAAGCATTCAGAATTGGCTCTTCATGCCGCATGACAGGCCATGGTAAGACCCAAGGTGTTGCTTCTGCTCCATGGCTGGGTGCTGCCTGACACCTGTGTGCACAGGAGAGGGACTTGACCACGTGGCTTGTGGTGCGAACATTCCCATGGGACTATGTCCACACAAGCTCCTGGTGCTGGTACTTGTGATGACTGAAGTTCTGGTAAGTGCTATCCCAGAATCCCATTACTTGGCTCTTACCCTTTTCAGTGTCCTGTGCTTCCCACAAGAGAATCGGCAGGTTAACAGGGATGGCCAATGCTGCACCAGCCCAGCCCGCCACATATAATGTAGTCCATAGGGAAGAAATAAAATGCCGTGCAAGAAAAATACAATTAATTCCATCTGGAGTGAGGGAGGTGGGAGGAAGGGACAGAAAGGGGGAAAATGATGAAAATGCAAGTCTAAAAGAGTGCTGGGAATAAATGCCCCCCCCCCCCCACATACTTGGAGCAGTTTTGTAGCCAAAGTCCAATGCAATTTCAGTTAGGACGTATGTGAAGAAGGAACCTGTGATTAGCAAGGCAGGGTGAGGAGAGATATGTGGTGCCCACGGACTGTGGTGATGGGCACATTAGAAATGTGATTAGACAGACAGGCAGCCAGCTAATTAGGCGCTAGGATGGCAAAATGAGGAGAGCTGATAGAAATTTTTCATTGAAACTTTTTTTTTAAATCAACAAATGGCTTTTTAACCAAAACAAACATTTTCACTTTGGTCAAAAATTTCCATTTTTTATTGATACATTGTTAAAAAATTCGGAGTTTTGATTTTCAGAAACTGAAAACTTGGACTGATCAACCAACATTTTTTTCCAAAAAAGTTTTCAAAACCTGTTTTTTTTGTCAAACCTCCCCCCCCCAAAAAAAAAACCCCAAAAAGTTCTGGTGGGAATTTTTGAAGCCTCACACACAATGTTTCAAAATTCCTTGTGAAAAAATAATTAATGTTGTGCAAACAACTCAAAGAATGAGGGAAGGTGAGACACATTCTTGGTTAGGATGGTACATGAGGACGCAGCCACCCAGCCACTCGTGTGGGAGGAGTGGAAGTCTATCCTAGGTGTTCCTGGCCTCCACTGTGAAACTAGAATATAGAATGAAAGCCTGGTGATTAAACACTGTGTGTAACTTCCTAGCCCAATGAAAAGAGAGTTTGACTGGAGACCATTGCAGAGCCTTGATAGCTAGAGTGGATGGATCAGTGAACGAATGATGTTTGACTTTTCAGGCTTCACTTCAAGCTAACTTTGAGGAGAGAAGCAAACTGAGTTTGAAGAATTTAGTTCATTTTATGCGGACTTGAGTCCACGTCACAAAAACCAGCTGTGGCAATTTAACCCAGCGGACAGTGTTGGTTTAGGAACGATCACGGACTGAACCGGTCCATACCTCAGAGGCTCCGTGGGACAGTGGGGACAGAAAAGCAGCACATTTTTGTGTTGCTTTTCTGTTATTTGGTCCCACAGATGAATGCTCATGGAAAGCCAGATGGATAACTGGGAGAATAGCCAAGCTGATCTCAGTCTGGCACTGCTTATGTGCCATAATGCCCCTTAATCCCAACCTATCACAGGGATAGCCATATCCATCTCTGACTTTCTTTGGAGCAATACCTGCCCACTGTGCCAAATTGTGCACACAGGAGTGTTTGTGTGTGTATGTGATGTGATCTAAATTGACAGCTTCACACTCATGTCACATGAGAGCTAAACTGGATCTGAATCCAGATCCTAGACTATTCCACAAACCCACAGCAACACCAAGCCCCCGGGAAAGAAACTGCTTGAGAAAAATGGAATCATCACTGTGAAGAAATTCACATCAAATAGCTCTGCCTGGTAGGTGCATGTTTCATTCCCTGCGTCCCATATGAAAACCTCCTGCCTGGGGAAGGGCTGTGGAGTGGCCTTACTTTAACTGGTGCCCTGCTTACTGCACAGATAGAATCCAGTGCTGTGTTCATGCTCTGGAGGATTTTGCACCCCGGATCAAAAATGTGGATGAAAATCTGCCCAGAGCAAGCACACACCACTCACGCTCACGCAGCCTGGGCACCTGGGCAGCCACACCCCCTGTCCCATGAACACTCAGACCTGCATTCACAGCTACCTCCCTTCCCATGCAAGTACACAAGCCATATGACAGTCCTGGGTGCATTCTCACTCATGTGCCTCAACTCACAGACACCCACGCACACTCACATGAATGCACACTCGCAGTGACTGTGAGCACACACCCAGTGCACCCTACATATAGGCCCACTTCTATGTCCACATTCTCACTTTCTTACACACACACTTGTGACCTGTCTCTCACACACAAACGTATACGCCTGCACAGATAACTGACCTCACGTTCAGGCATGCTCGCTCCTGTGCATTCACACCCCTGGAGCCAGCCACACACAGACTTCACACACTAGAGAAGGAGTGTTGCAACTCCCTCCCCTTTCCGGACACATGGAAGCCAAGAGACATTACGGCAGGCACTCACTTGGATTTGTTCTCCTCATAGTGAGCACTGGTCTTAATGTATCTGGCCAGTTCTATCTGCATATCGCCGAATAAAGGAACCACCTGCAGTTGCTGGAAAAGAAAACATAAAACGGTTGAAATACGGTAGAGGTTTTCCTTGGGCTGGAGAGCAACACAAATGGACACAAGAAGGCTGAATCAGGCCTGCCAATCAAGGGGGAGGTGCACAGACGGACATACAGGCATCCCGGGTGATGAAAATGACTGTAAACTAATGCCAGGCTTTTTACAAAGGGAGGATCAGCCTGTCATAGACCTCCGGGCCCCTGGCTTTGCTCAGTAATGTACAGGGCCATATCTCCAGCCCCGGCAGTCCCTAGGCAATGGGCCATGCATAAGCACCGGCAGCTGCTGGAGAGAGGAGTGTATTTATAGAAAAGATAAATACATAACCCTGAACAACTCACCCCGTCCCTCCCCTCCCCTTCAGAGAGAAATAAAGCAGCAAGCTAGCATTTGGGGCCAAGGAGCCAGCCATTGCACGGCCTCGGGCATTGGTGGCACCTGGTTCTTTCCTCTTCTCTGCCCGTGGCACACAGTTTAGTCTTCTGAGGACCTAAATGCTTTAGTCTAACCCAAGTTCCTGGGCTCATCGCCTACACTGACATCACCATGGGTTTATAGGAAGTGATGAGAGTCACAAGGGAGCAAACAGCAGCCCTATGTAAGGGGGCAAAATCCTTTTGTGGTTTAGCAATATTCATCCATTGAGTACAAGGTTGGGTTTCATCTTCACTCGAATGAGGCAGAAATTGTTAATAGTACAGGGATTCCCCCCCACTCCCATTTTAGGAGGAAAATTAAGTCAACAGGAGTTGACGAAAGGAAAGTTATTGGCAAAAGGACTCAGTGGAAGGAAAGCTAACGGCAAGTATTACCATAGCTCATGGAAAGTTAATAGGATACAATACATTTCATAAGGAAAAACATGCTTTATTCTCCTATTCATTGCTGCAGCCACAACTACTCAACGCCAGATCTTACCATGTCTGCTAGTGCTGATGTGACCCAAATCTAAAGGGCCAATCTATGTCAGGCCCTGTGCATGTGAGCAATGGAAGGGAGAAGATGCCGTCCTATGTAGGTAACAGCTGCACTCCAAGCCACTCTGCTAAGGGCTAGGTACCAGACTACCCAAAGAGGGAGAAGAGGGGCAAAATAAAAGCAGGGAGCTGGGCCTTTGCTTTTCCTGCAGTGGCCAGTGGAACTGGGCTGGTATGGGTGGACACCCTGGTATAAATGCAGAGTCCCAGGAGGAAACCAGGTGGAATCAGGCGGAACTTGTCCAGGTGTTCCGTTCCTGCACATATCCTTTGCAACCCACTCCCTGAGCACAGCATGGCATACAGCTACAGTCCAGCCCAGAAGGAAGGAAGTGAAATTGTTCCAACAAAGCTTAGCATTAATTCTCTATGGACCCTCTTGAGCATTTTGAGGTGCACATTCAAGCCAACATAAGCTTCCAATTCATATTTTTATCCCACAGGGGCTCTGATTTACAGATGAAACGAGGATGCACAAAGGAAGGCAAAGGGTTGTTTGGCTCCTTGGGTTGATGGTGTGTCATTCAATGGTGGGGTAAAGAAAAAAGAAAAGCCAATCATTAACCTCAGAGACCATAATAAATTGGACTAGAATTTCAATAGGGCTGGAAAACCCTGTATTTCTCAAGCTAGTACAAACAACTATCAGAAATACGCCACCTGCTCACCCAGATTCATGGCAATCCAACCGTTTCCGTCATCTCAAAAAGAATCTGGATCAGATTCAGGATCCTTAGACCTTTTTCTGAACTTTAAATGTGTTCGTCGTTTGCTTTAAAAATCACACCCAAGCAGTATGGATCGTTAATTTACAACAGTCTCAAACAGATCTGCACAGGCTACTGACCTTGAAGAATTTGTCTATTTTGCTAAGGTTGATTCTCTTCTTGGTGTCCAGTTTGTAAATGTTGCTGACATTCCCATCCATCAGATACAGACCAAAGCCCATCACCTGGAGGACATGGAGATAACAGGAGAGGCGGAGTCATTGTGATGAAATGATAAATATATAGCCTAGGTCAGAAGGGAACTCCTTTTTATGGAGTAGGAGAAGGCATTATTTCAGGGTCCTGTATCACAGCTCCAGCCATGTGAAATTGGCAATGGGTGGGGTGGGGAAAATCAAATATTTGTGGATACACATGTACGCTTTGATCTTTTTTATTTGTTTTTTCCAAGAACAAAAAGATGGTTTCTGACGCCATCAAATGTTAAAATGAAAATGCAAAAATTTCATCCCAGAGCAAATTTGAAAAAAATTCATAATTTTTCGCTTGGTGAAATTCAAGCTGTTTGTAATGAAAAGCCATATTCATTTGTGGAAAGTTCAACATTCTGCTCCAGAGTAAATTCACAAATGTTGAGGACAATCTCATAAGAATGGTAATACTGGGTTTGACCAATGTTCCATCTAGCCCAATATCCTGTCTTCTGACAGCGACCAGTGCCAAATGCTTCAGAGGGAATGAGCTTGAACAGGGCAATTTGGAGTGATCCATCTCCTGTCATCCAGTCCTAGCTTGTGGCAGTTGGATGTTTAGGGACTTACAGAGCATGTCTCGTGTTCCTCACCATCTTGGCTAATAGCTATTGATGGATGAATGCTCCATGAACTTATCTAATTATTTTTTGAATCCTGTTACACTTTCCAGCTTCACAACATTCCATGGCAATGAGTCCTACAGGTTGACTGTGCATTGTGTGAAGAAATACTTTCTTTTGTTTGTTTTAAATTGGATGCCTATTAACTTCATAGGGTGCCCCACAGTTCGTTTGGTATGTGAAGGGGTAAACAACACTTCCTGATTAATCTTCTCCTTGCCATTCATGACTTTTTAGCTTATCTATCATATCCCCCTTATTCATCTCCTTTCTAAAATGAATAGTCCCAGCCTTTTTAATCTTCCCTCATATAGAAACTGTTCCATATCCCATCTCTGCACCTTTTCCAATTGTAATTTACACTTTTTGATATGGGGCGACCAGAACTGCACGCATTATTCAAGGTGTGGGATTACCATTGATTTTATATAGTGGCATTATGATATTTTCTGTCTATGATATTATCTATCCCTTTCCTAATGATTCCTAACATTCTGTTGGCTTTTTTGACTGTCTCTGCACATTCAGCAGATGTTTTCAGAGAACTATCCACAATGACTCCAAGATCTCTTTCTTGAGTGGTAACAGCTAATTTAAACCCCCTCATTTTGTATGTACAGTTGGGATAATGTTTTCCGATATGCATTACTTTGTACTGATATAAACGCCAGGGACAGGCCAGGGAGTGTTGAGCAGGTAACAGTGTAAATCACTAGCTGCCGTGAACACCGTGCATTCTCTGTTCCTGAACTCCCACTATAGACCTCAGCTCCAACCAGGACCATGACTCCTGCTTGAACCACCAACACTCACATGGACCTTGACACTTGGTATAGACCCTCAGCCTGATCCTCAACCAGTCTTTGGCTTGACCCTTGGCCTGACTATTGACCCGGATACTGACTCTGAGCCCCAGCAGTTGTTCCTGCTATCGAGCTCCTGCCACTAGTCCTGCCTACCTTCCTCCGAGATCCTGACACGTTCACTTGATGGCCTCTTTGGGGTTATGGCACAAATGCTGGAAGGAGCCCAAAGAATCCAACGATTGGTCCATCACTGCTAGCCAGGGGCCTGAGCAGCAACATTCAGGGGCTGCTAAGTCTAGGGGGTGGATTCAGCTCCAGGGTTTGGTTTGCCACATGATGCTGATTTTGCCCCACGCAAGCGAAGAGCGGCTCCGAAACACTTGTGCATGACCACAGAAGCACCCCTCGACTGCTGCACAGAGCGTTGCCATTCATCAGTGAGAGGCGCCACCTGCTGGCTGAACGCATAGTACAGCCATTTAGTATCCTCTGGGCACGCTGGGTTGGGTGGCCGATCTTTTAAAGGGTCCAAAAGTAGGGTGGCCAGATGTCCCGTTTTTAAAGGGACAGTCCCGTTTTGGGGGACTTTTTCTTATTTAGGCGCCTATTATCCCCCACCCCCTGCCCCATTTTCTCACAGTTGCTGTCTGGTCACCCTATCCAGAAGGAGAAAGCTGGTGGTGAGGAGCAACAGGGAGCAGAGGAAAGAGAATGGAAGAAAGGAAAAGGGGGTATGTGGAAGGAAAGCAGAAAGGACAGGAAGAATAAAGAGGAGAGGAGAGAGAACAGACAGAGAAAAGCCAGCCCAGCAACCTACTGAATGTGCCATACAGGGGTGAGCTACTGCACTGGCAGCTGGGAATGCTACAGATATAGCACACTCAGCCCCCGGTCAGAGGTAATGCTTCAGAACATGCTCGAGTGACCCATGCTTAGAGCTGTGCCCAGTTCAGCTCAGCTGAACGGAACATTAGGGGGCCCTGGAGGGGGAGAAGAAAGGTAGGAAGTGGGGGAAGCAGTGGAGATTATGGATTCCCAACTGAAGGAAGAAGCAAAAGATTAAGGGAGGGAAGATGAAGAATGGGCTCAGGGAGCAAGGTGGCTTTGTAGGAGCTTTGATGTTCCTTGGAGAGGCTGCGTCCTTGTCATTCTAGCCCTTGTCTCCAGAAGAATCTGGCTCTGCATGCGCGGAGAGATCCCCCCGCAAATCTGACACCACAAGGGAGGAAGGGAACAAAGGAAAGAAAAAGGGAGAGAAAACACAGATGTGGGAGCACCAAGGGATTTCACCGCTAAGGAATGGAGCAAAAGTCAAAGAATGTGAGAGCATGCACCAGTGGGACTTACCTTTAAGAGCATGTGCTTCTCGCTGGGCGTCAGGTACATCTTGTTTTCATAGTAATCCACACAGATGTTGACAATATCCGCCAGCAGCTCCTCGTAGCCAGGGATAACTTCCAGCTGCTGATGCAGACACTGAAACACCAACACGCCCCACATTAATCTCACAGTGGAAGGCCCAGGGAGAGGAAGACGGAGGAAACATTTGGAGGATCGAAGAGCATGATTTTCACTCCACCATTTTCAGACTGACCAGGCTGTCTGTGTTTAGTTAAACGGTTAGTGGTTCCTAGTCATCCTGAGCCTGTGTCGAAGAGCCACAGTTTCAGAATGAGGCGCAGGAGAATGTCACCTGCTAGCCTCACCTGAGGCTGTATAGGAAATGTTAGCTCTACTAGGGCACCGAGCATGAGAAACAAACCCCTTTGCTTCAGCTCTCAGGCCCTCAGGAACCTCCCTCCTTAGATTGATTCTTCCAGCATAGTCACCAGAGAACCAGGGGTAACAGCCAAACGTAACACTGTGACGTGACAGGCAGAAGAGAAATGATCTGGCTCAAGAGGAGACTTTCCACTCTGCTAATGTCTTCTCTTGTCTCTGTGTCGTCTTCTACTTTGTCGGCACGAACCATGGGATCAGGAAGGAGCATTTCGAAGCCCTTTTCTGATCTGCAGTCCCAGAGATGGAGTGGAAGCGTGGCCCTTCCCAGCTCCATCTATATTTTACATTGTGCATGTCTCATCTGGAGAAGACTCAAGGCCTGGATGCACCCAGTAGGTGAAAACAGAAACCTTGGTGTGAGAGATTGAAGGGTAAATCTTCTACCAAAGAGACAACTTCATCCCACCCATCTTGTTTCTTTTTGATCCCCACACCTTCTCTTTATCACTGGTAGTTGATACCCTGAGAACTCGAAAGTCATCCCAGTTGTTCTGTTAGCTGGAGGTAGGGCCTGATCCAAAGCCCACAGAAGTCAACAGAAAGACTCCCATTAGCTTCATTGAGCTTTAGATCAGGGGCATAATGAACCATGTAGCCATGTCAAGAGCCGACCCTGCCGCGCTATTAGCCCTGCCAATGCAATCACATCTCCCCTTCCCTGGACAAAACTAACTGGTCACTTTGCTGAGCAAGTGATGGGAGAGAGAGTGAAGGAAAGCGACCCGCCTGTGTGATCCGGTTGTGGTTTGCCAGGAACATGGAAAGGTTCTGGGATTCCTGAATAGACTGAGGGTCAGCCATCTTCCTCAAAAACTGGGCAGCTCTGAAAGGAGGAGATCCCATGTTATCCAAGGCTCTTGATATCATGTTAACTCTCTTGGAGGAGTCAAAATGTTGATGACAAGTTAACACAGAAGTCAGGTCATTGCACCCCAACATGTAGGTTGGGTAAAAAACAACAACAAGTTTTATACAATTTAATTATAATATAAACATTTTCATGATTTTCTTTTAATTTTAAATGAAAACAGCCTTTTTTATCAGAATAATACTTAGCACTTACGGTGTCCCTCTTATCTATAAACCACTTCACAGTTCTGAGTACGGTCCAGCCTCCCTGTTTTGCAGACAGGGAGACTGTGACACAGACAGGTTAAGTGGATATTTACCCTTCTACAATGCAATGCAAGTCCAGGGGAGCAAGAACTAGAACTCAGACCTCCTGACTCACAGCTTAGAGTTTTGTCTTCTCTACACCAACTCCATCAGGAGACGCAGCTATTACTCTGTGATCTTTGCAGTCCAGACACTGTAAGGTTTTCTGGTGCCTGAGAAGCAGCAAGTGAAGGTGACCATGAACAGCCCAGATTAGTTTTATTATCCAAGGTGAGCAAAGTGCTACTAATGAGCAAATAACATAAATAGTGAAAATAATAATAATAGTTAGCTCTCTAGTGCTTTTTATCCATTGCTCTCAAAGTGCTTTACAAAGGAAGTCAGTAACATTATCCCCATTTTACAGATAGGGAAACTGAGGTTAGCTTTTTAAAATGGTATACCTTTAATATCCCTAAGTGTCATTAATAAATGTAGTAAAGAACGCTTTGTTTA
This sequence comes from Dermatemys mawii, assembly GCA_007922305.1. Classification (NCBI taxonomy): domain Eukaryota; kingdom Metazoa; phylum Chordata; order Testudines; family Dermatemydidae; genus Dermatemys; species Dermatemys mawii. The sequence continues at coordinate 17,606,824 of ML677358.1, read as the reverse complement.
AATCCAGGCTCTTTAACCTGTCATGGCTGCCTTTCAGATTTGTTGTCTCCTGCAGTCTGGTCTCCTCTGTTTTGCTAGACTGATGACTGGTTTGCATTGAATATATTCTGTAGTTTTAAATGGAAAATGCCCCAAAGAGCAAAATCCTTTATGGAAACTTATGCCACTAAAACTCTAGCTACGTTCATGCAACTCCTAAGCTTATGCTTTGCACTGTTGTTTAGTTTAGCAGCCATCTGGCACTGCATAGCATTTTAGCAGAATCTGTTAGTCACCTGCAAAATAATCTCATTAGCTCTCTCTCTCTAAGCTATTTAACGGCCCCCGTTATAGTAGTATCTGGGCACTTCACAATCTTTAATCTAGCCTCATAACATCCCAATGAGGTAGGAAAGTGGTACTGTCCCCATTTCACAGATGGGGAACCTATGCACAGAGAGGCTAAGTGACTTGCCCAGGGTCATACAGGAAGTCAGTGCTGGAGGAGGAACTCAAACCCCAGGCTCTGGATAGCATCCTAACCACTGGGTCATCTTTCCTCCTCCTGCCCTGAGTCAGAAGCAAATGAGACACAGCCTTGGCCATCCTATGCCTCCTCCCCGCACGCTATAGAAATGTGCAAGCCAGAGGGTTGCCCTCCCACCTTTTGTAGGCAGAATGGTCGTTTTTGACGCTGCACTTCATGTTCTTCAGCTCGTCCAGCACGGCGAACATGTTAATGAATTTCCCCAGCGTCAGGAGATAGGCCTCGGAGACAAAATCCTTCCTTCTCTCAGCATGGCACAAGCGCTTCACCTCATTGCAGAACCGCTCGATGGCCTTGCGCTGGAAGACAATGGGAGGGAACGTGCTTAGCGGGTGTCCTGTCCGTGCACAGTAGAACTACATAATCCAATGGCTCAGCATGCATGAGTGTGCGACATGTCCCCGTCTAACGACCGGCCCACCAAATGGAAAACAGCCACTAGTTAATAGCATTCCTCCTCCAGCTCAGGTGGGATAGGCCTGCACCTTGAGTGCTGAGATGGGATGTCCACCCCATCCAAGGCCTGATCAGGTTAACAAGGGCCATTTAACCTTATGGGCTGCAGCTGGAGGAGAATCAGGAACGGATAACATCTAACTGAGGATGAGAGCAGGAGGGGGCCACAAGGATGAGCTTTGCAGTCATCCCCTAGAATGAGAGGGGGTTGCTAAGGAAGAGGAGGAGATCTAGAGGGAGAGAGCCCTGGGCTCCTGCCCTGCACTACAGAGGCTTGCAAGAAGCTTGGGGGGTGTAGCCACTGGGAGTGGAGGAAGCTTGGGCTGGTAAAGCCAGAGTTGGGCCGGGAACTGGAGAAGTGAGGTACGAAAGAGCCCCGGAAAACAGCAAGTGGGTCTGAGCCTGAGTAGACTGTCATTACTGGGCACGGGGTCCCTGGATTTGAACCCAGAACAGTGGATGGGCCTGAGTTCCCCTGGACCTGGACGTGAACCAGAAGACTTCCTCCCATGGCGCGTGGACAGCTTGTCCAGTGGGACTTGGACACCTCGGAAGGACTAAATAGTGACCTGGCCGGAGGGCTGAGGGAGCACCCTAAGTTCCAGAGAGAGAAAGAGGCCACGGGGCGAACAGCTGACAGAAAGGGGTGCCAGATGAGGTGAGAGCTAATCCCCAGACCCAGCCAGCAGGATGTGGCCCAGCAGGGTGTGTATCCTGGTATAGTGCTGACAGTTCCATGTTCAAACCCCACCGATGACAGGTGAAGAGGCTTTGTTACAAATATCCCAGCTCATTTGACAGTCCTCTCACTGCTGGCCAGAGGAATGTGGGTGCAAACCTTGTACGGGGCCTTGGACTGACAACGTCACATCGCGTGGTGAGCTCTGTAAGGTAAAATAAGGTACAAAGCCAACAGTCCTTCTGCTCGGCTCTTCAGGTGGATGTTAAAGATCTCATGGCACTGAAAAGGAGCGAGGGAGAAACCTGGCCCCAGTCAGCACTAAACGTGGGTGCAGGTGACCAAGGTTCTGGGTGGGCCCCTGGAGCACAGCACGGCAGTCGGTCCACATGCTCTGCCAGAACCTAACATGTTATTTTGTTAAGTGCTCTGGGATACCTCAAGTCTGAGCACTGCTAAATTTAAACCTCTGTGCCCTTATTTACATTGGACGGTTCCAGTGGGAAGTGCAAAAGAAAGGTTTCCAGCCTCAGAAGTCCTTCATTGTCTGGGGTCACGTCCTCTTACAAAAGGGTGGCCTGGACTTTGCAGCCAGACAGACGGGGAAAGCTCTCCAAAAACAGGGTCAATTAAAGCAAATTGAATCTGGGGAGCTGTGGAAGCGGCTGACCAAAAATATTGATCTGAGCCAAAATAAAAGGGGCAGGTGGTCTGGTAACCTCAAGCTTGTCATCTTCTACTATAAGTAGCCCTGAACTCAAATATTTCCCCCTGCTGCAGACATGCCAACAAAAACATAGACGTGTAAGTGCCTTTGTGTCTTCCTCAACACTCACCGTTCAGGCTCTGGAGGGCGATTGCTCCACCCTCACCCTTCACTTCCTTTTGCAGAGCACTACAAGCATTAGTCGTTGTCTCTAAGTACCAGTGGGCTGGCTGCCTTATAGAATACACTGCAGACCAAATACCTACAGCAGGGCTGAAGCCACCTGGACCTTCATAAAGTTCCAGGCGCAGCTTTGCCCAAAGGTCTATCACCCAGGCCTGAATTTTGAGTCTATAATTAAATCTGAGGCTAGACAAGAGTTGTGTGCCTTAGAGATTTTGCTGTGAGGTATCCCACATGCCTACTGGCAGCTGCAAGGCTAAAGGGTATCTCAGTTCTACCAAGAGAAGTTGGGAAGGTGTCCTCCAGGTTGGATTGGCAGGGAAATGAGATCAGAGAGTCACAAATACTGAACTGGGAACAGGGCTCCTGCCTCCCTCCTTCACCACTGACCTGGAAATACATGAACTTCATCAGCTTGGTGACCTCCGGCTCCAGCACTTCCACAGTCTTCTCGTAAATTTCCACTCGGTTCGGCTGTTCGTTACATTTCACCTGAACAACAGCAGCAAATGGTCATAGATAGCATTTCTAACAACATCTCTGGTTTGTACCAGCCCCCATCCTCTGCTGATTTCAAGGTCAATACTGCTCCGTTGATTTCACTCTGAAGCCCAGATCCTAAAAGTATTTAGGCACCTGAAATCAATGGGAGTTAGGCACCTTTAGGATCTGGATCTGACTTCTCAAAAGGAAATAAACTTTGAGCTGAAACAATTTCCAGCTCCACAGGAATGCAAGAAAGTGAGGAGCATCCAAAGAAGAGGGGTTAGAATGGAATCTACAACACACTTTAATTACAGCAGGTGTTACTCGCAGTCTTGTAACAGACAGCGATTGGTCCTGCGCTGGGTACTCACACAAGTACTCAAAGCATGTACTGTAGAGCTCTGCAGCTACTAAAGCAGCTATCTAGTGCTGTTGGTACTGCAGCCCACGCCCCGCTCCTCCCCAGCAGTGGGATGGTTGGGCTCGGGGGGGTCAGTGTAGTCTCATACCAACGTCTCACCACATGCTCTAGCATGTCCCTCTTGGGAAGGGATGCAGGGCTACCTCTTACCTGGGGTATGGCCCGAGAGCAGCTCCTCCAGGTGTAAAGCATCACTGCATATTCGTGTCCTTCCTCCAGCATTTCATTCTGAAACATGCAGAAATGCATGGCTGTGGAAAGCCCACTAGAAAAAACCCCGGATCAGCACCACAGGGACGGAGGGTTATGGCTACCCTGCCATGGGAGGGGCGACTCCAGCGTGGGCAGACACACCCTAGCTTCAATTAAGCTAAGAACAGCCATGAAGACATGGTGGGGCAGACCCTGGAAAGGGGGAGGGATGCCAGGGTCCTGGGTGGACTTGGAGACTCACCATGCTAGAGTGCACTGTAGCCTGTTCGATGTACCTGGCAATGCCGGTCACAAAGGCATTTCTGTCTTCAAAGTTGGTGTCGAAATTAGCCTGCAGACACAACACATGGTCAAGGGGTAACGCATGGCTGGATATTGGTTATGGTTCAGCTGCTCCAGATGGCCAAAAGGGCTGAAATTAATCATTAAGAAGGAAGATTCCATAAAAACATGTGATGACACCTCCAGTCAGGCCATCTGCATGGATGGATCCCGGCACCCTTGGGTCTAAAAGAACGAGTCTCTAGTGCTCACTCTGGAGCTCCTGGTCAGGTCCGTTCAGTCAGAGGCCAATGCGGCTCATTAACCGCTGTTCATACACCAGCCTCTGGAGGGGGACAGAGAGCCACACCTGGTTAGCAGGGGTTACCAAGAATAAATGGTGATAAAGGGAAGGAAAATATACATATTTACAAGTCAGGCAGCCCCGAAGGTGAGACTGTGCCTGAGGCACCGGAGCTGAAAACTAACAGCCAAGTCCTAGTGGTTGCCCTTGTATGGAGATGCGCTGAGAGAAGAAGAAATGAAGGGCTCTGGATTCTGGCTTTAAGGCCCTGGGTGAGCTGTGCTGCTGCCCAGACTGACACAGGGCTCCAGTCTGTTCCCATTGATGTGAAAGGCAAAAGACTGGGGCCAAAGGGAGAAAAACCATCTAGAGCTGTCGGAGGGCAGCCTGTCCCTTTAAGAGACAAGAGGCCTGGGGGCAGTCTGCTTTGTTCAATCAGCTCCACCCCACTACACCTGTGCTGGGTGTGGGACTTAAAATAAAATCCCTAGGAGACCTCAGCAGTGGAGGGCTGCCCGGGGAGGAGAGCAGGAAGTGTGAGGGTGGAGGAAAGCCCAGCAGCTGAGCACTGACTGGGGGCAGAAGGTAGACAAGCTGCTCTGGCTAGGATCTGGCTGAGGGCAGTGACCTGCTCAGAGCCCTTGGAAGGAGGGTAGACCTGACCTGGAAGATGGAGGCTAGTCAGTCAGACAGGCTGTTGCCACTGGGAGCCTGCCTGTCACAAGGGGGTTTCCACTCAGGGACTGTGCTACCCCAGAAGTGGGGTGGAGGCTGTGGCGGAACCAGGTGGAAGATCATCGTGGGGAAACTGAGGCGGAAGTGCTGCGACGCCGGGTCTTGCTGTGAGGAGATGCTCTGGGACAGCAAGGTGCCTACCAAGAACCTAGTACTATGAAGTGGCAGCTACCGCAGCCACGAACACCTGCTGGGAGAGCTCCTTACTCCAAGGCTGACCCAACTGACAACGAGAATCATTTGCTCCACTGAGCACTTCAAAGCACATCACAAAGAATAAATAGCTGAGCTTCCCCATGCCATTGTAGGGTAAGTTTTATAGGATCATCTTAGGCAGAGGGAAACAAGACAGAAAAGTACAGTGATCTTACAGGGGCCTATAGAGAGTCAGGGGAAGATCAAGAACCCAGGAGTCCTGACTCTCAGTCCCCTGATCCAGGCAGACTTGGATGTGAACTAATCTAAGATACAAATGTATGATGTGGCTCCTCTCCAGCACTGCCAACAAAACTGGCTTTGGTGAAATTGCATTCACATCAGTAACTGATTCCTCCCAGCTCCTGGATTAAGAGTAGAGACACAGGGCCATGGGCTGCTCTTCTCCTAGGTCAGGTCAACACTAGCGGGTGGGGGTCAACCTAAGATACGCAACTTCAGCTACATGAATAGTGTAGCTGAAGTCAGTGCATCTTAGGTCGACTTACCTGGAGTTCTCACGGCAGCGGCGGGCTCCCCCGTCAACTCCGCTTGCGTCTCTCGGCGAGTTGGAGCTCCGGAGTCAACGGGGAGCGCCTTTGGGGATCGATTTATCGTGTCTAGACAAGACGCGATAAATAGATCCCCAATAGATTGCCCATCCGGTGGTTAGAGAAGACAAGCCCCTAGTGTTACAAGGACATCTGTAAGGTAACTGTCATGAGACTAGATATTGACAATGTACATGAATTTCTGGGATAATGTAGTCTGAGGACAGGAGTGGCAGGGTGGGAGGCAGTGGTGAAGGCTAGCAGCCAACCCTTGGGGTTAATCATGATATGGAAACAGGCTTGACCAGTTTATCCAGACTCAGGTTAGCCAGTGTATTTTAGACTCAACCCTATTCATGCCCCTGTGGGCTCCTGAAATGGGGTTGTCCTGGACAACTGAGCTCTGCTCTCCAGCATGCTCACAGGAAGCTGGCCAGGAAGGAGTGAAAATACTTGACAAGTAGACAAATTAAAAATGATGGCAGGGTTGCCTCGGGAGGGCTGGAATTTGACCCACGAGTGCCCGGGGAGCTGGTAACTTGTACTAGATGCTAATGCTAAAGCACGAGTGCCCGATCTGACCTAGTGAAACAAATTTTGCAATCCTACATGCATGACAAATCAATCGCTGCACACACAGTTACACATTAACACGGGGAGCAAGCCAACTGAGAAGGCAGGAGTGGGGGCAGGGAGGAGTAAATACCCACATAGTACATATTACCAGGTGTATATATTGTAAGATATGTGCACTACATAGAAAGAGGAACCAACAGGACCTGTACACAGAAAAGCACATCTTGTGATCTTTTATTGTTGCAATAACTCTCCTCTGTCCTGTATTTTCTCTCATACTTTGTTCCTCATCCCTTAGTCATACTGGTCTGCAAACCAGCATGCACACTACTAGGAGCTACCACTCTAAACCTCACCTCACCGAGCCAAAATCAGAGAGCTGGTACGTACCTGGTACATGATGGAAGAGGGAGGCGGCTCGATGCATGGCTGCTGGTCTGGCAGCGGTAGCTCCTCCAGCAGGTCCACATTGGACAAGGCATCTTCCAGCGTGACGTGAGTGGTCATGGCTCTGGCTTTTCAGATGAAGTTAGGAAACAGTAGCTAAAAATTCATAGAAAGGGAGTGAAGGGAAATGACCCAGCAAAACAAACCCACTCCTCATCTGGCTTGCATTTCAAGCATCATCTCAGGTGACCTGTCCAAACAGCAAGTTATTAGGTATCAAAATGTTTCCAGTAATTAAATGAAAAGATACTGCCGGAGATGATGGCTTAGAACTTATCTCCATTAGAGATTTTTGCATCCGGGCAAAATCCTGAGTGTAAACGCACTGCTCTGGTGTGAACTGGGGCTTGCTCTTGTTTGAAACTGGTGTAAGCCCCATTTTATACCAGTGCAACGTATCTACACTGAGAGTGTGCACCAGCATAGGTACAATGGTGCAAAAATCCCTAATGTAGACAGGCCCTTAGGGGGCTATGCCTCAGGTTTAAGATACCATCAGACCTTGGAACCATGGGGTCAAATCCCCACAAACCCAATTCATCCCTTTCAATGTTCAAAGGGGATAAAAAGGGTTTCTATCACCTTTGTGTCTTGCAGTGCAAAATGGGAAAGAGTTCATTATCTGCCAAGTAGTGCATGGGGCTTAAACTCCTCTTAAAGTCCATGGGAGCCCCATGGCTAGATCGTCTCTCGAGGTTCCCCTGAATCCTGTGCTCCTGTATCTCTTCTCTGGTTAGTGCCCACCAAGTACAACAAGCATAAGCAGATCAGAGAGCCTGGACTGACAACCCAGAGCCTGATTGGAAGCTATCTAGAGGCTAATTATTGCAATTCAGCTATTGTACTGCCACTCTGAGACCCTGATCCAACGCCCACAGAAGTCAGCAGAAGACTTTCCATTTAATTCAATGGGCTTTTGGCAGAGTCCTGAATGAGACTGGATGTTTCACCTTTTTTTGCTGATTGTGCCAAAGACTAATGGAGGCAGATGATGAGGCTGTGAGAACTGGCTTTCCTACAAATATTTAAGCCTCTGCTGTGTTTTTATAGCTTATGCTTTGGGACCCACAAGGCATCACTGTGTTTCTGCCAATGAAGTTGCAGAATATGGGATGCGTAAAGGTGGCTTAAATTTGGGGTGTGTTGCAAACGGTAAAAATTACAAACTGTCACTTTAAATCCTAAAGGAATTCCTGGTCCTGCTTGCAGGCTATAAACTGTGCAGGAAGCATGCAATCTTTGTTCACAGAAGTCAGTCTGCAAAGAGCCAGCCTTAAAGCAAGGTGGGTTGGGTTGAGCCTCTCTACTTGAGGGAGCAACCCTCTCTCTCTCTCTCTCTCTCTCTTTAGTTCTTGTGTGTTTAAGGTTCTGGGTTTAAACCAAGTCATGTTATGTTGCAACTGCCCAGAAAAGATAGAAACTTAGAACACTCTAATGTCTCATTGCAAACCATCAACATAACAAGAGTCACCTTTGCACGGCCCCCTCTCTTCCTGTGCTCAGCACGGTGAGGAACTCATGGAGAATCAGGGTCTACGTCTTTATTTATTCAGCTAGCTTCCAGCTTCTACAATGTCTGAGCCTGTCAAACAAAACCCAACTAGCGGAGATGGCATTGGTCAACCTCAAACTTGCAAGACACCAGGTTACTCTTCCAAATAGTCTGCATGAGATGTTTAATTCTCCTCTCAGTACATACACAGAGCTCTCACTGACACTTGTGGGTTAACACACATGCTAAGGGAAAAGACCACCATATTTTCTGCCTCTCTTTTAATATTCAGTGCATGTAGTAGAAATGAAGGAGAAGACAAAACCCAGGCTGGAATGATTTAGTTGGGGTTGGTCCTGCTTTGAGAAGGGGGTTGGACTAGATACCTCCTGAGGTCTCTTCCAACCCTAATATTCTATGCTTCTATGACAATCCCATGCTTACTGAAATCCTTTGCCATTTTAATTCTTCTACGCAAAACAATTTGATACAGTAACACACCAGAAAGCACACATTGTAACAGAGTCAGGTGGAAGCATGCACTCCAAAAAGCAAAGCGGTATTTTTAGAATAGCTCTGTAAAATGAGAACCACCACACTGAGGAACACAGGCGCGGAATAAAGCTTGAAACTTTGAAGTTTCAAATGAATCTCAAAGGAAGTCAAAGTGAAAATCAAGTTATGTACTTGGGTGGAATGCAGCAAAGAAATAAGGTTCCAACCTTTTACAAATGCTTTTTTCCTCTCATCATTTTATGATTCTTGGAGAGCCTTGGGGAGGTAGTGTCTCCTCCCTTTTGGTGTTTTCTGGTTCACTGAAGACCCCTCCAAAAGTGAAAATGCAAATATCAGAAGACTCATTGCAACCCCTGCATCAGCCATCCATAAACTACGAAAGTGATTTCACAGAGGGAAGCAATACTTTTTAAAAGTCTCATTGGGAACTGAATTTTGTGCCAAATTACCCATCCACCCCCAGCTTGGCTAGTGGGGAACCCAGAGATGAAATCTCAATTTTCAATCTTTCCTCTATAATTCCCCTTTCAGAACTGAGGTTTCCCTTTAGATTTCAGCACTCAGAGTGACATATGAGGACTTACATCTCAGATCTGGGAAGGACAAAAAAAAAGTTGTGTCCAAAACGTGATACTAGCACTTCACACACAGAGGAATACAGCTGAGGGGTCTGTCCGGTGTGTGTACAGTACTCAGACATCATGGTGTCACTGAAATAATCCTGAGGCTCCATAGCCCTATACTTTGTGTCTTCATTTCTGCCGGTGCAAATGCAATGCAGAAGAGAGGTAGAGCGTTACCATTCTGTCTGGTAGCATTTTGCATCCACTTTGCACTGGCGTGAAGGACAACACAAAGTGCAAGGCAGTGGAGAATCAGGCCCGATGCTTTCAAACTGAAGCCGTGCAGAGCAAGCCATCTGCTGAGAACAAAACTATCCCATCCTACTGACTCACTCTACTTTCTCTTTCATCCTCCAGCCCCTTCTGCTAAAATGACTGTTGCAAAGTACAGCAACAGTCAAAACCCTCTTTCCACTCTGATACACTGCAGTCAGAGACAGCTTCCTCTTTGCCCCAGACTACTAATGGGAACTACACCTGCTGATCACGGAGGGGTAGGCCAGATTGGCAGGATGGGGGACTCTGCTGGGAAGCAGGGACTCTGAAAAAGATTTGGAGATGGTGGTGGATAATCAGCGGAACATGAGCTTCCAGAGTGACTCTGTGGCCAAAAGAGCGAATGTGATCCTAGGATGCATAAACAGGGGAATCTCGGGTAGGAGTAGAGAGGTTATTTTATCTCTCTATTTGGCACTGGTGTGACTGCTGCTGCAAACCTGTGTCCAGTTCTGGTGTCCACAATTCAAGAAGGACATTGATAAACCAGAGAGGGTTCAGAGAAGAGCCACGGGAATGATTAAATGATTTGAAAACCCACCTTATATCGATAGACTCAAGGAGCTCAATTTATTTATCTTAACAAAGGGGCAAAGTTAAGGAATGACTTGATTACATAGGGAACAAATATTTAATAATGGGCTCCCCCTTCTAGCCAAGAAAGGAATAACACGATCCAATGGCTGGAAGTAGGAGCTAGACAATTTCAGACTGGGAATAAGGCATGCATTTTTAGTACTGAGAGGAATTAACCATTGGAACAATTTACTAAGGATCAAGGTGGATTCTCCATCACTGACCATTTTAAAATCAAGACTGGATGTTTTTCTAACAGCTCTACTCTAGCAATTATTGTGGGGTAGTTCTGTGGCTTCTGCTATACAGGAGGTCAGACTAGATGATCACAATGGTCCCTTCTGGCCTTGGAAGCTAGAAAGCTATGAACCTTTCTCAGTGGCAGTGCTTTTCTCCAGCCTACTCCCCCAAGTCTCTTTCCAAACCTCATTCTCCATTGCCTTCAGCATCTCCTTTTCCAGATTCCCAAACCCAGCTCTGTACCCACCTCTGCTTTTCACATCCATAAGTAGCTGCAGGATTCGGGACGTGGGTAGGACAAAGAAAGGAGCAGACCATTTTATACCATTGTATATAGCCATATATCCCAGCTTTATTGTAGTCTTGTTATTTCTCAAGCTAGAAGGCAAATTCTAACTATTTAGAGTTAGAATGAGACCTTCACTGGGGGACAAATTACCCCACATCTGCCAACTGTGGGGTTCTGACCCTTCTTCTGGAGCACCTGGTGCTGACCATGGTCAGGGATGGAATACTGGACTAGATGGACCAGAGGTCTGATCCAGTCTGGCAATTTATAGAGTCAGAGATTTTAAATCCAGAAAAGACCATTCATGCCTCCTGCATAACACAGGTGATTGAATTTCACCCAGTAACTCCTGCATCAAGGCAAATGAGTCCTGGCCAAACTTTAGCATGTTCTTCAGAAAGACTTCCAATCCTGACTTTAAAACTTCAAGCAAAGTCCCTTGGTAAATAGTTCCAATGGTTAATTACCCAATTCCTATATTCTTTTAAATTAACTGTTCAGTGATCATGCACTGTGAAACTTCTCATATCCATTCACGTTTCCTTGGGACTTTTCTTTGTATTTCATCAAATATCTTTATTGACGTTTTTAAGGGCGAGCCCATGCTAGCGAAAGCATGAACTCTGAAATGGCCTGATGAAGACACAACGACACCTCTTTGTATTTTCTATGTGCCACTTGCTGGGTGTCTACCAAGAACCGAAAATGTTGCCGAGATGACCTGGTTACATATGACAAACTGAGCCGCTGCAAATTTTTTGTATTGCAGTAACATCTGCAGCACGCAATAAAGGTTCAAGGCTCCACTGTGCCTAGCTCTGTGCACGCACATAATGCAAAGACAGTCCCTGCCCTGAAGACCTTACACGTTACATATAGGAAAAGAGGCAGCAGGAAGAAACAATGAATGGATGAGGAGAGCGCATGGTAACAGTGAGACCATTAAGAATAATGTAACAAGCAGTGGTCATAGCCCATCAGCAGTCTAGCTGTTGTCAAGTATTTGGTAGGTGTCATGGCATAGGTGGATTTAAAGGAGGAAGCTGTAGTGGCCTTCTGGACTGAATTAAGAAGGATTTAATTAAGCTCTTGCATGTCACTCGAGACTTGGCATTCAAGTGCTAACTGAAATGTTCCCTACACACAATAAAGCACAACAAAGGTATCCTCAGAAAGAAAAGTAAAATTGGACAGTGCCTTTCCCGATTGCCATTGCAGCTGTACACACATCTGTATAAGAACAAAAGAATGTGCAGCAATGTCTGTTTGTAAGACAGCAGCAGGATCAAGTGGAGGGGGTGCTGCGCTGGGTGTCGGGAGATCTGGACTCTAATCCCACCGCTGCCACTGACCTGCTGGGTGACCTTGGCACAGCAGGTCCCTGCTCTGTGTCACTCTTGCTCCTCCCATTCTTGGTCTGTCTTGCCTGTTAATTCTGTGGGGCAGGGACCATCTCTCACTACGTAGCATGATGCAGCCCTGATCTTCGATGGGGCAGGGTGTCTCTAGGTCAGGGGTGGGCAAACTACAGCCTGGGGGATGCATCGAGCCCTTCAGACATTTTAATCTGGCTCTCAAGCTCTTACTGGGAAGCGGGGACTGGGGATTGCCCCGCTCCATGCGTGCCGTGGCTCCACACAGCTCCCGGAAGCAGCAGCATGTCCCCCCTGCAGCTCCTACACGTATGGGCAGCCAGGGGGCTTCGCACACTGCCCTGACCCCAAGTGCCACCCCACACAGCTCCCATTGGCCAGCAACCACAGCCAATGGGAGCTGCAGGGGTGGTGCCTTCAGATGGGGCAGCATGCAGAGCTGCCTGGCCACACCTCCACATAAGAGCCGGGCGGGGGGGTCATGACGCTCCTTCTGGGAACTGCTTGAGGTAAGCGCTGTCCAGAGCCCGCCCCCCGTCTCCCTCCAGCACCCCAACCCCCTGCCCCAGCTCTGAGCCCCCTCCCGCAGCCTGAACTCCTCATTTCTGGCCCCACCCAAAGCCTGCACCCTCAGCCGGAGCCCTCACCCCCTCCCACATCCCAACCTGCCCATGGCTGTTCTGAAGATGAAACAATCGATGCAATATTTTCTTCCAGCCTATGGAATTTTCCATGCAAATACCCAAGCCATAAGGAGAGACTATACATTTGAGAGAAAATTAGACAGTGACCCTGATGCAAAGCAGAATTTCCCTTTTCAATGCAAGGTTTTTGAACAGTAAAGCTGAGGCAGGAATGGTGAATTCATCTGGTGCTCGTCTTCGGCCACTTAATGTCAGTGTACTCTAACGACCAAACCAAACAAAGAACATTGCGTCTTTTTCCAAGAATATGGTAGTGGGGTCACTGGTCAGTGATCAACTGGCCAATGTAGAGCACTAACTAGAAGCAGCCATCTGTGCCCCCTGGGCAGGGTCTCTTACATTCAGCATTCAAAAGAGATGACTGAGCAGTGTAAAAACGGTTTGAGCTCTATTTGTGGTTCACTGAGGAGCTTCCTGTGTTGTCATGCCTGAGAGATCATCCTTGCAACAGAAATGCAGTCAGCTGAAAGCACAACAGCACACACACCCGGGGTAGATTACATCATGCGTAAACATGGGGCTTTTGCGCTTCATTAATATATGCACGCAAGGGGGATCTTTATCTTTCAGATGGGAAATATGTCCTGCCGTATCTGTCACAGACTCAAGTACCAGGGAGCAAGAAACAATCACTTACAACTCTCTTTTTTGGTATTTATCATGTGATGATTCTCTTTCCCTCACCCACACGCAGACCAGAGAGGCAACTTTACCAAATGGCATCACGCCTGCAAACCTCACAGCCGATTCAATAACTTTTGAGTGGCAGCCAAACATTAGCATGACAGGAGCCAACCCAAGCTAGTAAGAGTTATTTTCATGCAATTGCCCCTTTCATCCCAAAGAATCCTCAAAGCAATTTATATTTCAATCACCCATTTCTCAAATTCTCCAACAAGCTCCTCCAGGCTTTCTCCTACGCTGCCCCTTAAGGAGCTCCTCACAAAATTCCACTAAATCACCACATTGTCCTCCTTAAATCCCTCCTCTGCTATGACACCTACCAAAAAACCCCCCCCCAACAACCTCTGAACAATGGATAAGCAGCTGGTTCGCTGTGATTGCTGCTCCTCTTGCTGATCATATCAGCTCATCATAAATGTTGTGCTCTCCGTGTCTATCTGTCGTGACAAAGCTCCAAGTCTGTACTTGTGGGTCCTGCGCTTCCTGGCAGATTTAGGGGCCTCAGAAACTCATCTAGGCCCCAGAGTGACCTCCCTTTCTCAGTATAATTGGCAAGAGTCACCGCCTAGTGAGTTACCTTCATCACAGGCCAGTATGGAAGATGGAAAAGGGGGGAGCCCGGGCCCGCCCTCTACTCCGGGCTCCAGCCCAGGGACCCTAATAGTATCAGCTAAGATGGCTGACCTTTTAGGCACAAAACACAATACAATTCCCTGGGCTACTTCCCCACAGCAGTCCCCACTTCTTCAAACTCCACTTCACCCTTACCTCAGGGCCTCCTTCCTTAGGGATGATATGTTGTCCAACACTCAGTCTCACCAACAGCACAACTTCCTCCCACAGCTCCTGACACCCACAGCCCACCTGAGTAACTGGGAGGTTTTTATCTGCTTTCAGCCAGTCCCTGATTGGCTTCAGGTGTCCCAATCAGGCTAGCTGTTTCTACTCCTTTCTAGAAGGTTCTTAATTAGCCCCAGGTGTCTTGATTGGCCTGGAGTAGCCTTTGTTTGGCTATCCAGGGAACAGTGACCTGCACATCCTGAGGCTGATATACCTGCCTTCCAGCACTCTCCTATACCCTTCTGGTCTGACTCCGTCACACTGCTTTATAAACCTGTTGTCTTTCCTCTTCCACTTTTGCAAGCTCTTTGGGGCAGGGACGGTCTCTTTGTTATAATGCTGTCGAATGCCTAACACAAAGGAACCTGTAGACTCTAAAGTAATAATAAATCTATTCACATAAACACAGCACAGGTACAATGTAGCCAGTAAGTGATATCCAGTACTTTGCGCAACAATAGGCAAGGACAAATGGGCAAAACTTTTCAAAGGATGCCATACTTAGGAATTTCAAGGCCCACGCAGAGCAGACAGGATCTCATGAAGGTCTCATCAAAAAGACCCTACAGAATTAACTGCATGGAACTGGATAGATCTTCCTCCGAAGGATAAAGGGATGAGTCAATCCACATGGTATTTGAACTTGGGATTCAAGTGTAGGTCCTCTGTTTTATGCCTAAAACAGGTTTGAAGAATTGGCCATGAAATGTCTTTGGACCACAGAGTCTCCTTTAGCTACATCCCTGGCTATGATCTACAGACAAGTCTTGATTCTTCAGAATCAGATACCTTTTGGGGGGAATGAAGAAGGACCCTCACTCAAACGTGGGGCAGGATTCCAAATAACTGGTGCACTATACCACAAGCAGCCAGCCAGCCAGCCAGCAACAGGGAACTAGCTTTTTGCTTACCCAGAAGTTGCAGTGGAGGAGAGAAAGGGAGGAAGTGAATTGTGTTGTTTGATCTAGTCAGCTTGCCCTGATCGAGCAAATGAGAGACATGCTGGTGCCAAAACAGCTGTAAGGGTGGGGGACAGGGAAAGAAACAGCGAGGGCTACTCTAAAGTGTAGGACCTTTAGTCCTGCTGCCTGCAAGATCATGGAGATCAGGCTGCAGGGTCATGGGGAAACAGACCGAGAGAGGCGTAGCAAAGTGGGCCATGTATGAGAAAGAGCACAGCTCTGGGGAAGAAAGGTGAACTTGTGGTTAAGGCACTTGTCTGGTACTTAAAAGACTTGGGCTTGATTCCCAGCAATGCTGACAGCTTCCTGGGTACGGTGCTTAATTTCTCTGTACCTCCATTGCTAGCAGTAAAATGGAGATAATGCTTCCCTCTCTACCAGAGCTTTAGGAGAATACCTACTCAATGTTTGCAAAGTGCTCAGATGCTCTGGTGTTGGTACGAGATATTCATTTGAGCAAAAAACTCATGCAGGAGGCACAAAAGTAAGGCAGTCGAGTGCTATTCTGGGAAGAAGAGATGTTGCAAATATGGGGGAGCACATTAGATTAGGCTATGTCAACACTACAGCCGATGTCGGCAGAATTTATGTCACTCGGGGTGTGAATAAAACACCCCCCGAGCCACATAAGTTACACGGACTTAAGGGCTCATGCACACAGCACTATGTCAGTGGAAGAGTTTCTCCCACCAACACGGCTTCTGCCGTTGGCAGAGGTGGTTTTATTATCCCGACAGAAGAGCTCTCTCCCATCGGCACTGAGTGTCTTCACCAGACACCCTGCAGTGGTGCAGTTGCATTACTACAGCTACAGCACTGTAGGTGCAGACGTGGCCCCACTTCAAGAATTATCTTGACTGCGAGGAGATGGCAAGAAATAGTTGGAGTACTTCCTGTGAAATTAAATGTCACACACAGGCAAAGAAATGTCATTGACTGTTAGTCAATCATTTAAAAAGTAGCTTCCTTTTCTTGAAGATATGCAAGTTGATAAATTATTAATTATTATTATTGTATTGTTCCGACTGGGGCTCTTCAGTGGTCATGTTTGTTGCACAGACCCTTGTCTGAGAATGGAAAGCATCACCTGATTGCATAGACTTTGCTAACAAAAATCAACTGTACACACCAGGGCTATATTCCTTTCTCTGAGGGATTACTCTGGATTTACGCTAGTATAGCAGACAGCAGAGTTTGGGCCCAGGAATTTGCCAAGGTGACTAACATCTGGCAATCCTCATAATCTATAACATGAGCATGTTTGGTTTTTTTAGTTTCCTATGTAGAGCAGGAAGGCTTAGGTGGGTTAGTTCCCCAACACAATTACGTGAGATACTTGTAATCCAAAAAACACAGCTACAAAACACCATGCTGAAAGCAATGGATGGCTGGGACGGCCAAGCTATGCAATATCCTCTTCCTTGCCAAAGTATAAATGTTCATCTCTAGATGCCACCTCCCACCCCCAAGCTCCAACAAACATACAGAAGCAAGCACAAAGATTTCAGTGTGTCTCTCATTCCTGGTTCCTGATCCCTTCAGAAATTACCTGCAAAACCCTCTCACTTATTTTCACTGGCGCCAGAGTGGGAGTTATCTTGTTTCCCCCTATTTCAACCCACTCAAATGTCATGTCTTTGAAAGTTCGACTCAAACATTACCGGGTGCACGTCTTGTTTTGAAAACGTCTCAGCTGAAAAGCAGCCGCGAGTTTAAATGATAGGAGGGGAGAAAAGGTCTGCAAACTCTGGCTGGCTTAGTGATGAACCAAAAATATAATCTTGGAAGGCTGCGAAACCACATATTCCACAAAGTTCACGTCCATAATTTTCACCCTGAACTCAAACTGCAACCTCTTCTGCCTGCTCTCTTTCAGTACAACCAGGGGAACAGTGACTAGGGGAACCCTAGCTTCTTATGATGCTCCATTTATTGTTTGTGCGTTCACCTCTGCTAGCTCCTTGCTCCTTTTATTTTCTCTTCTGACTTTCTGTATTCGGCTCGCTGTGATCCCCCCATCCCATTTCCCCTTGAGCAGTCCCACGATTCGGATACTCCCAAATCACCGGGTCCCTGCAGCATCTGGCCGATGACATTCGCTAATTAAAAGCTGCCATTATTACTAAACCACTAGCCACGGCGGGGGAGGGGGGAGCAGCTGTGGGTGGAGTCAGGAGGCGTTTGCTCCCCTTGCTCCCCCACATTGCACCATTTCCTTCCAACCACTAATTCTAGCTCATTTTCCCTGCAGAGTTCCGGGGGGGGGGGGAGGTTTTCTGCCCCCCGGGTGTGTGCACCAGAATAAAGACGGATGCCCTTGAATGCTGCAGGTACCCGAAGCATTCTGGGATACATCGTCTTGTCAGAGCTCCCGCACGGCTGATCCGGGCCTGTCTCCCCCCATCCCCCCGCCCCGGGGACTGGCAGCCCCCGGCTCTTGGGCTTTGCACGGCGGAACCCAAATCCCCCCAGTAAAACCACCCCGGGGCGGTGCCAGGGGCTGCCGGGCATCCCACGCCCTGCCCGGGGCTGGGCTCGCCGCCGGCTGCAGGGGGGGCTCCGTGCCCGGGGGCTGCAGCCCAGGCTGCCCCGTCTCCCCTCCCCGCGGGGGCTGCTGGCGCGGCCGGGCCGGGGGGAGCGGGGCGTCGCGCTGTTCCTGCCCGGGGATCGCCCCGCTCCGAAGCCGGGGCGCGGAGAGACGCGGCATCCCGGGCTCCCCTGCAGTGCCCGGCCCGGTGCCCCCGTCCCGCTCCGCGGCTGCCCGACGGGGGTGCCCCGCTTACCGGCCGCGGGGAGGGATGCTCGGGAGCCGCCGCCTCCTCTCGCCGCCGCCTGTCTCGGTGTCACGCACACAAAGAGCAGGAAACGGTTCGCAGCAAGTGCACTTCCTGAGCTCCCCGCGGCGCGCCGCGCGCCGGCCCCCGCCCGCTGCACGGGGGGGACGGGCTGCTCCCCTCCCCCAGCGCGTAACCCTCCCT